>CM060062.1:35610328-36210328 GCA_030533445.1 Cyprinodon diabolis | reverse complement strand
ACATGATTAGAGAGTTGAGGGGAGAGCCTAGCTGACTGCCTTTTGAACCCGACTTGACAAATGCCAAATTTAAAAGATGGGGCTCAGAAGATAAAACACTGGATTTTTTTTTTTTTTTAAGACATTTTCTTTCATGCAATGTCCATACAAAGGCTCATAAATACATACTTTACTCTGCTGTGACACATGATATGCATTGCAAAAGTGTTTATACCTTTAAACTTTTCTTTTGCAAATATTTTTGCAAAGTTTGAAAAAAACAAAAATTGTCTTATTGTTATATTTGTATCCGTATAATTATGGAAGGAATTTAAGGTTTTAAATTTTTACTCGCAATAACTATACCTGCAATAACTTGTGCAATAACTAATGTGCAATCACTGCTTAATACACTGTGCAATAACTATATATATATATATATATATATATATATATATATATATATATATGAAACAACTAAGACCCAGGAGTACATCAGAAAGATGGCCCCCAAAGACAAATGGCTTGGTGAATACCTCAGGCAGGAGAAAACCGAAAGCGAGGACAACAAAGAGGAAGGAGAACCATCATGGAGGGACAAGCCACTGCACGGCATATACCACAGACAAATAGAAGAAGTGGCTGATATCAAAAAATCCTACCAGTGGCTGGAAAAGGCTGGACTGAAGGACAGCACAGAGGCACTAATCATGGCAGCACAAGAACAGGCACTCAGTACAAGATCAATAGAGGCCAGGGTCTACCACACCAGGCAGGACCCCCGATGCAGACTGTGCAAAGATGCCTCTGAAACAATACAGCACATAACAGCAGGGTGTAAAATGCAGGCAGGAAGTGCATACATGGTACACCACAACCAGGTAGCTGTCATAGTGTACAGGAACATCTGCCATGAGTATGGGCTGGAAGTCCCAAGGTCAAAATGGAAGACACCTCCTAAGGTAGTTGAGAATGACCGAGCTAAGATCCTATGGGACTTCAAGATCCAGACTGACAAACAGGTGATGGCTAACCAACCAGACATCGTGTTGATCGACAAACAGCAGAAGAAGGCAGTAGTGATAGATGTGGCAATCCCAAGCGACAGCAACATCAAGAAGAAAGAACACGAGAAGCTTGAGAAATACCAAGGGCTGAAAGAGGAGCTAGAAAAGATGTGGAAAGTCAGAGCAGCAGTGGTGCCAGTGAAGCACTGGGGGCTGTGACCCCCAAACTGGGAGAGTGGCTACAGCAGATCCCAGGTAAAACATCAGAGGTCTCTGTCCAGAAGAGCGCAGTCCTAGGAACAGCTAAGATACTGCGCAGAACCCTCAAACTCCCAGGCCTCTGGTAGAGGACCCGAGCTTGAGGATGACACATACCACCCCACGAGGGGTGAGAAAATAGTTTTAGTTTTTGTTTTTTTATATATATATATACAACCTATGTAATAATTATGTGCAGTAACCTGTGCAATAATCCTAATAATAATAATAAAGAGCTTAATCCAAATAAGAATCTGAGACAAGACTTACAAATGCTTCTTAAAGATTCTGTGCATCAAGTTATCTGTGCAGAAGTGGAAAAGAGGTATAAAGTAGTTTTACAAAGTACTGATCCAAGGGGGTTGATAGAAATATGTGCCACACTTTTAAAAGCAAAAAAAAAAAAACTTCACTAAAGTCAAAACCTTGTTTTAGTTTAATAAATAACGCACATAGACTCTAATAGAAAGTGTTTTTCAAGCACATACATTGTTTATTGATTTAATGTTGAAAATTGTAAAGAATCAAATGCTAAGAAAAGTTTTTTTAAGGTCCCTTACATTTTAAAGGCCGATTTACTTTTTTTAGTCAGATTTCTGAACACATTTCTTGATGTTGTTTGCAGATTGTCTCCGCTCTGGAGCAGGAGGAGCAGGCCAGGAAACAGAGATTGGCCTACAAGGTGGAACAGCTAATCTCTGCCATGTCTCTGGAGAGCTGAAGGTGAACGCTGCCAAAACAAAGAGGGTGGGGGGAAGAAAGGACAGACGGACCTACCTAAAAGGTCATTACTTACCTCTCATCGTGGGAAATTTTAACCACGATCTGGATGCGGGACCTTTGTAATCTACAGCCGGACAAACACAACTGCTTTAGTTTGCGATTCTTTCCCCCTGCCGTCACGTTGGTGCCCACAGGACTGAAACAGTGGCTCTTCAGCTGGAAATAACAACTCTATTGGAAAGGGACATTGAGTTGGTTTCGTTTTCCTCAAAGGACCCTCTCTAGATTTGGCAGGAAATTGCATGTCGTGTGGGTGTTCACATGTGTGGGTGTGCATGAGAGTGTGTGTCATACTGAGGACGACTTGTGTAAGACTGTGAAAGCAAATGGAGAAACAGATTTAGCCTTGAGGCCACCATCTGAGTGAGAAATGGCAAGAAAGGAAAACAAAGGTGAAAGGCCAATGTCATGTTGGCCATTCAGAATAGTCAGATTTTATTTTTCTACTCTGTAAATGTGAATATCATCAGCTGCAGTACAAGAAAATATCCACTGATTATCCCTAACTCCGTTATGTAAAGATACCCATTTTATCTCACTTCTTCCCATTTTGGACTGATGCTTCACAGAATATGTACATGAACAAGTGCTGCTCTATGTGTGATCAGAAATGTAAAAGAAATAGCTTCTGCTCTCAACCGAAAAGTGAGCAGTTTCTAATTTTTGGAGTTATATTTTTGCCAGCATGCATGAAACACAAAACTGAGAGTAATGTAGGCGAAGTGACCACAGACCTGCATTGCTCTGGTGTTAAAGGCTTTCCTCAGCAGTCTGAACATTTGGTTTGGAGCAGTCCATATACTATTCAATGTATAGGATTGTCTTGTTTTATTTTTTTGTCTTTTTTATGTTCTGGAACAAAAGTTTAATTGGGAAAAACTCACAAATGTTCATTACATTCCCAAAAAATGTGTCTTTAAGGCAGCATGATCAACTTCCAGTGCACAGCATGCCCAATAACTCACATCAGATGTGTAAACATTTCCAAGTGTTTGGGTTTTATCAAGTGCCAATGGGTCAGTAGGGATGTGACTGCAGTCCACAGATCATCCCGTCCATCTAAAGGTAACGTTTTAGCCCACATCATAAGAGCTCTACATGGGTTCAGTTTGATAAAGTGCCAAAAGATCCCACTGTTTCATTTCACTCTCTAATGTGTCCAAATCGGTTTATGCTTTACAGACAGAGGATAGATTTTGGGTTGACTTCAAGGCTCAGATAGCTGGACTGGTGAGTTTTGAAAGGTACAATATGAAAATGGACTGAAAACTGAAATTTAGAGGTTAAAAGAAAAAAAAAATACCCATGCCATTTTAATGCATCCCCTGAATGAAACCAAGCTAAAACCTGTAGATTATAACCCTTCCGAGAGCTGATTTATTTTCTTCCAAGACATGTTCGCTTGTTGTTTACATTGAGTACTTGAAAATAGATTTGTAGAGTTTTTTTGTGTGTAGAGCGCATGTACCTGGTGGGTGAAAGGTGCTTCTTTTCTTTGTGGCCTTAGATTCCCACCTGTTTAATTTTCCCTGATCGTACCAGTCCTTGGCCAGGACACCTGCTTTCTGTGAATCCTGGCATTGGCACTTAGCTGAGAACTGTGAGACTATATAAAAAGAAGAGGTGGAGAGGTTATGGCCAGACTGAGGCAGGCAGCACCTCTCCCAGCTCTCGACTCTCCTTAGCTGTTTGAAGAGAAGCACAGAGAAAGCGATGGAGGGGTAGTACAGGTGCTGGTCATAAAATTAGAATATCATGAAAAAGTAGATTGATTTCAGTAATTCCATTTAAAAAGTGAAACTTGTATATTATATTCATACATTACATACAAACTCATATATTTCAGATGTTTATTTTGTTTAATTTTGATGATCACAAATGACAACAAATGAAAATCTCAAATTCATCATATCAGAAAATTAGAATATTGTGAAAAGGTTCAAAATTGATGGCCCCTGGTGCCACACTCTAATCAGCTAATTAACTCAAACCACCTGCAAAAGCCTTTAAATGGTCTTTCAGTCTAGTTCTATAGGCTACACAATCATGGGGAAGACTGCTGACTTGACAGTTGTCCAAAAGACGACCATCGACACCTTGCACAAGGAGGGCAAGACACAAAAGGTCATCGCTAAAGAGGCTGGCTGTTCACAGAGCTCAGTGTCCAAGCACATTAATAGAGAGGCGAAGGGAAGGAAAAGATGTGGTCGAAAAAAGTGTACAAGCAAGAGAGATAACCGCACCCTGGAGAGGATTGTGAAACAAAACCCATTCAAAAATGTGGGGGAGATTCACAAAGAGTGGACTGCAGCTGGAGTGAGTGCTTCAAGAACCACCACACACAGACGTATGAAAGACATGGGTTTCTGCTGTCGCATTCCTTGTGTCAAGCCACTCTTGAACCACAGACAGCGTCAGAAGCGTCTTGCCTGGGCTAAAGAGAAACAGGACTGGACTGCTGGTGAGTGGTCCAAAGTCATGTTCTCTGATGAAAGTAAATTTTGCATTTCCTTTGGAAATCAAGGTCCCAGAGTCTGGAGGAAAAGAAGAGAGGCACTTCATCCACGTTGCTTGAAGTCCAGTGTAAAGTTTCCACAGTCAGTGATGGTTTGGGGTGCCATGTCATCTGCTGGTGTTGGTCCATTGTGTTTTCTGAGGTCCAGGGTCAACGCAGCCACATACCAGGAAGTTTTAGAGCACTTCATGCTTCCTGCAGCTGACCAACTTTTTGGAGATGCAGATTTCATTTTCCAACAGGACTTGGCACCTGCACACAGTGCCAAAGCTACCAGTACCTGGTTGAAGGACCATGGTATCCCTGTTCTTAATTGGCCAGCAAACTCTCCTGACCTTAACCCCATAGAAAATCTATGGGGTATTGTGAAGAAGAAGATGCAATACACCAGACCCAACAATTCAGAAGAGCTAAAAGCCACTATTAGAGCAACCTGGGCTATCATAACACCTGAGCAGTGCCACAGACTGATCGACTCCATGCCACGCCGCATTGCTGCAGTAATACAGGCCAAAGGAGGCCCAACTAAATACTGAGTGCTGTACATGCTCATACTTTTCATGTTCATACTTTTCAGTTGGCCAACATTTCTATAAATCCTTTGTTTTTATTGGTCTTCAGTAATATTCTAATTTTCTGATATGATGAATTTGAGATTTTCATTTGTTGTCATTTGTAATCATCAAAATTAAACAAAATAAACATCTGAAATATATGAGTTTGTATGTAATGTATGAATATAATATACAAGTTTCACTTTTTAAATGGAATTACTGAAATCAATCTACTTTTTCATGATATTCTAATTTTATGACCAGCACCTGTATGAGTGAGAGAGAGAGAGAGAGAGACCCTTTAGCTCTGGTTTCCCCCTCTGGCTTTGAAGCCGTTCTTTGATCTGAGTTTGGTTGTGTGTCTGTGATCAGGAGAAAACGTCAAACTAAGGCAATGAGAAATGCTGGATGACGTGAGGAATCAGTGGCTGTTACTGCATCCGGCCAGTGGGGGCAGGAGTGAGCACAGAGATCTGTAGTATGTTAATGCACCTGCTGCAATTAAAGCAAAATTTGATAGTTACCTGCAAAAGTATTCACAACCTGAGAGCTTTCTTTTCATATTTTCTCACATGACTGCATCAAATTTCAACTCTTATGTATTTTGGGGTATTTTTACTTGTTAACCAGCTAATGTAATTTTTACTGATTATTTTATTAATACAAATCTGAAAATATCAACTTTGAATTCATGTAAACAGAACTTTCTTTACATGTCTAATGTGTCCTATGTATGGCTTTGGTATCTTTAAATGGGATTTATTGTGGCTATTTTTTATTTTTTACCAATTCCCAATTGAATAAGTGCTTGACTGATCATTTATTAATATCTGCCCTGGTCAGATTCTCCCATCGGAGTTATGGATCTTTGCTGCTCCTCCAGAGTTACAATGGGCCCAATAGGGGTGAAACGGGGCTCAACACTAAAGCTTCTAGCACTTTGAAATTTTTTATATATAAAGATTCAAAACCATTGATTTTAGAATTTTTACTCTGCATTGCCTCATTTTATCACATAATATCTAAACAAGTGAAGTCTGTGTTTGTAACTTGAATAAATGGGGGAAAAGCTCAAGGGATGTGAATATTTTTGCAAGACCATGTGGACCTTATTTCATTCTTTGGACCTGTCTGAAGCAGACATCAGACCCGATTTCCACAATCACAACATTTAGCAATCATGTTTTCAGCTTACATTTGACCTTAAAAGTGAAGAACATGTTTCCTTCTGTGCTGCAGAAATAGTTCCTCTCCCTGCAGGATGGCTGACCTTTAGCTAAAAAAAATCTGAAAAAACAGCCTTATGAGCTTAATTGGAGGAAAAGGGGGAGCTTGCAATCTAAAAATGAGGTTTATATAAAATATCAATTTTCCTGAAACATCTTCGAGATATTATCTGTTAATCAGAATATTTATGACACACTTACAGTAAATTACAGGGTAAGGTCACCGTGTTATTTGTTAATTTTTTTTTTTTTTTTCATTTATTTATAATTGTCTGATAAATACTTTTAGGTACAAAAAGGTGCACACATACTTGCAGTATATAGAGAAAATGAAGCTTCTTCCTCCTTTTGATGAAGGTGTCTTCCCAGTTTCAGCAACTAGAATTGTATCCTCCTCATACCTCACATTGCTTATACAGAGTAATGCTTTCTGTTTTGATGGGACCTTATTGCCTTTTTTTTCTTCCTTTTTTCAAGGAATAAATAAATGTTTAACAGAATCCTTCCAGATGTCCTGTGAGTTCCCCAGTAACACAGGATTGTGACAAAGTTAGGCTCCAACTGGTTAAGAATGGCTTTATTTTTCTCTCTTAAATCATTTGTTATCCAGATGTCTCCCATCTGATATTTATGCATGCATTCTGATTTGTGCTTTAGTTCTGCCTTGTGTTTTTCTGTGGACATATCGATCTGCGGTATAATTTAGCCTGATGGCTATTCTTCCATTTGTACATGTCTTAAAATCGCAGCACCTTTTATTGTGAAAAGAGATTTTTTTGTTGTTGTTATTGTTATGAAGTGATTGCTTGTGTTACTACTGTATGTTGTACGCTCATTTTAATTTAATTTTAATAAAAGAGAGAAACATTTCTTAACTCATTCTGCAGTGCAGAATTACATTTGATTACTGCCAGTTGTGAGAGACGCGTAGAGATGCTAGCAAACCTCATTTCAGGTGAATCCGAACACAGGCGGAAAATGCTTTGTGAAACCTTCTTCCAGTTTCAGCTTGTTTCCTCGCTTGATGGCACCAGACAGACAAAACTCAAGTCCCAATCAATGTATTACTCTCAATATAAAGTGAGTATCCTTCCATTCTAAACACATATTAACAGAAAAAAAAACTTTTTTGACACTGGATTACTGTAAAATAGCAATTACTGGCATTGATGATAATAATAATAATAATAATAATAATAATGGCTGTCTGTTCTTGTTTTATAAAAGTGTTGTGAAAATTGTAAGAACTTAAAGTATTTAAGAAGGTTGTTCTCTTGGTTTTTTATTTGCTTTTGATTTTATTATAATATATTATTGTGTACCTATTGTAAATATGAAGCACACCTATTTTGCAAGCCAAGGATTCACTTTGTACTGTTGTTATATATAAATAAACTTTGCTGGTTAAAATTCACAGAAGAAAATTCTGTAATTATTCTTTCTTGAGCTTAGTTATTTTTTCTTCTTCCTTCTTTGGATTAGACCAGCAATAAGAATACATTTAGTTCGGACATTTTCTTAAATGCTTTTTGTTACATTTTCTAGATAAAAGATAATTTGTCCTTTTAAATTCTTAAGGCTTTTGGATACTTATACTGAAAAAAATGTCAAATATTCTTGAATTTTACATCCGGATATAAAGCATATAAGGAAAAATATACATGTAACCATAGAGACAAAAATTTTGGTTTAATTGCTATGTTTAACAGCCATAGTTCAACACTGTCAGTTGATTTCTTCTGCTTGTTTTGTCTGTTGAGTCACATTAAAGCAGTCAATTAGAAAACGTAGAAAGTGAAAATACTAAATGAGCATAAAGCAATATTTGCATTATTTCGGTCACAAAAAATGTGATGTTTTAATTGGTGTTTGTTATTTTTTTTTGTATTTGTTGCATAAAGCATATTTTAAAATATTAACATCCATTGATTAGAATTACACTAATATAAAGTTTGTACTATAAAGTATTAGGCAAATATTTTGCATGACAGCAGAGAGCAAAAGAGAAAAGGTTGAGGTTATTGCATTAATGTAATGTTTTACTGAACATTTTCTGAGCCCTTAAACGTTGTTTTCCATTTTTACTTTCTAGCTTTGCTCTTCATTTTTAAAAAGCACCAGCAAATAAATTATCCATTTCTCTTTATCTCTTAAACATTTCAGCTTGTATAAAACATGTACATCAGTCATTCTTAGAAAAGGGCCCTTGTTTTTTCACAGAATGAATAAAATGAATTTTTTTTTTTTATGTGCTGCTTCCATTTGCCAAGAACCTGCAACACATGAAACACACCCCATACATTTTTGCCATCTTGCATTACCTGCTGACATCACCTGTTTGGAACAGACTTATCAAAATGTATGTAGTCCAATAATACTGTATTTCTTTGGAATATGTGGTGCCCCTTAAAGGGACAGTTTGTAAGATTGACCTCTATCTGGTAGGGACCACACAAATTAAAAAAGACGGTTGCCTCCTATTCAAACATGTCAGACTTACTATGGAAGCTATGGATTGACAATCTACTCTTTCTGAATGATGGGACACATCAACCTCTGTCAACATTTTCAAAGCAGCTAAAAAAACATATGGAACATTTCAAACTGCTATAACTTCTGTGAAGAATAATGTCAGTTGATAACCGTTGCATCAGCACTCATCCAGTGTATGCTAATAGGCAAACTAGCCTATACAGGGCAGACAGAGGCAGTTTAATTACCATATACATATCAGTGAAAACAAATTATGAAACTCATTGAACATCTCTCTGAAAACAGAGCTGAAAGAAGCTTACTGTTACCGAAGTGTATGACTTTGGTGAAAAGCTCATCCAGTGTAGGGAAACAAAAAAAAAACTAGCGTTCTTGATGGACCACACTGCGCTGTTTTTTTTTTGTTGTTGTTTTTTTTGCTATTTTGAATTACCTTACTTGTCCAGCAGAAAGCCTGCAACCTCTGCATCCACTTTGAAGACCTGCTTCATAAAAATAATGTCTCCACCTGGTAAAAGCTTTGCTGATGTCATTTTCTTCTGATTATTACTTCATTTTCTTGTATTGTTTGTTTTCCTCGCCTCTCATTAGACAAAGAGTACAAATGCTCCTCCATTATTTATTTTTTTTTAATACAGGTAAAGTGTGATGAGTTGACAAATGTGTCCCCTTTCGGCTACTCTGTTCAAAAATAGCTACGGAACGTAGTATTTCCCATTGGATATAACAAAATGCATTAATTTTTGACATTTTATTAGACTTTGGCAGAAAATGGATTTACTGTATCAAATCAATACTTGATTTTTACAAATTAAAGTGAAATGTCGTACATCATTCCCCTTAAAAGGCAGTTTTGTTTTAATTTAAATGCTTAACCTCTTCTGTAATGTCAGTCCCGAAACATCTCAATCACCAATGTGGGGACATGTTAGTTAGGGACATTCCCAGGCTTAAAATGCACCATAGTACTGCACTATTATAAACTAAAATAAAGGGGATGAGTAGAGCATGAATTCCAATGGTTCCTTGGACATTGTTTTATTGTTTTGGGGATTATCTTTATTAATATATATTTTTATATTATTTTATTATTTCCATCAATGGGAGGAATGGGGAATGGAATATTGTTGACATCTTCTCTGTAAAATATCTATCCGATTTGACTTCCCAGAAAGCTTAACAACACTGTCTCTCCCATTTTTGTGGGACCAGTTAGTAGTATGCCCCTTACTGTTAGGGTGTGGTTCTGGTATTGTGGACCTTTATGCGAAAAACCAGTGCAGATCAGAACAATATATTTGGAGGTTTATTAACTTAAGGAACATACTGAGTGTTAAAAGAGGCAGACAAACAAAGGAGTAGCTGAAACGCTGACTTTAACACTGGGGAACAATGCAGAGGGCAGCATAAAAGAAGGAGGGGAATTGAAGCTTAAATAGAGCAGAACTCAGTTGCAGGTAAAAATGGCAACACAGGTAAACTAAATCGACTAATTACTGAAAACTCTGACTGAGAATGAAATGTTAAAACAGTGGTAAACATTGAAATACACAGAGGGAACCTATTCAAAAATATGGGAATAACTACCACCTTACAGACAAAGCCAACTAGAAAGACTACAACATGCAAATGAAAAAGACTAGAAAACAACTGTGAAAACTAATATACAAAAGTAAATCGACAGACTCCAAATAACCCGAAACCATGACACTTACAGCATGTATTAGAATTGCATTTCTTTCTCTAAATTCCTGGATAGCTTGTAATATTGCCCATTCCAGTTGAAATGACTAAAGGATTAAATATAGCAACACATTCCTGAAAACCCTCTTTCATTTTCCCACATGTATGTTTATTTCTCATTTGCAAACGCTAATTCCTTTTTTAATACATTCATCCCCAACTTCAACTATTGATGAAATTACACTTTGTGTAGCTCAGTTAATTTGTTTCAAACTAGACAGAAATGTGCCTTATTTGCAAAATTTCCTTTCCTTTATCTGTAAGATGTTATATTATTGCTTAAAAAATGTATTGCAACTGCATGGAAACAGCAAATGCCTAAAAAAAACATCAAGGCATACAAATACATCTTTGTAAGAATCTATTTGACAGAGTAAAAGAGAAAAAAGATTTTTTAGAATTAAATTACTTCTATCAGGCACCACTGATTTAATATTAACTCAATATACAGAAACGATGTGCAGTAAAATGGCTTGTTGTTGTTTATACCTAAATTATCCTAATAGACTCAAATCACCTTTATGCTTTGTGTTGTAGAATCATTTAAATGATGCTTTAATCAGTACCAGAGCAAAGTAAAATGCTCCTTAAGCATAGGACAATGAACAGGAATAATGATTCCTTGTTCAAGCTTTGTGTTGTCCACTTATTGTAAAGACCAGGCCTCCATTATCCTAAATTACTTGATGGTGAGTGGATCTTGTAAACATGGAGTGAGTAAAAGGAAGCCAATATCATTGGAGGCTAATACATCTTCCTGCAATGCTGGACTCTTGGAGCTAAATAGAAGCAATGTTGCCACCTTTCTTGCCATTTTGGGGTAAAATACATTTGTTCTACCTACAGAGGGAGAGCATGCAAAGTTTAAAGATACACCCACGAGAAAATATAAAGTCAACTATTGCATAATAACCTCAAGAGTACAATCGGTGCAGCTTCTTGTAGTTATATCCATTAAAAAAAGAGGTTTTTTGAGAGCTAATTTAGCTTCGATAGCTATTGTGCCCACTGTTGCAGTGTCTTTCTAGCAGCTTTTCTCACATTTCTTGGAATGTTCATGTTATTCTGTCTCATTTCTGTTTGTGACTTAGGTAGAAAAAATTAATGATTAGTCATCATGAAAGTCAGTTTGCAGGGGATCCATTGAGTTTCATAGCAGCATAGCAAAGCCAGTTGCATTAGGTTGCTATTGGGTCTGGGTTTCAATGTAGTTAAAAAGACACCAAGGTCCTCGACTGAAGAGAGGGCAACCATGAGAAACCAGGTGGTACAGTGGAGCAGTGGTTAGCTCCACTGTCTCACAGCAAGAAGGTCCTGGGTTTGTGAAAACCATATCATAATCCCTGCTTGGTGTCACACAACTCCCTGACTTTGGGTGCCTTATTGGATTTTTCCAAAGATCAATCTTCTCTCATGCCTATCTCAGATTTTAGTCCTATGAGAAGGGTGTTGGATGGGTTAATGGGGGGGAAATACTTAGGAAAACCCAAGACTCCGGATGATATAGACCTATTATACAAAAAAGGATGAACTAACCATCTTTCTTTTTTATGTTCCACCTTCAATTCAATTCAGTTTATTTATATAGCGCCAATTCACAACACAAGTCATCTCAAGACACTTTACAGTTCAACCACATCATACAGTCAAATTGATTCAAAGTTTTCTATCTAAGGAAAACCAGTTGATTGCAACGACTCATTGGCTCAAATACAATCCCTCACACTAAGCATGCTTGTAGCGACAGTGGGGAGGAAAAACTCCCTTTTAACAGGAAGAAAGCTCCAGCAGAACCAGGCTCAGTGTGAGCGGCCATCTGCTGAGGCCAACTGGGGTTCAAGGAGACAGAAGCAGAGATACAAAAAGCAGCTGTAAAAGGCGGCCCCGTCCAGGAAACACACAGCCAGGCAGACGAGCTCTGAGCCAGCTCCCATGTCAGAGGATGAAGAGAGAACATCCAGCCAGGCACGGTCAGAGAAACAGGACTACACTGGAAAGCAGGCCGATCTCCAGCATCTATAAACAAGGGTGTTGATGGAAGCAGCACAGCTGATATTTCTCTCCAGGATGGCGTCACAGCCAAACAGGAACAGACGAGGGAAAGCTACTATGAGAAAAAGCAGAGAGAGCAGAACGTTAGAGATTGAACTAACAGATTCTGCAGAGTAGGAGAATAGAGAGAGTTGTTATTAACGGAAGGTGCCCAAGTCCAGTCCTTGAGAATTATCATCCTGCAGGTTTTAGATGTATCTCTTTACTATCACATCTGAAGCAACTGGCCAAATCCCCCTATCAACATGATAGCTCCGCAGAGGGTCGATGAGGAGTATCTTATTTGATTTGATCCAAGTGAAATGCAGATGGGATACTTCTAGAAACGTGCATCACAGAAGCTCTTAAGGATGGAACTGTGGCACCCAGATTATCAGTGAACACCAGTTATTGTGACACAATAACTACGTTCCAGGGATTTTATAAAAAACTTTTTTTACTTTTTTTTTTACATTGACTAAATGCTGTCAAGTTCTATTTTTTTTTTTTTTTTTTTTAGAGTTTACATTTTAATTGGGAAATGATGGTGCTTCAAAAGTGGATAAATCTAAGGACTGCTAAACATCTTAACTGGTGGGGCAAAAAAGTATTGACTTTACCACTCAACTTTGGTGGTTCTGTCAGATGATCAAACAATATGTATTTTATATCTTAAGTCCCTTGGCTGTCCCTCCTCCTGTATTTCCTCTGGGGAAGGTCTAATCCCTGCTGCTTCTTATCCTGCACTGCTGAGACCAATTCAAATCCATGCGGGACTTAACACCCTATAATGCCTTTACAAGTAGTTGTGTAAAGCTGACATGCCATTCGTTCTGGGTAGGATTTCCAGCGAGGATTACAAGGCAAATTCAGAAATAATTAATGTGAGTTGGCAAAAGAGCGAATCTGGGGTAATTTTAAACCTTTTTCTATTTTCTAATGAAACAATATCCTGACGCTCAGTTAAACATCAGTGCATTTTAGAAAAATACTAATGTTTTACTGTTCAATCTCATGGATTGGTGTTTTTTATTTTTTTTTATTTCCCCTATTGTGAGTTTCTCTGGTTGTTCTATGAGTACAGATTCAATTTGAGGTAAAGTAAGTAAATAAACATGAAAGGAAAATAAACGGATTCTTGAAGAGAGAGTAGAATAAAAAATACTTTAAAACCTTATGTTGATATAAGAATTACTGAGAAACTCTAAAAGCATGAATATTTCAGATGATTGAAGCCATTCAGATGAAGCAGACCGCAGAGAAATCCAGGTGCCACAGAGAAGAGTTGCCTCTATTTATAGCGTAGCTTTGTGTTGTTGAAGTTGCAGCTCTCGGTGTGGTCCTGTTAACCTCACCTGCTCCTTGTCAGCCTCACTCTCATTAGAAACAAACACATCTATGAGCTCACAGCATAATTTACAGGTCACACAATATATCTCCAACAGGTCTTTTACCAGCTACAGTATGTATATATATCATGTGTCTGTGATGAAAGATGCACAAATGAACAAAGTGCTACAAAATCAGTGAAAGCAAATCTTGAAAACTGTTTCCACGAAAAGTGTCTCAGTGAATTACCCAAACATAGAGAGCATGTTATTGAAGACACAACAACACTGTATTTACCGAAGAAAATGAATTATTGATGGGTGTGCATGTCAGGATAGATTGGATGGCTAATGGCTCATCCCTTTGTACCAAGCGCTGCCTTTTGATGATCCTTTGCTGAAAGATATTGAATTCTTCCATCATCATGAACATGTTTTATAGGTTCCTGATCACTGAGGTCACTATAAAGAGCTATCATTTGGCAGCTGGAATGTTGTCAAGTGGACTATGGTGACAATGTGAAACCAGAATGTTCAAAAGAAGTATACAATTATTAATGTTTATTTTGCTTAAAAAGACTAGGAATACGCTTTATCTAAAAGAGATTTTATTTTTTAAAAACCCAACTTTAACAGATTTCTGGCAGATGGCTGTTTTGATTTTGGATCTGCTGAATAACAGTGGATAAATATAAGAAGATAACGGGGCTCCTTAAACAGCAAATGACAAGGGAGAATCCCCAAATGTTTTTTCAAGAGTCCTGGTTTCTGTGCCTCTGCACTCTTCCTGCAGGCTTTGGGAGCTTGATTCCTTAAACAAAGGCCTATTTAGCATCAGCTGTCTTTTTCTGCTTCCTTTAGGTGAGACACCTCGGCCATTTGGTCCAAGGAGGAGGTTTTAAACTAAAGGAGTTTTGGCTTTAGCTCATGGTTGAGAGAGAGGATGGTTGAAGCGGCTCTTGAAGAACTGACCCTGTCCACTCCTCATCATTCTTGCCCAAACACTGAGTGGGATTTTTTTCTATATATATTCTTAGACAAACTTTATTGTCATTTTTATACACAGAGTGTATATTTTCTTCATTTGCATTCCTTAAAGTGCACCAGTGATCAAAAGTAAACCTAAGACTTTGATATGATTTACATTTCTTTCAACATTCAGCTTTTTTTTTGTTTGTTTGTTTTTTTTCAACATTCAGCATCCTAATGGCAGTTGTGAAGAAGCTGTTTTGGAATCTGCTGGACCTGCATCCGATGCTTGGAAGCCTCTTCCCAGAGGGCAGCAGGGAGAACAGTCCATGTTGGGGGTGTGAGGGGTCATTGATAATGTTACAGGCTCGGGGCACGCAGTGCTGGGATGAAATGTCTTTTATGGAGGGAAGTTCTCACTACTCTCCTCACATTCTTCCAGTCAGCTGTGCTGCAGCCTCCACACTATACAGTGAGACAGCAGGTCAGAAAAGTCTCTATGGTGCTTCTGTAGAAGGTTTTAAGAATGGGTGGGGGCATGTGGGCTCTCCTCATCCTCTGCAAGAAGTGCATGCGCTGTTTTGCCCTTTTGACCAGTGAGGTGGTGTTTACAGTCAAGGTGAGGTTGTCTGTGATGTGCACCCCTAGGAATTTGGTGCTGTTGACCACCTCTACAGCTGAACAGTGGAGCGTCATTAGGGCGGTTCTTCTTGAAGTCAATGATGACCTCCTTTGTTTTCTCCACATTCAGGATCAGGTTGTTGTCTCTGCACCAATCGACCAGCTGCTCCACCTCCTCTCTGTAGTCCTGATCGTTGCGGTCTCTGACGAGGCCCACCACTGTGGTGTTGTCTGTGAACTTCACGATGTGATTGGTTTTGAACCAGGGGATGCAGTCATGTGACATCAGATTGAACAGCAGGGATCTCAGGATGCAGCCCTGAGGGGAGCCTTTTTGATGTTACCAATGAGAATGAAAGTAAAAATAACTAATAATAGTAATTGAAATATGTCCTTTTCAGAAGTATATCATAAATTGTTTGGAAATTTTGTTTATTAGCAGCATAATATCGATCCTTGGTCTGCAGAGCTTATCAAGAACTAGTTCACATACAGACTGTAAGAGCAGGATGAGCCAAATTAATCACTAGACCTGCCTCCTATGTTAAATATTTATGATGCATCATGGAAATGGAACTCGGTTTATCTCAATATCCGGTTCAGCATATAATTGTATTAGACTTTTAAAATGGCATCACTTATAAGACACCACCTACCTGTAGACAGTGGATTCGTTTTTTGTAAGTGACAAAGGTAATGCTGTGTGTCTTTGAATGAACGTGAACTGTCCCTGTATCCTTAGATGATAATAAGGCTCTCTCTCTCAGCAGGCCAGCTGACAGCCTCCTGTTGTGTGGCCTGATCTCTTAGGACTGAAAAGCAAACACAGAGAGGTGTGGGGCTGGCAATCACTTCACCCCTCTGCCCCTGGTCCCTCCATCCCCACCGCATATGCTTCCAAAAAGTGCAGGTGTTGGTAGTTCTCAGCTATGCAAATAAACAGGGACATCACCCAAAAAAAATGCCCTGTGAATATAAAGTCAGGAACATACATAATTGTAATCTTGATGTGTGTTGGTGCGTGTGTGCACTCGTGTGTTGTAAGCCATGCACCCACACATCCACACAGTGAGACTAACTGAACTAACCCTGCTGCTTTCGGGCACATGGCACAGGTGAGAAACGGTTGCCAAATTTCCCTAGCCGGTGCGCTCGTTTGCATATGCAGATGTTAATTACCACCGGTGCTTACATGGACCAATCAGTAGGCTGCTGGAGCAGCTTGTGCATCCCTAGACACACACACATACACACACAGGTCGTTGTTTCCACGGTTACTCCCTTAGCTGATAATAAAGATAATCACCTCCGATTTCCTTCATGGCTCATTTTCTCCTGCTTGCTGGTGAAAGGCCAGGGCGTCGCTGTCTGATTTTCCACAGTGAGCTCTTATCAGTGTGTGGGGGCTGAGGGGCCGGGGCAGGGGGCCAAGTCGATGAACCACCTGCCATACATGCTCACCAGAGGGGACAGATTCAGTTCAGTCAGGGATACGGGTACGGTTGGGTAATGTTGGTTTGCTATCATGGTGTAAAGTGGTTGGAAAAGACGCAAGGGTCAGATCAGATGAGATCTGCAATCACTTGAACCTGAATGAAGGAAGATATTTTTACCACCCTAGATTAATTCTCAGTCCTCTAAATCAATAACAAAGAAAAAACAGACAGGTTTATCTTAAGCCCTTTATGTTGGGCCTAGTTAAATTGTGATCAGTCAGCTAATTTTTCCTGAATAAAACCATTTTAATGTGTTTTATCTCTTCCTGCTCAGTTGTTATTAAACCCAGCCATCTGTTATAGCTGCATATCCAATTCTCCCAGTCTTGTTCTCTCTGCCTGAACCCACATTTTATTCTGCCTCCCCACACCCCACCCCACGCCTCATGAATCCATTGTCCAGATAGAAACGTGCCTTGGATAGCAAGGCCACGCTTTCGGCTTACTTCTTTGAGAATTATTTAAGGCTTAGGAGTTTCTGTGAAATGAATATTTGATGTGGAGGTCCTGAGCGTCTCTCGATGAGCCCAGAGCAACACTCCAGAGAGCGGCTGGGTTTGAGGTGTGTGGAGCTTCAAAACGCACATCACCTCCTCCACCAGTTGCCACACCCAGAAACACCAGACAGTTTCATGATGGGTTATGGCTTTGTGATGTCTGAAGGTTGTCTGGTCTGATCTGCAAATATGTACTGTCAATATCTAGTTTTCTTTGTTTATTACTCTTTTCCATCAAGAATATTTCTATTTTCTTTAAGTTCCCTTAAAAAATGACTTCTTAGTGGCTAAAGCTGGCTCATTGATTTGAATGAAGAGCTTATGTCAAAGAGAATAAAAAAATAAAGAGCTTTTCCAACAAGAAACTGACATAACCTGGGGAAGATATTGTTCCTTCTTTCATCACAAGAGGGCAGAGTCTAGTTATTTCTAAATCCAACAATTTTCTTCTATGCAGTGGGTCTGAGAAAGTCTTAAAAAATCTGGTCTTATAGTGCCATCTATTGGTTCTTTGTATGAAAATCAGTCAGTGGGAAAACATTCTACAGCTAAAAGGTAAACCTCAAAACAGTGATTAAAGAGTTAAAATAATTAAAAGGCTTGAGCAAAGTGTTCACATTTTTTTTTTTGTAAAAGAAAAGCAGTTATTTATGTTATAACACATAAAAAAAGCAAATATTTGCATATACGGTTTGCAGTCTGCAAGAATCAAACATGTCTGTTGACAGTTTGATCAGTGTGAATGTGCAGTCAAGATTAATCAGACAGATAATTAGAGACCTCTGAGCTCTCTAACTTGAATAGATTACTCCCAGCTGATCTCATGTGAACACGTCTTTCCTTAAAAATTCACACTTTTTAGTCACCAATTGATATTATTAAATTATTTATGGAATCAAAACAAGAACATGAACTACATGAATTATAATCCTATACCTTTTAACTACTTGTGTTAATATGGTGTAAATGCCTGATCTGTGGGATTATCAATCATTTGACACTTATAATAAATTATTGCCAAAATACACAAGTAATACATTTGCCGCTTTGTCATGTTCTCATCTAAACAGAGATGTTACTAACTTTCATTGATGACTGAAGGTGTCAATCACAAATGAAGGGAAAATTAGATGAAACAGTCCTTTCATAGAGCATTGATAGATGGTCATAAACAGCAGATGCTGAAACCTAACAACTCTACTATAGTGGTGGCATGGACAGAAACTTTATACCAAAATTGTAAAAAAAAATAAAAAATTAAACATTATGCATTTAAGATAAAAAAAATAATATTTTAATTCGTCTGTCAATATTCTCTATCCAGAACTTCTCAAGTGGAAAAGTTTTAGTTTCACCTGGTTTGATTTAATAAAAATCTTCTTCAGCGAACCTTTGGCTATCTGATTATTAAACGATTAATCAAAAAAATATTCGAAAGATTGATTGATTTGCAGAATGAATATTGGAATAAATATTATTCCAATGATGATGCTCAATTGTAACCTAATAGACCTGTCTATGGAGACTGTCGAACTGAAACATCCCGTTATTTATGACATGATTTTGCTTTGTTGTGCCAGGACCTTTCATCCTTTTCTTGCTCCTTGAGGTTTTTACTGCTGGCAGCTTGTCCAAAGTAAATGAGAGGTCTGTTTGGGTCATGTCATGAGTCAAAGAGGAATTGAGTCATGTTGACAAAGTAAACTCAACTCAAACTTTATTTATAAAGCACATTTAAAACAACCGGGGTTGACCAAAGTGCTGTACAGGAGCCACAGTTGCAGAGCATAAGATAAAAACTGAAAGCTAAAATACATACACACAATGCCAAAAGAAAAATTGAATGGAGATCAAATATAATAGGATAAATGTTTCAATTAAAATATTTTTTTAAATAAAATTTTGTCGAATGTCAACTTAGGCACGAGTAAAAGACAGGGATAAGAAGCGATCGAATATGCCAAGGCAAATTATTCAAGCGTCTCGGTGTCGCTGCCATAAAGGCACGATCACCTTTGGTTTTAAGTCTGGTTTTAAGCATGACCAGTAGCAACTGATTAGATGATCTCAGTGTTCTGGCTGGGGCATGGATTTGGAGAAGCACAGTCAAACACTGGGGAGCTAGAAAATTACGAGCTTTTAAAACAAACAATAACATTTTAAATTCTATTCTAAAAACAACCGGGAGCCAGAGCAACGAGGCTAGAACCTATCACCACACTTAGGATCTGAATCTATTTTTGTCGCCTGCTTTTCTGCATCTTCACTCATTATCTCCTAACAGACGACCTATTATACAAGGGCGTAGGTTTGATTTCAACTTTGGTAGGGACACTATTCTTCAGTTTCATTGGTCCTTTGAAAAAAAAATTTGCATGCTCTTTTTTATGCTTAATGTGAGCTTCAGGGCTCATTTTGTTAAAAGAGAATAGCAGCATTTCTTGTTACATTAATACAAATACAAATCTTATAAGCACTACATGCACTAGATGCTGTTTATCAATACAAGCATCACTTGCTCTGATGAATGTGGAATTAGGACTTTTTCCACTTTGAAAAGGATTGCATTTAAATTTACCTGCGACAAAGACAGTGTCTGTTTAACCAAATATAGTCTATAATATGTGGATTTATCCTGTGTTTTCTTCTGAAGATATAGAATTGTGCAGAGGTAAAACCCACTCTTATTTTTTTTATCTAATATGCCCTCTCTGGATCATGCAAAATAATACATTCAAGGGACGGCAAATAAATGTATTGTATTTACATGTGCACTGGAACTAGAAGAGGAACTGACACTGAGCATTTAAAATATTAATATTAGAAGTTGTACATCTGGGCTGTAGTTACTCTGTGTAGCTAATTTCATGTATTTTATCTATGGCTGAAACAATTAATCATATTAACAAATTATTTAAATAATCATGAACTAATTTAGTAATTGATTAATCGTAAACTGGAGTATAGGGCCACTAAAATGCGCCTTTAGCCGACAGAGAGCAGGAATTATACCAAGATTGTAAAAAAATACTAGCATTTAAGAAGTAAAAAAAAAAAAAAAGTTTTTGTCTGTCAATATTCTCCATCCAGAACTCCTCCAAAGGAAACGTTTCTGTTTCACCTGGTTTCATTTAATAAAAGATCTTCTTTAAGGAGCCTTTGGCTATCTGATTAAAAGATAAAATAAAATAAATCCTAACGTTGTCCATGCCTGTTGCATAAGAGCATGTGAAATAGAAGGGAGCAGGCAGAGTGATTCTTCAATCTAATGGTTTGCAGCTCTGCAAAATATGAGCAACACAGAATGACTTAACGCTTCACTAGTATAGAAACACCATGAATAGCCAGGACTCTGAAGAATATCTTCCACATTCTTAGTTAAACATTCTGAAACGATGTTTGATGGAAAACAGACTGGAGTCATTTTCTTCAGCTGGCATGGGATAAGATTCCATGTTCACATACAATACAAAAGAATCTGCAGCTGAACAGAGCGTGATTTTCAGCTTGATCTACTTCCACAGCTAATTTGTACTCTTAGAAACGTACTATCTCTAAATATACATTCTTAAAACCTTAAAACAACTTGCAACAACTCAAAGGCCTGAAGCATTTGGTAAGTACTTTGGCCCCAGGATACAAACATGCTAAGTTTAAATGTACACTTGAATTATCATAACGTTTTAAGTTGTTAAAGAAAAGGACAAAAAAATTGCAGTATGAGCTACCCCAAACAAAACAAATGACAGCCTTAAATGGTTACTGCAGATTTGTCAGCTGTGAATCTTGCCTGCCCTCTATTAAAAGCTGGATTGAGATCTGGTGACTGTTGAGGCTCTTGGAGAACAGTACACTTATTGTCACAGCAAAGAACAAGTTTGAGATGATTGGATCTTTGTGGCATGACGCATTATTCTGCTGGAAGTCATCAGAAGACGGCTACACTGTGGTCATGAAGGGATGGGCGAGGTCAGCATCAATACTCATTACGAATATTGAATTAAATGTTTCCTATTTGTAACAAATTGGCCCAAAAAAAGTTTCACCTGGACCATTACACTTCCACCACCATGAACAGTTATTAGAATGCTGTGTGTTCTTCAGGCTTGACCTACCATCCAAATCGCCACCACAAAATTATCACAAAAGGACGTTTTCAAGTCTAGTATTCTTCAGTTTTGATAGACCTGTGTAAACTGATGACAGTGTGTTCTTAGAAGTGGTTTGCTTCCAAGTACCACATGTTTTGCACTCATTGATATTTTTTGCTTACAGTGGTTATAACAAAAAGGCTATCTTGGTCCTCTTTAAGTGTTCCCCTCTGATCTCTGATATTAACAAGACATTTTTTGTCCAAACATCTATCGCTTCCTGAATATGTTTTCTTTTTGGTCCAATAGCAGCAAACTTCAATGAAGGTTAAGTATCATTCAGTGGATCAGTTTCATAAATAGTGAGACCAACCCATCTGGCACAAGCACCTATCCCCCAGAGTCAGTGAAACCCCCTTTCCTCCCAGTGCTGATAGCTGGTTTGCTGTTTGGATGAATTATAAACAGATTTACCTAATAATGCGTGAAGCACTGGAAAAAAACTAAGTTTTCTTACCTGAAAATATGATCACTGTAGTATAGATACTTAAAGCCACATGAAAAGATTTAAGGACAGAACCTCTACCGCTGCAGTTCCAACACCATGGTTGACTGAACACAAATGCCACTAAACAAAGCACACCATGTATCTGTTAGTCAGCTGGATACAGCCGCCTTTCTTCTTTGCTCCCCTATTAGGCCTGAACAGAAATGAGAACTAATTTCTTTTGGCAAAGGGAAAGCATTTATTGATAAAAGTACAGTCCTATTGTTTGCAATGAGACCTGAAAAGGGATATAAAGCTTGTTATAGCTAGCAAGTGCATTCGTATGACTTACTTGGAAACCGATATAGTACCATCCAAATCCAATGACTAACCCCAATAAAACCTTATTTTTAAGAGGGGTACCTTATGCATTCTGTAATACCACAGATGGTACACCGGCGTTGCCCTGGTTGTGCCGGGGTGCGCCGGTGGCCATAGAGGCATCTGGCACACCTGGCATTCCACTAACTTGATGGTATTTGAAACGAGCTGTCAGAGAAACTTCAATCCAGTGAAATAACAAATTTGTTCAAGGCAAAGCCATACCATCTTGCTCATTGAAGTAAGAGCTGTGCAGTACGTACAGGTAAGCTACAATGTGCTGTTTTTTTCCTTTACTCTGCTGCCAATAGTTGTGTTCAAACAGTTAATATTTTTGTTGCTCCTGTGTGCTATTGTTATTTTATAGCTCTATGACAATATATTTATACATCCATCAGTGTGTTGTATTTCAGTATTTTGCTCAATGAGTAGCAAGGTCTGTGTGTGTTGTTTTTGCAGTGCTTCACAGTCTGTCTGATTACATAATGTTAAACATTAGATAGGATGTTGCAAGCCTAAAATTACTCAGTTCTTAAGTAATCATTTTATTTGGTACTTTCTTTACTCTTACTTGGGTAATTGGTTGGATGACTACCTTTTTACGTTAGCAAAAAGGTATTAGAGTAGTCCTACTCATCCTCAAGTAAAATCTTTGGGTACTCTACCCACCTCTGTCTGCTTTGTAACACTTCTTGAGGCTGTTATGTTGTAATTTTGTTAAGGACCCTAATGCGGAGAGGTGGACACAGCAGGTAGTCTTTGGATAAAAAGTTTGTTTTGTGAAAAAAAAAAAACATTCTACAAAAATCACAGGGAAGACAGGGTGCAAATCAATAACAAAAAAATAAATCCATAGAAGAAAGAGCTGCTATTAACCCTATGATACTGGTTAATTTAAGCAGAGGAAGTACTGAGGAGTAAGACCAGAAGTGGGGTTTAAATATTGGGAGAGTGAATGCTAAAACAATAGAGTTGGGCTGATTTGCTAACTGTTCACAGGTGTGAGAGGAGACAGAAGAAGGGGGACAAAAGTGACATGGACACTGGCTCTGATCTCGTCTGCCTGGCGCTCTTTCCTGGACAGGGCCACCTATGGAGCTTGCTAACAGTTACCTTTTGTATATCGGCTTCTTTCTTTATGTTTGTTTCTGTCTCCTTCAGTGGTGAACTGAGTACTCAACATTAGTGTATTATTAAAAACTCTGAGTTTACACTTTAAAGCTTTCCCTGTCCTGTTCTTTCCCTGAGAAGAGACCACTTGGGGTAAACTTTTTCAATAACAATAACAAAACCCCCAGATCAAATATGAGCAGAGTGGTGTATGTAGTTCAATGTAGTGAGGAATGCTCTGATCTTTATATTAGAGAAACCAAACAACCTCTCATGGAAAAGAGTTCATTCGGTGGTGCGCTGAAAGAAGAAGCCGGATGTAAAACCGATTGCCTTTTTCTCAACTTTATTATTAGACTACAAAGTTGCCGAACATTTTGCTACTAGTACACAGTCATATATCTGTCATTATTTTCAATGTTGTCAGGTGCTGTGGTGGTTTCTGTGCCAGCGCAATCTTTGTTTTTCTCCTGTTAGCCATACGTGGTTGTTCGGCTCCGAATCCCATTTCGGAGAACCTTTCGTGAGTCACGGATCTCTGCAGAGTGAATGGGTGGGTCAAGATGACCCACCAACGGTCAATAAGTGCGAAGCCCAGTTGATTCTCACTTGCCACCATCCTGCAGACTCATCGGCCAAGCCTCGCTTAACCCTCTACCGATCAACCTCCTCCGACTTGGCAGCCCCATTCCCCCCTGCAAGCTCCTGCGTTTCCCACCTACGGACCTCTGCTCACTCCACCTGGTGGATGACTGATGTCTTACACAGTAAAGGGCTGGTTATACTCCCGCAACATTGTGTTGCAGTGAGCTTGTCGCAGGTATGAGGCAGACATTTTTTATGCTCAATATTGAAGCCTGGTCTGCGCTATTTTTATTCCATGCCACAATGCAAAAGGGGAAAATCACGAACTAGCTGTGGGTCTAGATGTGGCCGAGGCGGTGAGGAAGTGGGGGCGAGTTTGTCAAATAACGGAGGGTCATGAGGGCGAAAAAAAGCAGGGATCCAGGTAGAAAAAGGGTCCCAGCGGTCTTGCACAACACGCTCTTCTAGCTGATCCAACTTCCACTAGTCGTTTTCTGCAATAGCGGTCATACAAACAAAATAAGCCGGTACCAAACAGGAGTTACGCATACTGTACAGCTGATGTAAATTTGATCAATCAGAGGCCTCCTGTCTGCAGCACTGTCTGCAGTCAACCTACAATTCGGGAGACGTGCAGCAGAGAGTCTGCAGAGGGGGCGGGGACGTCTCTGCGTTCACCGCAACACCTATGCAGACAACCTATTTCCAAAGTATAAGTCAGTCTTAAGCCTTTTAGTGCTATCATTCTCATCTCACGCTCCCATCATTTCCAGACGCCCTGAACAAACTCTGCGTGTCGTCCTTGTTTTTGTTTTTTTTAATAAACAATCTTAAATCTGTCCTACCTGCCCTCAGTGTGTTCTGAATGTGGGTCAGACAGTTACAGGTCTAGAGATCTAGTGGACTTGTAACACATCTAGGATATGTTTGTTGTAGTATGATATGATCATGAATAGATATATTGAAAGAAAATGTTAAACAGCAAATTAAAATTCTTAGTCTTGATTTTAAATCCTTTACACCTCCTTTGCAGCCTCCTTATCCCCCAAAATAAATCAATTCAAGATGTCTCTCAATGTGAGCCAATTAGTGCTAGTTTCATGCCTGCAGAGTTTGCCCTTTTCAAAAGAGTGGACATAATAAAGCTGACGACCAGGATGGCAATTCAATTAGAGAATAATGAATTCAAGTGTTTGGGTATTCTCCAGTGAACTGCAAATGTCCAGAATATAGAAAAATGTTGACATGTCTAATTCCTTCGCATTACATTTACATTTGCACTGTGAATTGGGCTGAGTCTGCAGGGACTGAGTTTCTGAACAATAGGAGGAGGCTCGTTTTAGAGGGGAATCTTGAAAAAGAACATCTGTACAGGATCAACAAGAGAGCCAGAAAGAAAGAAGGCTAGACGCAAGACACAAGAAGAGAGGGACATTTAGGTTTGCTTTTTAAGACTTGTGAGAAATATAAAAAAACACAGCTTAATTTAAGAGAAGAAAGCAATTCACATATCAAAAGATAAACTGGTTGATCTATTAAACCCACGCAATGCTTTAAGGGACTAAATTCTTTTATTCTTTTATTTTGTACACTACCAGAAAACTATCAGCTTTTCTGAAATTGAGCAACAAGTTTCTCTCTATCTCCCTTGCCTAGTTATATGTTTTCCAGCATGACAGAAAATTTTGTATGGATCCACAAAACATACTTTATGGTCGATTTTGACAGACTTAAAAAAAAAAAGTTTCGTATTTCCTCCGAATAGAGACTGGAACAAGAGGGATGCAGAGGGGAAACAAGAAATACATAAGAACTCAAATACAACCAGAAAAATCAAAATGGAAATGATAGTAATAAAACTCAAAAAGAAACCTAAAACAGAACCAAAATCATGACAGCTTGCCAACATGGACTACAGCAAAGTTTGAATGCAGATTCAGCCAGACGCGGCCCAGCAAAGCTCTCCACGTTGGCTAGGCTGGTCCAAGATTTACATTAGCTGTGTTTCTTTTTTGGTCATTCTTTCGTTTCAACTTTCTCTTCTCTTCCTCTGTTTTGACCCTTTGAGGCTGTTTTGCTGTTTATGCAGAGACAGCCAGTGGAGGTATCACAACCTTCCCTTCATTGGCCGTCATGCCTCTCTATTTACGAGACATGCCGTGCACACGCTTGGACAAAAAAAAAAAAACACCCCTTGTTAGGAAACACTCTTAGTGGCTGATTGGAAACCAGAAGCTCTACAGAATGAACCCTATTTACAGAAAAAACTGCTCCCCATGTGCCAATAAGCTGAAAAAGTGCCTGTATTTAACTTAATTTGTCATCAATTAATGTAAAGCTGGTAAGAGCAAGCCTGGGCTTCTTTAGGGGTTTTCCAGGGCTTCAGTCAAGGGCCCTAACGTTTAAGAGGGCCACTAATAGTAATCTTTTTAAAATGGATAAAAGGCATAAGAGGGCTTTGTTTTAACAGTCTCCAAGTGAATTGATACAGTGTCATGGGAATGTCTATAATCCCTTAGCACAATCTTTCCATTATGACTGCCTGATTCTCACTGGTCAAAGTTTAATTCATCCTGTGCCTGGGGGAAGGGTCACTGTTGTTTTCTTGTCATAGTGAAAAAAATAGAATAGAATAGAATAGAATAGAGAAATAGAGACAAAACATATGGAAAAATTATTTGTGAAGCATTTTGTTTGGGGGGGGTCAGTATTGAACAGAACTAGTATGTGAACAGAAGCCCAAAGAGCAGCCAGGGCAGTTTTACTAATTTAAAAGTGTCAGTATCATACGAAAACAGAAAAAGCTCTTCTTTAGAGATTGCTGTAAGGCCCTGCGGTCTGGTCTTCCCATATCATATGTATCTAGCTTACAGTCCTTGCAGAACTCAGGAGCATGAATTCTGATGAAGACCAGAGGGCAGGAACTAATTACACCAGTTTTAAATGGCTGCATTGGCTCCCAAACCTTTCAGGGTTGATTTTAGGACACTATTAGTGGTTCATAAATGTGTTCATGGCCTTGGGACTTCTTACTTACCTGAGCTGCTTTTAAATTATGAACTATTGTTGACTCTGAGGTCTTCCTGAAAAAGTCGATCATCAGTTGCAGCCAGTTCAAAACATTGAGTCCCATATTCTCACTAAAAAATAGAACACAGCTGAGCTCTGAAGTCCTTACACTAGCTCTCCTTAGCTAATAGAATAGACTTTAAAATATTTCTGTTAGTATAAATCAGTCAATGGATCACAACCTCAATATATAACAGGTTTATTGGCAGTATATCAACCTCCTGAACCACTCAGATCTTCTAGGTCAAGGCTACTCTGTCCACCCAGAACTGGAACCAAATATGGAGAAGAAGCACTTATTTCCTATACTCCACTTATATGGAACAAACTCCCAGAAGACTGTAAAAGTGCTGAGAGCCTCAGTGTGTTTAGTTAAGAGAATGAAGGTCAATTTTTATTGCAATTAGTTTTTTTTTCCTCAAATTTAGCAGGTCAGTCAAACACTTTGCCAATCGAATAAGTATTATTTACATTAAAATAAGAAAAACGCACTGCATTGTCTTATGTCAAGTGCATAATATCTACTAATCTTGTTTTAAAGTTATATATAAATACAGATTCCATTGGAAAATAATCTTATTTTCGTGCTTAGAATAGGCCCAATCACATTTTTTTTTTTTTTTTGCTTTACTGCTGGCTTTTATTATGTTTTTATTCTATTTTTTTTTCTTCTATTTTATTGTTTAATTAATGTAAAGCTCTTTGAATTGTCTTCGTACTGAATTGTGTTATATAAACAAACTTGCCTCTAGTATTGACCTTTTAATTCTTCCATTACTATGATTCTAGTCTATGGAACTGCTAACCAGAGAGTTTTTTTTTTTTTTTTTTTTTTTTTTTAATCTAGACAGTTTGTTTTCATTGCTATGCAAAGCACCTTGTGTTGCCCATGCAGAAAAAGCACCTTATAAATAAGGTTTTATTTGCTTCAGATACTTGATACTTGAAAAACAAGCTGGCAAATGAGTGCTTCAGTCTATCACAGCTGTGTTCAGCTTTGTACAGTATGTTGCATTTTATGCTTTGAATTTTGTTTTGCAAAGAAAACTTTGGAGTAAACCAATATTGACCTGTATTGGGTGCACATCATGAAATTGGTAGACACAGTTAAAACAGTTGACATCAAAAATGCTAATGTCTGCCTGCTTTTACTGGACAGAAATGTTGTCGCTGTTTTCAATGTTTTGGCAAGAAGAAGCTGACAGCTGCAGGCTCCAGTGATGTTTTCAACAGTATCGATAATGACACTTACCTGGCCAACTTGGAGGGCAAAATTTCTATTTGGGGTTTGATTCTCTTCTTTAAACTTTTCTGTCCCTGTAACTAAACTCCTCGATATTGATTACAAGCTTGATAAGGCAAATCAGTGTTTTGGTTGAGTGTTTTATGTGCTACGAAAATGAAAAAAAAATTCTTTAGATTAGATAGTATTTACTACTAAAAAACTGGCCTTCTACGCAGTTAATCCTCTGACATGGGAGTTGGCTCAGAGCTCATCTGCCTGGCTGTGTGTTTCCTGGACCGGGCCGCCTTTTACAGCTGCTTTTTGTATCTCTGCTTCTGAACCCCAGTCGGCCTCGGAAGATGGCCGGTCACACTGAGCCTGGTTCTGCTGGAGGTTTCTTCCTGTTAAAAGGGAGTTTTTCCTCTCCACTGTCGCTACAAACATGCTTAGAGTGAGAGATTGCATTCGAGTATATGAGTCATTGACAGTTGGGTTAACTAACACTGTGTGTATTCTAGTAAGAAGACATATTTAAATCTTTAAAAAAAAAAAGAAAACAGCAACAGAAAACCAAAAATGTGCCTGAGGGTCAGAGTCCTTGCTTTTTTGTGTCAATCCTCGTGATACCCTGGAAGTACCCACCAACCCCACCACACAACACAGAGATTCTTTGTGCAAATTTAATTAATAAAATCAAAACCCCAAATTATGAAAATAGTCATGCTTACAGAGAGTGTTGTCTATTCAGTTTTACTTTGGTGATCATTATTTCAAAAATAAGACAACATTTAATAGTATTATTTGTAATTTACACAAGTAGAACAAACTAATCAAACACAGTCTAAAGAAATAACTTTAATATAAATGTTTCCACACAAACATGAGTGTTTATGTTTACAATTTGTGGTTTATCATTTGAATCTTATCAAAAGACGCAAACCAAAGATTAATGAAAAGAGAAACATTTTTAACACATATAAGCTAATTACATAAGATGGGAAGAATAACGTAATGAATTAGCCTTGCACAATGTGGGAAAAATATAAAGTGTTGATGCGATCACTCAGAATTGCTCTAAAAATTGGAAGTACAATTAAAACACATTTTTTGACTCTTTTCTAACTTTTCATTTGTAAATACTGCATCTCATAGCTGCCAACAATGGAGGGAGAGAGGGGATGGGACCAGTGGAGCAGTTTACCTCTACTTTTTTCAAAACATTTGAGAATTGTTCAATGATGTACACTACCGTTCAAAAGTTTGGGGTCACATTAAAATGTCCTTTTTTAAGGAAAAGCACTGTACTATGTACTCAATGAAGATAACTTTAAACAAGTCTTAACTTAAAAAAAAAAAAACTCTATACATTGCTAATGTGGTAAATGACTATTCTAGCTGTAAATGTCTGGTTTTTGGTGCAATATCTACATAGGTGTAAAGAGGCCCATTTCCAGCAACTATCACTCCAGTCTTCTAATGGTACAATGTGTTTGCTCATTGGCTCAGAAGGCTAATTGATGATTAGAAAACCATTGTGCAATCATGTTCACACATCTCAAAACAGTTTAGCTCATTACAGAAGCTACAAAACGGACCTTCCTTTGAGCAGATTGAGTTTCTGGAGCATCACATTTGTGGGGTCAATTAAACACTCAAAATGGCCAGAAAAAGAGAACTTTCATCTGAAACTCAACAGTCTATTCTTGTTCTTAGAAATTAGGGTAATTCCATGTGAGAAATTGCTAAGAAATTGAAGATTTCTTACAACGGTGTGTATTACTCCCTTCAGAGGACAGCACAAACAGACTCTAACCGGAGTAGAAAAAGAAGTGGGAGGCCGCGTTGCACAACTGAGCAAGAAGATAAGTACATTAGAGTCTCTAGTTTTAGAAACAGATGCCTCACAGGTCCCCAGCTGGCATCGTCATTAAATAGTACCCACAAAACACCAGTGTCAACATCTACAGTGAAGAGGCAGCTGCGGGATTCTGGGCTTCAGGGCATAGTGGCAAAGAAAAAGCCATATCTGAGACTGGCCAATAAAAGAAAAGGATTTACAATGGGCAAAAGAACAGAGACATTGGACAGAGGAAGACTGGAAAAAAGTGTTGTGGATGGATGAATCCAAGTTTGAAGTGTTTGGATCACAAAGAAGAACGTTTGTGAGACGCAGAACAAATAAAAAGATGCTGGAAGAATGCCTGACGCCATCTGTTAAGTATGGTGGAGGTAATGTGATGATCTGGGGTTGCTTTGGTGCTGGTAAGGTGGTAGATTTGTACAGGGTAAAAGGATTCTGAATAAGGAAGGCTATCACTCCATTTTGCAACACCATGCCATACCCAGTGGACAGCGCTTGATTGGAGCCAATTTCGTCCTACAACAGGACAATGACCCTAAACACACCTCCAAATTGTGCAAGAACTATTTAGAGCAGAAGCAGGCAGCTGGTATTCTATCAGTAATGGAGTGGCTGAGCTGTTGTGGGAGCAGCTTGACTGTATGGTACGCAAGAAGTGCCCATCCAACCAATCCAACTTGTGGGAGCTGCTTCTGGAAGCGTGGGGTGCAATTTCTCCAGATTACCTCAACAAATTAACAGCTAGAATGCCAAAGGTCTGCAATGCTGTAATTGCTGCAAATGGAGGATTCTTTAACGAAAGCAAAGTTTGATGTAAAAAAAAAAAAAAAAAAATCTTATTTCAAATACGAATTATTATTTCTAACCTTCTCATTGTCTTGACTCTATTTTCTATTCATTTCACAGCGCATGGTGGTGATTGAGTGTGACTTTTCAGGAAAACACAAAATTGTTTGGGTGACCCCAAACTTTTGAATGGTAGCGTATACTACAAATCCCATTTTTATGTTTATTTTTTGTGTCCTTCTGTGGTTCATGGCTCACTACATTACTTGCTGCTTGTCAAAAAAAAAGTGTCTTCAGACATTATAAGACACCATGTGCTTTACTAGCCTGTAAGCCAAGACCTAGCTTGTGTGAGGAAGAACTGTTACTGTTGTCCAGCCTCATCTTCTGGAAGTGACCACAAAAACAGATTTCATGGCATGTATTTTTCGTTGAATCTAAAGACAACAATATTCATCTGATTTCTTTCAGCAACCCTAAAAACATATTCAAAGTTTATTCTGGGTGAAAGGAAGTGTAATATATCAACTTTTAATCAAAATCTTTACCACTGTCTTTTGCCATTGGAGTCCTAGCTTGACCAATCCACTTTGATACATCATGGGAAGTAGAGGGATGTTGTATGGTTGGAGGCAACAATGTAGCCTTGTTAAACTCAAATATCAGCTAGGCTGGTCAAGAGTTCACTGAGAGATCAAGAGAGATCAGTTATTTCCTGAGACACTGATTTTTTCCCCCCTGAAATCTAACAACTTTTTTTCCTGAGGCCTGAAAACATATTTCCTGAGGCCTGGCAAATTATTTCCTTAGACTTGAAGATGTCCCTAAAAGTCACCCATTGTGGGTCAAAGTTCAGATGCTGGAGATAAAATGAGACATAGAATATGTAGCTTTCCTCGCAAAAAAATGCTGTGTTGTTTTCAACCCCACTGTTAGGTTGAGCATGTTGTGTGATTTAACTTGGTTATTTTCATTGAATTGGTTATTTTGAGAAACCCAGGTTATTTCTGTTGAGCATGCAGTTATAATCTGTTGGTAATTTCTATAATATGTTGGCTTAATTTGGACTACCTAACACCTTGGGTTGATGTTCAAGCATGTGCAGCCACACAGTGCTCCGTAACTGTACAGTAGCTCAACAACATCTAATGAGACCAGACTGATCAGACTCAATTCAGCACGTAAGATTTGTGACATAGGCTACTGTCATGGTATTGGTGCTTATGACTGACTGGATTACTGATTTCATTAACCTGCCTAACTCGTTTCTCGTTACCATCAGTTCTAGTTCTAGTTCATCTGGTCAGCCTGCTCCTGCTTCCATTTAACCTGCCTGTTTCCAGTCATCAGGCGGGAATATTCTCGAGCCAGTGGAGAAAATGTAACAGTGTTACCTTAGTTTTCTGATTACCTGTTCTGCCTCTTAACCACTGAGCCCTCCTGTTGCCGTCTGATCAATTTTAACCTGTCAGCTTCCAGTCATCAGGCCAGATAATTCTTAATCCGGGGTTGAGAGTTCTTCAGCGTTATCTTATGGATTCTGATTTCCTGTTCTGAGTCAACCACTGAGCCCCCTGTATCCATCTGATCAATTTTAACCTGCCTGCTTCCAGTCATCAGACCAGATTATTCTCGATCCAGTGGTGAAAGTGATTCAGCGTTACCTTAGTGTTACTGATTACCTGGTCCTGACCTGTTCTGCCTGTCACCCACTGAGCCTGCCTGTTCCCATCTGATCTGTTTGCCTTGACCTTTCTATGGACTCCTGTTGGATTCTGCCCGTTATTCAATTTGCTTTCTGTCACTGGTCTGGATTTCCCTCTGGATCCTTTTCTGACTTCTATCTCCTGGTTCTGAATCCTGAGCACACCGGCTTTGCCCTCTGGATAATCCTGCCCTCCTTCGTCTGCGTGGATCTGGTGTTCTGCTTGTTCTCTGTGCTCTGGGGCTGTGGCATCTGGGACACTCTCAGCAGGATCCTACTTTGTTCTCTGGGCATGGACCAGGCTATAAAACCAGGTTAGTGACTAACACCATCATAATCATCCTCTTTTAGATCATTGTGGACCTGAGTTTTCCTCCTGCAAATGTTCTTGCCTTAGACATCCTTGCTGCTACTGCAGATCCGCAGTTTTTGAGACAAACATTTTTTAATTATCCGACTGTCTCTCTTGCCTTGAATAATAGGTCCTCTGATCTGAGCCTTGACAGCTAATCAGCTTCTTTTCTTACAATATAGTTGATTTTATATGATTTTATGATGCTTCATATAGTTGTTAAGATGAAAGTTTGTGAGGCATTGTTGAATACTAGCTTCAGGAATCAATATACTAGAAATCCAGCTGTTAGCTTACACAGTGATGAATCTTTGTTTTCTTTAAGCTAACCCGGTGTACTTTGTCCAAATTTCAACTAGTGCTTTAGCTGTTCTGTTTTTTTTTTTTTGTTTTTTTTTCAGTAGTCTTACTTACTAATATTTTAATGTATTTTTTCTTTAACTGTTGAAAGTCTAAGTGTCAGCATTGTTGCTGATACAAACTGCTGAGGGGACTATTGTTGCCGGGGCAAATTATCCAAGGTTCTGTTCCACTGAAGCGGCATCTCTGTTGACCTTTTTAACTTACTGTTTTTCTTTTTTCTCATCATTGGTTGGAACTAACATGGGGGAGTACTTGGAGAAAGCAGTCCTCCTGGTCAAACCCATTTGTGCTCCTCTTTGCAAATAGGTTTCTTTGCTCTAAAGTCTTGGTAGTGATCTCATGCATGACTATTGAAACTGAGAAGTCTCTTGCTGCTGTTATGTGCTTTATAAGGTTATTACTTTCCATTTGTAATACCCATTTGTAATTCCTTTTGCAGATTTCCATTGCATTTGCAATGGAAGTTTTACTTGGAAATATTTATTGAAATTTTACATGTTTATATATATATACACTCACCGGCCACTTTATTAGGTACACCTGTCCAACTGCTCGTTAACACTTAATTTCTAAGCAGCCAATCACATGTCTGATGAGTCTCGATTTCTGCTGCGACATTCGGATGGTAGGGTCAGAATTCTCGTCTACAACATGAAAGCATGGATCCATCCTGCCTTGTATCAACGGTTCTGCTGGTTGTGGTGGTGTCATGGTGTGGGGAAAATTTTCTTGGCACTATTTGGGCCCCTTGGTACCAATTGAGCATTGTTGCAATGCCACAGCCTACCTGAGTATTGTTGCTGACCATGTCCATCCCTTTATGACCACAATGTACCCAACTTCTGATGGCTACTTTCAGCAGGATAATGCGCCATGCCATAAAGCTGGAATCATCTCAGACTGGTTTCTTGAACATGACAATGAGTTCACTGTACTCAAATGGCCTCCACAGTCACCAGATCTCAATCCAATAGAACATCTTTGGGATGTGGTGGAACGGGAGATTCGCTTCATGGATGTGCAGCTGACAAGTCTGCGGCAACTGTGTGATGCCATCATGTCAATATGGACCAAACTCCCTGAGGAATGTTTCCAGCACCTTGTTGAATCTATGCCACGAAGAATTGAGGCAGTTCTGAAGGCAAAAGGGGGTCCAACCCGTTACTAGCATGGGGTACCTAATAAAGTGACCGGTGAGTGTATATTTTTTATATATTTGCATGTTTTGTAAAGTTTGTATTTTAAAAAATATTTACTGTTATATTATTGGTGTGAGGATATATTTCATCAAGAAAATAATACATAATTATAATTGCAATATTGATAAGTAATGGTTATAATATAAACAATTAATTAGCATAGTTGTAATATTATATAATGTATTCCAGTATGTTAAAGAATTAATTCATATCAACAAACCAACTTAATTGGGTTAAAAGAACCCAAAAGTCTTGTTATTATCAGCCCTTGATTGGATTATATAACCAACCTAATTGTGTTGTATAAAAAAACCCAGTTGCTGTATTAAGGGAACCAACACAAATTGTTGGGTTAGATTAAACCAGCATGTGTTGTGTCCAATATTCAACCATCACTGGGTTGGGAAACTACCCAAAATGGGTTGTTTTGAACCTAACATTTTTAGTCTTTATTGTGTTTTTCTTTTTTTTCTTTTTTTGTGTTGCATGCAGCAATGGTTCTTGGTTAATTAAAATCTTTTTTTAAATACTTGTTCTTAAACTGATATACTGTATCTGACAGATTTTTCTGTAAAAGGAAATAAATTTAGTGATTTTTAAAATATATTTAGCGGTTTTGTTTTAAGTCTAGGTCATATCTTCCCTTTGTCCTGACTCAGGGGTATTTGGGATTCGGTCCTCTTTTGTGTTTGTTTTATGATAAATATTGGGTTTATTTATGTTATTATGGTATTGGCAATACTCAGCTTATGCCCAGTTAAATACTGCTCTTGGAATTTTACATGATAATTTCTGTGTGTTTAGTTTCTTTTTCTTTGTTTTCTTTCCTCTGTGCATTATGATTTATTAAATTACCGTAGGGATGGATGTGTTTTTATCCTTAGTTGTTTGTTAAAGTAAAATCCTTAAACAGTAAGATGATAAGAAACATAGCTTTCTGTTTACAGAAAATAAGCTGTTTTTAAACCACAGCGGAATGGAAACTTTCAATTTGATTTGAAAGATTTTCATCTTGAAGGAATGCAATTGTAACATCATTGGCCACATCTGCTAAGGCTGGTGACCAAGGAAAGAATATGTGGTGCAATCAATTAATCCCACTATTAATGAAATAACAAATGGAAAACACTTTATTATAATTTGTTCCAAATATAACACATTACAGAAAAATAATTTAAGTTCTGTGCAAATCACAATTTCTAATTCGTTCTCAAGGTGGCAAGACCATATAAAAAGTTTGTTTTGCTGCCAAGTATTCATACTTTGTGATAAGCACAGCTGCCAAACTCATAGAAGACCCATCCACTGTAGCTAATATCACACCCACAAAAGAAAACACAGGGGCAGAGGGGTCAGTAGTTCAATTGATAAGGAGGAGGGGAGCTAAAAATGCTTTACACTGCTTAGAAGACACATTTTCATACCAATCCTCTAGCTATACTTTAAATTACAGATCACTGTATGGAGTTCCACACCTTAAATAATATCTGAATGTCCAACCCAAAATCAAAAGTTGAAAACATAAAGCAGCAGAGGGGGCATTTTTCAGATTATAAGGAGGAGATTAAGAGTACCATGTAAATGCTTTATATTACTTAGAAGAAATATTATACAGAATTCACAACTACCCTTCATACAATAGATTATTGCACAGATTTCCATTCCTGAAATAACATTGAATTGAATTTTATAAAAAAAAAAAATAGGGGTAAATCATCTGCTCTTTCCCAATCCTAAAGCTCCAATCAGAATCCTCACCATTCTCACAATTGTTCTTGGACACACTGTGAGGAAAAAATTCTGCTACTGTATGCTGTTGTGTCAAGGACAGGCAGAGAAGCCCCAAGGCAAAACAACGTCTTGTAACATTTTCTTGCCTGGTCTACATCCCTAAAAACACACGCACAACCACAAACTGGGATAAGGGCGTTGAGCTAATAGCTGCTAGCTTGTTAGAAATAGGAGGGAAATTTGTAATTTCGAGGCAAATTATCTTGTATGACACTCAAAACTTCATGTCAACAGTTTTTGGATTACAACTGCGAGCAACCATAGTTCCAACAATAGAATTTCTTCCTCTTTCTGAAGTCGTAGGGAAGCAGCTGTTCGAACCGTTGCATTTCCGAATTCTCCCGAGTGGTGCCCGACTTTACACGGGTGCATAAAGTGAATGTGATTGGTTGTTTATCTAGGGGGCGGGATTGATGTGGTGGAAGATTTACAAGCAAGTTTGACTGTAGCCAATGTCTCGGAAGAATCTTGCTAACCAGTTAGCAACTTAGTGCTAGTAGTTTCCCCATGGAAAATTACATTGGGACCAAGTAGCACATACCAACGAAACTGTCAAAGAACGCTATGGACAGTGGAAATATGCAAGAGGAGGAGAATTTGTTGTCGGAGGTCGTGGATGAGTTTTCTCCGTCATACATTTTTTATTTAGAGGAAAGTGGGGACGAAGTTGTTGTGGAATAGGACGCCAGGGCGGCAGAAGCTTTGTTTGGTTTAGAAGGCTTACAGCCGTACATGTTTGAGCCCTTGCCTTGCAACGCTGCCAGTTCTGTTAGCTCTACGTCTGCCGAATACACAGACGTCCATCCCCGTGAACACTGGGACTTAACTCAATAGTAAAATGAATTATTCTTATTTCTTATTTCAACCGTTACGTATATTAGCTGCGACATATGAATCAACATGCTATGACCAAAAAAATGATATATGATTGGCCGAATTTAGGTGTACAAGCTGACGTATAATTAACTGGCCTGCATAAAATAAAAAAAAAAAACCCACAGATTTTAAGACAGGATTTTTTTTATTTATTTAAATTTTCTAAATTTTGGGAAAATATAGTCTGATAAAGAGTACATTTATACACATGTTTAAGCCAAAATGATTCGACATCCAAATATAACTTCCCTGCGATTTTAAGAAACATTACTTAGTCTTCACAAGGCTGCATAAAATAACACCCATCCTTTTTCAAAGAGCATCATGTCAGCTTTTGCTACCTGGTTTACATTCTTAAAAACACATATACCCACGCAGTCCCGCGTAGATTAAGGTGAAGCGGGTGGAGCCTTGCATCACTCCTGCTGCCGCACTCCTACAATGTTCTCTGGGCATTGAGCTAATAGCTGCTAGTTCGTTGGTAATTTAGACCGGGAGTTTTTCGTTTTTCATCTTTTGTCAATCTGAAATAATACATTTCTAATAAACAACCCAACACTTAGGCTGGCAGCTTGCTAGGCTTATAATACTCTGGTGGAAAATCTGTATATAATTCAAGAGCTTTGACATCCAATTTCATTCTTTCTAAGACTTTATTAGATATTACATCTAAATGTGTAGATTTAAGAGTTTTAAAGACCCGGGGGAACCCTGTAGAATATGTGCCTTTCATTACTATTGTCAAAAACAAAAACTAAGCATTTCAGAAAGATAAATACTACCAACAGTCAAACATGGTGGTGTTAGTATGATGACCCAAAACTGCTCTGTTTTTATGGACACTTTCTTCTTTTATGGATATGGACCTGGACATCTTTCTGTAGTTTTGATAACTATTTAAGGAATAGTGTGACCAGATTCCTGTACTATGACGTAACGATTCATTGCTAGTTTCACAACAATAGTTATAGCCACCATAAGTTATACCACATTATTTTCAGATATATCCTAAGGTTAGTTTGGATAGTTCTTTTCCCTTAAGGAAGATTTTGTTTTTACTCAGGTTTTCTTTTTCTTCCACTACTTTTTCTATAGTGATCTGAAAGACTTCGGTAGTATAGATAAGAGAAAGCAGAAAAGACTTATCTTTTGAGGCAAACTACCTTTTGAGGCAAATTATCTCCTAAAAAACTATGTCAACAGTTTTTGGATTACAACTGCTAGCAACCATAGTTCCACTAATATAATTTCTTTCTCTTTTTAAGAAACATGACATAATATTCACAAGGCTGCATTAAAACAACACCCAGCCTGCTTCCCAGAAACATCTTGTCACAATTTGCTGCCTGGTCTACAGCCTTAAAAACACACACACACACCCACAGACTGGGGCAAGGGGGGGAAGCAGGGGCCGTTGCTTTGGGGGAAATGGGTTAACGTAAGGCAGTTAGAAAAGGGGTGTGGAAAAAACTGAGCCAGGGAGGCTGAGGGAGTGGGCTCATATAAAGAGAGAATGAACACAAGCCAGGCTTTATCCTTCTCGTCTTTCCCGCTCTCAAAGACCCCACAACCTCCGATTTTTCTGGCCCACCAGCTCTCCCTCATTTACGGCATTTTTTTTCCCTTCTGACATTTACACAGAAATTCCCGCCAGACGTGCTGAATCCGGCTAGAGAGGATGGCTGCATCCATGTGGAGAATGAATGGGCTCTGCAGAAGCATGACTGGAGTTCTGCTGCTCTGTGCTCTATTGTTCAACAGTAAGTAGTCTATTTTGGGTGTTATTGCATGTTGCTTCACTATTTTATACATTACTTAAGATGATTCAACAAAGACTTTTATTATTCTATACAGAATACATTTTTTTCTGGTTTTAAAATATTTCCAAATATTGAGGAAACAAAATTTCTATGTATGTGGTTGTATAAACCTTAATACCTATTTGTGTTGTAGGTTCTTTTTTTTTTTTTTTTTTGAGTAATCAAGTACAGACATGAAGGTACAGACATAATGTTAATGGTGTGGCGGCTGCAGACACAAAGGATCTGCTCGGAGAGAGAAAGTTTCAGTTGAAAATCCTCATGCTCTACATCCTGTCATACGTCTGGGTCAAGCTATAATGTCTTTGAGTTTGTGAAAAATGGATAAAGCCACAGTCAGTGGCTCTGCATTTGAATATCTTACCAGTCTTTACATTTATTGGAATTAAATAGGTGATCAAAGGTTTCTACAAAATGCATGTAGACTAAAAATGAGCATAAACTCCATCCTAAAGGTACTACCTCTTAATCTGGTGGCTTTAGTAGTAAATGTTTTTGCTTACTTTTAGTATGCTCCAAACCACTTCAAGGCTTTATGCTAATTGCAGGGTGATACACGGTTTGGAAGGAGTAGTTGTAAGGCGGTGCCGATTCTACTCCAGCCTCATCGTAATGACTTCTGCAGAACTGTAAGGCCTCAGACATATTTAAACATTTGGATTGACCTTGGGAGGACCTAGAGGAATATTGTAGACTGATGGAAAAAGCAAAGCGTTTACTTTAACAGAGAAATAATCATGATATGGCGGAACATGTTCATAGCTTGTGCAATAAAAGGGCACACCACAATCCCTCTTCTACTGCAGCAGAGAAACAGATGGTAATTAGATTTACATGAAAATCTAATTACTGTTGGTACTCCCCATCAAGTCAACTATTTTTTTTTCCATTTTGCAGACTAATATCACTCATAACAAACTTCACCTAAAGTTTTCTCTATAGCATACAACTTGGTCTCTATTTGTCAGCTAAATTTTGAAAAGCAGAAGAACACAAATAATAGATAGTTCAGCTATTTCCCTGCTATATATGTGTGGTAAATTACTCATAGTTGTTTTTAGATGCATAAACTGTACTATGGCATTAAGAGGGGCTTCAACAAAATGAGACATCTACCAACAAGTTTAACTTAAAAAGATCATAGCTGTTTATGTGAAGACTATTTTATAAACCTCTGAACCCTTGTCATGTTTGCTTTAGGCAATTATTTACACAAGCTCTCAACTGTGTACATATTACATGACAAAAAAAAAGCTGCAATGATTACACTTCTGGTCAAAGTAATCTTCCTAACACAAATGTGGGGCAGCATACCATCAATAAAACTTGATTTTGAGGTGTTAGTTTTAATTTCATCTCATTTTGCCCTTTCTACAAGACAGTTGCTCTGACCAGAAATACTTAAGATGTTTGTTCTCAGTACATTGTTGACACAGGAAAAGAAGATAGGGGTAGGGCACAACCAGGGAGTTTCCTATGTCAGTAAGGTCAGCTTCAGTGTAAACAACCAACCAATGGATTCACAGCGGGGATTGAAAGGTTAATGATGTTAAGTTTCACCTTATTAACTTTCTAGAATTTCAATTGTTTTAAGATGGTTGGAGTCTATTATGGTCTTGAGCCATTTCAGACTAACTGTTAGACAAAGAGTGTCAAATGCCTCTGTTCAAATATTATTAGGAGTTAAATTATTTCCAGAGAAAACCTGCCTTAGCCAAAAAGAGTCAAGGACTAAAAAGGATGTCAGTCATTTTGAAATCACCAATGAATGAAACTTTTACAGCTTTTACAAACAAACCCTATTCTCATGCTGTTTGATGCTTTGTTTGTGTCACTCACAAAACTGTAGGTGTTTCAAAGTACAGCTTTTCTGAAGGACCCAAGACAAAACACTCCCGAAAATTCTGCAACATTTCTTAAGGGTACATTTTTACAGGCCATGTTTGGTTGAGTGGTTATGTAGACAGAAGTGGTGAATATTTACCTGTGATATGGGTGTAAAGGATGATTGGGTGAAACAAGGGTGGTACATATAATGTGCAATTACTATTTAATACCAGTGCAATAACCTATTTCTTTATATGTAATACTCAGTACAGTACTTATATAGATATATTCTCATCTAAATGAATACCCATGTTAATACCCTGTGCAATAACCCTGTATAATAATCCTGCTTAAAAAAAAAAGACTTCAGCTGTTACAGTATATAGATATATGTGGACGCACTGTATATACTGAATTTACCCCACCTACTATTTGAGCCGATGTAACGAGTAACTTTTTCCACTGTGAGATCAATAAAGGCAATCAATCAATTAATCAATCAATCAATCAATAAATCAACCAATAGACCTGTGGCACTGGATTTATCATTTAATTATTTTATTTTCAAAAACTTTCTGATGGAAATGTGACAAGTTTTAACGTGGTTGAGGTTAAACTAACATAGAGGCAGATAGACACTGCAAAGGTGATATTAACTGCTTATAAAGGCCTTTGCACCACTATCACTGTGCTCTTCAAAGTCTCATAAGTCTTATAAGCTTTGATTGTCTCATCCAATTTTTCCACCTTGTGTGGCTTTTCTTAGCAACATCCCTGAAAGAGTTTGAACTGCCTTAAGACCACCATAAAAGTCACAAGAGACAATCCAGATACCTTTAAAAATGTAAGCCAGAGTGGAACAGAGGCTGTAGCAATGACGTCAATAGACATTCAAAGACACGGATTGTTATAATGGTTCAAGCTTTTTTAAGCTTGCTTTGATCTGTATGAAGAAAGCTCTTTATCTAAGTCTGTTTCATGCAGATAGTGCATCTTGTTCTGTTCGGTTCTCTGTGAAAAGAATTGACCCATCAGTCATGAATGTTCATAATCTGGTTTATAAATGGAAAAGGCAATTTGCCTGGAAAAGTTTGTGCCCCCAAGGGGTTTTGTCCTCTTTCTTGGACAGGGGTATGTTAATGAAGAACATTGGAAGTGAACGCTTAGTCCAAACTTCACTAAGCTTCAACAAAGGCCAAATAACAGGGTCAGCTCGTAACTACAGGAAGCCCCACATGGTGTGCTGGTCGGTTGTACCGAAAGATGACCATGGTTGAAAAAGCCATTAACCCCTAATGGAAAGCTTGCTGGATGTGCTGGGACTTGTCTGACTCAGGGGAGCTCCAGCTCCCAACATGGCTGACTTAAAGGATCAGGTCTTAACCTTTTAAAGGTAGACCCCTCAGGCAACTTTTAGTGGCTCTGGGGAGTATCCTGGGTGGTTTGCTTTGGTATTTTTTTAAGGGGTTAGATCAAGGGGTTCTGGTCTGCTTCAAAGCTTGCCATAAGCCATGTAAGGGACAGAGCTGATGTGTGGAATAAAGTTGTTGGGTCAGACTAAAATCAAATGGTTTACATTGCAGAAAATCCACATTCCTATGATCCTTAACATGCCACACCCATGATATCAACATTCTGCTTCTGAAAAGCCTTTGTTAAGCATGGATAGATAAGCTGCTCTTAGTTGACAGGAAGATGGATTAAGCTAAATGCAGATAACTCCTGGAGACAAAAAAAACCTGTTGGAAGATACCCAAGACTTAGGACTTGGGTAGATGTTCATCTTCCTCTTTGGAAGCAACAGTAAACAAGGAGAAAAAGCTTTATTGGGATGGTTTACACTAAGCATATTCTGGTATTTGAATGGCTCTGTCAAAGCCCAAACTTAAACTTTACAAGTTAGATTCTAAAATTTTAAAGTTTATTTTAAATCATATATCATTTTTTTCTTCACTTTGAGATTATGGGATATTTCAGGAGTTTTATCAAATAGTTTAGGAGAATGAATAGGTTTGCGAGACACTTTTGTGTGAAGTTTGATTCATGTATGCATTACTTCAGTCTTTTTTTTTATTCATTTGCATCTGGACTGAGAACATAGAGAGACATATGAGCAACCTGCGTTGAAAGATTTTTGCCATTTACAAGTAGGTCACTCATTCTAACTCTCAACCAAACAGATTTGGTTTATATTCCCGCATCCCATGACTGCCAGTTAATAGTTATGCAGGCGTGCAAATATGCAGCACTGAAATGGCCATGCTTTGCAAAGTTAGATGATGTCATTTGAAAGTTCTCAAGAGTATGTTATAAGTTTTTTGTCTCTCTTTTTTTCACTGAAGATTTCAGGGGAAAACCCATGCTTTACATCTGCTGCAGCCAGGGAGAAAAACATCTTGTCTCGCTTATTTCAGCATGTCATAGACAATGACTCCTCCTGTTGCTGTCAGGGCCTCTGGCCAGAGCAGAAGAAGCTGTGACAATTGCTGTTTCAAAAGAGCCACATTAAAACAAAGATTTGCACTCATGGTGGGAGGATTTTGATGAACACACAAGCCTAAGACGATCAGCAGATAACCTTTTGCACAACCTTAAGGAAAATCAAGAAAAAGGCACTGACTAAATCAACTTCTCCGATGGTTGAAACTTTTGCCTCTGAGATAGAAACTGCTCTCTGCCAATGAAAACACAGGCAGAATATTGCCACTCTTTTTTTCTCATGGCCCAGGGCTGTTGACCGGCATTCTTTAAGTCCCAAGATGTGATGTTGGAGTTCGAATGACGTCATCTACTGGAGGGTGTGGGTTTTTATATAAGCTTTTGGCAGATAGTAGTCTTATGTCAGGCAGGGTGTGTGTCCATCTGGGCCAGAATTTGTGGCTAAGATCCCGTGTGAGCTTGCTAAGTGATTAACCTTGGAGCCTTAGTTCTGTCAAACCACGCTTTACTTTATAAACCTCTGCATCAAGGTTTTCAAGTTGTTGCAAAACATATCCTGCTAGTGGTGGGTCCTCTTTTACCAAGTTTACAGATTTCGGGGCAACAGAATTTTGAATGTTATTTTCCCTCATCCCCAACTTTCTTCATAAGTAAATGTCTCAACAGCTAAACAAAGAAAAACAAATATTTTCTGGAAAAGGAGCTGCCTTGAGAGAAAAGGACTAATATTTACTCTGAAATAAAACCTAATGAAAAGCAGAAGGCAGGCCAGCTTTTAGATCTTCCTTTCCCAGGTACTGCTGTTCCAGTAAGCATATTGTTCCTTATTTTCTTGGCACCCTGCTGCAGTTTTATGGCTGTTTGCTTTTACCAGCAAAAAGTAGGCAGAAAACCCTTTTAATTCTGCTTTTAGCTTTAGACATTCTAGGCATAATTGGCAACATCAAGTTTATTCAAGAGATCTCTGCTCTAGGCATTGGTTGGAGATGGTGTAGAGGTCATTCAAACGAAAAAGAATCAAAACTTCTTTAAAAAATTCCACTATATTATTTCTGAAAATATTGCTCTGACATGTTTTTTATTCCCAAAACCAATGTAAATAATCTAAGAAAAGTTCAATATTTAAACCTATCATGTTAATTTGCCTCGTAACCTGATATGTACAAAGTAATATATTTAACTAGTTTAAACTTACGACTTTGCAAAGGAACTGTAGACCTAACAATCTTATTGATTTTCTTGCTATAAGAGTTTTTTGATTATCCGCCTTGTTATACTGCTCCAGAATGGGTAATTTTATTCAGAACAAACAAACATGTCAAACACAGATTTTTTTTTTGTTGTTTTCTGAAAAATTTTCTTATTTTGTTAACATATCTGGTACACAATTAACAATAGACTTTGTTCATCTTATCCTCCTCCTCATGTTAGCATGTTTTCAGATATTTGTGACAAATTGATGGATCAGCTGCGCTCGTAATACATTTCCTTGTGGTTCCATTCAAAGACCGTGAAAAGTAAAGTCGGCTTGTCACAACACAGTAGTTTGTATTACTAATTCCTCACCTGAATTTGAATGAATAAAAATAAAACCAAGCATATTAAATTAGGTATCAGAAGTAATGAAAAAAAAAAAACCGTCAGGCTAGGTTCGCTGAAACCATGCCTATGCACTATTCTATTTCACTGAAACAGAATTCCATCCATCCATCCATCCATCCATCCATCCATCCATCCATCCATCCATCTTCCTCGCTTATCCGGGGTCGGGTCGCAGGGGCAGCAGCTTAAGAAGGGAGGCCCAGACTTCCCTCTCCCCCTCAGGAGGAACCCCAAGGCGTTCCCAGGCCAGCCGAGAAACATAGTCTCTCCAGCGTGTCCTGGGTCTTCCACCAGGGAGGCGTCCAGGAGGCATCCTAACCAGATGCCCGAGCCACCTCAACTGGCTCCTCTCGACATGGAGGAGCAGCGGCTCTACTCCGAGTCCCTCCCGGATGACCGAGCTTCTCACCCTATCTCTAAGGGAGAGCCCAGCCACCCTACGGAGGAAACCCATTTCGGCCACTTGTATCGGCGATCTCGTTCTTTCGGTCATGACACAGAGTTCATGGCCATAGATGAGGGTAGGAACGTAGATCGACCGGTAAATCGAGAGCTTCGCTTTTTGACTCAGCTCTCTCGTCACCATGATGGACCGGTACAGCGCCCGCTGCACCAATCCGCCTGTCGATCTCCCGCTCCCTTCTTCCTTCATTCGTGAACAAGATCCCGAGACACCTAAACTCCGCCATTTGGGGGGAAGAACCAGAGTTAAAGAAAGAAAAATAACAGCATTATATTTATATTCTGATCAGTGGTAGCTTTGCACATGGGTGACTTATTTTCAATGGGAAAGCAGAAGAGATTCACGCTCTGACTGCAGACACAGGCTATCCCTGTGTTCTGGAGGAGCAATCAGTGCTATCATCATCATGTGTTGTAACCAAAGTCTCCAAAATGACTGGAGCAGTCTCTATATTTGTCGCTAATCATTTTTTTGAATAAAAAACAAACAAAAGTCATTAGAGGGATCTGTAAATGTGCTAAGGATAGCCTCGTTGTTTGTGTTTATGCTATTGGGACAGCCGAGGGCGGGGCAATGCTGAGGGCAGCTACATGACGACATAACACCACACTTTTAGACACAAGCAAATAATCCTGAAACACAGAAATATTGAAACTCAGATTTAACTTTAGTGTCACAGTGCAGTCATAAAGGGTGGGAGACTTTTTATACAGTTAGAGCAATACATTTATGATATTTATAACGTGTTTAGAAGACATTTGGGGTACTCTCTTCACATGGTCTTACACTGTCTACACAAAACCTTGAGAAACATGCTGGTGCTTTGTTTCAGATGTCATATGGACCATTGTTTTGTTTGGTTTCTCGATAGGCAAAGATATATCTATATCCATAGAACAATGAGCCCTTTATTAAAGAGATGTCATACATTTCCCCTATTGTTTCACCTCTGCTTTTAAAGCTTAATTTAAACAATGAAGCTGAAACAATAGATATGTGAATCTCTCTAAACTCTAGGATTATTACGTTCTCAGGCCTAAGAGCATAAAGTGTATGATCTCTGCTGGAAAACTAGGTTGCATTCTAGCGAGGAGGATTTTTTCTGTTTATCTCTGAAGAAACAAAGCCTAACGAACCTTAACTAGGGCCTTTTGATTACTTAAATAATGGCTGCTGGTAATTAATGTTGGCCAAATGGCCTGTTGTTAAGGCATGCTTTTTACATCTTAATTAAAACCAGGAATGTCTGGCCTTTTACTATCCTCGGGGGTCTTGAGTTTGGATGCCTCTTTCCATTTTGTTGCATGTGTCAAAACTTTATAAAACCTTTGAGTGATAAAAAAACATAAAAAACTGCAGAACGTTTCAGACATTGATTTTTGAATACTTCTCCTCTGCCTGGGTCTGGGTCTTTAAGGCCATAGGTTCTCAGCACAAAGCCTCTTTCCCCCGCAGAGTTCAGCAGCTGGAATGAGTCCACAGACATCTGCTGTTGCCGGCTCAGACACCGACAGGAGGGCAGTTAGCAGCTTCTTCAAGCAGCTGCTGGTGCTTTTAGCTTCTAATCGACTTGGAAAATAAACAGTCTGTTTTGAAAGTTGAGAGTTTCGCCACCAAGGTTCAACTATTTTTATGAGTAAAATTGAGGTTGGATAAAAACAGACATTTCCTTTTGGCTTATACCAGTAATAAGGTAGAGTTTTAGTATTTTACGACTGGCTTTGCTCAGAACTTTAGTAAACAAAAAGAGAAAATAGAAAAAAAACTGTTTAGAAAAATGCATTTCTGATTTTCACCAGAACACATTTCCTTTTTTTTTTTTTTTTTTTTTTACTTTTACAAAAGAGAGAATGAAGCACAATGATGATATTCTATGGGGTTGTCCTGGTGATGGGTGTTATCTCTAGCTCCCAGTATGTTTACCTCTGTAGTTTGAAGAGGTCACATCCTGCCTGGATGTGCAGGAACACAATTCCAACACTGTCATCCACTGTTTTCCTTTTTTTACTGACAAGCTATCCCATGTTTTAATGGAAAAAACAAAGGGAGTGGACAGAGAGGAAAATAAGTTGTTATGTTAAGGAACCCCACTGTCACAGTTGAGTAGTTTTTTTTTGCAATGCAACAGCTTCTGCAAAAGAACATCTTGCTTGTGTATTCCAACAAGTTTTCTCTTAAACACGGTTATAAAGATTATATACTGGTAAAAACAAACTTAGTTTCAGTGCCTTGCAAAAGTACAAGATCCCTTGATTTTTTTTTCTTTTTTAGATGTTGTGAAGCTAAAAGAAATGCTGCATCATTTAAGAATGACAGGTTATGGACTGTTTTTATGAATCAGAGAAGCAGAAAAGTTTGAAACTGAAAAAGACCTGCAGAAGGCACGCAGAGATCCACAGCTAAAATGGAAGAACCATTAGTTATAAAACCTGGAAGCTGGGAAAAAAACCCAAAACATATTGTTTAAATTCCACGTGTCTATAGAGGACTCAGCAAACATTAAGGAGAATATAGAGCGACTCTACACTTTTTGTACATGGTAATACTTTTGTTTTTCCACTTATACTATTATATACTTTTGTTTTTCCAACTATAAGAAATCTTTAAGGGGTAGAAATATTTTGCTGTGCATTGTATACTCAGCCTCAGTCTAAAAGAATAAGACTTTTTGATTAATTTTATGATGTTTTGTTTACATTTTTTAAATGCACAGGAATATAAGGCTAAATTGGCCTCTTTATTGAAACAGGATATAAACAGAAAATGTGCAGATCGATGATATTGGGGTTCTCTTTGGACATCTGGATAAGTAATGGAATGAGGGTGCGGCTAATGATGACATCCAAGGTGTTGTCCCTGCAGTTTGGGTGGAGGTCAAATCATAATCCCAAGCTTTAGGGCTTAGGCCTTCCTCCTCGCTCATGAGTTCACAGCAAAGTACACATACAGGGAGGGACCAAACTCCCACAGGACACTTCGTTTCCCACTCCACCACCACCATCTTTTAGACCTCCTCGTCTCTCTGCCCCAGGGAGGAAGCAGACCTCACCTTCAAATACCAGAATTTGTAAGCAAAGAAGCACTGTCCCAGTTTTCTCGCTCTCTAACTGCAGCCATGTTATCAGCTGTGACAATAGTTGTGTTTGCAGCTATTCCAAGCAATCTTCCAGCCCTAAATTTAAACTCCAGGATGTTCGAAAAAATAACAGTGACATCTCAGGTCAGAGGCTGGGACAGATGGATGAAATTCGGATATGCTAAGTATCTAATTTTAGTGTTTGATTTTTGAGCTTTTCATCAGTGAACTAAATTCAACTTGAGTCAGTTAAAGAAAACACATGACTGTTCCTAATTTCGGAATAATTACAAACTGGTAAACAAACTTATCAAAATTTTTAAGTGGAGACTTTAGTCCCTCCAGAAAAAGCCCTTGTTTCCTGCATTTTCCAGCTATATGGTTGTAAAGACAAATTCCGACCTGTGGGGACAAGAGAGAATGATCTGAGAGGAGAATGTCTAAAATGAAAGGAGAGATATAACCCCCTCACAGGGACGCATAGTCAACTTTATTCCATACAACTGCACAATAAAATAGGCAGTTGACCTGTAATCTGTACCCAGTTTTTTTTTTTTTTTACTTATATGTTATGGTTAGAGTACTAAAGTTTACCATTTACTTTTTTGCGACACTTTAATTTCCTTTTGAGGAAATTTCTGAGATGGTCCTCAAAAGGCTGGGGGCGCTTTGTTCTGATTGAACAGAGTATTGCAGTCCCATTTTAGTTAGCAGAGAAAAAGATAACTTAAGTCTTCTACTGCTTTCAGACATTTTTTTTTTTTTGCTCAATCTCTCAAACTAATGATGCGTCACACTATAGTCATATTAAGGTAGCATTGTTTTACATGTACAGCTAACAACTTCTGAACAGCAGCCTACATGACTCAATGAGAGCTGTCAGCCAGAGCAAATAGCAATACCAAATGCAATTAGCTTATGTTCAACTGATAGACACCATTTTATATATGTGAGCAGAAAAAATCACAGTATAATATGTTATAGATAACATAATTAAATGTTATTGCATGTTGCCTCCAGTTTAAATTGCCATTGTTTAAACACAATAAAACTTGTTCAAATAAATTTAAAATTCTGGGCCCAACTATTGTAGTGTAAATCCACATCTTAAAGTAACACTCTAACCTTTTAGCTACTAGGGGCACTAGACCTGTTACATTCCAAAAAAAAGGAAGAAAAAAAAGGAAAAACCCCTTACATCCATTTATTCTTAAGAGTAAAATATGATCAAGATCTCATTCTGGCCCATGTCCTACTGTAGCATTGGTATCTATAACATAAGTGAATGTCTTATGGAAAGTTTGCAGAAATTACCCAACAAAGATGCTGTTGGATATCAGGCTATGCTATTCAAACACTAACTATTTTTTATGAATGTTAACTCACCTGAAGCCTGAGTGGCTCCAACTGCAGGAAAACTGGTCTGTCTTTTAATTGATTTAGCTTTTGATTCATTTAACTACTTTTTGACATCCTGATGACAGGATCTATGAATTGGGTAAAGTACAAAACAAAAATGGTTTTGCTACATCATTCAGGAATCCTTAATTTCCCTGCATCTATGTTTTTTTTTTTTTAATGCTAACATATGTGGGAGAAATTTCTGTTTAAGTTTCTCTCTATTTCTCTACAACTGGTATAAAGCATTAGAAACACCATCCAGGACTAGAGAGCCCAAACAAAAGACTCAAAGGAAGAGAGACAGGGCAAGAGACCTCATTGATGTGGGCCAGCAAAGACTTACAGGAACTCGAGAGTTTACATGATGTGAAATCTTAACATTATACTTTCATTTCCCATCTTTAAACTTATTGCAATCCAAGCTTGTGTTTTTGTATGTTTTTCTCTGTTTATGTTGAGACTAAAGGTTTCTCCGGGTTTCCCCTAAGGGTTTGGAGGCCTGGTAGGAATCAGTGGGGGATTCCTCAAAGCGGTGAACTCCTATAAATGTCCATATCTATGTAGGATTTAGCATATAAGGTTGCTTATTGTGGAAGTATCAATAAGAAAAGGAAATGTCTAATAACATGTACTCAATAATAACAGTTAAATATGAATAAAGACATCCTATAAGTTTTCAAGATTCTAAACGCATAAAGTAAAAAAGTAAAAAAAAAAAGGAAATAAGAAAATCAGCTCAGAAGAGACATTAAATGCAACACTTCTTTACTGTTGTACTTTTAAGCAAATCACTGCAGCTTGAAATCACAATTTGCTGTAATTTATGCAGTCTAATTATAGCTCAGATGTTCTTACAGGATGATAGACAAATGGATAATTTTGTATTGTTCATTCAAATTATGAGAAAAAGGGTTTAGAAAATGACTTCATCCATCTACCCATCAATGGAATATAAAAATGATAGAGATTCATCAAATAACCCATCCAATCATTGGGTGGCTTAAAAGCTGAAGAATTCTATTTTGAAAAGCTATTTCGGTTTTGAAACAAAGACGCGTTTTGTTTTTTTCGTTTTTGGTTTACTCAATCAAAACAAGAAAACAGATAAACTGTTAATCATTTCCAGATTTTCTTGCAGTGAACAAAAATGAAAGAAATGGATACCGAGCTTTAAATTTCTGTTTTTTATCTATTTTATGAGCCCAGTAGTCTGACAATGGAAACATTTTTTTTTTTAACATTTTTTAAGCATATAGCCAATCGTTATCCTATTGACAGATTTCTCACTTGTGGATCTGAGTTGTTCATCAACTGTTGTTAACTAGTCTTTGTTGGGAAAAAACAAGTATTAATGGTGTTGGGAAAACATACTGGGAGAGGTTCTTGTGTTTGTAATTTTAAGATTAAAACTGAATTCAGAGTTCATTTGCACCTCCTCAGCTGACAGGATTCTAAACAGAGTTCAACTTTGAAATATTTCTCAGAAACCTTGCAGACTTATGATGTCAGAAGAGTTGAAAGTTTATACCTAAAACCTGGAGCAAAGTTTTGGTTGGATGTCATACACTTATTGTCTTAAAAATGTAATTAAAACTTGTTAAAAGCACTAAAGTAAGGTAAGATTATATCTATCATTCATTTACTTTGTTGATACTTTGAGGCTTTTACTGTATTAGAAAACATTTCACCTCTGCTTGTGTGGCTGCAGCAAAACAGCCCTCTGTAATCAAAGCCATTTAAACGGCTTAGGGCAGATTAATACCATTATCTGTTTAATATGGCTACAGTGTGTTTGTGTTCAGCTGTGCTTTCAGATGAATTAAGGCAGGTCCCATTACCTCATATAAACACAGGGAGGCTTTCTTACCTGTTTTGATTACTTGAGTACTTGCATACCTTGTCCCTACCTACTATACGATAAGAGCACAAAAGATCTATCCCAGGAGATATTCAGTTTAGTACTTTTGTATTTATAGCTGGACTTACAAAGAAGTTTGACTCACCAAGACAAGTTGCTTAAACCTTTTCCTTTACCTCATTCCCACAATTACTAGCAATCTTGCTTTACAACCTTAACTTCTAGATTAAAAACTGTGGATTTTTTCTTATAACCAAGAAATGAAGCAGGAAAGTAATAATACCAAGTGCTGGTGGTTTTTTCTATTGTTCTTATTAAAGTTAACAGTTTGCCGAAGTTCAAACTGTTTGATTATTTCATTTTTCTTTAAAGGCTACCTACAGACATTAAACACTGTAAAGTTACTGAACTAATTTATTGCATGTTGCAACTAGATCTTATATCGTTGTTTGTGCAGAATAAGCTCACCAATTTAGGGGTCTGTTTCAGCCTTACACAGAAGTCCTCAAGTGTCTTGGTGTGTTGTACCTGAGTTATGCTTAGAATAGAGGTGGTAGTCAGATGAAGACCTCATTTGCATTTATGTGAGTAAATGCTCCGGGTTATTGTGAGGTACGTGCTAATCAAAAAACTTTCAATGTACCGTTCTACTTATGTCTCAATGACCTGCAGTATGGCTCCTGGGCTCTATTATCCATATGAAAATGTCTTATGACTCATAATCTCAACAGAGAGCAAGCCATGAAATTAACTTCTTCTTCATTTCCTACTATATGAAATAAGCAAGATTCACTTGCAAGTTTTAATGAAGACCTGAGATTGCTTGTGTTGATCCTTACCACACTTACTGGTGGGAAAACTATCTTGGGAATGTGTTACATTCCTTGGAATAACGATTAAAAAAATCAATTAACATTAGGCAGGAGACACCCCAATTTGCAAGGAAAGTTTCCTTGTATTCTGGGAAGTTACTCTGATGGAAGGCCAGTTTGAATTTCCCTCCTAGACCTGTTCTCCTTGTCAAATGATCTCAGTTAAGCAGAAAACAAGACATGGGGTGATATCTTCAAAGATATCCTACTCTGGATTGGTTACAAGTATCTAGGTATCAAGTAAGCATTACTTAGCTTGATTTTTTTTTATTAGATACCTACCAGTAAAGTAAAACCACCTCATTTAAAAAGTTTACAAAAAACAATCCACTGAACTTTGTTTCCAAGTTTGAAGAAGTTTCACTAAACTAAATCTTCATGAAAACAATGGCAATAAAATTCAAAGGGTGTTGATAGACAATTAATTCTATGTTTATTTTTTGTTATGTGGTCATGAAAAGTTTGTTATACACCCTGCAGTTTGTTTTCGAGCGACGCTGATCTACTTTAGGCTGTAAATCCAAAACATCCTGGATTGCCAAACTGCTCTGTGTATGCTTTTTTTCTTTTCAGAATAGTCCCTGCAGTATGTCACATGAATCATGTGTCATTTCTTGCTGCATTGCCACTGGATCTTTTATAGCCCCAGGTCAAAACAAGCTGTAACACTCAATCACAATCCTTTGGAATGTCACTAGAGCAAACTAGCAGTAATTGGTCCCTGTGTGCTTTTGGTTACCAAAAAATTATGTAGGAGCAATGTTAGATTTTTGTTTGCACTCACAAAATAAGATCCTCAATCTTGGTCAAATATTTTCTAGTTTACAAAATAACGGTATATACTGATGTTAAAACTAAAGAAAAACGACAAGCATACAAAGGCTAGAATTTAGCTAGCTGTTTAATTGAAATTCAATACGTTATCAATTCTAAAGGAAAATTAAATGTTGTGGTAACTCACAGCTTTTCATTGTTTGTTTGTTTTTTTCAACCAGTTTATGTATTATATTTTAAGATATAGAAGAGTTTATCCCCTGAGTTTTCCAGCTCTCATTAAATTCCTGCAGAAAGACACTGGAGTCACAGATATGATCCTGCAGCCATGTTTCCATAAAACACATAATACGGCATTCCCGATATTATGGCTATGACCTTGCTTCAAGTTCTTCTACCTTGTTTCCTATGTGTGTATATGTATATATATACACACATACTTTCTCTCACTTAATCAAAGTAATTATTACACACTGGAGCTTTAAATACAACAGTAATTGCTATATCAGAATCAGAAATACTTTAATAATCCCAGAGGGAAATTACTTTTGTTACACGCTCTAGTTACAATTTTACATGATATATACACACATCCAACTATACAATATAATAAAGATAAAAAATAAGAATAAAAAGAGATAAAATATATATACACATATAGCTCTTCTGTATATACACTATATTGCCAAAAGTATTTGCTCACCTGCCTTGACTCACATATGAGCTTAAGTGACATCCCGTTCCTAATCCATAGGGTTCAATATGACGTCGGTCCACCCTTTGCAGCTAGAACAGCTTCAACTCTTCTGGGAAGGCTGTCCACAAGGTTTAGGAGTGTGTTTATGGGAATTTTTGACCATTCTTCCAGAAGCGCATTTGTGAGGTCGCACACTGATGTTGGACGAGAAGGCCTGGCTCTCAGTCTCCGCTCTAATTCATCCCAAAGGTGTTCTATCGGGTTGAGGTCAGGACTCTGTGCAGGCCAGTCAAGTTCATCCACACCAGACTCTGTCATCCATGTCTTTATGGACCTTGCTTTGTGCACTGGTGCACAGTCATGTTGGAAGAGGAAGGGGCCAGCTCCAAACTGTTCCCACAAAGTTGGGAGCATGGAATTGTCCAAAATGTCTTGGTATGCTGAAGCATTCAGAGTTCCTTTCACTGGAACTAAGGGGCCAAGCCCAGCTCCTGAAAAACAACCCCACACCATAATCCCCCCTCCACCAAACTTTACACTTGGCACAATGCAGTCAGACAAGTACCGTTCTCCTGGCAACCGCCAAACCCAGACCCGTCCATCAGATTGCCAGATGGAGAAGCGTGATTCGTCACTCCAGAGAACGCGTCTCCACTGCTCTAGAGTCCAGTGGCGGCGTGCTTTACACCACCGCATCCGACGCTTTGCATTGCACTTGGTTATGTATGGCTTGGATGCAGCTGCTCGACCATGGAAACCCATTCCATGAAGCTCTCTGCGCACTGTTCTTGAGCTAATCTGAAGGCCACATGAAGTTTGGAGGTCTGTAGTGATTGACTCTGCAGAAAGTTGGCGACCTCTTCGCACTATGCGCTTCAGCATCCGCTGACCCCGCTCCGTCAGTTTACGTGGCCTACCACTTCGTGGCTGAGTTGCTGTCGTTCCCAAACACTTCCATTTTCTTATAATACAGCTGACAGTTGACTGTGGAATATTTAGGAGCGAGGAAATTTCACGACTGGATTTGTTGCACAGGTGGCATCCTATCACAGTTCCACGCTGGAATTCACTGAGCTCCTGAGAGCGACCCATTCTTTCACAAATGTTTGTAAAAACAGTCTGCATGCCTAGGTGCTTGAATTTATACACCTGTGGCCATGGAAGTGATTGGAACACCTGATTCCAATAATTTGGATGGGTGAGCAAATACTTTTGGCAATATAGTGTATATCTGTATGTATATGTATGTATATGTAAAAACTAAATCCAAATAAAGTGAAGAGTCCAATTAAAGTGAATAAATCCAAGTAAAGTGATACGTGGCGTGCAAAAATAGTGCATAAATGTCAATTACGGGGGGGGACGTTATATAGGTTGATGACCACAGGTAGGAATGATTTCCTGTGGCGCTCTGTGGTGCATCTGGGTAGGAGGAGTCTTCTGCTGAAGGAGCTCGTCTGCTGGACCAGTGTGTCGTGGAGAGGATGTGAGTAATTGTCTAAGATGGACTGAAACCTGGACAGCATCCTCCTCTCTGCCACGGTGGTCAGGGTGTCCAGCTGCTCCCCCACAACATCACTGGCCCTCCTGATCAGTTTGTTCAGTCTGTTGTTGTCAGCGACCCTCAGCCCACTGCCCCAGCATGTGACAGCAAAGAAGAGCGTGCTAGCAACAACAGACTCATAAAACATCCTCAGCATTGTCCCACAGATGTTAAAGGACTTCAGCCTCCTCAGGAAGAATTGGCCATTTTTGTAGACCGCCTCAGTGTTTCTAGTCCAGTCCAACTTATTGTTAAAGTACACTCCCAGGTACTTATACTCCTCCACAGTGTCAACAGGAACCCCCTGGATGGAAACAGGGGTCACAGGTGTTTTTGTCCTCCTCAGATCCAGTATGAGCTAAGTCTTTGTCACATTGAGCTGCAGGTGGTTCAGCTCACTCCAAGTGACAAAGTTGCCCATCACAGTCCTGTTTTCACTCTCCTTACCCTTATATATAATATATACAATATTATTCTGTTTTAGGATTTAAAAAAAACTTTACAATATTAAAATTGTCAAGCATGCAATATTAATATTTGCACTGATCTTGCACTGATAAACTGAACTCTTTCACTAACCACTGTAAATCCTACCCTATATACATTAGATTAATTAGGAAAAATTATGCTTTCCTGAAGTTTCATGTTCCTTAACATACAAATGTCTGTTTAATCAAATATATTTATAAAATATTAACTGCATTGAAGTTCAAACTCTGGGTGATAAGTCAATAAATTAAGTAAAAAATGTATGTCATTCTTTACTGTATCTCTGTTATCTACATCTAAGAATTTTTAAACTAATTTCTTGGGTTCCTACAGGCAAGGGAACTTGTCAAGATGATCCATCAACTCCCCCACCCTCAGGTTCTGCAGATATGGGTAAAGGTGATGAACAATTTGGAATAACAATGCAATTTTGCAACTTTCAAAGGCCTCTTGGAAACCTGAGCTGTTGTTACTAATTAACAGGGGCTACTGTATGGCATCAAGTGACAAATCCTATTTCTGCTTATGTCTACAGAAACTACTGTCCCCAATCCTGTCACTGATAGCCTCACAGGTAAAGCTCTGTCTGATGGACCAAGTGTGGATTCTTCATCAGTTGCTTCTACTTCAGCTGCTGTCCCAGCAACCATTAAATTTCTGCGAGATAATACTTTTGACAACACATCTGAATCCCTTGTTGTTATTACACTACCGTCTAAACCTGTTCAAACTGTTGAGGTAAGGCTCATGCTCATCTTTCCATTTCAAGGCTTTACCACTGTAAAGAAGAACTTGAAAAATCTTTTTTCATTTTTCTTTCAGTTGCAACCGTCCCAAGTTGCATGTGTTGGAAAAGGGGATATTCCTGAAGAGAAGGCTGTCAAGATTACATTAACAGAAACAAAACCCTGTGTGAGTTGATGTGTCTGTCTTTTTTACACCTCCTTTAAATGTCTGTACTGTCTGCCAACAGTAGATAATGTAAAAGTATCAAACGTGTGATTTGAGCAAAGAAAATAAATTACAGGGAAGATTAAACTGTGCTGCGAAAAGGTGCATCTTAAGCTGTGTGCAGGTGATATACCTGGACTGTTATAAAACGAGTTTTGTTCTTGAAGCCAGAATTGATAATATTTCAGAATGCTATATATTCTTCTTCCTGTTGGATTATTTTTATGCACTTTTATGTATATTTTGTGAGAAATGTTTTACGTATGCAGGATTATTACATCAAAAGCTACATATTTTGTAAGTATATTTGTGGTTTATTACGTTTCTGGGTATTATAATTGCAGGCATTTCAGATGGTCTGTAAATCGTACCCTGTGAAACTTTAGGAATCTACTGAAACGAAGTTGATGCTTTAATTTTAGTGTTTAAATACTGGGCCAGGCATAGCTACAAAATTTTAGTCAGATATTTCTTAGATGTTGAAAATCTTAAGAAACTGGTTTAAAATATTTTAAAGAGGAAAGCTTAGGAGGTTTAGGTTTCAGACATTTTTCTGGGAGCTCTCAAAAAACATGAGTTTCATTGCAAGTTTTAACATTAAGACTTTTGAAACACATCTTCTGTATTTTATGTAAAAGTCAGGTGTACATTTCTGTGTTTGGTGCTGGATCCTTATCTATAGTCATGTTTTCGTCATTAATTACCTGTAAATGGAAACAAAAATTCAGTCCTTTTATGTTATACCTCAGAAGACTTTAATAGAAACCCTGCTTCTATTAAAGTTAAGTTTTGAACTAATAGTTACACAAGGAAGTAATATTACTTACTAAGTTGGGGTAAATAAAAGCTCCAGTCAGTAAGTTTTGGACAGGAATTTGTCTTACAGTGTGTCAAAGTTGTGTGTGAAAAATGTAAATCATGCTTTTTCCTGATTTACTACTTAAAACTTTGTAAGTCCCTTTTGTAGTATTTAGAAAAAAAATGAAGTTAATGAAAAGCATTTTTTTAAACAGGAATTCATGCTTTTTGTTTTTAATCCCACAGGAAGAAATTAAAGGAATTTTGGAGGATTTCTCGACACAATGGTGTAAATCTGGCAATTGTAACCTGAATATCTTCCAAGATGACAGCACAGTCTTGATGGAATTAAATGGTGGTAAGTAATTACAGCATAAAAAAAAAAAAATTTTAAAAGCATAAGAAATATTTATCCAGGTCTATGCTAGTTTACTTAATAGATATTTATAACCCTTTTTTTTTCAATTTGCAGATAAAATGTCTTCTTTGGAAGAGACACTCCATAGTGAAGCTTGGAAAGGAAGGGTAAGGAAGATAATGACACCGTCATGTTCTTTACCATTTTTCACAATACTGTCCTTTTTTTGCTATAATTATTTTAATAATAGTTTATTATTTCACTTTATATTACTGAGGATACATTAAAAGTTATTTTACAATTATAGGATGGCCACCAAGTACTAATGAAATTATTTTTTATTATAAAATTGTTTCACCTCTTTTAATCACATTTTAATTATCTATTTTTCCCAATAATTGTCCTGTTAAACTTATAGTTGGGTGTAGCAGAAATTAGGAGTCCATCATCATCTAGTTCTTCTTCTGTATTCGTGGGAATACTGGTCACTGGTCTCCTGGCTGCCCTCGGACTCATTGTTGGGTACTATAAATGCCAACGGAGGCCTGAAACCAAGGGAGCAAAACTGGTAAGAGAGTTTTTATTTGTTTTTAGTTAAACATTGTACCCTTAATGTATTGAAGTGATCTAGCCTTAATTCTAACAGTATATTTCTGTTCTCAAACACACAAGAATCCATCTTATACCACTTACGCTTAAACTGTTAAAGACCAACCCAAAATGGGTTTATTAGTCATGTTACAGTATTATTGTTTAAGGTGTCACATGAAGCTGTGACAAAAGCAAAAACTGGCAAGCCCGCAGCCCAACCAAATACATGGAAGCACAGAAGGAAGCACACATAACTAATGCAGTCAATTCTATTGGGTCAGGATCTATGATTTCCTCTTAGAAAGAGAAATGGCAAGAGAGTAACACTATTTCTCTCTGCTGATATTTAATTTCTTGGAGTTATTAGCTTTAGTAGGCAGGCACTAAGTGTCGTTTTCCCTCTATCAGCTTGAAAAGTTTGCCTGAACATCCCTTCTTTCATCAAACAGATAGCAATCCCAGATTAGCAATGAGAGAAACTAAACTTGAGTACATAATTAATCTGGTCTGCCAGGTTAGTGTTAAAGGGTTTTAGTATGAGTTAAAGTTTTATGTAACATGTCACACTAAATATAAAAGAACATTTTTAAATTATGAGCACATGTTCTCCTACTTGTCTTCTTTCACTTATCTGGGTAGATGGGGCCGTAGTCTCAGTAGAGACTCCCAGACTTCCCTCTCCCCAGACATACCTGTAATGTTCCGGCAGGATGTCCAGGGAGCACCTGGAAAAGATGTCCAAGCCACCTCAGCTCACTCCTCTCAATGTGGAGGAGAGGCGGCTCTTCTCCAAGCCTCTCCAAGGCAGACCGAACTCTGTCCATGCATCCTGTAGAGACAACTAATTTCATCAGCTTGTGACGGATATCCCGTTCTTTCCGTCATGATCCAGATTTCTTAGCCTTAGGCGAGGGTAGGAACATAGACCGAAGTAAATTGAGAACTTCGCTTTTTTGCTCAGCTCCATCATCACCAAAACAGACAGGTTCAGTTTTCACATTATAGTGGCAGCCACACTGATCCATCTATCAATCTCCCACTCCACCCTCCCCTGAACATAAACATTTTTACTCATGAACATGACCCCAACACACTTGCACTTCTACACTCGAGCCAGAAATTCTCCTCAGACCTGAAGGGAACAGGCCACCAAGAAACACGGCTTTGAATTTGGAGGGATTGATCTTTATCCCTCCCGTTTTGCTTTATTCTACTTTACAGCAATATAGTATGAGCTGGAAAAAAAACAAGAATTAATGCAGAAGAAAGCATGCTTATTTAACTACCTACTTGAAGTTTCAACAAAGTGTTTTTTTTTTTTTTTTTTGTCTTTTTTTATGAATAATGAAGCTTTCCTCCTTTTTGATTACACCTATGATTTATTTAAAATCTGTTTCTAAATACAGATCCTGTATTTGGATCTGTATTCGAAAACTCAAACACAGTAACGCTTGAATTTTTAAGCTAGATTTTTTTTTTTTTGCACTAAATATTTATAATAAAAGAAGCAGTGTTATTTTTCTTGTAGAAAATGTCTGGCGGTGTTTTTTTTTATTAGAGAATGCACTGGGCCAGCCAACAGAGAAACTGTTAAAAAAAAGACAGTGCTCATCATCCAGAGACCCACGCCCTGCACTCTGTAGCCTTATGCATTTGTAATGCTGATCTAGATGCCAGACCCAGCTGTTTTCCTGCAAGACTCACATCACATAAACACATGCAAGGAAGCATATTTTGTTTGTATTTCAATGTGTTTATGGGTATTGCTATTCTATTAGTGTAAACACATATGTGTCTTTGTGTGTTTTATGTAAGCATGAGAAATGCTTCATCTTTGATCTGCTTGGTCTGTGTACTCACAGTTGAGAATAAAAACAAGTGTAGTTTCCATAGATTTGCAATTCTCATTATGGCAGTATCATGATTTATTTACCAAACACAGAAGAAGTGTGAACAAATTCCCTTACTACACCTAATTATTAAAAAAGCAGACTGAACCTCATCTGTAAACAGTCCCTTCTTCTACGAGTTTATTGGTTTGTCAATATTGTAGGCAAAGTTTCACCCAAGATATATATTTATGATATTGCATCAGCTCATTAAGGGTTTTGATATGGTCTCTAGAGGATACCAAAACAGAGCCATAGATTAACCAAATTGATCTAAACTTCCGTTGTTTGAAAGATGACCTGAGATTTGGCTCTATTTGGTGTACAGGGGGCTACATATGACTCTATAGGAAAAATATGTTTTTTTTTTTACTTATGCTTTCGTCGTAGTTAGGAACATATGTCACCTAATATCACTTTAAGCAATACAAAAAATCAAGTAATAAAACAGGGCAATAAAAGTAAAAAAAACTTCTCAAATGTTACTTGAAATGCAGTTTCAGGAGGTTTGAAATAAGTTTTTTCAAAGTACACAAAACGTCTATACCTATGTTCTAATAGAAGAGCAATGTGAGCCGCATTAAATCTTTTTTTCTGATATGTGATTCATATTAGGACTGAAGCAATTAATCAGATCAATTATGTTGAATCAATTATGAAATAATCGTCAAATAATTTAGTAATTGAATAATCATGTGGATAATCAACTGGAATTAAGAGACTTTAACTGACAAAGCCACCCACTTAAAGCATTAATTATAACAAAATTGTAAAAAAATATATACATATAAACATTTTGCATCTAAAATAGAATAAACTTTTTGATTTGTCAATATGGTCTATCCAGAACTTCTTTAAGGAACCTATTAATTGATTTATCAAAAAATAATCGACAGATAAGTTGATTTGCAAAATAACCATTAGCTGCAGCCCCCAAAAAAGTTTTTAACTCCCCCAAAAAACTGATTTTTCAATGGCACTGTAATCTCCCATTGCTCATTAGTCAATAATAATACAGAAAAAATGGAATCCACTTTTAAGGTTAACTTTTTTTTTTTCCAAAAAACTTAATTGAAAACTTCTAGTGACAGTCACATTAACTATTGCTCCTATAAACAGCGCGCTGTTGCGGTAACTCTACGTCCTTCTTCTGTGTGGGTCACTTTGATGTACAGTACTAAACTGTTCAGAATAAAACCTGAAGGAAGTCGCATTTAATTCGAAGTCTGAAAGCCCACCTGCTTGATTCTGGCTCTCCAAACATATTTAGTTACCTATTTACCTGAGGTGTCAGGAGATAGGAGTTTGTCTTGTAATCGGCCGTTGATGGTTTGAACCCAATCTATGTCTATCTCTTGTTCTTGGAAATCTTGAAAATGTTAATTTACTGTCTGAAAAGCTGTACTAAATGACATTTGGTTTTGTATAAAGTCTGTGTATTCAAAATGACAATACAAGTCTAAGTTGTTGTGTCCTTGGGAAAGACTTTATCAACCTTGCCTGCTGTCAGTGGTCGGTGGCCCAAGATGCCGATTAGATGGCAGCTTCTCTTCTGTCAGTCTCTCCCAATGCACCTGTGCCTCCAATATCACTTCTCGTCATTAGTGGGTTATTGTCTGCTTTCCTTGTGACTAATTTGAAGTCCTTGATCTTTTCCCAGCACCCTCAAGTGTAGCACATTTAAATGTTTTAAAAGGAGAAGTGTCTTGTCTATATAGATATTTATATTTTGCCCGCATATAAATGTCTGAATATGAGACAATTCAATTTTTAATGTTAACTAGTTGTATGCAATCAACACATAACAGGCAACAATTCAATCTTGCAAACTATTGTATTGTTTTTGCAGGCTGAGGAGGCCTACCCAGTGGATCAGGAAAATCAGGGGAACACCCTTGCATCTGAGGCCCCCCTGAATCCCCCTCCAGAAACTCAGGAGAAACCCAGTATTAACGGAGAGTCCCCGGAGGCAGTTAAAATCGAGACCCCCCCTCCCACCAACGGCCACTCCACTGCAAAGACAGCAGACACAGAGCTGTGAAATTGCCCAACAGCTGCTGCATTCCAGGAACTTCCTCCTGCTAACACTTTTATCTCCACCGATGCATACATGCCCACACAGAGAAAATTGGCAACTCATCCTGCTTAACCACAAAGGGGATTGTCCTCTTCCTCTCAGGCTTTTTGCCTCAACAAACATCAGGAAAACTAGTCTGATTATGATAATATTGGGAGAGAAAAAGCACAGTGACGAAGACTCAGACCCTGGGTTTTTGAAGCAAGACCAACAAGAGGAGGTCCACATTTTTATTTTTACATTAATCAGCTCTGACTGTTATGACTGAAGTCAGCAAAGTCTAACACATCTAATCTGGTTGTGGAAATCTCAATCTTACAACATTGCATGAATACATCTAAATATTTCTTCTTAAGTTTAATGTTAAGTGGGAAAAGAAAAAAACAAACTATGCTCAATTTGAGAAATCTGTTTACAACTCTGACTAATAGAAGAAACCCACTGTACATGTTCAAACGTCTGCTGCATGTGTGTTTAATTAATGTCTCCAACTTCCATATAGCTGTATATACAGTATCAGTACATGCATCTAGAATCTTTCTTTTTTATGTTACCTGCTATGAGGACTTGATAAAGTGTGAAAGATTTTTTTGAGTAACTTTTCATGATGATTGTGAATATGAATGTTACATTAGCCATGAATTCTGTACAGTTGTTGAGATTAGATGAATGAGCTGCAGAGGAAGACAAATCAAATGTACTTTTCATCTTCTTTCTTTTGAAGAGTTTGAACCAGCGGTCAAATAAAACTGTGGGGAGATTAACCAAGAAGAGAACAAGAACAAAAAATAATGAATCTCAGCTTTTTTTGTCCTGTTTATCATTTCTATTCTGGTGTCAGTATGTAACTGTTGTTTATTCCTATAGTGTGTAGATGTATTTTGGCCTCATATGTCAGTTTATAATCCATAATCAACCTTTTCCAACTAAAAAATGTTTGATCTTTACCTTACTTAATGTTGTGAAAGCTTTATTATTATTCCTATGTTTTATATTCGTTTTTTATTTTTTGGGGGGGGTTTGGAAACGTTTTGTAACTTTTTTGGATTAAGATTTTGTAATGCCAACATCACAAAGCAAATTCACAACAGCTTGAATTTTGCAAAAACAAATAAATAATCAGTGTTTCTCCTATCTCTGCTTCTGGATTATTTTTTCCAGCTCTCTCTGTGAATATTGTTTTACACAGTCTGAAAATGTAAAGGAAAGTTAAGAGACTAGATTTGATCTTTCCAAGTTTGTATTAAAAACTCAATTTATAAATAATTTAAATAATATTAATCATTTAAATCTTTTATTTTGGTTTTGCTTTTCTCGTCTTTGTTTTTAAATTAGGATATTCTTAGATTAGTGTTTTTAACTTGAGGCATGGATCTGAGATCCACTACGGTTTTGATGCTTAAAGATCTCCTCCCTGGGCACCCCACGGTGGCAGCCCACTGATCCCCAAGGGGATTGTTTAAAGAGGTAAATTTCTCCAATGTGAGATCAATAAATTTAAATTATCATTAATATTATGTTTAATGTTTAGCTAATGTTTTTCTGCACTGTGTGCTGAAAAAAGTGTCTCACTGCTCGAGGAGCTTTTACAGACTGGCACTGACAGAAGCCAGCAGTCTATAACCAGCCATCAACAGGGGGAGGGGCTATTGCCCCATTGCACTGATACACAAGCAAGTAAAATCCTGCAACTTAAACAATGTTCCATATGCATGTCACAAAATATGCTTTACATGAAAAATGGCTATACACAGGTAGTAAGAGGTGGGTAATATTGTTGCATCACAACTGCCAAGTAAATAAAAAAGTTAAAGCTGTATCAGAGCGTAATATCCTTGAAGAAATATTTAATATCCTTTCCTCAAAGACACTATGAGAAGCATGCCATTGAAGTTGCAGAAGCAAAAATTTCCGCCTAAAAGGAGTTTTGAGAGCCCCTGAAGAAAGACTCAGTTAACCTCAAAGTGGTTCTAGCAAACCATCAAGCCCCTCTTAAGTGAAAAGCAGTGCTTCACTAAAACTGTTTTTAGTGGGAGCATAGAGCTGCTGACCTTAACTAACCACAAGGTTGGATGGCGAAAGGAATACTTTGATGCAGAGGCAGGGACGGGGTGCTCAAAACCAAACATGTTCATCACCCAGGCTGAAGTCACCAAGGCAGTCAAAGAACTTCGCGTCATTAAGGCTTCGGGGGTGAATGAAATCTGCTGTGAGTAACGTTGGTCTGGATGTTGTTCTCCTTTGGTGACTGATAAACGTCTTTAACATCAGGATTGCCTATGTAAGGGGTGCGATAAAGGAGCCTTTTGTCGGGACTCAGAAAGAGGATCCAGTTTTTGAAGCAAATAGACAGTTTGATATCTCAAAAAAACGTTTATCAAGAAAAAATGATCTGCAGTGAACAATGAGGAAATCGAAGGCAGGACACTCTGGTCTGGTCGCCCAAGAGGGCGAGATTGGTTCCAGCTGGTTGGCTGCCGACAAGACGTGGCGGACGCTGCACAGAGAGTCACAGACGTTGAAGTCCCGGAGGCTGGAGAACAAGTAGGAGATCAGAACCGAGTAGAGAGGCAGAATAATCCAGAGGGCAGAGCCAAAGCCGGTGTTACGGATATGCTCAGGAGTCCAGGCAAGGAGGTCAGAGATCCGAAGAGATACCAAAGGGAAATTCAAGACAGTGTCATGAAGCAATTTGAAGACAAGTTGGGCAAATGGATCAGAATGGGACCAGGTAGGCTCTGAGCTCCAAAGGCAGAATAGGTCAGGATCAGCCAATCCGAAAACACTTAGATTCGCTAGAAGACTCTCACCAAGCGCTCGAATAACCTGGCACTGATGACTGGTAGAAGGCAGGTTAAATAGAGGCTGGAGCAGGTAGAGCAGATGAATGGTGATGAGAAACTGGGCGGAACTAGGCAGGTGAATAAAATGACTAATCAGGCCAGTCATCAGTGCCAAGGTCATGACAACTTTAGAACCTCAGCTTCAGGAGGAGCAGTGTGGTTTGTATCCCGGCAGTGGAACACTGGACAGGCTAAACACTGGACCAGCTAAACACTCCCTGCTGAGTTCAAGAGAGTTTGCCCAAACATTCCACATGTGACTGGAGTTGAAGTTTTTCTAGAAGACGTTTCGCCTCTCATCCAAGAGGCTTATTCAGTTCTTCTAGAAAAACTTCCCCTCCAGTTGCCTAAAATGAACCTTTTCAAGCTTGACCATGACCTGGATGACTGAGAATATTGACAGATATTCCACATTTGCTTTTTAGACCCAGAGAAAGCATTTGAATGCATCCCTCATGGTTCCTTGTGGGGGACACTACAATAATATGAAGTTGGAGCCCTTTAGCAGAGGCCATCTGGTCACTGTACAAGGAAAGCAGGAGCCTGGTCTGCATTGCTGGCATTAAATCTAAACTGTTCTCAGTGCATGTTTGTCTCTGCCAGGGCTGCCCTCTGTTCCAGTCCCATTGGTAACCTTTATGGACAGGATATCTACGTCCAGCCAAGTGCAAGGGAAGGGGTATAGTTTGGGGATCAGCCAATTTCTTCCCGTCTTTTTGTGGACATTGTAGCTTTGCTGAATCCCTCCAGCCAGTCCTATAGCATGGGACAGTTTGCAGTCAGCTGGGATGATGATCAGCTAGTCCAAGTCCAAGGCCACGTTTCTCTACCGAAACAGAGCTGACTTACACTCCTCAGGTCGGAGGAGAGTTTTCTTCCTCAAGTAAAGGAGTTTAAGTATCTTGGGGTCCTGTTCATGAGTGACGAGAGAACGGAGTGGGAGTTCAATGGGCTGAATGGTGCAGCTGCCACTATGATGAAGACAGTGCAGCAGATTGTTTTGATAAAGAGAAAACGTGGAAAAAGGCGAAGATCTAAATTTACTGCTCTTTATTATGTTCGATACTTTATTAACTGGACACTGGACTCTTTTGTGTAATACATAGCTGCATCCTTTGAAGCATAATGCTTAGCAAGCTGGAGAAACAATGGTGCTCCTCATGTCTACATGAATCCTACTTAATTTGGAAACCTAGTCAACTGCTGTATAAAATGACCCTGCATGAAACAAGAACTGCATATTTCTGTGAACTAATACAGAAGACTAAGAATAATCCTACAATTCATTTTAATACAGTTGCAAGCTCAAACAGAGCCATAGTCTGTTGAACAGTCTCTTCCCTCTGCTCTTATCAGTAATGATTTAATGGGATTCTTTATACGTAAATAAGACTGATTCTATTAAGAAATGATCGTTGGCACCTTTTGCTTCATCTCCGAAAGCGGACTTATAGATTATGTGTTCAGAGTTCACATTTTCAGCATTTTCTGAAAGAACAACAGGCAAGTTAAAATGATGTGCTTTTCTTTTTGCTTTTTATTTTTATTGTGTAATTTCAAATTAATTGATATGTAGCAATATAACCTGCTTTGTAATCCTCATTCCAATATGATTATTACTTAACATAGACTTGAATGTTTTTGTTTTGTTTGTTAAAAAAAAATCCCTTTTAACTTGTTTTTTGCTTCAGGACATATAACTGAATATCTAGAGATCAATATATGAACATATTTCCAAACATGCTTGCGCCTACAGACATCTGTTCCATGATACATAGGGAGTTTAAATCCCACACAGCCCATAAGGTTGGACAGCTGGTTTACATAAGCAGCACCTATGACATCACGCTGTTTCGTCTTGACCCGCTAGGGTGTGGCTGCAAAAACATTTCCCCCTCTATCAATTGAAAGCCAAATAATGTTCTCATGAGCCTTCAGTATTATTTTCACATTGAGATAGGATTTGGGATTTTTTGTTGTATAGTAGAAATTAAAAATGTGCACAGCATCCTGCATTTCCCTTCATGAGAGTATTACTAGTTGATTTTTGAGTGATTTTGTTTAGAAATTCCACCCTGTAATGTGCCTTTCCATATCATCAGCAAAATATTTCCCCAGAACCAGTTTGCATTCCAAGAAAGGTCAGTATGTGAAGCATTTACTGTAAAAATTAATAATATTTACCATAGAGACCCATGAAGGCCTCTTAAAGGTTTCATATGGAGCTTGGCACATCACATCAAAATAAGGTTGTAAGACTCATCACAAAACATATATTTATATGTTTCAGGTTCCAAAACAAATATGGCCAACACCAGCAGAATCAGGAAATAGTGGCCCTGTGAGAATAGAGATTGGCTGTATGCCAGTAACTCTAGAATGTAAGTTCAGAGGCCATGTTGTTCTGCAAAAGTCTTATACAAACCTTTAAAAGACTTACAATGGTTCATAAAGATGATAAGAATATTGCAAATTTAATCTATTATTTCAAATGCTTTTTCAGTTTTCCATAGCGCTCACCCTTTCCAGTTCAAACATGGCATGCTTCGAGGGACACAAACTGACAGCTGTAAGGTCTGTACTCTGATATTCTGCAAAACAGCTGCCAATCATTTACTCAGCCATTTTCTGAGTTTCCACCCATTAACACCTGCACCCCTTCCCTAAGCCCCCATAAACTTGGCCTTCTTCGTCTTTCTTCTGTTTCCCCAAGCCTCAGCCCGCTCCACTCCCATGCTCTCTCCCATCCAGGCCTCAGTTTCTCCACCCTTCTTATCCTTCCATCTAGCCAAGAGTAATGTGTGTGAAGTGGAATCTGGGATTATGTACAAAACTCAGCTGGTTGTTTTGATTATGTAGGGGCTTCATCCTCATCGTAGTTATAGCTGCCAAATATGTCGTATTTTACCTCTTTACGCCAAACCCCTTTCCGTCTCTACTCTCACTCCCCCCTCTTCCCAAACCATTAGTGTAATACTGGATGGACTGGGTATTAAAGGAAAACATAACATGTATCCAAGGCCATTACAGTAGTTGTGGTCTTCATATTCAGCACTTAATTAAAGGGTTAAAGTTTTCTGTGCACGTTCGGGTTCATGAAAAGGTTCAGGAGTATAATGTGACCAGAGAATTTATTAGATTTCTAATTTTCTTTACCAGAAAAAAAATCAAATACCATCTCATAATAATCTTAAAGCCGTTGCATCACATTTTCCCTTTGAGGTAGACAAACAGTGAAAAAATGACAGCAATTTCCTTCGTCTCAGAAACAATATGTGCCTCTGTCTGTTTCCTACTGGCCAGAGAATTCAGAAGATGTTTCCTACATTTATAGAAGCAGCACAGGTAGGTTAAAATTCTTTAAAAAATAAACTGAATTATTATTGTATCGTAAAGTCAAAATATTACAATTAGAAAATTCATGTCACATTTAACACTGTTTTTGTGTACTAAATACTGACCACATGATAGATTGAACTCCAATATTAGATGTTGTCATGTCACTAAATATGCGGTTATAAAACTTTGGGGTTAGAAAAATTCACATTACATATACTTGTGGTTCCCTCCTGGTGCACCATTGTGCGATAACCCACCAGACTTATTTATAATTACAGGGGCATATGGTCAAAAAATTGAAAAGAATTCTACACTAAGAGGAGAAATATCTTTTAACAAAACTACCACAAATTTGTTGAAAACAAACCATATTTTCATTTATGTTGAAAATGATAAGGCAGTGGCAGCTGGCCAATAGAGGGCACCAGGGCGCCGCCCCACCCACCTAATGTCCCTGATTAAGTCATAAAACATATTTAATGTTTAATGTCAAGTATAGCATCATTCCATTTTTCATCAGATTGGTGACGTATTTCCGCTCAAGGGTGCAAAATTATTATAATTTTTTTTTTGAGTTCTTTACGGCACTTTTGGCTTGTTTTTATGGATAGTAGGCTGACAAGAAAAGGGCAATGAGAGACGGTGAGAGACATGCAGCGAAGGACCACAAGTTCCGGGTCGAGGACTAAAGGCCAATTTATGCTTCTGATGCAGAGCCTCTGCAACCGTCAAATCTGTCTCTGTGCTTGACCATGCCCCTTGTGTATGGGCTCTGCAATCGTCGTCGCACACCTCAAAAAAAAACCTGACTACACGTCAGGCGGTCACAAACCCGTACAGACCTCAAGCGGAAGTGCGCAGGCAAAAGTCAGCAGGGATTGGTCTTTGGTATGCCTTTCCGGCTGTCTGTGTGGTCGTCCTTCTCGATTCGGTGCCGGGATGCGCCATTTTTAAAAACCAAGGAACAACTACAATGGACAACTACGACAAAAGATTAATCGGTCTTTTTGCCAGTTCCATTAACAGAACCTTTTCCTCTTCGATGTCTAGCAACTCTAGATCCATCTCCGTGATCGTGATATCTTGCAGACGCGCCATTGTTGTTTTGGAAGATAAACATGCCCACCAGCCCCCCCGAAGTTCTCGTAACCATCGCGAGTTCTCGAATAGGCTCCCCCTTGCGCTTTGGTGGGAAACTGCTGTGCGTCCCTAGACCGACGGTGCAGAAGCGTACCAGGAAAACTTTTGATTTTATGTCTGTGGATGCATGGGTCGTGCGCACTAACCACTGTGCCACCTGCACGCCCAGGTGGCGCAGAATTGCATCACTCGATTCTAAAGAATTGCATCACTCAAGCCTTAAATTGATCACTTTGACACAGAATAATTTGTAACAAATCTGAAAATTCTGTCTCATGAGGTATAGAGAGTTCACACGCCAGGTATACTGCACCGCTGCTATAGAAACAAAGTAACTCTGAACCATATCATAACATCAATTCACGTTAATCCATCTAGATGCTTACCTCACCTCGAGAACAAGGATATTTGAAACACAAAATAAAACATATTTTGACTTAGTGACTTGATAAACTTATCAGACAGTGATTACTCAGTAAAAGAACATTATAAAATAAATTTTAGTTAATTTAAATTCCTTACTATTGGTCTTATTTTATATACACTATTCAGAATGAGGGGATAATATATAATTTAAAGCACATATATTCTTCATATTCTCATACTCATATTCTGTACATAAACCTACTTTAAAGTGTTTTACATGACTTATTGTTAAACACAAACACAAACTTAATTTCCTCTTGTGTAGAGTCGAATATATTATGTATTTCCTAAAGGGCAAGATGAATCTAAACATAAATCCAGAATTTCCCCGTTGTGGGACAATAAAGGGATTTTCTATTTTCTATTCTAGTAAAACAGTAGTTTAAGAAATAAGTTGGAATCTTTTGTAATAGTTATAATCGACGATTTGAGACACAGAGAGGTCTTTGAAAGAATTAGAGGAAGAGTCTGTGAATTTTAAGAGAACTTGTTTTTTGTTTTGTTTTCTGAAACTTTGAGGAAATAAGGAAGAAAATGAAAAAAAAAGGATTTTTCATATTGCCAGTTCAGTCAGCACAACTCGGTTTAAGCAGTAATCAGCAGTCATCATTGTGATCATGAAACTATCATTCTAAAATAATCTACTTTTTAATGAGGCATATGAGAAAATGACCCATACATGCAGGCTGTGTTTGATTTTGGTGGCTGTTTTCCAGGGGAGCCACCAGGAAAATAAAAGTGTGTTTTAAGAAAAGTGGCTGCTGCTGTCAGATCCTTTGATTATATGATGGAGGAGGGACAAAGACAGTTATTTAATGTAAATATCCTGCTAAACATTGATTTTACCCCTCTGTGGACTACAGCCTTTTCCTGTTGCCTGGTCTGGTTTGTAAATGTAAATGTTCAGCCCTGTGAGCTTTCTGGCTTAATTGCTTAGCTTTTTTGTTATTTAGAGACACAAGATAAACTCATTACAAATTCTGGATTAATCCTGAGAATAAAGAAAAAAGTTATAATAATATAAATAACAAATCAATCATTTTCTATGTACAGCAGTACCCGGCGTCATCATCAATGCTGTGTTTCCCCTCCAACCTTAAGGAGAATTAACTAAGTAGTTTTAGCCAGCAGATAGCTAGCTCGTTTTACTCAATAGGTTAAAAATCTAACAAACCTTTCTTGAAAAACTGGGTCATGTACTGTAGGATGCCTTTCTTTCATGTCATCTGTCCCCTTTCTTTCTGTTATTTTTTGAAAACCAGACTTTAGAGCGCTGCATTTGTCAGCCCAGACAGTTTTTCCACACTATTTATTTACACATTTTCCTGTTCGTCTGTTTTATTTGTTGTCTCTGTGTCAAATGATGTGTATGTGGCACTAAAGCTGTGGTATCAGCAAACTGCTGCTGACAGCAGGAGATCTGATGCACCATGCAGGACCTGAAGACCAAACCATTTCTTGCAATTTCACTGGGGGAGGGTGGGTTGGTGTTGGTGTTTTCATGCTTTGTTTCACTGATTAAACCTGAAAAATCAGGGAGAACACAAAGATCATTTGTTTTACTGTTGAATTTATCTTTTTATATTTGAAATATATGTTGGGACATATATTTTCTTCTTCTTTTGGGGCCACCCTCAGTCGAGAGCCCTTAGATTCTTCCGAACTCCCCCGCCCCCCCACAGGTCACCCCTGGCCGGGGCCCCCTGTAGAACCCAGCCAACCTGGAAGAAAGGAAGAGTTGGGCTATAGTTTCAAACAGGTCGAGCGGTGACAGCCTTCCAGCTGTCACTGCCCCTCCCTCAGCATACGCCCTGTCGCCCAGCAACCATGACAGTTGATTCATAAAGCTGTCAAAGAAGGGATCCCAAACTTCTCACTACTGTCTTTGTGTTAATTTAATTTCTGAGGAGCTTCAGCAGCAGTACAGTTGTCGCTGCACAGATATTGGAATCTGTGCTTAATTGTCAGCCAAACCCATTTGCACATGGACAGATAAAACCTTTTAATAAACCAAACATTACTCACTACATATCTGACTCAATAACAATTTAAATTAGCTATTTTTTTATCAATCTAAAAGGAAACTATTCATGCTGGTATTATATTAAACTGCATTTACAATATTCACCACTGTTTGGCACCATTTCTCTTTTTTTCTGTGAGCAAGGAGGAGCTGGCTTGCTTGGGCTTGCATTGAATCATGGGATACCCTAAGCAACGAAGGATACACCAAACCCATCCTATCAGCCAGGGGGAGAAACAGGCTGCATCTGTGGGCAACATAGAAATAGGACTCTTCGAATCCAAACAGGCCAAGGTGCCGTGCTATTACGCAATCGGCCGACGAATCTGGCCTCTGAAGGATGCAGCCCCTGGATTCAAACACAGCAGTACTGTAGATACAGCAACATACAGCAACTGGAACAAGACAAGTTTTAAAAGTCTTAAAACCTTTTTTATGATGGGATGTAGTCAAGGGACATTTTTCCTTTAAAACAACCAGAGCCCCATGTTGTAATTCACAACGTACATAAGGAAACAATGCCTATTTTGCTGTCCAAAAAATAAATCTTTATATTCACTGAACAGCTTTATCAGATGTTTGTAAAACCACATTTCTTCAGATCATCTTTCAGGAATTTGGCACTTAACTGCATTTTTGCAAGGGACTCTGCAGAGTTTTTTTTTTTTTTTTTTTTTTTTTTTTTTTTTATGGGGAGCAAATAAATATTCTTGATTGACTTATTAAACTTGAGAAAAGCCATATTTCATATGTTGTTTCCATAGACACCTCAACAACAAAATAGCAATGGAAACCTGCACTGATATCCTGTCACGTCTCTGTTTTGCTGTTTCCTGTTACCAATATCTGCAGCAAGAAACAGTCTGGAAATAATTATCCTTTGTTTCCAGTGATAAAACAGATGGCATGACACAATTCAGTAAGCCGTGGTAAAAGTTGTTGAAGTTAATTGTCAGAGAATTAAAAACTTCCAAGATATTAAATTAATACTCCAGATCTTTCAAGCCTTTATACTTGTGCTATAGATGATAAACAGACTTTTTTTTTTTTTTTACAAATCTGCTTTGAATTTAACCAAAAAGTGTTGCTTAAGTTGATCAAGAGTATTTTATCTTTTTGTCTAAGAAGCAAATGATCTAAGGAGTAAGCCTGAAATTGTTGGGTGAGGATGCCCCCTGCTGTGCACAGAGGTGTAAACACCCCAAGTTACAGAGGAAAAGAATTTCATTTCACACACAGGACAGACAGAGTGTCTTGGGAAAGTATTCAGCCTTCTTTAACTTTTCAACCTTTTGACACATTTGAGGTTTTAAACATAAGGATATAAAATTAAAATTTTATTTTAAAAGAATCAACAACAACTGGGACACAATCATGAAGTGGAATAAAATTTATTGGATATTTTTTGCTTTTTTAACAAACAAATAAACTGAAAGTTTCGGTTTTCAAGATTATTTAGCCCCCTTTATTTTATACTTTGTAGCGCCACCTTTTGCTGTGATTACAGCTGCAAGTCGCTTGGATTATGTCTGTATCAGTTTCGAACCTCGAGAGACTGGCATTTATGCCCATTCTTCCTGCAAAACAGCTGGAGCTCAGTGAGGTTGGATGGTGAGCATTTGTGAACAGCAGTTTTCAGTTCTTGCCACAGATTCTTGATTGGATTCAGGTCTGGACTTTAAATTGGCCATTCTTACACCTCCATATGTTTATTTGTAAACCATTTATTATAGATTTTGCATCATTGTCTTGTTGGAAGATAAATCTCTGTCCCAGCCTCATGTCTTTTCCAGACACCTACAGGTTTTCTTTCAAATCGGTCCTTGTATTTGGCTTCACCCATCTTCCCATAAAATTTAACCATCCTCCCTCTCCCGACTGAAGAAAAGCAGGCCCAAATGCTTTTTTTTATGATGCTGCCATCACCATTTTTGTCAGTGGGGTTCAGATGATGAGCTGTGTTGTTTTTACTTCAAACATAATGTTTTTGCATTGTTGCCAAAACATTTGGTATGGTTTCATCTGACCAGAGCACCTCATTCCATATGTTTGCGAAATCTCCCAGGTGCCAAACTTTAGACAAGACTTTTTATTGATATTTCTTTAAGAGGTTTTCTTCAGGCAAGGTTTGTGCAGCATACAACTGATTGTTGTCTTATGGACAGAGTCTCCCACCTCAGCTGTAGATCTCTGCTGTTCATCCAGAGTGATCATGGGCCTCTTGGCTGCATCTCTGATCAGTCTTCTTGTTTGAGCTAAAAAAAAAAAGGGAAGACCAGCCAAAGGATCCCTTTGAAATCTTTGGAAAGCATTGGACATTTTTTTTAACCTAAATCCAGCTTTAAACTTCTCCACAACAGTATCTTGGACCTACCTGGTGTGTTCCTTGTCGTTTATAATGCTCTCTATGCTTTAAACAGGCCTCTGACATTATTTCTAAAAAATATGCATAATATTTTTAATATTGAAGCCTGAAATCTGGCAAAAGATCAGATAGATAGATAGATAGATAGATAGATAGATAGATAGATAGATAGATAGATAGATAGATAGATAGATAGATAGATAGATAGATAGATAGACAGACAGACAGACAGACAGACAGACAGACAGACAGACAGACAGACAGACCTGTTTTTAAATAAATTACATTATAAAAAAATCTTGGTATTTTTTCTGCTTGCAATAAAGAAGTAAAAATCCTTAATCGTCATATATTTTTGATTGTATTTTTTGTACTAAAGTAGTCAGACAGGTATAAATCCCATCATTTCAGTTAGATGCAACGGGAAACAAAAAAAAGACAAATCAGAAAATGTGTAAATTTTACACACAGCATCTTTTAAATAGATTTCTTTATTTTGTGTTCCATTGACGTCTTGGGTCCTTAGGCAAGACCCTTCAAGCTAATGCCTACTTTAAAAGTCACTTTGGATAAAAGCGTTCGCTAAATGCATTAACAACAATAAACAATTAGTTTGATCATGGTAATTTCTGAATGCATGTATTGCAAAACTTCAAAAGCTAAAACAGTAAAAGTCCATAACACTCTCATAGCCTCAGATAATGGAGGTAGACTTTCTTACTCTTTGCAAATATTTATATCATTTAATCAGACAATAGTCATTGTTGGGTCACATGTCAAAAAGTCTGGGCACCAGTTAATGGATGTAAAACGAACACATCTTAATGAGAAGATGCGAACAAACTGGACAAATTGAAGGTGTTTCAAGTGGGATTTTGGTGTTTAATAAATACATTGGATCCCAGTATTTTCTTATGAATATCTTTGAGCAACCCTAAGGAACCAATTCCTGTTAGTTCTCATGTGTTTTGTTTACAACCAAACACACTTCTTCAAAAACTAAATGAAAAAATATGATTTTATTTTCTACCAGCTAAGCATGTATTCTTTAAATATAATTGAAATGTAGTCAGCTGTTTAGTAGGAAAGGGGTGTATAAAATCACTGTTGGAAAAAAACAGCATTTACTTTAATTTATTAAAATTGTTTTAGAAACGTTACAACCTGCCTTGAATCAAAGTCGATGGAGTGAAAGATTCATGTCTAACATGATATTGCATCAATGGGGTACTAACATATTGGATATTTTTGCTTTGGTTGATATTCAGAAATCCTATAAGACAGATTTAATACATATTTTATATCAGAAACATTAACAGAAAATCCTAATAGGGGTGGCCAGTCAATAACCAATGGACAGTGAGGGGTGGCCGAAAGGTGCCAGAACCTCACGGGCAATCTACAATGTTGCAACAGGAAAATTAACAAGCACAACATCCATATTTTCTAAATACAAACTAACTATGCTTTCCTACAGCCTTTGCTAAAAAATAGACGCATATATTAAAACACCTATGGCATCTAATTAAAAGGTATAGTGGACAAAATTCTTTCAGGTTGGAGTTCTGGGGCAAACATATTTTACATAGTCATTACCTACTTTTATGAATAATCATTCTGCAAAAAAATATTATATTTACATTTACTAATATCCACATTAAATGAAATTTTATGTTATTAAAGTAGTTATTTATCAATGATTTCACTGAAGACTCCTAGATGACTTACAGAAACACATAGCTTTCTCTTTACCCCCAAATAACACAAAATTTAGTTCTGAAAAGAGCATGAATTCTGTATTTATCATCTTTAATGTTTGTATATTGATGTTGATATTGATAGTAATTGTTAATATATAAAAAATGTAAATGTTTAATAAGTTTGAACATTCCCCTTGAGAGTATTACTGCTGCCACCATCTGTATTAGAGCAAAAAAAATGGTAGGGGTGGCCAATGATTGGCTAAGTGTGGCCATGGCCCCCCATCTAGCTCCGCCCCTGTTTTTAATGTTAAAAAATTGTATTGATGAATGTCATCATTCATGCCGAGATAAGCTTCTACCCAATATGCAATTTGTCTTTTGGACATGGTTATTAAATATATGTTTTTCTTTGTAGAAACAAAGATTTACTTTCATTTATTTCTAATATGAACAGAGGTAGAGATAATAATTTAACCCTTTTGTATGATAATTATCTGCAAAAACAAAAAGAAAAGCGTTTCCTGAAAATGACCGGTTATTGTTTGGCGTCAGTGCTGTTCCAGGCATCGGGAGCGCGCATCGGGATCGTGCACCGAGCAGGAAAAGCGGATCCAAAATGACTGCGCGTTAATTTCAACCACCTAGATTGAACTAGACAAGTATCCTCTTGCTGCATGCGGCCTCTCCCGCCCTGCGCCTGTTTGTAAACATGCGTCACGAGCATGTGATCGCCCCGACGCATTTTGCAGCGTCATCCAATGAGAGCACGGGGGTGTGTGAGTGAGGGCGTGGCCTGCGGGTGTTGCTGTGAAAATGTCGATGGACAGGGGTTTCGTAAGGGCAGTGGGAGACCACTCTGAACCGAATAACAAGCAGGGAGGTTGGAGCGGGATTAGAGAGTCGCATCTGCAGTGACAGAGCGACAGCATGACCAGACCGCAGTGAGTTACATCTCCCTCTCTGGTTCTCTCCATGGCCTCGGTGCTCCAACAACCTCCCATCTATATGGATATATAGGTTAGATTGCGTTTATGGTGGGCGGTGCCATTGTAATGATGTTTGGTAACGTGCTCCACTTTGTTGTTTATTTCCCCATCTTTATGTTTTATATGATAAAAATACTTTTTGATTTATGTCATAGTTTTTCTTAAAACTATTTAAGATGTTTTCTCAATAGAACCCAGCAAATAAGGCATGGCGGTGCTGGATTTGTAGTGCGCAGTTTCAAGTATTTTTCCTGCGTAAAGCTTAAATCAATGGACTAAACGCAGTTGGACATTTCCTATAAGGAGAAAAGAAAACTATGAAGCGATAAGATTTGTTTTCCGGATCCTTTTCCCGAACGCAGGCAGGAGTTGGGTGAGATGGAGAGGTGAGCTGGATGCCTGCTGCTGCGGGAGGATGTTGCGCACTTCAATTTACCTCGAAAGTAAGTGCGCACTGCATCCATATGGATCTGCGCAATCTCTGCAAACATGAATATTTGTCTGTGCTACTCGGTAATCTGTAGTTTGAAACTTTATTTTAATCTAAAATATTAACTTGAAGAGCAAGTTAAAACAAAAGTTGCAGAAGGAAGAAAAACTCTGGATTGTCTGTTTGTTGTACTTTTAGAGAGTAATCATTGACTTTTCATGAGATTACACCACATGGTATTTCCCCCTCTGTCTATGTCTGTCATATATATATATATATATATATATATATATATATATATATATATATATATATATATATATATATATATATATATATATATATGTATATGTATATGTATATGTATGTATGAGTGTTTGTGGGAAATGAGTACAAATAGATACATTTTGAAATCAAAGTTGTTAGTATGACTTGTTATTGCGCCAGCATCCTGACTCGGCTCCATCTATCTAATGTTTCATACGCACTTCTTTTTCCCCCCCGATGTAAACAAACCAACATTCAGTAATACTGTTCATCAACACATGGTGGCGTGATTCCTGCTGGTTTGTGCAAGAACAAGAAGTTATTAAAATAAATAAATAAGATTGGAATAATTCAGATACCATAGTGGAAGAATGCAGTGCTACAAAGTGAAGGTAGATCAAGAAAGGCAGGTGAGTGCATGTTTCAATTCCAACAAGTCAGAAATCTGTTCTGTTTTTGTGTAAAATAATATGGCCTTTTGTCTTCGTGCGTCAGAAGCCACTGTGTAAGAACAACACATGTGAAACCTTCTCCTTTAAATGAGAGGTGAGAAAACACTTGAGAAATGGCAGCAGTGCAACAAGGCTAAATGAGTTGTAGTTTTAACATGCAGGGTGTGGCAGGCGATAAACACAAGCATTTAACATCTATACATATCTAAGCTTATAAATCAGTACCTATTTATTAAAGAATACAATATTTTATATATATATATATATATATATATATATATATATGTATATATACATACATATATATGTATATATACATACATATACATGTATATATACATACATATACATGTATATATACATATATGTATGTATATATACATATATGTATGTATATATACATATATGTATATATACATATATGTATGTATATATATATATATATATATATATATATATATATATATACATATATGTATGTATATATATATATATATATATATATATATATACAGTATATACATATATATGTATATATACATACATATACATGTATATATACATATATGTATGTATATATACATATATGTATATATACATATATGTATGTATATGTATATATATATATATATATATATATATATATATATATATATATATATATATATATATATATATATATATATATATATATATATATATATATACATATATACATACACAAGTGTGTGAGTGTATCTTTTTTTATGTTACTCTTAAAAATCATGTTTATTGTTTCTTTAAAAGCAGAATACAGTCTCAGTAGAGCTGCTGTGCTTTTTTCCAATTGAGGATTAAGGTTAGGAAGTGGAACAAGAGCAGCCGATAGATGACATGACTTACATTAACACTCTATCTGCTGGGTGAAAAGCAACAATAGCAGACAGGAGAGCCAACGTGAGTACAGCACTGATGCTTTGAGTGTGTGAATTTTTGTGTTTTAGTACAAAATAAACAAAAACTTTTGCTGCACTTAATGAAATTACATTGTTTTATCAAAAAACATATTTTTTAGATATGTGGGCAAAATGAAATGTGGCGTTTTCCAAATTGTTGCACTTATTTAAAAAAAACATAAAAGGGTAGCATCCTGTTGTATTCAGCTTCCTTTACTCTGATAACCCATGATAAAATTGAGTGCAACAAGTTATCATAAAAAATAGCTTTAGTTAAATATTTTACTAAATAAATATTAATAAAAATATTATTTTTTAATGTTAATAGGTTATCCTCTTTTTCAGTTCTGTTTTCCCGGCGTGGATATCAGAAGTGAAAACAGAAGTAATCATATGAAGCAGAACATTTTTCCAAAGTAGTTATATTATTTCATCTCTTAGCAGATCCAGTTTGGAGAGGAATATAGTCACCTGCTGAAGAATTGAACCATTTTTATTGGTGCTCTACTAACCACTTGTGTAATTCTGTGACACATTGAGTTTATCTATTGTTTGTTTTTGTCTTTTTTTAGGACAAAGCCTGTTTTCGGCCGTACATAAAAAGGACTTTAAGCTTCAGAAATGATGACCGACCTAAAAGGCACAGCCTTGTTCCTGGGAACACGCAAGTTCATAAAAGAGTTTGAATTAAGCTTGTTTCTGCTCAGTGGATAGCTAATGAGTAACAGTTTGACTTGAAAAACAGAAATTCTGAAGTTATACCCTGTGTCTGTGCTGAATTATATGTCTACTAATGTGTATCTTTTCTCCTCTCCTCCAGCACCACTGAACCACTTACCTTGGCAGCTAAAAAGCAAATCATCCAATCAAGGTAAAGCAGCAATCAAATCAGCCACATGCTTAAAATAAACACTGCTAAAACAGACAGTTTATAAGATGGGATCACAATCCCTTTTAAGACACCACACTGCCTGGTTTCCATCTAACACACTGAATTAATTATTCCTCCACAGCCCCTTGAAAAAGTATTTGTGCATCATTTTCAGTGGAAATAAAACTGGAACCTGATTTTTTAAATATTTCTATTTAACCCCATTCCCCTATAGAATACAAATAATCCACTATAACTTATTAGCTTCAGAAGTAATTACTAAATAACATATATATATAAGACATTTAACCTTAGTGTTAAAATAAGACTTGAAGCTTAGGTGACTTAATGGAAGAGGAGAAAGAATAGGTATTGTTGAAAGAAAGGTACAATACATCCAATATTGGAGACAGAAAAGACATGATAAGACCAAAGTTGAACTGTTTTCCTTTGTCCTACAGCCTCAGCTTAGCAGAAAGCTAAATAAAAGCATCAATTTGAAACATATTGGTGGCAGCTTCATCATCATTCTTCAGAAATGCAAAGGGAAGTTGGTCAACATGGATGGGAAGATGGCTGGTGCTGCCTAAAGGGAAACCAAATGCAAAGTCTTATGTTAATATGCTTCTGATGGCCCAGTCAAAATCCAGATCTAATCCATTTGAGAATCTCCTAACTAGATTTGAAGACTTATGTTCCCAGGAAAGCTTTATTTTATGTTCCCAAAACAAGCTTAGAGTAGAATTAAGTTTTGCAAAGAATGGAGAAAAGGGTTTTTTCTATTTCCTTTTCTTTAGGGCTGATTGTGGTTGGCAGTTCAGAAGGGGACATTCATGTGGTAGGTCAATTCATAGAAGTTTCATACATGCATGTCTTACCTGAGCATTTTACTAATTTTGTAGAAGAAATGTTATCATTGTCTCTCATATTTACTAAAAAGCGAGAGAATTGTGAGAGTACCACACAAGCAGGAGCCCTGGTTTCAGCGTTGTGTCTTACCCACAACTATCTGAACGCTTATGCAACACGATAAATGTGCTTGTGATGATGTACCTTTAAAACCAGTGGGTTGTCAGGTGATCAAGGCGGCTCAGTCAGATCAGCCTCATAGACACAGGAGCCTGAGTGTGTCTGTAGCCGGGAGGAGAGCACCAGAGAGGAGGGCAGCCGAGAGAGAAAGAGAGAGAGGCCTGTTTAGAAAGGGACAGGGGGGGGAAATGAGGACACAGCTACATCACAGAGCGAGGGGCCAGGGAGCTGTGATGGTAGGGTCCCTTTAACTGCAGTCTGCTCATGCTCACTTGCCTAGTGTGGCAGCTAGCAAGATCATTTCTGCCTCAGCTTAATCAAGACGCTACGTTTGCCTAAGCCACAACATTGGCATAAAAAAAGCATAGAGAATTAAGTGCTGCGTCACACTCAGGAAGCAAAATAGTGCACATAGCTGTGCGCATGTGCACAGCTGCGTTTGTGTGAACGCGTACGTACATAGGCTTTTGAGTAGACTCTGTTGTGTTTGTCTGCCTGTGGGTGTGTGTGAGTTGGAAGTAGCAGTCTAATAGCAGTTCTGCTGTTGCAGCAAGGTGAAAATATAAGGATTGTTTGTTCTTTTCAGTGGTGAGCAGAAAGGAAAAGGAGGGGAGATACAGAGAGGGAGGGAGAGCAACTCCAAATCAGTGCAAGAGAGTGATTTCGGATTAGTTGCTACGTCACTTTTTCATGTCGAGAGAATCAGAAGCTGAGATAACTGAAGCACAGAGTCATCGTCAGCCGTTTTCAAACCCGAAAGGAGGCACGTTGCTTTTCGGACAGCCTCAGCTCCTGTCCTCCTCTTCTTCGTTGATAGTTTTTGAGGTGCTCTGCCTATCATTACATTAAGAGAGTGTGTGTGTGTTTGTGTGTCTGTGTGTGGGCTGAGTAGTTTTTCTAAGCTGGTGCCTGAGTTTCAACATGGATGCTGAGGATTTGACACAGTTTTACTAGCTCTTTTTGTGATGGGTTGGTAGGGTGGCGCTGGTTGCGACAAATACCTGATTATTCACGAGGGTTCCTAATATCAAAGGGAAGCTCAGTCCAGAATGTTTTTCCAAGAATTTATTGAGATAAACCTTTTTTTCTTTCCCCATCTTCCTTTTGAGGAACAGGGACGATTATTATTAGGTGAAAATAATCCACGGCGGGGAGATCTGACCCTCTTATGATGCAGCTATAGCAAATCAAGCAACATTACATAATAATTTCAGCTCCCAATGTTGCCTTGTGTGCATCTGTGTTAAAATAGTAGCAGCTTTGGACTCCTCTGGATAACTGCGTAACCTGGATGCAAAGAATCTGCATCTATAGACAGTGGCTGATGTTTGATACAATAATGTATTTAGTCTTACTTTCATCGGGAGACTTGTTTTTACCCTTCAGAGCCATTGGGAATCGGCAAAATGCTTCCCGATCCACAATTGTTTCTGCGTAGTTAGGAGACAGAGATTGTGACGCAGTCACTTCTGGGCTGGACTTCTCTGCAATCAGAACACAGAGTGCGCCTCTCCACTTTCCTCTGTTTATCTGTCCGCCTATCTGTCTGTCTATCTGTCTCCTGGAGAAAGGGCAGGGAAAAAACAGGCTAAATGTCATGGCTTTGGATTAGAAAAAGAGAGAGAAGAAAAAAGCAGAGAGAAGAAGAGGTAAAGAAAAAGAAAGAGATGTTGAGAGGCACAGAAAGGGGCTGAGATTGGCAAAAGGAAGATAAGTTGTAAACCTTATTCTTTTCTTGTTACTTGGCTTTGGCTTCTCTCCAGTAAACATACCCTGGACTGAGCTTCCTAAAGCTGCTGCATCACAGGCCTTCATGCCAAGGCTGCATTCTCATTGGGTGAGAGGAGCTTCCCAGGCTCCACAAGCTTCACTGAGGTGTTTTATTGGCTTGAAAGAACAAGAAGCTGGTATTTGACCTCTGATTGGCTGGGAAGGATTGTTTTCTCCTACTAAGGTTAAGCATTCTCACACACCTTTTCTGTGAATACATATGATTTTGTGTTTATTTACTAATATATTATAAAAGTTATTTTTTTAGGTTTCCTTCTTTAGATTTGTTTGTTTTTAGAGGTTGACACCCTATAGAATTATTATTCTATAAGAAATTTCCCCCATGCAAATGTATTTTTTGTCAAGACTTTAAGGACATTCCACATTTAGTACCTGGAGGTGCAACAAAACTCTCTTCTACTGAGTCACTCTTCCAGGAACTTTTCCATGAATTCAATGTAACTAATGCTTTCCTTTCTAAGAAAACTACAAGACCTGTTGAATCTGATCCTGTCTGCATTGGAGATAACAGAAAGCTGCTGGCTTTTGTTATAAGAACTACATTGGAGAGGGAGGTTTTATGTGCTTTTCTTGCTTTAACCCCCATGTTGTAGAATATGGAGCATTTCTGAGATGTTCTAAAAGCATTGGTAATCCAGCATTGCAGTTTCTGCCTCTGCTAATGGTTCAGAATCATTATGGACCTTTAGTAAAGCTTTTGTAGGGATGCTTGAGACATAATCGCCCAGTCATCTTAATGTTATATGGTAGGCTGTGCTTTTAGTACAACCTATGAGTAGAGTACCAAGAGAGCCTATCAACGTGTGAGCATGTATGTATGTATGTATGTATGTATGTATGTATGTATATGTATGACTTGGCATAGTCGGAAACATAATTTTCTGTTTCAGTATGGCAATGGTTCTTTACTGTGGTGCTTAAATTGGGATTTTCTTTTCAACGCTAAAACTCTAAGAGAAGCATAAAAAAGGGGGCTGTTGACCGTTCAATAGTGATTCCCATTTCTATTTAAGAATTATAATATAGCAAGTTATAAAACATATAAAAATAATACCTTGATTACTCTTTAGTTGGTATTTTAAACAGAATTTGCATTAGGCCTATATGGATGAGTATGGCTAGCATAACAACAGCAGTCTCTGAGTCTATATTCTAGAAAATGTAGTTAATTATTATACTTCTGGGGTTTCCAAAAAGCTGCAACATGTACAGATCTGGCTTGTTCTGTTTGACAGAGGTTAGGATACAGAAAGATAAGAGAGAGCAGGGCATTATACGTTCAGCCTTCCTGTTATCACTCGGAGGTCTTACTCTCTGCAGGTTTAAATAAGGCAAATACGTCTCAACATTATTTAAATTCTTAAATTTGAAGTTGCTTCTTTACTTTCTGTATTTTTTTCTCAACACTAACACAGAGACAGGTGGAAAATCTTCAGTTATTGTTCTGTTTAACAATTTCCACACTAAGTATGACCTTTTAGTTCTTTTATGATGAGAAAAGGGATTGTATTTTCAATGCTTTAGTCACTGGTCAAGGCCAAAGAAATGAAAAACATCTTTTTAGTCAACATACATTTTCTCCATTCATCTATAATAATGATGTTTTTCTACAGCTATTTGTTAAGATAAGATAAACTTTTACAATACTATTAATATTTAAGTAATTTGAACAGAATCTATCAAAATAAGACTATATTTTTTGTGAGATAGGATAGTGCATATCACTTAAATTGAGTTCTAAAGTGTAAATATGCCATATTTAACCACAGAGACTTGTCCTGTTATCAGTATTATGACACTAATTGCTCTGCATTTAATAGATATACTTCCCTAAAAGGCTGCTCTAGTGTTTTACATCCACAATGATTTTTTCCAACAGACTTCTGTGATCTTCAGCCAACTGCAGAAGAGCAGCACTTTTTGCTTTGGTGCGTAGCTGCTGTCTACCTTTAGAGCCGCCATCGCCATATACACTCACCAGCCACTTTATTAGGTACACCTGTCCAACTGCTCGTTAACACTTAATTTCTAAGCAGCCAATCACATGGCGGTAACTCAGTGCATTTAGGCATGTAGACATGGTCAAGACAATCTCCTGTTCAAACCGAGCATCAGTATGGGGAAGAAAGGTGATTTGAGTGACTTTGAACGTCGCATGATTGTTGGTGCCAGAAGGGCTGGTCTGAGTATTTCAGAAACTTCTGATCTACTGGGATTTCACGCACAACCATCTCTAGGGTTTACAGAGAATGGTCCGAAAAAGAAAAAACATCCAGTGAGCGGCAGTTCTGTGGGCGGAAATGCCTTGTTGATGCCAGAGGTCAGAGGAGAATGGCCAGACTGGTTCGAGCTAATAGAAGGGCAACAGTGACTCAAATAACCACCCGTTACAACCAAGGTGGGCAGAAGAGCATCTCTGAACGCACAGTACGTCAAACTTTGAGGCAGATGGGCTACAGCAGCAGAAGACCACACCGGGTGCCACTCCTTTCAGCTAAGAACAGGAAACTGAGGCTGCAATTTGCACAAGCTCATCGAAATTGGACAATAGAAGATTGGAAAAACGTTGCCTGGTCTGATGAGTCTCGATTTCTGCTGCGACATTCGGATGGTAGGGTCAGAATTTGGCGTCTACAACATGAAAGCATGGATCCATCCTGCCTTGTATCAACGGTTCAGGCTGGTGGTGGTGGTGTCATGGTGTGGGGAATATTTTCTTGGCACTCTTTGGGCCCCTTGGTACCAATTGAGCATCGTTGCAACGCCACAGCCTACCTGAGTATTGTTGCTGACCATGTCCATCCCTTTATGACCACAATGTACCCAACTTCTGATGGCTACTTTCATGTCATAAAGCTGGAATCATCTCAGACTGGTTTCTTGAACATGACAATGAGTTCACTGTACTCAAATGGCCTCCACAGTCACCAGATCTCAATCCAATAGAGCATCTTTGGGATGTGGTGGAACGGGAGATTCGCATCATGGATGTGCAGCCGACAAATCTGCGGCAACTGTGTGATGCCATCATGTCAATATGGACCAAACTCCCTGAGGAACGCTTCCAGCACCTTGTTGAATCTATGCCACGAAGAATTGAGGCAGTTCTGAAGGCAAAAGGGGGTCCAACCCGTTACTAGCATGGGGTACCTAATAAAGTGGCCGGTGAGTATATATATATATATATATATATATATATATATATATATATATATATATATATATGCCTGTTGTCTGTTTTGATAACAGTTAAGATATGTGGCTTAGCTTTGTCTAATTCAACAGTGGCCACTGAAGAGTTTTCCTGCTTTTACGCACTTCAACTAGTATTTTCTAATCCTCACTTATATAGTTGAGCTTCTGTGTTTTGTGAGGTCCTTTTTACGGTTTTCTGAAATCTCATTATGACCACTGATAGATGAAGAGATTGATGCTGATTATTTCTTCATCATGATACCTGTTTGTATAAAATTTTATGAGGCAGGAAGTTGATGTGTTAGTTTAAGGATTTCAGTCAATTTGAGAAGGGCCAAAGGGTGAACAAATTGATTGTAAACATGTCAGTATGAGTGGTGCAGGTTTTCATAATGACCCATCTAGCTCTAAAGGGACCAAAAGGGTGGTGAGGGCTTCAGAACCCAACCATAGAGCCAGGGTAAAAGTTCACTAATGAATCATGTTTTCTTTTTACATCACATGAATGAGCGAGTGCTTATCTATTAATCACCTGGGTAACACACAGAACCATAAAGCGTTATGGATAGAGGAACAGCCTAGCATGGGCAGTGTATGAAGTAGAGAAGAGACCCAAGATTTCTGCTGGGAAATCTTAGGTCCTGCCCTCTATGTTGATGTGACTCCAACATGTGCCACCAGCAATGTTACAGACCATCTTCTAACTTTTTCCCTGGTGGTTTCATTCATTTGGACATTGTGCATTGCCACTAGGCCCAGTAAGGTCTGAGGAGGACAATGACAAGATAGCAATGTTGATTTCACCTGTTATAGAGCATCCGTGGGAAGTGATGGACAGTCACTTTCTCAGGTACATTTACTTTAGTAACTTTTTAACATAAATATACTTTTAGGAGTAGATTTGCTGCTCCAGAGTTTTTATTTTTTCTTGATCAAAATCTTTATTGAATATCACTACTCTTACTTGAGTAAAATGTTTAGCTTCTCCATCCACTGTGAGTAACTTCACAGAATATTATAAAAGCTTTATTTTTTTGACAAAAGTTCTGCAGACAAACTACTGTGAGCTTTGGAGGTCAAGCTAATATACAGTAAGAAGTAATTATTGTCATTGAGGTACATTTGGGTTTTCTAACATGCATACATCTCCTTTACCTGTCTGTCATTGTTGAGCAAAACACTCTTTTGGAAAGTCTTTCTTGTATTTGGATTTGTTATTTTTCAGCTATGTTATGTTTTTTGTTTAATCATTTTAATATTGATTTGAATATACAATAATTTGTTTTACATATATTAAAATAGTAAATCGGATGATACAACAATTACTCAGTACCTCAGTAGCCTTTTTACCAAATACTTTTTTATTCTTAAGTGATTTCTGGGATGGTTACTTTTTACTCTGCCCACCTCTGCTTATTTGGTGCATAATAATAATAATAATAATAATAATAATAGTAATAATAATAATTGAGCTTTATTGATCTCTCATTGGAGAAATGTATTTCTGCATTTAACTCATTCCCTTGCGGAGTTATTGATTGTTTGACTTTAATGATCTCACTGTGGAGAAATTTACAAATTTAAATGTACTTACATCAGCTCAAATAGTCAAAGGAGAAGAATTTGCCAAAGGAAGAAAAAGGTGCACGGGATATATACAGTTTGTCCACATATGACTGTTTTTTTTTTTCGCTCACAGTTTTGCTCACACGGGGAGCAGAGTGGGGTTAAGGGTCTTGCTCAGGAACCCAGAGTAAATGCTGTTGGGATCGAATTGGCTGCTTGAAACCTTCTCAGAGAAGAAGCTCACTGCTCTAACCCACTAGTCCAACACTACCCTATAAAGAACTATGCGGAATAAAAATGGTCTCTGATAATTAAAGGAGCTATAAAGAGGAATAAAGAAATTAGCTCTAAAATTAACCAAAAGCATTCCCATTTGTCACTCAGGATGAAACAAAAATGTCCTTAAATGATCATTCGTCTTGATCAACAGCCTCTTATTCAAGTTTTTCCCCTTTTAAAACTCGAGATTCCGAGGTGGACCACAGTACTTTGGTGCAGTATGTGATCCGTGTTTACTTCCTGGTTCCTCAGCCAATCATATGAATGTTCCTTGGTTTGCCAAGCAGAGCTTAGCGTTTGGTATTTATTTTGGCAAAACAGCAGCAGTCTGCAAACATGGAAGCCAGCAAGAGAAGCAAATTAGAAATAATAGCTAGAGACTTGGCAGCCTTCAAAAGTATTCATACAACATGAATAATTTGGCTGAGCATTCTTGACTCCTCATCTTGAATTTAGATGCACTACGTCCTCATTTATCCTTACGTGGCAACCTATACGACACACTCATAATGTATTATGCCGTTTGTAGGTGTTACTATTAATTATTGCTCCTTTAAGTGTCATTCAACACAATTATTTAGGGTATGTTTTACCAATTTTGAAGAATAATTAATTTTCAAACGTAAATTTATAAATTCACCTCTGTGTTAAAACCTCTTAATAAATACAGGCTTGTATTTATCCTCATTTATTTCCTTTGTTTAGTTTGCAGTCAGTGTGTGGTTTATGCCTCTCCCAATGCCTCGTGTCCCTTTAAATCTTTTATAAGCATTACACAACAGGTCGTGTGGCACACAAGCACCAAACAACCCGAAAAAAGAAAGCTGACAGGGCAGGTTGGAGCAGGCCAGGCAAAGGAATCAGACACCTACGTCCAGGGAGGCCCTCTGATCAGAGCTGTCACTGTGGCTACCGTGCAAACAGACTCAAATACAACATCTTTATACTCCCTTACAGATACAAATGACTGAGCCTTGTTCACCTGTTGCCTGATAAAAGGCTCGTAAGTGGTGTGTTGACGAGGTAAATTGTACTGAATGTTTTAGCTTGGGTCCAGATCCACCTGATTTATGTAGGTTTACAATAAAATAATTGTTTCCAGAGGTTTGTATGGCAAAAACACCAATGAGAAAGAACAAGGAAATTAGAGATGGTTCAGTGGTTTTCTGCTTAGTTGAGGCACTTGGCAACAAGTCAGTGAGCTGGCCACTACCTGTCCTTGCCCCACCCTCTCTGCGCATTGTAGCTTTGCTTCTGCGTCATGTCTCTTGTTGCCAGCTACTGAGCACAACTCTTCTTTTTTTTCTCTTGTAGTGACTGGAGACAAACAAACTGTTCTTCCAAGCAACAGAGAGAGCGGGACTAATCTTCTAAGTCTGCAGGTGAGCTTGTGAGTCAATGTGATGCAATGCAGAAGCAGAATTTTAAGTACATATGCTGTTTGGTTTTTCACACATCCATGTTGAAATGTGTGGGTGTGTTGGAGGAAAGAAAGAGTGACTGAGGTGTGCCAAGGTGATTTTCTTTTCCAGTTGTCTTTCCATTTTATCATTTTCTGCCACTATCTATTTCTCCTTTACCTGTCTGTCTTTTTTTTTTACTTTTCAACAAGCCAACAAACCAGATTGAACAAACTTCAATCTGCAACCATCCTGGAGTTGTTGGAATGTTGGTTTGAAGACCGTCTCGTCTTGATCTATACTCACCACAGAGGGAAGCAATTTCCTATTGAATGACATTCAAATCAACAAAAAAAACTAATATATGGTGCATAATGACTTACTTTTGTTTGGCTTCTGGCTACCTTTAGGAAGTACCACGCTGGCCAAAAAAAATCAACACTCCTGAAGATCTATTCTTTGGACACCCATCCTATTCTAATCAGAAGCAAACAGTGCTTTAACTTGTTGAGCGAAGGTCCTATAAGGGAGTCCAGGACTCCCTTGAAAAATAGGTTTTTAATCTCAATGGGATTTTTTTTCCTGGTTAAATAAATGTTAAATAAAAAAAAATAAAATAATGTTTTAGATGCAAAAGCCTCCATATAAAGCAGATTTCAACTTTGACTTTAAATCTAATGTTCGTCTGATGCCATATTCTAAATATTACTATCAACAGCTATCCCAGCTGAAACAGGAAACCATGTCAAACTGTAATGTGAGTAAATAAAGTACATTTCTCAGTCATAGTAATGTTGTCTTAAAATATGCACTTGTATAGAACTCACTCCTTCCTTTTGTTTTTATTTAAACAGATTCTTCTGCCTATTCCAATTATATGAGGGATGTAGAGAAGTGCCCCCTTTGGAAGCTGGTTTCAGATGGTGGCTTAGAATAATGTCATCTGTCTAGCACCATTTGAAATCAGTGTTCTTTGGGTGGGAAGTGTTTCGCTGCACTGCAAGAAGCATCAACAGGTGGTGTGACAGGTAATTAAATGTCATAAAGAGCATTAAACTGTGAGAAAGTTAGTCCTTAATGAACATCAATTTTTTAAGCCACAACCGTCTGTCTATCGGGATGTTTTTGGATTGTCAAGCCCCTTTGTCCTCTTTCCAAGGTTGACCGATTTCTTTTGGGGTTCAGAGTCCATTTCTCTTTCTAGCACCATTTGAAATCGGTTACAGTGAAGGACAGATCTCATCTCAGAATTGAGGAGGAAACTAAGCACCATTGTGGCCCTTCCTGGTTGAGTGAAACGTTGACATCAAGGTTTTAAAATAAGAAATGCATGATTGTCTTGTGTGTTTATTTTATTAAAACTTTATTCAACATTTTGAATTTAGGAACATCTTGTAACAAAATATACATTTTAATAAACAGAAGATAAATGGTTACGTTACTTGAAAAGAAATATCTGTACGCCAAGCAATGCTTCTATTTATCCACAAGAGGGCAGTATAATGTTGCAATAGTGGAGCTTATGAATATATAAATTATTTTAAATTGGAAATAATAAAGTAATTCTTTTCTCAGCTTTTTTGTTTGTTTGTTTTGTTATATTGCTTTCCTTGTTTTGGAAGATAAGATTAAAATATAAATGGTTTAAACAAGTGTTTAGTTTACTTAATATGGTTGTAAAAAAAAAAATTTAAAAAAGTTATATAGGATGTTTTACCATGGCATGAGTAGATGTAACAACAGTTCCTGTTAATATAAAACTGACCAGAAAACTACTTAAAATTTATTCATTAGTTTGACTTCAAAATAATTAATCAGTTGGCCATGCTTTATCAAAGCCTTTTACAACTATGTGTTTATGTGTTGAGGAGGATACAGCAAATAATCTTATCTTAGAAATAAAAATGTATTTGAATAAAGTGTCAGTAATGGAGTTACATTAGGTACAACAAAATACTTGTTACTATATGGTTGGACTATTGTAGTTCTTTACAATCATTAAGTCTAAAAACTAGTTGAAAGCCTTCAGCTGATCCAAAATGCTGCAGCCAGAGTTATTATGAAAATTAAAAAGAGAGATCATATCTCTCCTATCTTTGCTTCTCTTCATCGACTTCCTGTTAAATCTAGATTAGAATTTAAAAATTCACTTTATTTATATAGCGCCAATTCACAACACATCTCAAGGCACTTTACTATTCATCAGATCATACAGTCAAATTGATTCAAAGTTTTCTATCTAAGGCAAACCAGTTGATTTCATCGACTCATTGACTCGCATGCAATCCCTCACACTAAGCATGCTTGTAGCGACAGTGGAGAGGAAAAACTTCCTTTTTACAGGAGGAAACCTCCAGCAGAAAAAGGCTCAGTGGGAGCGGCCATCTGCAGAGGCCGACTGGGGTTCAAGGAGACAGAAGATGAGATGTAAATAAAAAATAAACTGTTAAAGCCGTCCCCGTCCAGGAAACACACGGCCAGACAGACGAGCACTGAGCCAACTCCCATGTCAGAGGATGAAGAGAGCACATCCAGCAAGTCATCGTCAGAGAAACAGGACTACACTGGAACAAATGTTTGGCTGTGACACCATCTGTGAGAGAAATATCAGCTGTGCTGCTGCCATCATCACCTTTGTTTATAGATGTTGGAGCTTGGCCTGTTTTCCTGTGTAGTCCTGTTTCTCTGACTGTGACTGGCTGAGTGTGCTCTATTTCGCGATGGGGGGCGCCTGTGGAGCTGGTTTTCAGTTACCTTTTTTTATCTCTGCTTCTTTCTGTATGTCTGCTTCTGTCAGTAGATGGCCACATACTCTGAGCCTGGTTCTGCTGGAAGTTTCTTCCTGTTAAAAGTGGGTTTTTCTCCCCACTGTCACTCCAAGCATGCTTGGTGTGAGGGATTGCTTTTAAGTCGATGAGTCCATGCATCAGCTGGTTTTCATGAGATAGAAAACTTTGAACCAATCTGACTGTATGATCTGGTTGAATTGTATCTGTAAAGTGTCTTTAGATGAGATGTGTTGTGAAATGGCGCTTAATAAATAAACTGAATTAAACTGAATTTAATTACTAACAATTGATTAAATAAAAGTTAATTGTCCCATCCTCCTGCCTTACATCAAGTTAAATCTGTAAAATCTGCAGATAACCCATACTCATCTAAAAAAATATTTGTCATCACATCAAAACTGATAAAAAAACACTGATTAAAATAAGCCTATATATTTTTATCTAAAAGTATTAATACAATATTTGATAATAATAATAATTGTATAAAGAGAGAAATAAACTGAATTTGTAAAATGTTGCAACCATCCCAAGATAATACTGCAAAATCTGAATCTTTACATTTTAAAGCAAATTAACAAAAACAAAAATCCTCTTTCATTGGCTTTAAATACTGATGCCTTTGTTTGAAAGACACTAGTGTTTTATATTCAGAAACCTAATATGAATTGAGCCTACATCATTCCGGGGCACAAAAAGCCATAAAGAGGGAGAAGGTATATTAATTGGTTAGATAAGATGAAACTATGAGTGAGCAAGAAAGAATTGCCTGTGTAAATTCTTAGTCATCCAGGTCATTACATCCTCAAAACACTGTTTAATCTGTGAGGCAACCGGACTTTGGTTCACTTTTTTTTTAAGACATTTCGACACCACAGGAAAGGTGTTGAAATGTCTTCAGAAAGAAATTGCCAAAGTCTGGATGCCTTCAAATTTCACCTTTAATAAGAGACACAAGTTTATAATATCAAAGACTCATGCTAGTGTAAATTATTCACTTTTCCATGATCAGAAGCTGCAACATTTATAAAGCACTTTATTATTATTTTTTTACCATTTTACCAATGCTAATCACTGCCGGAAAATGACTTAAATGATACAAATGACAGATAAACATAATCAGGAGAATTCTTTGTATTTTCAGCATTGCAGATGTGTGAATACGGGAGAATGATGTACAAGAAATAGACGATATTTTTTCACCAATAAAAAACTTTATCAATTATAGACAGAAAAATATCAGCGCAGTCATTTTCTTTATAAAAAGAAAACCTTTATATCCATTAAAGCTGCGTTTTGGTGTTTTGGGTTCAGGAAGGGATAGTTTGTAACTCCTTTCAGTTAGGAATTTAATTCACACAATTCTAGCTAAGAGCTCCATCACTAAAGAAATCAGATAGAAGGAACCCTCAGTCGTGTCTTTAGGACCTTGAAACATTGGGGGATTCAGCCTTAAATAGCTAATTTCCATAGTCAGCACCCTAGTTTCTACTGATAGTGTTGTACCAGTTCTAAAAAAGTGTGACGAGTGCCGCAACACCATGAATAATTTATTAAAGAATCATTTAAATGTGTCATTTGTTTATTAAAACTGGAAATAAATTCAGAATCCATTTAATAAATACACAATTAATTATATGGGCCTTAATCAAATATATTGATAAGTGAATATCATTATTCAATGATTTAATAAATTATTTAATGTTCCTGCATTAAACACACACCATGAATAAATTAAAATTGTCAGGCATCCATAGTCAGAGGCAGGACTGGGCTCGCTTCCATATAGAAATCCTCACGTCTGATTGGCTGCTTCTCACTGAGGAAGCTAATGAAGCTTCTTCATTCAATTCTTCATTCAATATTATCACTAAAAAAAGCAGAAATAACTTCAAAAATGTGCCGCAATTTATTTACTGTACAGTAGGTGAGCAACTCAAGCCTCTATATGCCTAGTTTTGACTTGAAAAAGTTCATTAGAGAATGTGAGCAGGTGTTAGTCCGTTGTTGGGAGTAGCTTTTAATCTGCTGATGTCTCTTGCAGCTCCCACCACACCAGACTACTGAAATTAAATGAAATGAAATTTATTCGAACATGAAACAAATATAAAAAAATAAAATAGTGCACAGTAACAAGAAGTGCATAAAAAAAGAAGAGAAAAAATACAGATATTTGTTTCAATTAACATATCATGCTCAAAATGGGGTAGGAAGAAGTGAAAACTTATTAACTCCTACCCCCTAAACACTTGAAAACTTACAGTCCTACTGTTATTAAAAAAATCAAAGTCAAGTGAAAGTCAAAGTGGCAGTCAGCAGTTACTAATATTTACCTAAACATTTCCCTTTTTATGCTGGTTTGTCTTTCCAAACCCTTACACCAAGTTGTTATCTTCAATACACACATTTTTGCTTTCTCTCACTCATATGTCTATCTCTATTGAAAATGACCTCCTTATATTTTCTTTTGTAGTGTATTAAACTATTGCTTTGTTTTAAATCTTCATTTAAGTTGTTCCATAACTTTACACCTTTAATTGAAATACAGAAGCTTTTTCTTGTTGTTCGCAACTTGCGCATCTTTAAGTTTGAGTAACCCCTTAAATTATACCCCACTTCTCTTTCAGAAAACATGCTCTGTATGTGCTCAGGTAACAACTTTTTAGATAGTTTGAACATAAATTGAGGCATTTTAAATTCTACAAGCTCGTCAAATTGGAGAATTCTGGATTTTTTGAAGAGTGGGTTTGTATGCTCATAATAACCAACATTATGGATGATTCTAATGGCTCGTTTCTGTAGGATGGTTACCGGATGTAAAGAGCTCTTGTAATTAACTCCCCACACTTCACAGCAATATGATAGATATGGTAAAATCAGAGAGTTATATAGGATATGAAGTGATTCAGCATTCAATACATGTCTAGCTCTAGCCAATATAGATATGCTTCTACTGAGTTTACCCTGTAAATGTTTAATATGAGGTTTCCAACTGATTTTGTCATCTATTATTACGCAGAGAAACTTATTAGCAAATACCCTTTCTAAACTTACGCCCTCTATTTGAACTTGGATTTCAGTATTTTTGTAACAGTTCCCAAAAACCATGATTTTTGTCTTGTCCAAATTTAATGATAATTTATTATTGTCAAACCATATCTTTAATTCACTAATCTCTGAGGTGACTGTTGAGAGAAGATGTTCTAAATTGTTGCCAGAGACTAGAATATTTGTGTCATCAGCGAATAAGATAAATTTTAATACATTGGACACTTTACTGATATAATTTATATAGAGATTAAATAAGACTGGTCCTAATACTGATCCTTTTGGTACTCCACAGACAGTCTTCTGCCAGTCAGATTCTATATCTCCCAGTTTCCCAAATTGTTTCCGGCTCTTTAAATTACTCCTCATCCAGTCCAAAACTACTCCCCTAATTCCATAGCTTTCTAATTTTTTAAGTAGGATTTCATGATTTATTGTATCAAAAGCTTCCTTTAGATCTATAAATATCCCTATTGCCAGTTTCTTACCATCTGTTGCATTGGTTATTTCTTCTATTAAGTCAGTTACGGCCAGCGATGTTGACCGATTTGCTCTGAATCCATATTGATTGCTGTTAAGTAACGAATGTTTTTCTATAAATTGTTCCACTCTTTTCTTAAAGAGTTTTTACAGGATTTTAGAAAATTGTGGGAGAAGAGAGACAGGCCTGTAGTTAGTGAAGAGGTGATTATTGCCAGTTTTATACAATGGTTTGACCTTAGCTATTTTCATGTTGTTGGGAAATGATCCCGTTTGAAATGATAGATTGCAGATATAAGTTAATGGTTTAGCGATTCCTTTGATGACTATTTTAATAGTTTTCATGTCCAGATCGTCACAGTCAGTGGAAGTTTTATTTTTACATTTATTCACAATGTCTATGATTTCTTCTTCTAATACAGGGTTGAGATAGAAGGAGCTGGAATTATTCTCAATTTGAGAATTGCTGGGTTGCAGTTGTTATAGTCATTATTTTTCCTGCTAATTGAGGTCCTATATTAACAAAATAACTATTGAATTTATTGACAACACTTTTCAAATCAGTAATATTCCGTTCATTCTCTATAAAATAGTGTGGATAGTTATTATTGTTAGAAGATTTCCTAATAACTCTATTTAAAATATTCCATGTTTCCTTAATGTTGTTTTTACTGTCCAGTAATTTATGATAATAGTCCTCTTTACATGTTTTTATAATATTAGTTAACTTATTTTTATATTTCTTATATTATTTTTCTAATTCTAACGTTCTATATTTTTGAAATTCTCTATAAAGTTTGTTTTTCTTTTTACATGCCTTTTGTATTCCTTTTGTGATCCACTGTTCATTTTTTTTTATTACTTTTCCTTTTATATTGTTTGATTGGGCAATGCTTGTTATATAGTATTTTAAATGTTTTTAAAAATTCTTCATATGCTGAATTCACGTCCTTCATTCTATATATTAATCTCCAATCGCAGGCCAACAACTCAGCTTCTAGAGCTTTTAATGTCTCTTCAGACGTAACCTGTCTGAAGCAAGCTCTCATAAGCGTATCATATATATTTTACACCACATCAAAAAAATGATACTTTTTCACCATAAAAGACCATAATTAATTTCACCATAATTAAATTTTTCCACATAAAATAAATGTACTATGTTTAACTAAGGGCCATATAATTAATTACATATTTGTTAAATAAATGATGTGTTGTTTCCAGTTTCAATAAATGAACAAAACATTTAAATAATTATTTCATAAGGTATTTATTTATTATTGAATTTTGGCACTCATCTTCCTCCATAGATCTCTGCCTTGGCTGGATTTTGTTTGATTGTCAGCTATTGTTCGAACAACTGTTAGAATTTAAAATAAAAACTGTTGTGAAACAGCCAACTAAAGAGCTCAGACTGAGCGCTTAAATTTCTATGAAAGAAAAGACATCTATTAAAACAGACTTTGGGTTAAAATATAAAGCCATTTTTTTCACTTCTACCAAATTTCACACAGTACATTCTATTTTATCTGGCTGTTGCTTCAATTGTTAATCACAGGAAGTTTTAAAATAATTTACTGGTCTAGACGACTGTTACCCTTTACAATCTGAACTTAGTGTAACTGACTTATGCATTATCTGTATATCTTCTAAAGTCAAGAATCGCTTAAATTATTGTTTACTTAAAATTAACATGTCATTGTCTGTCTCTATGGTATAATATCAGTTTTATGCAGGTTTAATCCCCAGTAAATGATGGGTTCCTTAACTATACAACCAAGCAAATAAAGCACTAGATTTTTTTTTTTTTTTTTTGAAAGCCTTTGGAAAAAAAATGTGCAAGACTTATTTTTCCTTTCAAAATCAAAATAAACTTTTATTTGAATCTTTTATAAATAAAATGGCAGAGAATACATTTCAAACATTTCTCACATTTCTGAGTCAATATTGCAGAACAAACAAGACAAAAAAAAAAACAAAACAAAAAAAAAACACTTGGATTCTTTTCATTCTGCATACCATTTTTTCAGGCACTTTCAGGCACATTTTTTTGCAGATCCTATGCAGTCTGGACCTGTAATACTGGTTGGCTGATCAACTTTTATCAATGCAATACCTTACTGTGAAATTAGCCATTCCTTTATTGTTATCCACTTATAGAATTTCTGCAACAGGAAATTTCTTTAAAACCATTTTCTCACTTTGACAAGTTTCTACCTAAAATCATAAAAATCAGATTTGACTTTTTTCTTAACCTATTCTTTGGCAACATATACATAAAAAAGAGAAACTAGTTCAAACATCTTATTGTTTGCTTACTTTGGTACAACCTGTGAATGCAGCTACAAAGGCCAAAGCGTGTGGCACTGCTTACGTTTAAAACCAATGCAGTTTTATAACGACCAGGCAAGTAACGTTCAAACAGAAAGTGATTGTGTTTGCTTTTGCTTTAGAAAGACACAATAAGCAGGAAACAGTTTCATCTGCTTCCGTCTCAGATTGCCATAACATCAGAGCATTAAGGACAGGCACATTCCCAGTGTAGAGGCCAGTCTTCATCCTGAGTAACGGTCACATCTAGAAATTTTGAAGCAGCAGGACAGTGATGCTTACTGTGGAAAAAAAATGCAAAAACTTTGAATCACTTGATATTTAAACAGGTAGGTCACCCTTTAAATACAATTTAAAAAATATATTAGCAAGGGAAAGACAATGCTAAAGAGGGAAAAGTTTGTTAAAAATAAGAAACTGAGGTTAGCTCAATAGTTATCTCTATAATGATTATGGTTAAGAATAAATAAACAGGGACACCAACAATCTATGTGTAAAGCTGCATGTGAAATAAGTATTTCAGAGAAGTGAAATTTCTATTGGCTGATTTTCCATCTTTTATCTTCAACATACATTGTATATAACCTAAAGAGGGCACTTACCCTGTCCCATGGTTGCTGCAACTTTAGTTTCTTTTTATTCTACGTTGTTTTGTTTTTTTTTTACCTCTTTTGTCTTCTCCCAATATTTTAAGGAATACCATATAGGGAAATCAGCTGCCAACATGTACTAGGGCTACATTGCTTTACAGAAGGATACCTGAGGATGGCTGAGCTTCATCTTTCTCCACTTAACCAAATGATCTTAAACCTCAAACTTAAACCCCCCTACAGCTGTTTGTGTCCTTTGCTCAATGCACCTCCACAAAATTGCAAAAGAACCACCGTAGCAGGGATGTAAACAAATAATTCCCTTAATCAATTCATATTTTATTAGATCACATATTATTCTATTTGATTAAATTAATTGATTACTTAATTAATTGAACATAATTAATTAATTAAGAGAAGTAAAGCCAGAAAGGAGGCGTGCAAGACCAGAAACCTAAGTCGACCGAGTCTTTTTAAGTGGAGAGGGCGATCTTTTAAAAAAAAATCCTCCACAATACCTTTAAATAATGTGTCAACACCACATTTTTGTTCATTTATTCTGTATTTAATACATCGTAAGGAAGAGGATTAGGGCCAGTGGAAAAAAAAAAAAAAGTTAACTGATTTTTAAATTTTATTTCAGTTTAGTATGGGAAAAAAGTCAGAATTCTGAGATTAAAGTCAGAATTCTGACTTTTTTCCCCATACTAAACTGAAATAAAATGTAAAAATCAGTTAACTTTTTTTTTTTTTCAGTGGCCCTAATCCTCTTCCGTAACATCGGGCTCAATTAATCGTTAAAATATTATGCACTATTTGTTTTGTGAGAAAAAATATTTATCCCTTCATGATATAGAAATATCCTCTTGATACAAGAAAAAACTTTAAAAAGTTTTTAAAGAAATGTCCGCTTATCAATTAAAAACCTAAGTTCATTGATAAGATCAATAAAATTTAGATAAAATAATCAATAATTTGCATCTCTACTCCTTGGCAACCAGTATTACAGGTCCAAAATGGGTTCAGGTTTTGTCTATGAGAAATGCATCTAAAAGTTAAAGGTAGTGTTGCGCTGATGCCATTTTTTTGGCCCCGATACAGATACCCGATATTTAGCTGTTCAGTATCAGCCGATACTGATACCATACAATAGTTGAATAAACTTTTGGCTCCCAAAATGGTATCAGTGCCCTATTTGTTGGTACTAGCTGATACCAACACCACCATTTTAGTGCTGGATCGGGGGCCCCGCCCGATACTGGTATGATATCTGTGCAACACTAATTAAAGGACAGCTTTCCTTAGGAACTGGGGTCTGAGACCACTTTTTAAAACACTGGTTCCTGTCTTTGTTGTGGGGCTGGAAATTCAAATGGTTAGAGCTAATCTATTTATAAGTCTGCAGTCATAAACACTGGTTTTACTAACTATTGTGGTTGTTTTGCTGCAGTCCTCCTTTTCCCAGCTAAGTGTTCTTCCCAAAATAGCCCATCCATGTTTTTGACGCCAAAAACAATTTGGGTTTGAATCTACCACTAGTCTCTGTAATATGTAATGGTGATGTTAAAACTCACAAAGTCCAGCAATCAATCCTCCCACAAGAGTATTTCCACTGCCTGTAAAAGAAAAAATAGTAAATTTAAAAAAAGCTGAAATTTTGAAGATTTGAGATTTGAGCAACATTTTTTTTACTAAGTGGTTCCGTTGTTGCAAGAATTTATGAAAAAATGACATATACAAAAAAAATCTTATTTTTGTTGAAGTTTGATGTATTAATTAAACTAAAAATACTATGCAAAATAAAAACTGAAGATCAGCTTTAACTTTGCCTGTGTCCAGATCCTTAGGCTGCAAAGTTTACACAAAAATCTCACTTCTACATCCATACAGGTGAAGAAGTAAAATTTAAAACATGAAATACCATAAACCACCAGGAGCCACAGATTCTAAAGAGTTACCTTATGACTGTTCATATCTACTAATAACTTACTGATGCATTGTGGAATTCCCGGCGACCACTCGCTTTTTTCATTGCAGGTCAGCCTTTGTGATCCTTTCATCTTGTATCCTTGTTTGCATTTGTATGTCACAGTAGACTTGTACTTATAAGGAGGTCGAGCTCCTTCCAGATATTCCCCATTTGTAATCTGGGGTTCTTGACACTCAACCACTAAAAGATAAAAAGCACAGTATAATAAAAATAGAGTACAATGCTGTGCAAAACTTTGAGCTAAGAGGAGGTTTGATAATGTCTCAATTCTGAAAAGTTTACTAAATGCAAAGTGGGCAAAAAAAAAAAGAATAATCTAACGCAGGGGTCTCAAACTGGTTCCAGAAAGGGCTGCAGGTTTTCTTTCCAACTAAGCAATCGCACACCAGACTCCAGTCATCTCATCAACTGAGTGCAATCTGAACATGATGACTTGATGGAGTCTGGTGTGCGATTGCTTGCTTGGAAAGAAAACCTGCAGCCCTTTCTGGAACCGGTTTGAGACCCCTGTATGGTGTTACTATCCTTTGCTCTTAAACAAACTCTAACCTGTGCAACATCAGCTATCCTTAGAGTGTTCATGACACAATATTGACATTTTCTAGTATTTTTTTAAGACCAAAACATTATTACCGATGATGGCTGTAATATTACAAAGGCGCCCACATAAAAATATTTTTTCTGCCATTCAGAGATCTTTAGTGCTGCTTAGTGACTGGGGGAGAAAACGTGAGTGACGTATGCAGGAGAATGACTGACAATTGGAGTAGTGGGTTAGTTATGGAAAGTTCATCCAGGTTTCATGGATTCATATACGGCCATGCGGATGCGTTGTGTCATAGCTTTTTGCCTCAACACCCATAAGGATGGTGTCGGCTTATTTACGTTTCCTAAGGATCCGGAGCTGCTTTCAAAGTGACTGGAAGCAGGTCAGACGAGATCGGGAAAAGTTCGAGCTCTCCACAGTGTCTCTGCTGTGCTTGAAACATTTTGGGAAGGAGGTTTCTTTATTTTGTTCTCCCATTGAAAGCGCTGCCCCAGGAGAGAGAAAATAAGCCAGTATATGAGTCAGACACGCAACCTGCTGATGTCAGTCCCAGCACTTCCACCTCCACATCAGTTTCAAGATGTTGTCGAGGATAGAGGAATTTAAGAAAATATTCAGAAAAGATCAGGAGGCTGATGTCATAGCTTGCTACTGTTCCCGATGATGACCCAAAGCTATATCTGAAATACCAAAGCAGAGCCTTGCTTCATGGTAATAACATGGCTCTACATTCTGTATTTAGGTGTCTTTGACGTGCCAGGTGTTAACAGAAAGTTCAGGGGAATTTATGCTGTATTTTTTAACTGAGGTGGGGTTTTCCCATTCATTTTGGACTGGAAACATGCAGATCTGACAACCCTGGCAGTGACGGAAGGGTGGAGGAGCTAGCGATAACTTTAAAAATATAGTAGATCACCTCTTGTAACAGTGGTGGAGGTTTTATTTCAAAATTATGTTCATTTTAAGTATTATATACTCATTTATATTTAGTAAACTAACTGGTTATACTATCTGTATCCGTGGCGTATCAAGCCGTGTTTCCCCATTGCTGCGGTCACATTAGCTGACTCTCTACTCAGAGTCTGACTCTAGATATCCACTCTGGATGGTTGTGACCTGTAAGGTGTGATACCTTCATATTCCTCATCATCACCACCTTCTCTGGCGCTTGAAGTGGCTGATGGTTCAATAATCAAAAAGCCTTTCTAGACCATATTATCTGGAACAATCAACAATGTTTCCATCCATCTTCATAATAGAAGGATGAGCTAAATCCAAAACTGTCAGCATAGAGAACAGTGCTGCCATGACGCTACAACATGTAGAATATATGTGTTAAAAATAAGCCTGTCTAATTAATAATAACTCAGAACCGCCTGTTATGTCCCGTTGCATGATTTTAATGTAAACTTTGAAACAATATTGTGTCATCAACACTAAGTTTTTTTTAACATTTGCACACCAATTTGTTAGGAGTATTTTTTACTTTGTGTTATGACTCTTTGATTCCAGTTTTCGAGCATTTTGGATTACTTGTGGCCTCTTTAACAGTCAGAACACCCGGATGCTTATTTGCACCAATACAACCATTTCTATCTCTTTTGCTTATACACCTCAACAGAACAGATTCTGGTTCTGTTGAGGCCGGGGAGTAGAATCTCAGTGGGACTTACACTGACAAGGCCGTTTCAACAAGTTTATTTTTGGGTGTCTTGAGCCAATATGAAAGTCAAACTGGAGTCACACAAAAGCCCAAACAACAAAGACTTGACCTGGATTTCTGCCCCGAAAATCCATGACTTAACTTGACCTCTGGTGATATATAACCAATCTTTATCTCATCTGATCAGGTTTGAAAACAGGTTAGTAAAAGCTACAGGTTGCAGACAACCAAGGTGCTTCTCCAGAAAGGGTGGGCTTCATTACTATCAATGACATTTGCAAATCACTGAATTAAATGCAGCTTAACGTTTTGTCTATGCTAGCTGTAGATTCATAACTATCACAACAAGGAACATTTTACAGTTACTTCTGATTGAAAAGCATTTGAACTGTATCACTTCAATTGTTGTTCAGCGTTCATTATGGTAAAGGTTTAGATTTCAAAGATTACTTACGGACGCATGACGGAGGAGAAGATAATGGTGGGGGTTCAAACTTCCCATTTTCTCCACAGGTTAAAGAACTCGATCCGATGAGGGCATAGTCATCGTCACAGGAGTATTGCACAGCGTCTCCATATTCATACACTTCTTTCTGTGGACTTTGGACTTTACCATTTGCAATATCCACTGTCTGGAGACACCTAATTACTAGAAAGAAATACTCCATTAGACTAAAAACCACAGCTTAAACTTTTTTCAAATTTGTACACAAATGAGACCAACTTTCACATTCAGGCAACCTTCCTGTCCAGCCTGACGATTCACATTTGACTTCACTGTTACCAACTAGATTGTATCTAAGGGGAAAAAACAGATTGTTAGCTTCAACACCAACCACAATAATGATTTATTATTTTATTGTTTGAGTTATAATCGTTCTATTTACCCTGTTTTACAGCTGATCAATGCTTTATCCCCAAACAGAGTCTCATTAGGATATTCAACTATCATATTAGGTTTATCTTCAACAGGTCCACAGTTCTTCCCTAAAATAGAAAGACACAGGCATTACAAGCGTATACCAGCTAAACTATTAGTCAAACCTCAATGCTAGTAGGTTAACCTGTAATTTTTCCCATGTAGGTAAAATAATTTCAATTCAAGTCAAGTTGTCTTTTCTCCCAAACTTTTTTTTTTTTTATCTCTGTTCAGAGTTTGTTTCTGCATATTTTTCATTGCAAAATTCTATAATTTTGTAGAATCAAATTTCTTGCTTGTTTTTTTTTTTATTTTGTAACTTTTATACAATTTTTCAAGATTGAAATTGTATAAACTCTAAACATGCTTAAATTGTAGTCAAGAGTGTTATCCACAGATGCTAAGAAAAATGCAATGCTTAAATAGTCTTGAGCATTGTTTTCTTTTGTGATTATATTTATTTGCTTTGTTGTTGTTGTTTGTCCCAGTCTTTCACTGAGTTTAGAACCCAAAACTAACATTGTCAAAAGACCAAATGTTAAATAAAATGCCTCATTTAAAAGTTGTGAATGTGGTTGCAGTCAGTTAATGAAAACAAAACTACAGAAAGGTAAATGTTAAAATCGCAGTGCAGGGTGAAAGTTCAAATACAACACAGCGGCTCCATAGGGAATTAACCGTGTTGAACATATGAGAAAATACCACAACTGACACTACATTAAGAAAGCTCTTAAAGAGTTATGTGAGTATATTTACTCTTGCAAGTCAGCGAAACAGGGCTCCATGTGCCCTTGTTACACTTGATGATTCGTGATCCTTCTGCAGGTGTGTAGCCGACATTACAAGCAAAAGACACAGTAGAACCATCCTCAAATGTATCCTTTAAAATGTACTCATCCTCCAGATTCATATTCTGCCCCCCAGGAGGCTTGGAACACTGCTGTGCTATTACAAAAATAAATAAAACAATGGATGATTAAAACCAAAGTTCAAGACCAAACTTTCCTAATTCTTATATTTCTTGTATGAGCATGAACGTACCTTGGGCAAGGATGCCAAAGCCAAAGCTGCTAAGTAGACAGAGGGCAGAGATACTCATTTTTAGGATCCAGTGTAGAAACCTAAAGAGAATTATATCTTAAATCAATACAGGGAGAGAAATTAATGATTAAATAAGATGGCTGTGTGTAACTATGAGCAAGCAGGAAAAGGTTTACGCTCACTGTAAACTATTAACTCAAAGGGACTTAGCCACAATGGCTCTTTATTTATTTTGGTAGAACCAAATAGCATTTAGATGATAGTGTGGTTAAATGTCTGTAACAAAATCTACAAGCATTCTTTATTTGAAATGTCAGCAGTTAATTGTCATGTGCCTGGACTGTATTTACTCAAGTCAAGCCAGCCTCCACTTCAGAAACGATCGCCAAGCAGCTCTGCCTGTTTTTTTAAATCGGTCACGCATACACCATGATATACGGTGGCTTGGACTTTTAAAAATAGCACTGACAAGTTTAACATTTATTAACTAGAATTTGTTATAATTTATACCCCTCTGGTGTAAAAAAAAATATTTCTTATGTGCTCCTGTGAATATGTTTTTTTATTAAGTGGCTGTTGAACATGGATAATCTGTGCACTTTATTTCAGAATGCCAATTTATTTTACCTAAGTTTGAATATCTGTTAAAAAACCAAAACTTTGTCTCCAGTTATTGATTCCACTTCAGAGTGACAGTAGGACACCCATAGTTTTCAGCACAAGTCATCAAGGAATTCCAAAATTAAAGCCTCTCAAAATCAGTAAATTTGGCATTTTTTGCACCTTTTTCCATGAATACTGCAAACCTTCCTGTTTTCTGTTACTGATTTCACTTCAAAGTGATATTAGGACACTCCTAGATAATTTTCACCAGAAGTCATCAAGGTCTGATGTGGAATTCCAAAATTAAAGCCTCTCAAAATAGGTAATTTTTACTTTCTTTTCTCATCTGTTTCCATGAATACTGCTAATCTCCCTGTTTTCAATTACTGGTTTCACTTCAGGGTGACAGTAGATAGTTTTCACCAGAAGTCCTCAAGGTCTGATGTGAAATTCCAAAATTAAAGCCTCTCACAGTCTGTCAAACTGGTCACTTTTATCTAAATTGCTGTCAACATTGCTCAAAAAATCACTGATTTTACTTCAGGTTGGCAGGAAGGGGGCCCTATATGCTTCTCACCAAATATCATCTAGATCTACAGTGGAATTTAAAGAATTAAACCAATCAAAGTCTGAAAACTGGGTCAGTATTATTATTATAAGTTATTATAATGCAATGGTGATTTCACTTCAGTTTGATGTCAGTTAATTCAGTGAAGGTTTGACTCACTTTCATCTAAAAAAACTGACCAAAGTAATGATTAATGCAGAACAACGATTATGAGTAAACACTCTTTAACTAAACAGGATTGGGGTAGTTAAAAATAAAAAAGACATTGCAGCTATTACACATTAGGAACTGTTCATCCGGTTTATTTTTCCGGACCAGTCCTTTCTTTTCCTTCTGCGTAGCACAGCAGACTAGACAAGGGTCTGTAAAATACAGTTTTACAAATATTTCTAACAGGATTAAGTCAGTCATTTTTTTTCCTTTTCAACATCAGCATCTGCATCTGCTACTGAGAGCCAGACGGTGGGGTAATTCTCACCATTAATATATATTAAAAAAAAAATCTAATTTCATGAATATTGAATGATTCTAATGAAAAAGTTCTTCACATATTCTTTTCCGGAAAAAAAACACATCTAAGGTCTGTTAACATAAATGCTTAAACGTCATATATTTTTTTTAATTAGCAAGTTAAATGAAGCGACAGCTGCTTACCTATCTCTCATCTCATCTGACCTGTTTTCCTCAGTGGTTTTTGTCTCAAACCGGAAGTCCTCCCGGACCTTTAAACCCTATCAGTGCACAGCGCCACCTACCGTAGGGGAAGTAGTACAAAATTTAAAGCAACTACAGCCGAGTTAACGCAGATGTGAATGAATATTGGCACTTTTGGCCTTGAACGTGTGATAAGTTTATTTAAATCTGTATAATCAAATCTTACTTCGATAAAACCGTCTGTTTTCTTTTGCTTTCTCCTGAAAAAAGTGAGATTAGTTTTAAAATCAGTACTTCCTAACCCTTACACATGGTCCACTTTCTTATCGAAAACTCAAATTTATTTTAAATATCTCCTTTGCTTTATTATTTTTCCAATGTATAGCTGTTTATTGTTTTGCTCAATTAATACGGTTCTTGTAGTTACCATGAATTTAACAGGATAACAATTTTTGTTGATTAAATTAGTTATACTTAGAGAACAATTTTTTATTGCTGTATTAATACTGAACTTTTAGATAGAATGGTCAAATAAATATATGCTTCTAAATAAATTAAGGAGATCATCCTAGATCGCTGGTAATGACCCAGTTCGAGAGGTGGGAATGACACTACTTGATACATTTTTAATCAAGTAAAGCAGGAACTAAAGACATTATTCTAGTGAGGTTTAAAAAAAAAATGTTTGTTAAAAGGCTACTTGAGTACAGAGATACTCATAATATCTGATTTAAGAAATGGAATGAAATTCATTTCAGACAATTTTGACAAACTATGATATACAAATCAACCAAATACACAAAAAGAGACTGGTTAACGCCAACCTAACTAAATTTGCCTGAACATAATTAGAAACAAAGCCCCCCACCTGTCGGTATAAAAGGGGTATTTTTTCTAATTGCACTTAAATTGACTTGAAGTGGAGTAAGCTTCATATGAAACGTTTTTTTGATCCAATATTCACAAAAAAATGTATATACACAAGTACACAAATATATATATATATATATATTTATATACACACACACACACACACACCTACATACACACATGTAAACGCACACATACATACCTACACAAACACATAAGGCCAAACTCCACATTTACAACCTTGTACATCGGCACAGTACTGCGACCCCACCTGCCAAGAAATTATTTAAAAATGCTTTTGTCACACTAAAATCAGTTTTATCTGAAAACACTGATTAGACTTAATTCATATTTAAAACCTTCTCCTATGTGGAAAAAAGAAACAATCACAATAGAAAACATATTCTCCCTCTTCTTCCATTCACCTATCAATCCATGTGCACAAAACACAACACCACACTTCTTACTTTTCATTTTTCCTTTAATTCCAGGAAGAAAAACTAGTTTCACAACTGCCTTCACAAAAAAAAATGAAACATTTTAATAAATAGGAAGTGCAAACTTCTTTGAGATCATCCTCATAACCTAGTTTTCAATGTGACAAAAGTCAGTGCTGAAGTCTTGATATTAAAACAATTCATCTTCTAGACAGTATGTGGCTAACCAGGATGTTAACGGTGGTGCAGTGAAAGAGAGAGAAAAAAAAAACTTTACTGATTGGAAAAATGGTAATATCTGCAACATAATTTGTCAATATGCTGAAACAATAAAAATAAGGTCACAAAGTTAATACATTAAAAAACACAAACGCCAAGCTGCTGGTTATACCAACTACAAAAATAAACATTACATTCAGACTCATACCATATGGCATGGTTTTTATTAGGCACTAAGTTTATAACCATTTTAGATAAAACTATGGTTTGGTATTTAAATAATGAACATTAAGACTGAGTGGCTTTATCCCATAGGAGGTCTTTTTTTCCTTTCTTCTTGAAAAGCTCCCTACAACCTCGCTACACTACAGGTGGAATTTCAATTTCTCAATTAGGCCAAAACTTTCTGCACAGACATGATGTTTGTGAGTTAAGTATTGAAAGAACAGATTTTCCCTAAAACACTTTAAGATGTTCTGTTTTATTTAGGCCTGGCATCCAGGCTGAGCTCTGCTTAAATTCAAACATCCCAAATCAATGCAGAGTTCAATAATGTCCAGACAAGTCAAACAGTGGATATGAGTAAAAGCTGTAGAATAAGAGAGATCTATTTAACACATGAAGCGAGAATAAATTGAAAAGTGTCTGAATCACAGACTGCAGCCCAGAAGAAACAGATTTCCACACAGCTCTTTGGAAGCATGTCCATCAACGGACCGATCCAGAGACAATCCTCCTCTCAAGATGACGCCTTCACCATCAGAAGTGTTGGAGCAACAGGACTGCAGTGCTTACTGAAGACAAAAAGGAACAGAGGTAATGGATCAACCACCTTTATAAAAATATTATAAAAATGAAAGCGTTCCAGCAGGTTACATGGAAAAACTTAGGGTGATATACCAGAGGAAGGAAGGTAAAAGCAACAGACTTATTATTTTTCTTTTCTTTTTTTGGCCAAAAATCATGTGGAGCATCTATATAGCTAAAGACCATGAAGTAAAGTTAAAAAAAGTAATGCCATCACAGACATTTTGTTTTCTCTTAACAAAATTTATATTAGTCTCCTTACCGAGAGCGCTACATCCTCGCCATGTTTTGCAGCCTCTTTGTCAGTAGTGCGTCTCTGAGCGCTGTAACCCACCAATGACTGGTCAGCATTACTGGTTATATATATTTATGACAAGGAAGACCAAGAATCAAGTGTTTAGCCTGCTGAAACCCCCAGGAACACCCCTGTAACCTGAGGTCCAGACAGAGTAAACAGGGGCTACAGCCACCATCCAATGCAGGGATCACCTCAAAGCAGAAACCCCAGAAGCAAGAGAAAAATCATGCAGCATTCCGTTTACTAGCCACCCAACAAAAATCAAAGATGTTTTAATTCAGCTTAAAAGAAATAAAAGCAACACGGTTTATTCATCCAAGAAAGACAGAATCAAACTGCAACTTTGTCCTGAAAAATGTCCCGCTAACAGAGTTATCAAACCTGCAAAAAATGATTGAGATGGAACTGAGATGTTTAGACCACAATAATCCCGGATTTAATTATCTTTAGGGTCAAGTTATATTAAGTACAATCTTTTCTGATTCAGATGAAGTTTTTAAAAACAAATTTATGACGCAGCGTCAGCAGCAATTAGTCACTAGTAGCTTAATTAATGTGGAACTTAAAAATTTTAGTAAAACTCTACAGCTACCTTTAGTGCTCCTGTCCTGCATTCATTATGTACGTATATTCAACTGCATCTCATTAAATAGGAATATTCTCAAAAAGTAAAACTATTCTATAGATTCATTCATCAAAGAGTGATATAAATTAAGCATTTTCAGTAGAATAAAATGATACATCAGAAGAATAAAAACAAGGATTTTTTTAAACAGATATGCAGTGTCTATGTGAGGGGAAGGCAGTCTAGTTAACCACAGTCCAGCAGAAACACAAAAATGCAAAGTGAAAGGAAATATTTTAACTGCTTTCTTTCCAATAGAAGAAGTTCACAGATGCATGGGTTCCAAACTTGATTCCCAGTTTCATATGCCATTTCTAAGCCAATGTTTATGTCTAACAGGGGTTTGGTCAAAAAATGACTGATCGACGCTCCAAAGCAAGCAGCTTGATGTCCAGTTTCCAAACTTAATGATGGTTTTGGAAAAGCTCGCTGTCAGTCGCAGACAGCGGGGTGGAAGGAGAGCTCATAAGGCGGGAAAAGCTTTTTTTCTTTTTCACCCCATAAAAAAGCTTTTTGTGAAAAAAAAAAAAAAAAAAAGCCAACTTGTTCCTACAGTTGTCAGTTGCTAATAATGTTTTTGAGTTTATTAAGCGGCTTTAATAAAGTACAAAACGCCATGTCTGGTAGAGGCAGGAAAAAAGAAATGGAGCCGGAATATTTCCCTGTGTTTTGGATCAGACAGCAGCTCCATCATATAGTTGTTAGTCGAGGAAGACGCCTTAAGCAGCAGGTTCAGCCTCCCTTGGGTTAGCAGACCTGTTTCTGTGTCCTCTGCTCTGATGGTGAGAACAAACTCAACAGCTTTTCTCAGAGATGCCTCATGTAACTTTTCAAGTGGAGGGTATAACCTGACCAGCTTGGAAAGGTAGCTTTTAGGGACCAATAAATGCCAATCCCAAAGAAAGGTTACAGACATTACAGTTTTATCTTAAATTTAAACAGGACAAAAAAGCAAAAAGAGGCGACGGCAGCAGGAATGGAAAACTTAAGGGATCAAAAATTAAAAATGGATGCCGCAAATATATATAGTGTACAATAAGATGGCAGAGGGGATAGCGAAGGTCAAATCTCTTCTTCTGGGCACGGACAAAGCAGTCATCTGGCCTGACATCAGGAGTCATGTTGTCTGTTCGTGTTTCTCCACTAAAGTCATCTTATGTGGTCCAAAGTTTCAGAGCATTTCATGCATCCCTCTACTGACAAGCTATGAAGACAAGCCGATTTAATTTCCTGCAGCACTGGGGACATGTGGATACTGTCTAAAATTGGCATCTGTAATAATTAGGAATTCAATGGTTACAACATCGAAATGCTTTAAGTATGTCACTCTGTATGCAAAAGGATTTGCATAGTATGCTGCATAAATGGAATTGCTACAATTAATGTGTTTTTTAAATAATATTCCAATTAACAGAGATGCATCTATATATAATCTTTGGAAACATCTGAAGTAGAGCTCCTTTAGATTAAACCTACAGCTCTGTAGGAGAAGTCTCTTCTTATTCTAAAACCAGTGACAAAATAAGAAGGTTTCATAATTCTGTAAAGCAGGGATGGGCATTGCCTTTTTAATAACTGGAAAAACCTGAAAACAGCATATTTGCAAAAAAAAACAACCCTTCCCCTTTTTAGCTTGCTCCCAAAACATTGTGTGTTTAAGGTTCTGTATGCAGCATTCCCAGATAAGGACTTAATGGCTTTATTGATCTGATGATGGAAGGTATCACACAATGATGGACATCATCCCTCAGGTGGAGGAGCTGGAGGAGACAAACTTTTGGCTAACGGCAACGTTTGACCGCTAACGCTGCACATGTGAACAAAGTCTGGAAGTTGGCTGAGGGTGAAAAAGATCTCCAACCATTTAAACAATGATCTTTAAACTCTAATATCAGTTCTTCTTGAAATGCCCATCCCTACTTCAACGTGCAACAAAGAGAAAGCTCAGACAGGAAGCAAAAGCACATATTCACATTGTTAACGGCCCGACAGAAGAGAGAAAAACAGGACAGAGAACCAAAAATACATTTAAAGCTATGCCAAGAGTTAGTTTGCATTGATTAGAAATAATAAAAGATTTACCGTTTCTTTCGATAGATGACGAATAAGATGCCGAAAATGATGATGATACCTATAACTATTTTGAGGAAGAAAATATTTAGATGTTTTACGGTGATATTTTTGTTTAAGGGTGTCAGAGATCTATTCTCATTATTCTTTGTAATTCTACAGGAAGTGTTTTACTAATAGATTCTATCGAAAGCTCATCTTCAAACACATGAAATATGTTTTTAAAATCTGCTAGTTTGAAAGAGATGGTCTTAATTTGTTCAAAAAGTAAAATCACTTAAAGTGATCAAGTCAAAATGATTCATTGTGAACATAAATGGGACTGGATAACAAAAGGTAGCAGAAAACAAAACAAAACAAAAAAAATGTAATGAAAAAATTTAATTCAGACCATGAAGAAAAAAACAGCAAACCTGTTTCCCTGACAAGAATAGATTTGATTACAGGCAACACCCAAAAAGTTACATATAGAGAGTATGCAAACTTTTTAGTTTTATCTTTGCTCATCCATTTCAATGTTCACCAATATATCTAATTATTATGGAATGATTTATATGTGTCTTAATGTGCTTTCATTGTGTTTTATTTACTTTTAATGTTACTACAGGTGGAAATAAACTGTTGGGCTTAATTTGACAAATTTGCACAATAGTTAAATCCATCAGTGGATTAATACACACTGTTCTATTATTAAGCAAACAAATAAAGAAGAGTTAAGAAGTTAAAATGTTAGACTCCAGGTTAAATTATCATCCTGATCAGAATATTTTTTCTTTATTTTAGGAGATGGTATCATAGAAAAAAAATAACCCCAAGCAAAATAAGAAAAAGGACAAAGGTATTGCTTATTAAACTATTGGTTTGTTTGTTCGTTGTCCTCTACGTCTATGAAACTCAATAATCTATGTTATTACAGCCATGTTGTTTCTTTGAGGTCACGCTAGTTTTGATTAGGCTTCAATCTCTGTTGACTGTAAAAAAAACACAGCTTAGGGGATGAGGGTAAACTTACCAATCAAAACAATAACCCATGGTGGAAAAGAATGTCCACCATCTGAGGAAAAGAAAGATAGAAGAGATTAGATGAAACCAAACCCTAGATGCAAAAACCATCAGTATAGTTATGCATCTTATTCTATTTCCTCTAAGGTTTGAGCATCTATATACAATACAGTGGACCAAGAGAGGATGCGTTTTTCTTTGTGCAAAAATGTAGCAAATGAAACGGATTCTGATAATCCCACATAATTACAGTTTTAAATCTAACATACAATAACTGCATGTACACAGCACAATGTTAGCTAGTTTGACTTGTGAGATTAGGAAGAAGAAATCACTGACTGCTATATAAATAAGATAGCCAGATGGAAATGCTAGCTGGTCACACAAAGATTAATACTAGGGATGCACGATATAATCGGCCCCCTATCGGTATCGGCCTGTATCGGCCTTAAAACTGAATATCTGACATCGGCCACCCCACCGATATTTAACCCGATATTTGATCAGCTTCTGAGTTTCTAAAGTCTAAAAAAAAAAAAAAAATACTTCTTCTTCCTCAAAAACTTCTTTTTTTACAGACTTAAAAACTTCTAAAGACGAGGGAAAAAATATTGATACATTAAAATATCACAATATCTTCAAATGCTGATATATTGCCATTTAAAAACACCATATCAATCTCTTTTACTAATAAAATATTGCTATATGTCATCGTTATGCTACTAAATCCCCCGAAAGTTCACGAAATTTTGCCATATTTTTATATGTTGATATATTGATGCGGTATCGATCTATTTTACTAACTAAATCTCACAAGAATTTGCAAAATATCACGAGAGTTTGTAACAGAACGATGAAATTTCACTAGATTTTTAAAGTAAAATAGATCGATACCGCGTTTTTAAAAATCAATTTGATATCAGCATATGAAAATATATTTGAGTATATTATTTTTCAAAGTGTCAGAAATGGATAACAAAACTGCTACTTTCAATGACTACTTATTTTCGTCCAGCTTTAACATCGGTATCGATATCGGTTATCGGCTACATGAGTTTTAAAATATCGGCATATCGGATATCGGCCAAAATCCCAATATCGTGCATCCCTAATTAATACTCATGGGGTTTATAAAAATATAAAAATGTTGAAATGCTGTTTGATTCTTGTTATACTGTACATGGCCAAAACTGCAAAACACTACAATTTGAATGGCATTGTACATCTTTTTTAACAACAATAAAAATATGATTAAAAAAAACAACAAAAAGATTAATACTCAAGCTGAAAAAAAAAAAAAAGGATTCTGAGAAGCTTAAGTTTACATAGACTATATTTATTTTCAGAAGGGGCCTGGACTGGTAAGCCAACAGCAGCAGCACCCTAATGCTGAGCTATCATCATCCCAAAAATACTGTATGCAAGTTTGGGAATAATGCCTGACGTGGTGTCAGTTATCGTAATTTAATGGATGATGCGTAATGGAAACTGGTTCCATTCAGTTGTGATAATAAACACTTAATCAGGAATTGTCATGCAATAATTATTTACAGAAGAAATAAATATTAAATCAGTTATTAATACATTAGTGTTTATTTACCGTTAAAATCGTAGGTTTTTCACATGAATCGTGAGTGGACCATTAAAAATCTCTTGCTGTGAAGTGTTACCAAGGTAACCAGGCTTTGGCAGCTCGGTCGGCCATAGCTCAGAGCTACGTTAGGTCATACAGTGTATTATTACAGAGGAACCCAGCACAGCAAAGTAAAGCAATCAGGGTATTTGATGGGAAGTTTATCGCAGCTTTCCAATAACACTCAAATAGACTATTCATTTAGAACATGTTGTAATACTAAGACTTAGACAAACTTTATTATCGTTTTGTATACGCAGAGTGTATACAAAACGAAATTTCGTTTTGTATACACTGACAATAAAATTTGTCTAAGAGTTAGTCACTTCACAAACGCTCATACTGATGTACAGGAATTGTTTTTTTCTTCTGTCACAATGACATTCATATATAAATGTATGATTATACCAAGTAATTTGTAAAATTTATATCAGTAAATATATTATTATATATAATTTTTTAACATGTTACCCATAATTCAAGATGCACTGTACCTGAGGGGGTTGTGGTGGTGGTGGTGGTAGTAGTAGTAGTTGTGGTGGTAGCAGCTTTAGTTGGCACTGATTGTTCTACAAGAACAAAAGGTGGAAAAGGTACATCATTGTTACTGTGCCATTAAAGCTTGGAGTTCAGCATTTCAAGAAAAAAAACAAGTGGACTAACACGTTTCCTTTTCAGTTTGAGGTATTACTAAAAAGCTCTGAGACGTCTTTCTAATTTCAAACAGGAAAAGGCTCATTACTAACGAGCCTTTTCCTGTTTGCCTTTAAATAAAAGAATTTAAATAAAGCAGCATGTTAGAAATGGAAAGTCAAAGCTCCTCTGCTTTCTTAGTTTCTTAAGGTGCTTTGCATGAATCTCATAAAGAAGTATTGAAATAGAGGAAAGATAAATAAAAATCTCCCGTGCAACAAAATGAGCCAACAAGGCACACATGGGACTATTTTTTACATTCTTCTTCCCACTTTAATGTCCCCCTACAGGCCGGTGATGTTTTCATGTTCTTTGGTGGCCGTTAAATGTTTTCTTTTTGTTTCTGAACGTGGCAAAAAACCTAGTTTTTACTGGAAAAATACCTTCAAACCGACTTTTTATTTGACCCTTTATAACTAAAATGGTTTGATGAGGAGACTCAGTAGTTCAGCTCTGATGCAACTATAAGCCAGTAGCCTATTTTCCTGATTTTAAACGGGTGCGACCTATCAAACAATGGAAGCGTTTGTTATATTGATGATGGATTTTGTTGATACTCTCAAGCGACTAGCATCCAGGTCAAGTCGGACACAAAGAGCAAATCCACATAAGGAACAAAAAAAACACACACAAAAAAATGTGTGAGCTACGGGAACAAGCAGAAGAGTGCTGCAATTCGGTGTTTTGGCCACAAGTGGCAAAATCATAAAAAAAAACTCTTTAATGTGTCTTTAAAGTTATTCATTGTGTTTTTAATTTTGATTTAACTGCACTGTTTCATCAAACTTTAATAATGTGGGTTGCATCCTCAAACTGAAGCTAGAGGAGCACAAGTTCTCTGACATCCAACAGCTACCGTGGGAATACAGGAAGACGTTCAGTGGAAACCTGAGAAGCTCTAGTGAACTTTATTTCTCAGACATAAGCTGCTGAAAAATACCAACACTAATACTTCAGTCACAGGTTTGGACATCCTCCCCTGCCAGCATTTTCATGATAATTGAGTTAATTTCAGCGGACAGGAAATGTAAACCATTACAATCGAAGTATAGTATCTTCAGTTTTGTCCCATGAAAAGATATAGTAAAATATTTACAAACATATTGATGGGTTTCTGATGCTCGACTTACTTATGCAGCTTGGTAACGCTGGAGACCACTGACTGTCTATGGTGCAGGTTATGGTAGGCGATCCATGTAAATTGTATCCATTTTCACAGCTGTATGTCACGCTGGCCTTGTATCTGTGTGGAGGACGAGAACCTCGTTCGTAGACAGCATGTTTAATTACAGGATCCCTACATTCGACCCCTTAAAGTAAATGGAAAGGAAATATTACTTTAACAACAGTAATCATAATTATGATAACGGATCTGAGACTAAAAGCAGCAGAACACTTACAGACACAGGTTGGAGGGTCAGGATGGAATTTCCCATCTTCAGAGCAGACTAACTCTCTTGATCCATTGAGCACAACATCTTTGTTGCAGTCATACTTCACAACACTGTTGTATTCATAGTTTTCTTCCAGTGGTGTAAATGTACCATTTACAACTCCATCTGGTGCAACACACCGAATCACTGCAAAACAAAATCATTTCTGTAAGACCTGAAACACATTTCAATTAATTTCAACTTCAAATAAGATGAAATCAACCTAAAGGTGACCTACCTTCACAAGTTGGTGGTCTGCCTGCCCATCCCCGGTCTTCACACCTTAAAACTGGATTTCCAACTAAGTTGTAACTAATTAGTTGGTGGGAAATACAAAGAAAGCAAATGAAACTCAGAAAAGCCCTTTAACAGCACTGACCGACTAACAAACAGGATGAACTTCCACTTTTAGGGCAATAAATGTTATTTAACCTCTAAGGCCTTAAAAAGTGCACAAATCCACTGTGAGATGTTCCAATAAATAACTAGTTAAACAGTGCCATTATCTGCTAAACATAAAAAGAGAGAATGTAGAAAAAGCAAATATAAAATACTGCAGATTACATTCAACAACAAAGAGGGTCGAGCAACAACTCATCTGCTACATTTAATTTCTCATTAAAACCTTTAAAACAACTGATGTTAACTGAATAATCTTCTACAGCATTGGGTGCATGTAAACACAATGACAGGAGGATACCATCTAGCATTGAGCTGACTAGCACAGGTTGCGTTAATCATTCTTTTTAAAAGGCATTAAACATGAAACGCATCATTCAACAGTAGGACTGGTTATTAGAAATGGAAAAAACTAAAACTAGGTATGAACAATAATTCAATATCAATGTATATCACAATATAATTTCAAAAGACATCTATGTGTCACTGACTGACATTTTGGGTTTTATATAGTTTTATGTTTTTTTTAGTTTAAAAAAAATACTTTTAAAATATTAAAGTCATCCATTGTACAGGACTCTGTTGTGGGTAAACTTAGCAATCTTTTTGCAAGCTTATATTTTCATTATATTGGTATGGAAAATATATCATGTCTACTGAACTTAAAATATATATTGTAATATAAGTTTTGGTCAGATCATCCAGCCCTACCTAAAACAGTTTGAAATCATAAAGCAGAGTAATGTTTTAGTTTTCACACATATACAAAAAAATATTTTCATCGCTCACATTCAGCAGATAGAAAGTTATGACTTTAGTACTAACCCCTTTCTACACTCGTATTCAACTGTATCACCAAACTCAGCCGTGGTGTCCCCATATTGACCAAACTCCACTTCTGGAGGAGCGCCACAGCTCTTCTCTGAGACAAAAACAAAGGAAAAAGAAAGAAATAAAAATCACTTTAATGCATTTCATTTAGGGGTTTGCCTTTTTAAGAAGAGACTCATCTTAGAAGGCACATATGTTAGGTAGCCACAATAAAAAATTACTTATGGAACATATTATGTATTCGAAGAACACATATTTACATAGAAATGTTATAAGTAGTATGTGAATAAAGTAAAGCCAGTGCAGGTCCAGTATATAAAATGGGTTCAAAATGTGTATGATTGTCACTGTGTGTTCTTCTGAGTTTATGAGTGTGTGTGTGTGTAGTAGGTGAAATGTTTTTTCTGCTGCATAATTGTAGATGGAAATATTTACTCTCGCATTTCAGCAGCACAGGACTCCACAAGCCAGCAGTGCATGTGATCTTTGGAGATCCTTCAGCAGATTGGTAGCCAACATTACATTTAAAATAAACCACAGCCCCATCCTCAAATGTATCCTTGGTGATGTATTCGTCTTTTAAGTTCATGTTTGGTCCTCCAATGGGTGTAGAACATTGCTGGGCTAGGGAACATTTCAATAAATGATGAAATTAGTTAAGAAGATTGGAATGAAGATTGAAAGCCCTTTAACAATTGACAGATTGTGCATGCTCAGTGTTCCTGTTAGGACTCACCTTGAACAATGGTGGCAAGGCAAAGGCTACTTAATAGTAGGGCATAAACACACATGGCAGGATCTGGTGTTTCAATCCGGTGACAATAATAAACTTTTTGGAAACAAAAAAATTTAACAAGGAAATATGAACGAGAAGATGTTGTATTCCTATTTTAAAAGGAATACAATCAGAAACAGAACAACACTTGTAAAGTGTGTTTATAAAAAAGTGAACCTAACGTCTAACAAGGCTTACAAATCCATCGTATAATAAAATGTAATTTTCATTTTCTGAATAAACGTTAGCAAACTCGACAATAAGTGACATAAGGAAAAAAGGCGAGTGTATTTTACAACCTCTTTCAAAGCATGGCTTGCCGTTTATACGTAAACAACGGCTTAAGTTAATCCTTTATTAGCTTCAGTTTTCATAAAATGCAAGCCGAAGTAGCCAAGAGCTCATTAATGTTGGGTTAAAACATTCAATAAGTTAAAAAGAAAGCCAAAATCAGCTGTAAAACAATCAAGACGGTAAACATGGCAAAATTCGCATTAAGTTCGGCTAACTAACTGGAGGTTAGCAAAAACCGTCACCATAACATATAGCTGAAATTGAGTTGAGAAATTCCCTGAGGATTTTAATTATTTACTTGTATACGTGCCCAATCGAGCATATGCGTTTAGTTATAGAGAGTAGATTAGATTCGGACTTACAAAAGGAAAACGCGACCAATCACTCTGGTGGTGGTAACTTCCGGTCGGTTGGTCTCTGTCGAAGGCGTGGTGAGAACTCTTCTTCTTTGTTTTAATGCCAGTGGGCAACAAGCTTTTGGGTGCATTACCGCCACCCACAGAAGTAATGTTTAGACCGCGATAAAACTATTTCTACAACAAACAACGAAAAAAAAAATCAGTTTATGAAGTTAGTAAGTGCAGCTCATTAATAAAAATTAACCCTTCGATTTAGCGTTTAAAAGCTGTTTTATATTAAGTTGTGACATATTGGATTGTAGTTAAACATAATTTCTCTGACCTACATTTTAGTGCAAAACAATAAAACACTGTTCACCGTTTCTTCCTGAAAACAAAAATCAAATTTTCCTAACAAATTTAGAAAATTTCCCCAGAAATAATTTCATCTTTTATATGTCTTCATGTTTTCCTCACAATGAATAGGATGCGTTTTGTAACTGCATTTGTATTTATTTATTTATTTATCTATATATTAATAAATTTATTTATTTTCTTATTGCCAGGTCTCCCTTGACAAGAAGATTTTTTTAGCTCAATAGTGATTTTCCAAATTAAACAAAGGTTTAAAAAGACAAAAGTTGACTTGAAAAGGTACTATATAAGTACAAACAATTTACCATCTCTTGAATGCTATATAAGAACTGCTGTATTTCTCTTGGGACATCTAATGCTTTGTCTAAATGACTGCATTACAGTGAATATAAAGATGAACTAGATTTGAAGCAAAATGAATTTCTTCATAAATGGATTTCTTTAATCCATTCCAAAGCCAGTATGATCTCAAACATTTCTTCTGAGTAGACTTGAACTCCATGACTGTATCTATTAGCTGTTGTAAAATTAAATACTTGAACAATGAAAAATAAAAACACAGTCACTGTCGCTTTTGGATCTTTTGAAACATCAGTATAAAGTGTTAAGGTATGCATAATGTTTGTTATCTAATTGATGACCCATACATGGATCTAAAATATTCTCCTTGCTTAGATTGGATTCAATGTCTGGTAAAAGACATAAACAAAGTGATCTTCAAAGAGCTATTTTACTGATGTTTATTTGAGATTATTAATTATTTAATCTGCTGTTCAGCCAAAATAATGTAATTATTTTTTTTCCTTTTTCTTGAGACAAGTATCTAGAAAGAATTTGTAATCTTTTCAACTCAAGTACCATTTCTCCCTTTCCTATGTTGATCCTTCAACACCTGTATATAATCTAAATACTTGAAACTGAAAAATGTCCAATTTATGCAAAACCAATTCAATCATAAGAAAATTCAATCTGAATTAAACCTGAATATATGAACTTCAGTGTTTTCCTCACAGCTCCTCACTCCCATCTATAGACCGCATAAAACGTATAACTATTTCGCATTTATCAGTTATTTTCTTAATATGTATTTCTCAGGCTGACCTTTCATCCAACTTTATACCAAAAGTCTTAAATTGATTATCACTTTGCAAGTTATGTCTATAAATTGTATATTAGTTTTTATATTTGCTGAAATTAATTTTTCTTGTAAATAAAAACCAAACAAACAAGTTAACATTTGTTTATTTCCTTTATTGGTTCAGTATTTTTCAATAAACTGTACCAATAATTGTAATTGTACAAAAATATGTAAACATAAATGTTTACATTTACAGTTGCCCCTTGCATGTTTAATTTGTTTTTGTTTTTCTTCTTCCACAAAACTTTTATTATTCAGATCATTGAACATTTTTATATATATCAAACAAAAATAACACTGCATAAACCTTAGAGTGCTTGAGCTTAATAAATTGCTTTGTAACCCTGTTCAGGCTGATAGGGGTCAAAAATTTGGTTTCTTATCTGTTGTTGAGTTCATTTAGATCAGGGAAAGATGTTTTATCTTTAAATAGTTTTCTCATCCTCTAGTGCAGTGGGAATCTGACACAATTTCTTTCCTATTCCTGTTCAGACCAGCCAATAAAAAGTAAAACAAATGGCTCTCACAGACCTTTTGCTGATCGATATTCTCATTTCATTCACATAACTCCAAAGAAAATGTTGAGTTGCCTAAAAAAGTTTTGAACCCATTGGTTTTCAACTAATGTATGAAATGTTTAAAAAATTGGAGGGAAAACTGCTAATTTTTTTCTTATCTCCAAAGGTCTGGTAGAAAACTGCCCAAGCACAAATGTACAATGTAGTGAAATCACCAGCATTGGTCATTTGACTCAAATAAATATTCAAACCAAATAAATGAAAACAGGATGTTACAAAGATTTCCAGACGACCTTCAGCTTTAACATTTTAAATATAAACTTTGCCTTCCAACAATCAGTCTGTACAGAGCTCAGAAATAGAGCTAAACATCCGACCGCAAGCACAGCATGAATTTCAGGAAATTTGGGGTCTGGAAAATTTCTTTCAATAAAGACTGGCCTACACTACAGGAACACTCCTTTATAAACCATCAAGGGCGGTATTTTGGCAGTTTGCCCACCTTTGAATGGAACAAAGCAAATCATTTAATCGACTATTCATGGAGAATGATGTAATATCTCCAACATTTCCACCCATTTTCTATTATACTTTAAAATCATAATTTACCCGGAATCCAACCTATTTAGAATAAAACAGCTTTTCAATATACAAACCACTGGATCCCGTTTTTACTTTTAACAGCACAAATGTGAAGGACAAATTAAGTTAAATATAGTCTTTGTCATAAATTTCTGCTTTTTTCCAGTATGATCTCCTTCTCAGATTGGTGTTGGTAGCATAAATCCAAAAAGCTCCCAGGATGAGGTTGAATGAAAAATATGTCAAATTCTGCTGTGATGTTTAGTATTTATTTAATAGAGTATTTTAAAATATTGTGTTATGGCTATAATTGCACTACATTGTTTAATAAAGAACAATATAGTGCTCTACCTTTCTCATACCTCATCCAAAATAGTTAGGTAATCTGTGATTATGTTGGCACTGATTCCTGGTCAGATAACTTCATTCATACATCTGTTTTACCCCTTGCTCACACTGGCTCCGGTGCGGTTACCGAGCCGACGGAGACCGCAACTCCTGCACACCCCTTCTCACACCGCCCTTTTGACTACGGTGCGGTGCGGCTCTGGCAACAGGTCCGGAGATTTAACTCGCGAGAACAGAAGTTCACTTGAGTTCACATAGCTTCACGCGATAACACGGCCCAAATAAAGATATTCGCGAGAGCTTGTTGCGGAGGGCTCCGGCACGCCGCAAGGATAGCTTTCTTGCTGAATTTTCTGCAGCGCCGGAGTGTCTCGGTAACCGCAGCCGGACAGCTCAGCAGCCGGTGAAAGAGGTTTACGTCTTTTTAATGACTTGGAATCACTGCGGCGCCGCACCCACCGCACCGCAACGGTAAGACCGGAGTCGGTGTGAGCCGGGGGTTACTCTGCCCAGTTTTAATTACCTGCTTAGCTGATCCCCTTTATTAGTCTCTATTTAACCAGCCTTCAGACCATATATCAGTCCCAGATTATTTTGAGCCGTTGGTGACATTTAATCTACTGTAATGTTTTCTGACCGCCTGATCCTGACCCGTTCTGCCTCTCGACCTCTGAGCCCACCTGTTCCCGTCTGATCTGTTTGCCTGATCTGTCCTCAGATTCCTGCCTAATTTGTGCCTGCTTGTCTACCGACAGGAACCGTTTCCCGGCCACTGAGTCTGCCTGCCCTCGTCCAGCGTGTCATTCCCATTGTGAACGCAACCTGGAACTGTTACCCGACTCCGTCTTGGATTCTCCTTTGGTGCCTCACCGGATATCTGACCTCCTGGCTCTGAAAACCTACCACATCTCAGATTTTTGCTTTGGCTTCACCCTCTGGACTATCCTGCCTACATCCCTCTGCTTGGTTCTGATCTCCTGCCTGTCCTCTGACCTCAGATACACCGCTGCGCAGTTTTGGCAGCCAGCCAGCAGGAACAATCCTATAACTATAAGACCAGGTTAGTGACTCACTCGTTTGTGTTCATCCACTTCCACAAAGATGTGATCACAAACTTGCTGTCTCCATCCTCAGAGGTTCCTGCCTTAGACGCTGTCTGCCTGATTCTGTTATTCATAAAACATTCTGAGAAATCTGTTTTGTCTGCCTTGAATTACTGGTTCTTTTTTTCTGAACTCTGACAGTAATCCTGAGCTGTTTTCTACATTTTTAGTGCTATATGTTTAGACCAGAGGTCTTCAACGGGGGGTCCGCAACCCCTAGGGGGTGCTCGGAGGTACTGCATGGGGGTCGCAAAAGTTTTGGTTGATTAGACTTTTTTTATAGTCCCGCTGCAGTTTTTCCACTAATTGAAATGTCTTTAAATACACATTAACATGAATTCAACACACTGTAGTAAACAGAAAGTTGGAGGCAGAAGATGTCTTTCAGTCATCAATGCTCACATTCAGCGACACACAGGAGCTCTTTCAAGCTGGGCACCGTTTCATTCACAACACCTGTACCATCAACGAGGAGTCAGAATCAGAAATACTTTAATAATCCCAGGGAGAAATTACTTTTGTTACATTACTCCATCTGTAATAGAGTGACTGTAAGACCAGTTTGATATAACTTAATTTCATACAATATATATAATAAGGGGGTCCTCGCTCCATCTCGCCATCTAGTCCTTGGTCTAGAAAACGTTGAAGACCTTTGGTTTAGACTGCTGGAGGACAGAAGGATCCCTTTTAATCATTCTGCTTCATTCTATCTCTATTATCAATTCTGCAGTACTTGTTTGTTCCACCCTCTTATGTTCTCCAGGACTGGTCATAGGGAGAATCGGGAGTATTATCTCTCTCTGTAGTTTTTAAAAGTCCACCGGTGCAGCCGCGGCACACCTGTCAGAGAGAGGGACAGACCAGGCCACTTTGGCCAGTAGCATTTGAGGAGGGACACAGACAGCAGAGGGTGGAGGAAGGTGTGTGTGACGTGCGTCTGGTTGCCAGCTGCTGTGTGCGGCTAGCGAGCGGTGCAAGTGAGGATAAGAAGCAATGGACTCGGTCTACGAACGTAGTAAAAGGAAAAGCGGCACAGGGAGCGAGAGAGACAAAAAAGAAAGGCGGTGGCTAGAGGGGGATGCTGCGAAATGCAGAACAGTAACAGGTTTATTACAGCGGTAAAGTTACCATATATTCTAACCTTAGAAATGACAGGTCCTTCTAGATCAGTGTCTCCCAACCTTTTTTGACTCGTGTTCCCCTTTTTGCAATTTTTCATACCATGAGTCCCCCTCTCAGTCAAAAGTATTGATGATTGTCCAAAAGTAGAATGTACAATAACTGAAATAAAGACTATTTTACTTAATCTTCTAATTTGAGCATTTTTTTTGTATTATTTATACTTTCCTTCTTAAATAAAAAAACATTAGTATGTTGCCTGGAAGTTGGTAAAGAATTGAAATAAATACAAAATATAATCATATCATAAACCTTTATTTATAAAAATTGAGCTTCCCTATAATCCCACTAAACTTCATGACAAATATTTTACGGTAGTCAGACTGACTTAATTCATTTTGCTTTGTTTTCATCAAGATACTTGAGCTGCTTTGATGAGCTCTGGTAGCTCAGTGTGAAAAACAGCTGATCCCAGGCTGTTCTTTACATCCAGTCTGTTCCTCTGCTTGGTTTTATGTGGGTCAAAACTGAAGGTGAACTCAAACACATAATCAAAACTTACTTTTTGGTTGATAAAATCTTGTTTAAATTTTCAGTTGGGTTCTCACAAAGCAAAACAGATCAGTCATGTCAGTCAGTCATGTAACCAGTCCAGGGTTCAGATGTTTATTTTATAAAAAAAAAAATATTGCTACAAAACAAAATGCAGTGCACAAATAAAATCCATATTGGTTTTAATTTACAAAACGTTATTTATAAGTAATGATTTTTGGAGCTAAGCTGTATTGTTCATGGTACATACTCCAAATCTTCAGTTATGTTAGCTGATGTGTTTAGTGTTCTCTGAAGCTGATCATTTTCCCCTACCAAATCTATGTCATGATAGCATTTACTATTTTAGAATAGCATTTATGGATCCCAGGATATCATGGCTAAATATTGTGTAACAGTCACAGTTACATGCTTATCCCACTTCTCAGCTTCTTCATAAAGATCTATACCAGGATGCTGGAAAGAACTAACCTGACTCCGCCAGATGGATTTGCTCCGCATATCCATCTGGAAACCTTCCGTCGCAGTAATTTTGGGAAGGGGCGAAATTACTGGTTAGCTGAGTGGCCTATGTTGGTGAAAGACGGACCAAATAAACCAATCAGATCAACGAAGCATACTAACAGACCTACGACGAAAACACAACCAAAAGCCAGGCTACTCTTGCCGAAACCAGTCGGGAGAAGAGCAAAAACATCTTTTCCTCTGAGAAAAGCCTCCAGAGCAGTGTTTTGCTCTTCTTTCAGCGAAGAAATACTCTTTAATTCCGATAAAACTTGCTCGATAGCCACGCTAACGCTAGTTTCATCGGCTGAAGCCGCCATGTTCTTTAGACTGAACTGTCGCGCTTCTCGTTGCGTCACACCTCAACCCGCCTCAAAGCCAACGCTGATTGGACGTTCGTTTGGTGAAGGGCTCCAAATTTTCTTTAATGGAGTCTCCAGACTGATTAGCGAGTGAAATCTTGAAAGCTCGCGAGATCAGGATGGTCTCACGAGGCTAGGAAAGAACTGGGCAGCAGTTAATGATTGTAAATGAGACGAAGACAATCTGAGTGGAAAAAAAAAAAAAAATCAAAAAACATAAATCCAACGCTGCTTATATAGGATTTCATTTATTTAAGGAAAACAGCTATCCATCATCCAACATCCATCAATCCATCAAGATGCAGAAAATACTTGTATAGGATGTTGTGTAATATTATTTCAATAGAAGTAAGAAATTCTATAGTTTTACAATTGTCTCCATAAAATATAAATATTAACAGTATCATTTTAATAAACATGAAGTTCAAACATCTTTGAAATTAGCTTTAATAAATTTATTTCAATTTGATCCCTTTCAATACTGAAGCCTTGATTATAAAAAGAAGATGCTATTCCTCGTACTATGTGGTAAAGTGAAAACTATCATGGTCAGCCATGAGAATAGCCTTCATTGGCCTTTCATACAACAGTGTGTGTTCAGTCAGAGGCTGCTGTAAATCAGAACGCTATAGAAGATGCTTCCTTCCCACAGCAATCAGCATCTACAACAACTCATTGAAAAAAAAAAACATATAAAGTATAAACAGCATTTTTTTTTCTTCTTTGGGATTAGCAAAGTTGATAAATAAAACTTAAACATACAAAACTATTTAACATACTACGAATAAAGATTTGGTTTTTTTTTGTTTTTGCATTGATGCATATATTGAATGATATGCTCTTTGTTAGGAAATAATTTCAGAACTTTTCAAGAGAAGCTATTGTCTAGTTTATAAATATGAAACACTAAGATTAAGGGGTTTAATCCACTAGGGCTCTGTTTGTCAAATTCAACAGGTCAAAACCTTCTAGGCAGACATGATGTTTGTTAATTAAGCACTAAAAGATGCACTATTTACAATGTTTTTGTTTCTCCCACTATTTTAAGATAAGCTGCAATTTAGGAAGAGATATAAAGTTAAAAAAAAAATGAATCTATGTAAACACTGTAAATTACTATGGCTAATCAGACAGGTTGTTTGAAGCATCAAGAGAGAACAAATATCAAATGTCTGAATCACAGAATGGCTGCCCGGCAGAAGCTGATTTCCACACTTCTCTCTTGAAGCATGTGGATTCACAGACTAGTCCAGAGATGATCCTCTCCTCAAGATGACACGTTTACCAACTGGAGTTTTGAAGCAACAGGACAGTGGCGCTTACTAAAGACAAAAGGAACAGGGAAAATAAATCGTCATCCACATTAAAGAAAAAGTATCCAACTATCCAATCTATAATTTAGTAAACAATGTGCCAAGTGCTTAAGCAAAGAATGTTTTCCTAAAGACGCGTGGTGTTATCCCAGAATGACAGAAAAGCAGATGAAAGCAAAAAAAAAGACATTCATTTATATGCCTTTAAGTATACACACAAAAAAAATAATTAGGTTCTAATTTTAAATACAAACAGACAGCAAAATCTCAATTGACACATTTTTGCCTTAACATTTTAAAAATTGTAGAATTAAGTCTTTTAGGTCAAAATCTTAGTCTTTTTTTTCTCCTAAATCTTTATTTTGTTTTCTCCTTCTTCCAGTTAATTTTTCTCATGCTGTCTTTTAAATCTGATAAACCATCTTCCTTTTCTTCCCCTATTTTATATTTTCTGCATTTTTTTTCTTCAGTTCGCGTTGGATGATGCTACTTCTCTTTTTACATATATATTCTGTAAAGACCTTCCTAAATTTAGGGGGATTGCAACCTAAGCTCAGAATCTAAGCCACTTGAGGCCCATTTTCCAAATGCAGTGTCTAGTGCAGAATCTAGTGATTCTTTAAGTTTTATCATCTTTTGGTGTTTATCTACTCATGCTGGTCCAAAGAAATCAATGTTTTCATAAAAATATCTACATTAACGTTCTGTTTTATAGAAAAATGAAATAGATCACAAGATAAAAATTTAAGAAAAGGGCTGTTGAATAACTAATTCCCAAATAAAGTTGCTGGCAACAGGGGCGGATTTCGGAAATTTGGAGCCCTAGGCAAAGACAGGAAGGGGGTCCTCTGAATTCAGAAGACAGATCCATTATACAGATACAGAAATTTTAATAGAATGGACATACATAATTTGTTCTATGTTTTGTCCCTCTCTTCTTGTTTTCCTCTATCTTTTGTACTACTAGCTGACTTTTCATGCTGTCTCAAAAGGAATGAAAGAGTTTTTCCAAGCACTACGCACACTTAGCCAATTGCTCCTTCCTGATTTTCCAAAAAGGCGATGGCAAAAGTAAATAACAGTCCTTCTTTTCACTGTAGACAAGCCATGATCTGCTTATCTGTTCTCAATTTTTCATTTGTATGAAATAATAGCTGACAGCAGAAAAGATAGAAGAGAGCTGGAGGCGGGCTTACAAATTCACTTGCTCTGGAGAGCAGAGTTTGCTGCTTTTATATGTTTTTGCCAAAGTCTCCAGTAGCAAAAAATAAAAAATAATAATAAAAAAATAATAATAATAAAATAATCACTAGATTTGGCACTAGGGGCTTTTTTTTAATAAAAGTGCTAAAGGGGTCTGAAAAGTCACTAAATATAGCAACAAAAGAGCTAAGTTCGCAACCCTGCTCTTCAAACCGTTTTTTTTTTTTTTTATGGTTTGCTGCAGTATGTTTGACTTACTGTTTGACAGACTTAATATTATAAGCATTCTGATGGCATTTTAGAAAAAGGATCTTTATCAAAAACATAATTAAGGTGCACAAATAAGGAATAGTTGTATAAACCATACATGTAAACACAGTTTTATGGGGCCCCCAGGAACTTGGGGCCCTAGGCAACTGCCTAGTATTTCCTAATGGCAAATCCCTGCCTGGCTGGCAGAAAACATGAGCCAATGACGGCTTGGATAGTGGAGAAATGGGCAAAGATATATATCTGGGCTTAAAAGCAGCTTCTATTCATCTGATGATGGACATGTGAACAATGTCTTAAAGGTGGTAAATTGTGAAAGATTTTTTTCCAAATACATTTGTAATTTCTAATGTTGGTTCTTGCAATACAAATTCCTACTTCAAGGAGAAAAAAAACTTCAACATGCAACAGGGAGAAAGGTCAGACAGGAAAGCTCAGACAGCAAAGATACAAAATCTCATTGGTAGCGGCCAGACAGAGAAAAGAAAAAAAAGAAAGCCAAGCAACCAACATTTAAATGAAGCAGAGTCCGATGATCAGAAAAAAAAGATTTACCGTTGCTTTCTGTAGATGAAGAATAGGACAATGTTGATGAAGATTAGGACAATTAAGATAGCTATGTTGAGGGGGAAAATAATCAGAAGTTTTAAGATGATTTTTCTGAAAGAGTCTCAGTACCCCAAAAGTATCCCAGGTAGTCTTTAGATTGAAAAGTGTTTTACTTACAGATTTAATAAATAGCTTTAGACTTTTTTGCAAGAGATCTATTTAAAAAATTCAAACACTTAATATGATCCCTTGGAATGATTCAGTTTGAACAGAACTGGGACTGATTAAACAAAAGCTTTTTGGAAAAAGAAAACAGGTAAAATGTGAAAGCTTCCCCAAGATGAAGAAACTTGATTATAAAAATCCAAAATCATATAGTGTTTGCCATTCAATGATGTTCCAAACAAATAAACAAAAAAAATTACAGCAAATTGTCCAAAAGTGTTTCCCTTCACCTCCTCAGTTATATTTAGGTATCTATCTATATTACTGTTTGTGAATTCTACACAACTGCTGTGTAAACAAAGAAGTAAAAAAAAAAAAAAAAAACAATAAACTAAAGAAAATTAAAGATTAATTTGTTAGTCTAAAACTAAGACAACCAGTAAAGGGAAAAATCTATTGATTACTATAATATAGGTTCTCAATAATCTGTGGTATTTTAGCCACATTGTTCCTCTGGGATCATACTGATTTTAATTAGGCTTTAATCTGTTTATTGTGAATACACAGGTTAAGAATGAGGGTAAACTTACCTATCAGAGCAGTAATCCCTGGTGAAAGACAATGTCCATTCCCTATGGAAAAGCAAGGAGGAAGAATAGAAACAATAGACAAGAATAAAAGTTATTTTAAAGACTTATATTTCCAACATCAGCTGATACTGAGTGATGATTGAACCGACAGTATATTTACATAAAAAAAACTTAAATTTTTTATTTAACTTCGTCTTAAGTTTGAACAATTATATCTGTGTACTTTGAGAGTATGTTGATTATGTATAAGAGTATGTTTATTTTCTTTTCTTGTGTGCATGAACTTTACCATTAAAGCTCTAACAGTTGAAATGCTGTAACATATAGTGACTACACTTATAGTACAACACCACTGGTTTGTGAGTTGTAAAAGCAAGAAGAAATCATCAATTATTTTATCAATAAGAGAGCCAGATGGGAACCCTATTTACTTAGAGCCACAAGAAGATAAATGAGCAAAAAAGTAAAAGATAAAAAAAGAGACCTTAAAAAGTAGACTTGGCCCTTTTTAAAAATAGCTAAAATCCTCTAACCCAAATCTTAAATCTCAACTTTAAGGAAATAAAATTTACTTTTTGTCTAAAGGAATTTAATTAAATGATTTCTTCCCCTTTAGGTAGTCATAATAGCACACCTGATCACACTACTGTTGTTTTTTTCTTTTATTTAAGCAGAGATCGTAACTCCAAAAATACATTTTCTTGCCTATATCAAAACCCAAAAGTTACATATTTGGATGAACATTCAATAGGAACCTGTAATTTGACAAGCTTTGTACCTGCAGGGGATGTTTTGGTGGCAGTAGTAGCAGTAGTGGTGCCAGCAGTAGTAGTAGTAGTAGTAGTAGGAGTAGTAGTACTAGTAGTAGTAGAAGGAGCAGCTGTTGTGGTGTTGGAAGGAGGTGCAGTCGGCACTTCATTTTCTAAAAAAGCAGAATTGAATTAAAGATATTATCATTATTTCACCAAATATCCTGGGGGGAAAAAAACAAAAAACGCCCTCCTTTAACCTTTAGGCTACCATTCATCACTTAAAGAACTATAAAAAAACACAACTTCATAAATTAAGAGTTCTGTCTAATGTTCCTCAGTAAAGATGAAATTCCTAAAAATGAAAAAGCGCAGCATATTTCATTTCAGGGACAGAACCTTTTTAAGCCCATATATAATTTTATTGGAGCCACACTGTAACAATGCTCCATCAGCCTGAGAAGAATCTTAAAAGAGGGTTTATGTTGTTTTCTTGTTATTTTAGCATTTCAGAAATATGCAGGTTTCTTTTTTTATTATGATGGTTTAAACTGGACACATCCTGGTAGAAATAGTCTGACAATGTCAATATGCCACAGGAAAACCCTCAAACTTTGAAATCCTTTTGTTGTTCGACCTCTGATTTCTTTTTTGTTGCACCACAGAGAAAAAAGGTCACACTTGAGACCAAACGTTGCTAAATAAAGCAAATCGATCTGCACATAACCACAATCCCTCGACAGAGGCAAACTGTTAAGTTTCTGTTAATACATCTACATGACAGTATTAAATACTGTATACTATCACACCACACTAACAGCAAAGCTCAAAACTTTGAAATGCACCTCTTATGTCATTAACAGACAGCAGGGCCTTTGAAAATCCAATAATTAAAAATTAAATGACTGCTGTGGAGTCATTTTTGTTCTATTATTCTTGAAAACAAAAAAACACTTTTTTGTAAATAGAAACTTAAAAAAAAATACAATTTCGTAAAATCATTTATATAAAAGAAACGCAATCCAGAAATGCAACTGAAAAATGTTTTAATCAAAAAACGTTGAGAATAACTTTGCCGGGGTTTTTTTTTTTTTCTTTTCTTTTTCTAATTCGTTTCAAATTATTTAATTGAATATCACTATTTCACAGTTTAGAAAAATGAAAAATGTATTGATATTGTTTTAGATTTTATTCTTTCAAATTTAGATTTTTTCAAACTTTTTTTTCAGCAGTTTTTTGGCTATTTTTTTTAAGCCCAACACAAACTTTGCTCTTGACATGAACATTGACCAAAACAATGTTGTTGCTGACATCTATGCAGAACAACAGGAATGATCCTCACTCCAGAGGAAAGGCCAACCTCCAAAACGAAGAGAAAGTGATCTTTAAAGGCGACTTAATCTGAAAAAAGCATCTATATTTGAAAAAGAATATCTATAAAATATGTTTAAAAAATAAAAAAATATTAGAAATTTTAAAATCTGTAAAAATTGTAAAAATAAAAATAAAAAAAGAGGCAACACAAAAAGTGAAAACATGAATTACTCATCAAACCTTTTTTGTATTAAAACAATTCTCACAGCGTTTTTTTTTTTAGCCTGTATTGTTTTAAATTTACATTTACAAAATGTGTTCTTTGTTTGGAACAATAATGGAATAAAAATGTACTCAATAGCCTACAAAGAAGTACAGTAAAAAATGTGCAACACCCAAATCATACCGCCCATGTGCCAAAGCTTTTCTAGCAGTTTAAAGATTATTGCGTGTGTGATGAGATTATTTTAGGAGACGGGAAATTTAAGCTATTATACTAGCTGTACACTAACTACTGTACTTCAGATTGGTTTTTTAGTATCTTCAATATTGTCCATTAAAAGATATAATAGAACATTTACAAAAGACTGATGGGTGTGTTTAACTTTTTGAGATTCTCTTAAGCATTTCCGATCCTCGACTTACTTATGCAGCTTGGTAACGCTGGAGACCACTGACTGTCTATGGTGCAGGTTATGGTAGACGATCCATGTAAATTGTATCCATTTTCACAGCTGTATGTCACGCTGGCCTTGTATCTGTGTGGAGGACGAGAACCTTGTTCGTAGACAGCATGTGTAATTACAGGATCCCTACATTCGACCCCTTAAAGTAAATGGAAAGGAAAACATTACTGTAACAACAGTAATCATAATTATGGTAACGGATCTGAGACTAAAAACAGCAGAACACTTACAGACACAGGTTGGAGGGTCAGGATGGAATTTCCCATCTTCAGAGCAGACTAACTCTCTTGATCCATTGAGCACAACATCTTTGTTGCAGTCATACTTCACAACACTGTTGTATTCATAGTTTTCTTCCAGTGGTGTAAATGTACCATTTACAACTCCATCTGGTGCAACACACCGAATCACTGCAAAACAAAATCATTCCTGTAAGACCTGAAACACATTTCAATTAATTTCAACTTCAAATAAGATGAAATCAACCTAAAGGTGACCTACCTTCACAAGTTGGTGGTCTGCCTGCCCATCCCTGGTCTTCACACCTTAAAACTGGATTCCCAACTAAGTTGTAACTAATTATTTGGTGGAAAATACAAAGAAAGCAAATGAAACTCAGAAAAGCCCTTCAACAGCACTGACAGACTAGCAAACAGGATGAACATCCACTTTGATTTTAACCTCTAAGGCCTTAAAAAGTGTACTAATTCACTGTGAGACATTCCAATAAATAACTAGTTAAAGGCACACTATGCAACATTTTTCAGTTAATTAATGTGTTCCATAACGTTTTGGATGATTAAATGAGTCATTTCAGGTTGAACAAAGGTATTCGAACATTAACTCATCTGCTACATTTAATTACTTATTAGAATTTTAAAACAACTAATGTTAACTGAATCTTCTTCTACAGCATTGGGTGCATGTAAACACAATGGCAGGAAGATACCATCTAGCATCGAGCTGACTAGCACAGGTTGCGTTAATCATTCTTTTTAAAAGGCATTAAACATGAAGCGCATCATTCAACAGTAGGACTGGTTATTGGCAAATGGAAAAAAATTAAAACTAGGTATGAACAATAATTCAATATCAATGTATATCACAATATAATTTTATTCAATAAAAGTGATATGAGATCTCCAATATTTCAATAGACATCACAGTCTATGTGTATTTGTCACTGACTGACATTTTGGGTTTTATATAGTTTTATGTTTTTTTTCTTTTTGTTTTTTTAAAGAAAATATTTTTAAAATATTAAAATTCAATTCAATTCAGTTTATTTATATAGCGCCAAATTATACATTTTACAGGATTCTGTTGTGGGTATACTTGGACGTCTTTCTGAAGCTTTTATTTTCTTTATATTGGTATGGAAAATATATCGTATAAACTGAACTTAAATATATACGTTTTGCTCGTATCATCCAGCCCTACCTAAAACAGTTTAAAATCATAAAGCAGAGTAATGTTTTAGTTTTCACACATATACAAAAGCATATTTTCATCGATAGAAAGTTATGACTTTAGTACTAACCCCTCTCTACACTCGTATTCAACTGTATCACCAAACTCAGCCATGGTGTCCCCATATTGACCAAACTCCACTTCTGGAGGAGCGCCACAGCTCTTCTCTGAAACAAAAACAAAGGAAGAAAAATCGCTTTAATGCATTTTAATTAGGAGTTTGCCTTTCTTTTTTAATTGTGAAAGGTTATATTATTATGAAACATCTCAAAAGAATCAACTTAGAAGGCACATGTGTTAGGTAGCCACAATTAAAATTACTTATGGAACATATTAAACACTCTTAGAACACATATTTACATAGAAATGTTATATGTAGTGTTATATGTGAATAAAGTACAGCCAGTGCAGGTACAGTCTATAAAATGGTTTGAAGATGTGTATTATTGTCACTCTGTGTGTGTAGTAGGTGAAATAGTTTCTCTGCTACATAATTGTAGATGGAAATATTTACTCTCGCATTTCAGCAACACAGGATTCCATGAGCCGGCAGTGCATGTGATCTTTCCAGATCCTCCAGCAGATTGGTAGCCAACATTACATTTAAAATAAACCACAGCCCCATCCTCAAATGTATCCTGGGTGATGTAGTCGTCTTTTAAGTTCATGTTTGGTCCTCCAATGGGTGCGGAACATTGTTGGGCTAAGGAACATTTCAATAAATGATTAAATTAGTTGAGAAGATTGGAATGAAGATTGAAAGCCCTTTAACAATTGACAGATTGTGCATGCTCAGTGTTCCTGTTAGGACTCACCTTGAACAATGTAGACAAAGCAAAGGCTACTTAATAAAAAAAGAGCAGTAACACCCATGGTAGGATCTGGTACTGTAATCCAGTGACAATAAGCACTATCTGGAAAATTAGGCCAGAAAATGTAAATGAGAAAGAAGTTTAATAAAAACAATCAGACACCAAGGTCTAAAAGTTGCTACTCCTGAACAAGAACAGGCAATAGTATTAATATCTGCAAAAAAAAAACAGAAACCAAAACCTGTTAGATTTTTAGACTTCAAATAAAATAGCATCTATTGCTGTTCCTTATAAACTGCCAAATCTCTGAAACAGTAGCTACTCCATCTAACTTCTGATTATATCTGTAATTTAACTAAATGTAAGTCAACTCCCACTGATCAGGCTCCTCTGAGTGGTGAAGACAGTGTGCAGAGTTTGGCTGGCATTTCCAGGAATAAAGGACTAATGTCTCACCATGATCTGAAAAAAAACTAATCCATGCGTTTATTTTTAGTCGAATTGATAACTGCAATGGTGTTTTCACAGGTCTGCCTAATTTATGTTAAGAGAGAAAAAAAAAACCTTAAACAGAGGGGGTGGACTCGGGTTTCAGCTCTAACCTCAAACTCCTTCCTGCTATCATCTCAACCCCTATCGCCATGCAGGGGACCAAAACATCTCGCCTGCTCACACAGGCCAACAGTGCCCCTAACGACTCTCTTTTCAGAGGCATAGGCCAGTATCGGGTATTGCAGGCTAACAAAGATCTCAAATGACTCCCCATTCCTAAAGGGTGGACCTGTTGTTTGGGTCCAATTTGCATGTTTTCTAAGCCAAAACAAGATTTGAGCTACTCTATAAAGCTTGGAACTCAATGCTTATTCTGGCATTTTGAATTGGATGGGAAGCAAAACATCTTCAAACTTGTCCAGTGGTTTGTTTTTTTAGGTTTTTGGAATGATTAATTGTTTCAGCCCTTAATATAAGTAAAATTTAATGAATAGACCAGTACACATTTGGGTATTTTAAAAACTAAAATAAAAAAGATAAAGTAATATTAAATATTACTACTTATAATAATCAATAAAGTATGTAAAGAAGCTTCTATGAAACAATGTAAGGCTGCTGGATGTATTATGCTCGCCACTGGGTGTCGATGAGGTAAAAAAACTGAAGATGGAATTTCCCTTTAATATTGATTGAGCTGTTTGAGCACATCATACCACATGTAAACGATGAAGAGATTTGTAGAGGAAGATGTGGTGATAAGTCAGTAATGCATATCAACCACAGAGGAAAACGTCGACACCAGCTGCATGCAGCCAGTCACAAAGACGTTCCTGTACAGCAGGGGTAACCAATTAAAAATCAGCGGGGTCCGAATAAAGAAAATCATCGAGCAGTAAAGGTCAGGAGACCTTTTTAGTGATCTGTTACTTTAAACAGAATTTCACACTGAAATAAAATGAGGTTTTTATGCATCATGTTCTATTTCTAGAATATATATATATATATATATATAAAATAGAACAGTTTGGTATATATATTTTATTTTATGGCTTAATGAGAGAAGTGGGCTTTACGATGCCCTTCAAGGTTTTTAAAACTGGGCTTGATTGGCAACAAAGCCATTCTCAAGCACATAGCAAGGTGCTCATTTGTGAGCCTGGATCGATATTTACTTTGATTATGTTCATGGAGGTTGAGCCAAACATACCCAAAATGTGACTTGCAGGTAAATGAAGAATGAATTTCTCCCCCCCCCCCTTTAATTGTTGTAAATAAAGAGTAAATATGACCAAATCCACAGGATTTGTTGTTGATGGTGAGGGGAATAAGCACAGTTAAAGACTTGCAGGTACATTTACTTCTTCCCATGGAGGGGGAACAGATTATTTCAGGCACCTGAAACATCCATTCTCTCCTCTCCTATTCCCACATCTTTGGGAAATAAAGAGCAACGGTTTCCAATTTCTCAAAAATTGATAGGTGTGATGTGTTATACTAGATATGTCCTTAATCCAGTAATCTGTCATATTTTACATTTGAAGGGGATTAACCAGAAATTCTATTCTCATCTTCGCAGTACGTCTTAATATGTGTGCCCTGCTATCAGCCAGTTTCCATCCTCTTATATCAGCAATGAAAAATTAAAAATACACTACGTGTTCGAAATCTGTTTGGTGACTGACGTTTATTTCTGTCAGGCTGAAGGGACAAAAATTGGAGAAATATCGATTCTCTTGGCTTTTAAAAACAACACAAAACAGCGTAAGAAGATCTCGTTACTGTATTTATTTTACAAATTTGTAAAAAAGAGCAACCGATTAAACTGAATGTTACAAAGTTGACATGATTATAGCTGTTTTTACCGAAAAATTATTAGGAGCGCCTTGAAAATGGTCAGATCCGCCTCTCTGGCTGCAATGCGCGCTCCCGACACAGGGGGAACAGATTTTGACAGGGAAACAGAATTTCGCACAACACCGTCGTTCCCCTTTAATAAAATTCTACTTCTTATGTGGTCGATATACATTCATAATTTAGGAATTTTACATATATTTTTTTACTTATTTTAAGTTAAAATTACCATTTTCTATAAAATCTGAATTAGAACTCAAGAAAAAAAGATAAATTCAGCTGTAAAAATTAGAGTATTTTTGTTGTTGTTGAAAAAAGCCATTTAGCAGATGAAAACTGGGATGCTATCTCAATACCACTTAGTAAAACATAGGCCTAATTTCTAAAGAAAAAAATGAAATAGATCCAAAGGACCTCTCAGTAACCATGTCTGTTCCAGCGCTTATCATCATTAAAATTTATTTTAAGTATTATTTCTTCAGTACAGGGCCTAAACCGCCCATGAACCCGTCATATATTTAGAAGTAACGACAGAGCATTAAAAAAAAAACGGCATACACATAGAATACGCAACAACCCGTTTCCTGGTATCTTGCGTTAGAACGAATTAAATGAATCACAACTTAGATGCAGTTTCATAAATAAACAAAAAGTAGGCATGTTGAAGCTGTCAACAGCTTCTTTAGTTCATCTGAGGTCAGTAGAGAGGAGCTGAACCTGCTGCAATTAACGACATCAGGTTCTGTTCAACGGTCACCACAAACATTACAGAAACGGAGAATGACACTTTCTAACATGTTGAAAGCCAAATAGAAGAGATTAGGACCTACCAGACTGGAAGAAGACGCAGAATGATTATCCTAGGGGAGACTTCCTCTTGTTCTGCTCTGAGGGCGTCATCGGGAAGTCACACTTTTAACGTAACAGGAAATAATAAATCATTTTCGTAGACTTTGAACCGTTACAAATCATTGCTAGTCAAAACATTTATTATTACTCCACCTGCAGATTATTAGAGTTAATTGGGTTGGTTTTGGGGTCCCATTTTGATTTAATTAAGAGGTAATCTGATCTGTGAAAAATAAATCAGTTAAAATTAGGGATTAAACGAAAAAAAAAAGAAATTTGATTCTTTAAGGTGTCTTTCAAATAAAAAACAAAACAAAACAAAAAAAAGCAACAAAAAATAGGAAGTTCATATAGAAATCTACTGTACCCAGTGGCGTACATAGACATTTTTGGGGCAGGTGCTCAGGTTGGAAAAAAAGCCCCTGTCATATGGAGCCACCAAAAGCCTGATGTTTAACAATCTTCTGCAGTCCATAGGTAGCAATGCCACATGTGTGTCGCTTTGAAGAATAATCATTTCAAATCAACTAATACAGTGGAATGGTCATGGATATAGTGATCTACCGCCTATAATGTTCAAAAGGCTTGGGACAGAATAATTTCTATACAAATGCTGTTTAAATAATTTGTTTATAGTAGCCTAATCAAGAAATCAGCTAACAGTGTTCATTTTTGGCCATTTTATGAATGTAAACATGTGCAAAAATAATTAATAAGTGGATCAAAAGTGATGATAGCATTCCAGTGTAAGAGCCTGTGATGGATGAGGACATCATCGCGGAGGTATAAGAGCGCTTATCTTCTATGTTGTTGTTCAACATATTCTCATATTAAATCGTACCAAAAGTTATGCACAGTATTTCGTATGTTTTTGACGTTTTTCCTCGAAAAAACATATCAGTGCACATGCGCAGCCAGACAGACGAAAAAAGCAGATCCACGGACGGACCTAAAACTGGGACGGACAGTGCAATAATTACTTCATGATGTCTCTCACAAGGTTGTTTGCTGTTTTGTATCTTAGGGTTAGGTTTAGGGTCAGGGTTAATTGTATGTTAAATTGTATGTTATTGAATGGTGCGTAAGATGCGCAAGGATATCTTGTCTCGAGGCAAGACGTAAAAATACGACGAAATATGACAAAAAAACGTCAAAAACGTACGAAATACTGTGCATAACTTTTCGTACGATTTCATACGAACTGATAATGAGAATACACTGTATTGTTCTATGAAACCCTTTGTTTCGAACTTTAGACTTGTTAAAAAAAAAAATGCGCCGGCGGCACCAGGCTAGCAGAGTTATGTCTGTTCAAAGTGCAGTATACTGTAATTAAACTAGCATGGTACGGTAATAAAATTCAGTAAATGCGGAAGCTATCTGTTTTATTTCATTTTTTCCTCATTGAAAAACCACACAAATTGCATTTAGATGATATTCTGCAAATTCGGATGAAGTAATGAACCGCTTATACTGTTCAAACTTGCTCTGGACCAGGATTCCAGAATGTCTTTCAGTTTATTGGGTATATATGACAATTTGAAGATTAACTAATATTTACATTTAAAATATTAAAAAAAACAACTCTATTATCTGATTCCACTGACAGATCACTATTAAAGGAACATTTTTTTACAATTCTGGATGATAACTTCCTTATACTTAAGTTTCTTAGTTTTATAACGAATGGTAACGGTGTCAAATTTAAGTTTGAATCATCTTGTAAAACTATTTATTTTGGTTTTTGGCAAACAACAAGTCTGTGCAGTATCGAAACCAACCACAAAGAAATTAATTGTCTGGACGAAACAAATGATTTTTTAATGTTTTTTTTTTTTGTTTTTTTTTATACCAACACACCATAATGAAAATGAGTTTTAATTAAACAAAACTAACAAGTCTTTTTTTTTTTTTAAATAAGGAGCAGAAAGTAGTGATAATAGCAAAAAAAAGTTAGGAGTAAAAAGCAGTCTAGAAACAATTACTCCAGTAAATATAGATAGCCACACGTTATACTTAAGTAACAAAGTATTTGTTACTTGACACCTCTGCCCATTTCTCGCCTGCCACTTTAACCTTGTTACCAATCGGCCAGCCAGCATTCAAGAACATTCATTATAAACTTTATCATAACCCTTTTAAGCACACTTAATGTCTACTTGAAGAAGAAGTTATGTTGTTATAGTTATACAGACTCCCAGAAAACATGCAGTGAGACTTTAAAGAAAATAATCTTTTCTTCTGACAATCTGTCTGTGCAGAACAACACATCTAAACAACCTACTGTAAACACCACATGAATTTCAGGAAGTTATGGATTTCGCACTGTCCTGAGTCACCCCAGACTGACCTACATTATCAGACCACTCCTTTATAAACCACCACTCCTTTATGAACCACCACTCCTTTATAAACCTGTTCCTCATGCTCATTGAGAATGACTTCATAATTGTAATTCACCTACAATGCCACCTTCTTGGATTACAAGACAATAATAACATACAAGTGACTAAATCCCATTTTTTTACTTAGACAGTGCAGCTGTAACTGCAAAAGAAACAAAAAAAAGATCCCATAACTTTGTAGGTATACTATGTTATAAATCTAGTCACAGATACATCATTATGTATTTCCACAGTGTGTTAGAAAAAAAAAGTGATCAAAACTGTTCTTAGAGGCTGATATGGTTTAATTCATTCTGTGATATACATTTCCATATCTTTCCAAGAGGCTCTCCGTCACAGACTGGTGTTGGGCCTGATAGGTCCCTATACGCAAGATAACCTTCTAAATTATATGTGTAAAAATAGAATACGACTAAGATTTAATTAAAAGCATGTGGTTTTATGATGGGATAATGTTTGTTTGATAAAGGTATTTAAGAATAAATTCATATATTATTATCTGTAGTGTTGCTCATTAGCCTATATTTTTATCTGGACAATAGCCTAAGTAGATATTCAAAAGAGCTAACGGCAAAATGGAAAACAGAAACTTAACCTCAGAATGTATTTCTCCTTAAAGAATTTTATTTTCCCGTTGAGTTTCCAGGTGGCAGAATTAACATCAAGATGTTAAATGTATTCTCTACAGTCTAGACTAGGGGGTTTCTATCACTGAAACATGTAAAGTCTTTTGCAAATCAAGTGTTTAACCAGTCAGAAATACATCCTGTAAAACTTTTGCATAGTAAACCTTGCTTGAAAAAGAATATTTGCATTTTGTTAGACCAATTGTGGAGAAGATTATATTAAATGCATTTGAAACAGGTTCAAAGTTCTGTTTATGTGTACGACATACTGTTTAATTTAACAAAATTTTACAGTGAAACAAAATACCTGCTCATCTACAGTTGGTCATGTTATTGTTCATCTATTAACAGGCAAGTTAATAATTGGAGCCGAAAGAATTTGCTTTCTAGACATTTTCTTTTGACCACAAGAATAAAAGATAAACAGTGAATAGCAATGATAGGTTAAAGGTAACCAATAAGTTTAGTTTTTTTTTAACAGATGATCATTTATCAAAGCTATTTGAGATATTTCATTATCTAATATTATCATGAGTAACTCCTTTATATTGTAGAGTAATATCTCTTTGAATTTTACTTTTAAAAACATTTTAGATACAGATATTGTCACGTCTTGGTTGTGATTTAGAGGACCCAAATGCAGAGGCAGAGAGGCTAAGGTGAATTCTTGTAGTTTTAATGGTGACACAAACAATAGGGGACAAAATCCAAAAATCCAACTGAAAATGTTACACAGACCAGAACCATGGAGACATCAGGGGAAAACAAGCGCAAGGAGCCAGGGAGAGACGAGGTGAGAAGACAACAGCGACGACAGGACCAGCAACAACAAGGACCCAACAAGGAGTGACTGCAGAGGGAGAGTATATGTAGCTGACTGAGACAAAGGCAGGGCTAATGAGCTGACAAGGAGCAGGTGTGAGAGGAGACAACAATGGAGCTAAGGGGAAAGGAACACACACAAGAGGGCAACAGAGGAAAACAGAAAAACCTGAGAACTGACATAAATCTAGAAATTATAAAAAAATAAGAATTAAAGCAATAAAACTAGGAAACATGGAGCAAAGTAAAGCACAACATACTGTAACCAAAACCATGACAGATATTGGTAGGTTTCTGTTTAACCAATAAAATGCTTCAACAGCATGAGTTTTCAAAATATCTAGCCAGCATCAGTTAAGGCTAAGTCTGCTGAAGTTCAAATGACTCTGCAGTGGAGGTTAGATCTGATCAATGGACTATAACCGTAACAGGCCTCAGTAAGCAAACTCGCCTTAGATCTTAAACAGCAGTCAAGCCAGTGAGTGTCATGTTGCTTAGTAATTTTTTGAACCACATGCGGAATCACATGGACACCCAGTGAGTTTTAACGTTTTATTTACAAAAAACAAAATATCAAAAGCAGAATTTGACCTACAGGAAGTCAGTTGAACTTTCTGGGTGATCTGAGGGGAGAAAGCAGAAGGATTAGGAAGGAATTGGTTAATGACAACTGATGACTGAACGATTTGCTTACTTGAGAGATGGAGAGGAGGTACCATGGATTTGTAGGGGTTTGATTCAGTGGGCTTTGCAGACTGTACCCCCGTGGTCCAGGAGAATGTAAGTGAGAGACGCCATCCTAGAGAGCTGGCAGGTGATGAAGACTGAGAACTGCTGCACATAGATGAGACCTTTTCCATTAAGATCGGAGACAAACTGAGGTTCACTGTTTGTCTGGAGCAATAACAGAGTTCACATTAAAATAAATTAACAAGACAAATTTCAACAAGAAAGATGTTCCTGGATTAGGTCTTTCGTTGGAATACAACCAAGGGTAATCATTGAGCGAAGAGAGAGATGATCTGCGCCTTCTGTTATAGTCATCTAGACAGAGAAACGTTCTCGTAAAAGGAAGCTTATTCACACCAGAAAAACAGCAAAACCCCATGGACCCTAACAGTGAGAGATATTAGTATGTCATACAGGAAGTCATAATAATACACTCCTATTGGTGCCATCTTGCACTACTTTGAAAAAACAAAAAACACAATGAATAGAAACATGTATATAAAAGATTGGACCCTTAAGCTCAGTAGAATAAACAGGAAACCAAAAGGGTTTGGGGCTCAATTAAAATACCACAGGTAAATGATTGAAAGGTCTGTTTTATATGGAAAGATAAAATCATTTACAATGTGCAGCCCAGTGGAGAACACTCCTTCACTAAGTCTATGATAATAAAACTTTCAAGATACAAATGTATTGTTTTTGCAGGTATGTGAACGTTTTTTTTATTATCCCAAATCTCAAAATAAAAATAACACCAAAAATCAGATTTCTTTATTGTGTTTCTATAATTTCATCAATGCAACAAAATGTAATATTTTAATATTGTAATGGGATTTAAACTTAAAGCACCAAATACCGTATAGCAGAGTAGTCACATCATGTGACATTTGCTCCAGGATAAAGCCCTCTGTTTGAATGGTTGTGAATGAGAGTTACAAACCCTATTCTCTATATCCTGGTGGTTCCCATAAATCTTTTAGTTAGGCCTAAAAAAAGTTTTAACTCAGTTTTTTTTTTTACAAGCCCTTAAGTCTCCACCATGTATCACTGCAAATGTTACAGGATATAATCCTGAGTAATTTGATTTTAATAATATTATGTTTATTCATTTTCATTTGTATGATTTTTTAAATTTGGTTTAAAACGTGCAAATGGAAAAGATGGGTTTTATTTGGAAAAGAGGATAGTTTAGTGTGATCGCCTGAAGGATCCACTAGAGGGACTCAGGTGTTTTTCTTCCCTTACTCAATAAACACAAGTGAATAGAGAAGCAGCAATGGGGTCTTTTGGTGTAATTTTCTTATACTTTTAACCTTCTTTTAAGGAAAAACACAAAGTATGTTTGTTTTTTTGACAAAAATTTATTTAACTTTGATTTGTGCAGGTATGAAAATTCTCCAATAGAAAAGGATGAAAAAATAACCTGTTATTTTAACTGCATGATATACTACATGATATATTTAGGCCAAAATACTCGTTATATTGTCAGATCTACCTGCTTAAAAAAGGATGTAGTATTTATCATTTTCAGTGTTAATATCCAAGCTTCCATGGTCTCCTTTTGGAATGATAATCCAGTTTATTGCCAAGTAGGTGTACACTTACAAGGAATTTGATTTGGTGCTGACGGTGCAGACAAATATGATATATAAGAGTTAAATTGTAAAACAAAACTAAAGAGTTTGCACCAACACACCAAGGTAGCCATATGCGGCAAAATCTTAGGTAGATATTATCTTAGGTATGATATTACATCTCTTTTTACTTGCATCCCCACCACAGAAGCTGTCCCCACAGTATGGATGATAGACCACGTTTTGGCAGATAGGACCGACCTGACCACTGACCACATCTGTTCTCTTTTGGACTTGTGCCTCACCCCCACAGACTTCCAAGTCAACCAAGCTTTCTACAGGCAGAAGCATGGATTTGCGATGGGTTCTCCTGTGTCTCCCACAGTGGCAAACTTCTACATAGAAGAAGTGGAAAGCAGAGCTCTACACTCATACATGGGAACAAAACCCAGTCACTGGCTCACATACGTAGATGACACATGGGTCAAAATAATGAGCAAGGATATCAACACGTTCCCAGACCAAATCGACTTAGTGGACAGAAGCATCAAGTTCACCCAGGAAGATGTGAAAGATGACAGCCTTGCCTTCCTGGACTGCGTGGTTCACATCATGAAAGAAAGAAAACTCAACAAAGAAGTCTAAAGGAAACCCCCACACACACACTGACTAGCACCTCAGTTTTGACTCCACCCTCTGAAACACAAACTTGCGTCATCAACCCACCAAACATGAGCAGAACTTATTAACACCACCAACAGGGGGAAGATGAAAGAACAGGAACATACTGTATCAGAAAAACCCTGAAGAATTTTGGTTATCCCAGATGGGCTTTAAAAAAAACAACAACAAAAAAAAAAAAACACGAAGAGGCCTGCTGAGATGGAAGAAAACAGAAGAAGGAAAGGATGTTGCTGTGGGAGTCTCTGAAGAACTCAGGAGGATTTTCACCCAGCACTGGATCCATGTGTACTTCAAATTAGGCAACACCCTGAGTCAAATACTGGTTCGCCCCAAAGATAAGACACCCACAAACAATGCCGAAAACATGGTTTATGCCATTCAGTGTTGTAAAAAGTGCCTGGACCAGTATATTGCAGACCAAAGAACTGCTACACCAGTGCATGGCTCATCACAGGAGTGCCAACTCCTCAGGACAGGACTCAGCTGTTCACCTACACCTGGAAGCTGAACAGCACTCGTTTGAGGGCAACAACATCCATATTCTGGCCAAGGAAGACAAATAGACAGTTACTCAACAGAGGAAGTAGTCATAGACATAACTTGTCACCTGCCGTACTTACAAAGCACTTTTAGGAACAATACCTAAGATTCACCTCTCTCCTGCCCTCACCTGACTCACACTTCAATGAGGCATGTGACCAAAACTACTCTGACAAGTATATTAACAACCCATCAGAAGCCACAAAAGACCATTAACCCTCTCCCCAGGCGACCTCTATGGCCAATTCAGTTGGAGGGATCAGAGCCACCTTTATTTTTCCCTCAGTATATTAATCTCAGTGAGAGGCAAAACGTCTTCTAGAAAATCTTACGTCCAGTTGCTGTCATAAGATAAAAAAGTTCTTCAGAGAAACAAGATGTAACCTGCTGTAGCATCTAAAAACTTTTAGTGGTTTTAAATCCTGTTCCTAAACTATAATGTTTATACGTACTATGATAATCACATGGTTAAATGAATCTGAGTTATAGATGTTATAACAGACAACACATCAGAGAGAGCAGCATAAATAACATATTTAAAGAGAATGTGATTGTGAAGATGAGTGATCATTTCATATTTTTAGTTGACCTAACCACAATGACATGATGACATGAAAGCATGTTACATACAAAGGATACCTACAGTATATAGATGTGCTTTTTTATTCACCATCATGAAGTTTGAAAAAAAGTGCTTTAACACTTTTTTTGTTTTTGTGAAACTTTTATGCAAAAACTAGATAATTTGAAATGGTTTCCATGGATGTTGCCATACTTTTCTTGCAACATGTTTGCTTTTTATGTCCAATTCATATGATTTATACATTTACTTATGAGTTAAGTGATATTTAAACTGATTTTCATTGCTTTGAGTAATTTTCGAGGTAGACAATGGAGCAACCACTTCAAGGACCTAAGTTACCAATTCCTTGAATAATATTGTAATTTAGATTAAATTCCATCTACAAGGGCTTAAAACCAATTGAGTGTTGTCTCAGTTTGTTCTAGATAGGTAAAAACTAAATAATCTATTGTGTCTTATAGAGCAACAATGAAGATTAACAGGAGCCAACATTGGTAAAGAAGGAAATGAATAAAAGGAAATCCAGCTTAAGTTACATAGCCTAATTTATTAGTATTTTGTTCAACTTTGGCATTTTTTTCCATGTTGGATCAATGCAGTTATACTTCATATTCAAATTGCCTGCCCTGCAGGATAAGCTCCTATAAGATGCTTGGCTTTCAGGAGGAGGGACCAGAGCTAAATCAGCTACGTTTTCGAATCTCTCTTCATGCACCAATATTTATGGACTACAGTTTTACTGGTGTGACTTTAAATAATGGTCTGTAATACCATGTCACAAAAAACAAGAAAATCAGAAAAAATATTATTTATAAAGTCATATATCTAAGAGGCAATATGCTAACTTTATATAGGCCTCAGGCTAACTAAGTACGAAACAAAGTTCAGGAAAAAACCTTCCTTAAAGACTACATCTGTAATATTACTGTTTGCCCTGTAAATCAAACAGTTAACGATCTTTGAGCTCAGGACACAGGACATTACTAGAGAGTGATAAGGTTGTAGAGAGTTCAGGCTGTATCAACATGAGCAAGTATATCTATCATAGAGCTGGAGATTTTTAATCTCCAGAAGTTTTTATTTCTATATTTGTATACCTTGGTCATGCAATTTTTTCTGTTTGCTGAAATAAAAATCTTTGTTTTACACCCAAAAAGCAATTTATCATGAAAGGATAAAACTGCTTACTTTTAATAGTTTAAATAACTAAGCTTTAAACAGTAACCATCATATGTACCTTTAATGTGTGAATACAAAATGTGGTAACAACAAAAATCTTTTTTTAAAGAAGATACAAAGCAATATTTTAAACTTTTCAGTACATGATAAACAATAACATGGTAACCGATTATACCTCTGCTTTAATCTGGTTTAAACAGTCAATTGCACGTCAAGAAATTATAAAAACCTACAGAGAAAAAAACACAATTCCTTATGGATGTGAGTAAACCATAGCATATTAGTTTGTGCATTTTTATATTATACAGACTTTTCTTGTTGTTTCTGTGTACAGATCTTGGTTCTAATTGCTGTGTCACATGGTCCGTCAAAACCTCAAAACAATAAACAACAAGTGCAAGTCAATAGCTCCTTTTCCCCTGCAGAGTCTTTTAATTATAACCGGAGGTTCCGAAAGCCTTCCACTCATATTTAAATATTTTTACCCAAATCATTTCAATCTCCAGGTCCACACGTCCAAAGATGAAAGGTCCTGGTGTGGTGTGGGACTTTCAGATTACTCTGGATTGTTAAACTGTTAGGTAATGTGCTCAACAACAGGGACTGACTGATTGACGGTGCTTTTTAGCAGTCAAGCTGAAAAGTTTAGTGTTCAAAGCTGTTCAAAATTTGAACAGTTTGATTTTTTTACAATCTCTGTGATAAAAAAATAAATGTTTTATGATTTTCTTAAGAGGTGAAAAAGTAAATAGGTATCAGTTTTTTTTCCAAAGGGCACCATTGTTTTTCTTTCTGGGCTTACAGCCAGCTCGCCTCACCGGCTCTCAGATGACCAGACACAGAGAAAACACCTAATCTTACAAAGGTTCTGTGAAATCAGTGAAGGAAAAAATCATTAATTGCTCATCTTTGACAGTTTTGCCACCTGTAACACCCACTAGAGCATCGGTCACCAACCTTTTCACAGTTGAGGGCTAATTCAGGGGCACTGAGTCACAGGAAGGGCTACCAATACTGACCTATGAATTGCAAGGGTCACCTAAACTTCATACATTATATACATATCTTTATCATATTTTTAAATTTCAAATTTTCTTTTAGGCATTTTCTTTTTGAAATCTATAAATGCTTAAATGCCATATATGATTAATGATAAAATGTTCTATTATTGATTTAAAAAAGAAGAGCAACAGAATACAATGAAATTTCAAACGTAGCTCACTGTTGAGTTTTTCTATTTTCAGAAGACTCTAAGGGCACCCCTTGAGGGCCCCTTGGTGCCCGCGGGCACCATGTTGGTGACCCCTGCACTAGAGTTTCTTGAGGATTTTAATAAAGAGATGAAGAAATACTTTCATGGTTGCTATGGGGTAGAAGTTATGTTGGAGGTTTAGTTTCCTAGAAATGCCACTGACTTAAATGGAGTAATATTTTCTTCACATGACCATGCATAATTTGGCTGATTTAAACATTTTCTTACTGCCTTTTAGAATAGTGGAAACTGAAAGAAATAACCCCTGGTGTTTCAATTCTGGGACGTTCAGAGGAAAAGTGTGAAATGCTAAAGACAGCTGTCCACATTTTTTCCACTGCTGTTTATTTATTTTATAATGCATTGTTATAAAGACATAATTCCAGACAATTTTGATTTCTGAGTGTCACTTTGTTGTCCCACTATGGAGAGGGGGTTAGTTTACCCTGTGATTTACCTTTTACTCTTAGGAAAGAGTGCGGTTCACACTTCTCAAAGGACACTTAAGTAATTATTTTAATTTTTATTAAGTTATTTTTTTTCTTTTTATGTAATCCTTTCTCTTGCTTAATTTTGAAAAACTTTGGGAATCAGTTTTTATGTACTATAAAAATTGAAGATGAAATTGTCAAAACTTAAAATCATACAGTATCACATGTCATACTGCCTATGACCATTTTGTTGACAGCTTGTAACTATGCACAGACTTATGAGCAAGACTGTGAAAGAATCCCATCTCAGCATCTCATACCAGAGTGGAACTCCAGACCATATTCTGCAAAAAAAAAAAAAAAGAAGAAGAAGAAGAAGAAGAAGAAGGGAGAGATTTTTCAGATAAGTAAACTTTTAAGGATTTCAGTGAGTTTTATTACCTCCATCCAGAAGACAGAAAAAATATGCACTGACCTGTGGAAAAATGCAGGGGTAGTGGTTTGATTTACTTGTAAAAACTGCTCTGATGTACCAGAGGTCGTTTTTGTGGGTTCTATGTAGGTCATTGTCGGTGAAGTTTCAGACGTGGTTGTGCTGATTCTGCCTATGCAGTCATAAATAGGCTGCCCTAATAAATGAAAAAAAAAAAAACATTTTAAGCACAACTCTGCAAATGTTAAAGATGGTTGAAATTTACAAATTAGGATAAAAGTATGTAAGATCTCACTCAGGAACCCTTGTTTATTAAACCTTATATAGATATTTTGCAGGAATTTAAGAACTGTATCCTCAGTTCATTCAGTGTTGTTTTCAATATAAAAAAATGTCAATTACTGTAAATAAAAATTATTTATTGTATTATAAAAATGACTGTCCAGAAATTATCCTCATGTAATGGTTCTGCCCTTTGTTGACTTCCGTGTGTCTTTTACACTGCAATTCTGTGTTTCCTTGGTCATTGGGTTCCTTTCCCATTTTGTATCATTGTAGTTGTTTCCTAGGAAGTTTGTGTTTTTTGTGTTACGCTCTGTTGCCCCCTTGTGCCAGCCTCCTTTCCCCTGTATTCTAGTTGTTTCCATCCCCACCTGCTCCCTATCAGCTGATTAGCCCAGGCACTGTTCTGTCTCCCATATATATTTCTCCTTTGCAGTTCCTCAGTGCTGGTGTCTCTTATTTACCTCACTCCTCATGTGTGTTTCTCCTTGGCCTTTCCTGGTTTTTGGTTTCCTGTTTTGGGATTTTTGCTTCTGTTGCTATTTGTTTCTAAATTAAATCTGCAAGAACTCATCTATGCCTCCTACTACTCTGCGTTTGGATCCTCAACAACATCCACCATCCTTGACACCCCATGCTTTCTGTTCGTTTTTATGAGAAATTGATAAATAATCAATTTTCATTACAGGGTCTGAATCTTACTACTTATTATTCAAAGCATTGAATATTATTTAAAGCAACATGCTAAAACAGTGTATGTTACACTTATCGTACCACAGGTTTTAATACCTGGTAGATCAGACTTTCATCTTGAATTAGTGAACCATTTGCCCACTTAACATGTGTGGGCTTCAGTTCCTTTTGGCTTGTGTGATTCTTTTGCTCAACGTCACTCCTGTAGTTTTGTGACTTAATTCTGTTTGCCAAAATTTAGACGTCTGTGCGCTTTAGGTGTTTATTCATTCAATGCACACAAAATGTAGATCTGTGGAACAGTGTGTTATGTTTTCACTAAAGCTTGTCACGCATATGAATTGATTGTATTTTTTGTTCTCAACATGCAAAACTACTGAATTGAAAGAAAGTGCCCTCGTTTCACGCTTTTGTTGTCTGTAGACTTTAACTTACTGTATTTCAAATTTACTTTCCATTACAATGTGCATGTCTGTTTGACATTAAGGTAACTAAAATCTCTACTTGAACCATCTTGTCAGTACACGGAGGTGGATAAAGGACCCCAAAACTTTACTCAACTAAGACTAGAAGATATTAGAATAAATGTAACAAAGTAAATGTCACCAGTTTTGCCTCTGACAGTATGATTGCACAAGTGCATGAGGACAGGATATGAAGTAAGATCTATGATGTAACTAGGATTTCCTACAAGCGCGTTCACGAGTCTACGGAAACCGCGGCAGACCAAACCAGATGAAAGTGCGCATTCAGCTCGGCAATGAACTCATGCCTTTCCTCAACACTGAAGTCCTCAGACATTTTTCTTTCGTTGTTTCTTTCTTTGCACAGGTAAACAGCACATTTCTTCTTCTACGCTTGCATTATCGGCAGAACAGACGCTGAATGCGCACTTTCATCTGGTTTGGTCTGCCGCGTTTTCCGTAGATTCGTGAGCGCGCTTTTAGGAAATCCTATACACTACTGTTTATGCTCTAAAAACATTCTAAATGACTTTGTTTCGAGTAAATTATGGACTCTACCCACTCAGGACACTTGGAATACATTGGACGAGCAGTATGGAGGAATATTGACACGTTTTTTGTGGACTTTTATGGACCTTTCTGCCTCGGGCACCATAGACCTCCATTATTTGAATGTCAGCAGACAGTAAGAAGCCTCCCAGATCTCCAGATGCATTTGAAATATCAAAAAAGTACTCCAGAGTGTTGTTCAGCATGGGGGTGAGTAGAAAATGAAGGCTAATCATGTTTTGGGTGTACTATTCCTTTAATTCCAAAAGTAAACATGCTTGTATTGGTGTCTGGCGACACCTACTGACAAAGATCTGCAAATGAGGTCTCACTGATGTGATATCTCCACCAATTGCCATTACTGGGAAGTGTTGCCTTAAGTGGGGCTTGTTGGCCTATTGGGTTAGAGCAGTGAGCTTGTGCTCTGAAAAGGTTGCAAGTACCTGGTTCTAACCCCACAGCCTCCCCCCTGGGTTCCTGAGCAAGACCCCTAACCCCACGCTGCTCCCTGGGCACCACATAATGGGAGACCACTGCTTCCCAAGGGGATGGGTTAAATGCAGAGGTACATTTCTCCAAAGTGAGATCAATAAACTTCAATTACTATTATTGAAGTTTTATTGGATTCATCTATCTATAAACCAGAGGTTTTCAATGTTTTCCAGACCAAGGACCCCCAACTGATGGCGAGATGGAGCGGGGACCCCCTAATTATATATATTGTATGAAATTGTGTTATATCAAACTGGTCCTATAGTCACTTTAAAGTAATTTCGCCCTGGGATTATTAAAGTATTTCGGATTCTGATTTCTCGTTAATGGGACAGGTGTTGTGAATGAAACAGTGCCCAGCCTGAAAGAGCTCCTGTGTGTCGCTGAATGTGTGCATTGATGACTGAAAGACAGCTTCTGCCTCCATTTATCTGTTTACTACAGTGTTTTGAATTCATGTTAATGTGGATTTAAAGACATTTCAATTAGTGGAAAAAATTGCAAGGGTGAATATTAAAAAAAGAGTCTAATCAACCAAAACTTTCACAACCCCCATGCAGTCCCTCCGTGGACCCCCTAGGGGTCGCAGATCCCCTGTTGAAGACCTCCTCTATCAACTATTCAAGTTTAAGAAGCCAGACTATCATAAGTTTACAGCCCTCATGATGATTATAAAATACAAGTTTGTGAAAATGGACTTCTGTTTGTTTGATGTTTCTAATTAAGCTAAATGTATTTTACAAATTTAAATAGCTATACTTTATTATTAAACTTTTAGTATAGTTGTATTAATGAACTTAGAAAATGATCAGAATATATATACTTTTATTTACCTCTGTATACCTTTAAATATGAACCTAGTTTTAGTGAGTATTCCTATGAGTATAGAATATATATATATATATATATATATATATATATATATATATATATATATATATATATATATATATATATATATATATATATATATATATATATATATATATATAGGCAATCCCAAGCGACAGCAACATCAAGAAGAAAGAACACGAGAAGCTTGAGAAATACCAAGGGCTGAAAGAGGAGCTAGAAAAGATGTGGAAAGTCAGAGCAGCAGTGGTGCCAGTGAAGCACTGGGGGCTGTGACCCCAAAACAGGGAGAGTGGCTACAGCAGATTCCAGGTAAAACATCAGAGGTCTCTGTCCAGAAGAGCGCAGTCCTAGGAACAGCTAAGATACTGCGCAGAACCCTCAAACTCCCAGGCCTCATGTAGAGGACCCGAGCTTGAGGATGACACATACCACCCCACGAGGGGTGAGAAAACAGTTTTTTTTTCATACATATACATACATATATATATACATACATATATATACATATATATACATATATATATATATATATATATATATATATATATATATATATATATATATATATATATATATATATATATATATATATATATAGTATAATTCATGTATACATCACATGAACATACATAGTTAATTATGTCATAAGTACTATAGGTAACCTGAAGTATACTATGGTTAGACATTAGTATACTTTGAGTAGTTCTACACTTATATACAACTCTCTGATAGGGTAATACATATCTGGTACATACATTTTGACTAAATAACATACTATGGCTCATTATTTAATTTGTGTTGTGTATCACATATCATGATGGATATTAAAGCCTTCACGAGATTTATGAACTTTGGTTAGAACTTGTTTGTTCTTACCCTGAATATTAACAGCATAGATGCAGTTGCTGTTGGCAGGAATTAGAACCTGCACAGAAACTATATCGCTCTGCTCACTGCTGATGCTGTTATTTGCAGAGCAGTAATACTCGCTGTCCTCCGTTACCACGCCACAGTGAAATGTTATATCTGTAGAGCTGTGCAGCAGGAGACGTTTGTGATGCATCTGCTGATACCAGGCATAAAAAACCCTGCTGCCTTTTGGAGTACCACAGCGAATGGTCACTGGCTTCCCCCAGCATGTTGGACCGTCCAGCAGAGGGGTCAGGGGCCAAACGCTGGGTTTAGACACTGGAACTGGAACAAACAGAGCAGTCTGTCATTTTTGACCTCAGATATGTTTCCATATATTTTGAAAAATTGTATTTTCTTACCTTCTGTAACAATTACTTTAACTGATACCATTATGTCAGCATATATTTTGTCGATGCCAATCCAGTAAAAATCACAGTCATCAGTTTGCAGGTTTGTTACCTTCACAGAGAGCCCAGCTCTGTGTCTGTCAATTATGCTCACCCTGTTGGTGGATTTGGTTTTTGCAACATTATCAGTGTCCCGCAAAATCTCACAGGTATTTCTGGATTCTCCTCTGCACCAATACTTTTTACTGAACAGGAAACGGGCGTGGTCATACTTGCAGACTATAATGAATTCACCTCCAATGTAGGCTCTTATCTCTCTTTTATCACACTTGAGCTGAAGACTTGCTGTAACATAGATTAGATTGAAACAGGAAATCATAAGAAATTAATCATTTTGGTTTATGCTTTTATTACTTTGTTAAAAGCGGAGAAGGGAAGTTTCTGGAGCGAGGGCTAAAAAAGCCTTTTAAATCAGCCACAGTTGCACTGACATAACCTTTAATCAGTACTTTGAGTTCTTTTATTAATTTAACATTACTTAGAAAAAAAATTTTTAGGCACACCACAAAGCTGGATAAGGACCTATAAACATCTTCTCATTTCTAAAAATAAGCAGCATTACAATGGAGGTAGAATAAATATTAAGCTGTTTTCAGACAAAATTTTATAGTGTATCATTCATCTCCTTTTTTGTCATTTCTCTCTCAATAAATAAATAACTAAAACAATTTTTTTTTTACAACTATCAGAAAAATATGTTTGGAATTTACTAAGAGTTACTTGAATTTTAACTAATACTTTTGGTCAGATCAAACTACAATATACATTTTACAATTCACATTCTGATGAAGCTTAGGTTCAACTCATGGAGACGTTACCTCATGAACCAATTTTACTATCTCTGGTAATGTAATTGGAATGTGTCTAATAATAAGCAACTTGAAATACGTTCAAGAAAGTTATATATGAAGGTAATCCTGAATCATGCATATTTTTATATTGTAACTCTGATTTTGAAGTGTTAGAGAAATAAAATAGAGGTTTTGTAATTTTAGTACTGTTTAGAACTTTTACATTAAAAAAGTACACCTATTCAAAGAAGTACAAATACCCAAACTGCGTTCCACGAGCCACAAACCAAATACCTCCTGCTTATGAAGGTGTTTTGAATGAGTGAAAAGTAAAGTATTTCTGAATTGTAACAGTGATTATTTGCAAACAAATTGCAAATCTATTTTATTTCTCTCTAAAATTTAAAATTATTTAAAATTATTTCTCTCTTTAAATTCACAGTTACAATGTAAAAATAGTTATGATTCAAAATTACCTTTGTAGTCATTTTAACATTAAAATTTGTTTGTTGGATTCATCCAGAAAACTATTAGTAAGTCATTACTTAGTCTTTCATCGGGACTTAAATGACTTATGGCCAAACCAAAAACTAATAGTATAAACTAAAATACAAATCAATATTTAACCACTGCCCTCTTAGCATCTTAACAGGAATACAGCAGAAGAGACAGCAAAGAAATTTTTAGAAATATTGCAAAATAAGGGATGATCAAAGATCATTCTCACTGTCTGCTCTCACTTCGCAAAACGTAATTGATGACCTAGCAATATTACACCCATAGGGGATTGCCCAAAGTATAGAACAAATGTTACCAGCGCTTTAGCTCCAAATTTAGATTCCCTTGAAAAAATGATTTCATATTAAACTTTAATTTAACTTTTATTTATCCTTATTGACATTACTACTATGAACTTCCACTTTAAATAAAGCAATTACCCGTTGTTGATTTGTTAGTCTTGACCAAAAGTAGCACAGATTTTCCCTTTGTATTACTTAGTTGAAAAGATATTTTTAACTAAATGTTATACAAGTGACATTAAGTGTCTTTCAATTTTAGGTATTCCACAACCTTCCCAAATATAAACGCATTTTGAAAAGCAATCAGTATAAAAACATTTTTTTTATATTTTATCTTTAAAAGAAAGAATAATTATGAATCACTCAATAGAGATAAAGAATCAGTAATTCATAAGGTTACTCACAATGTAAAAGCAAAAGTAGACACAGTGTCCTCATGTTGATGCTAAAGCTTCTAAGCTTGTTTTCACGGAAACATACAGAGGTGGACTGCACTTCTTTAAGCTTCCTGTTGTGCCGATGTGGTTAACACTGACTTTTGGACCGCTTTAAATTCACACAGTTATCGGGTTCTACCACATCTAAAACAATCATTTATCCCTTTTACACAATCTTTTGTCTCTCTGAATACACTCACATGGTGCTTTTATTATAATTTCTCAAGCTGCCCTGTGAGCAAATACATTTGAGACAAAGATATGTGCGTGTAAGAGTAGAATCCAGACATGTTCACAAGTCATTTTTTGCAAGTCCAAGTCAAGTCTAAAGAGCTCAAGTCCAAGTCAAGTCTCAAGTCTTGAGAGCTCAAGTCCAAGTCAAGTCTCAAGTCTTGAGAAGGCCTGTTGCAATAATCAATTAATCGCACAAAAAATTCTAATCACTTGATTAATTAAAAAAAGTGCAATAATTTTCGTGCTTGCTTGTTTCTCCTTGTGTTTTCATCTCCGTCACTGAGACGGTATAGCTTAAAGGTCGCTATTATATCTATGGAATTATCATTATCTTGAACTGCTAAATGAAAAATACAATTAAAAAAAGCACACACGCAAAAAAATTTTCCAGATAAATTTTGCATTTTTAGTTTTTTTTCTTTCAAAAAAAACAATTTTCTTACAGTATTTACCTGACATTTGTGGTTACAACTTTTTCTAGTTTTAGCAGTAAATGTCTGCTCTTTTATTTTTAAGTGAAAATGAGGACTGTGGAAAAAAAAAAACAATCACAATCCTGCCTTTTATTAATACATATGAGGTTAGCAACTACATGAGATAAAGAAAAACCCCAAACAAATAGCAGGACAATAACAATACTTTTATAAAAGAAAGATTGTGGCAATAACTTTTCGTAACTTAATGACCTGGCAGGCAATATTTTCAATACAATTCAGTTTATTTATTTAGTGCCAATTTACAACATTATTCACAACATATTTCTCCTCTACCACTGCCATGAAGCTTTTAAAGCTGGGCTTGTCGATCAAAGACAAGGGGAGTTTGCATGAAATAATAAGGTCCTGAATTATTGCCTTATGTCTGTGATGTCCCTGGCTGTACACCTGCACTGCACTGTGGCTGATAAAATTAGATGTGGTGGACCAAGCATTGTGTACTTTTTTCTAAAGAAGCTGCAGTTTGCTGCTCTTTTATTCCCGCCTTATGTAAAGTTTTTGTAGCCAAAGGTTATTATGAACGGTGGCACCGAAACAGGGGGGGTAATCATCGCTTCCATATCTTTATGGGTTGCATGCATGCATGCGCACAGGCATATATGTCACGTACTGTTCCGTCAGTGACGTCAGTGTGTTGCACAGGGAAAAATATGATTTATGGTTTTCTTTCATTTAAATGTTAGTTTTATGCTTTGCATGTTTGGAGAGGAAGATATGATTTGGTTTTCTTTGTATTTTCTTCTTGAGCTTTGCATGTTTTGATGTTTCTTTTTTATATGATTGTTTTCCTTTATTTTAGACTTTTGAATTTTTCCTGCATGTTTGTTTTTCCCTTGTGACAATCCATGCCCACTGGACTGAAGTAGTTGTCTGAGGAGGCGGAGTGCATTAATTGCGCTGCGTAATTGCTGCGCTCAGGTGTGAGCAAGGGCTGATTAAAGCCGACATAAAAGGAGTCTGAAGGAAAGGAGAAGGAGAACGGAATCTGCAGGTGACAGAGACGGACGCGCTGCTGGGATCTGTGCACAGATGGCCCAGTAAGGAGTATTAGGGCAGAGGAGGAACCTCGCCTGTAAGTAGCGCTCCCCCTCGCTTAAAGCATAAACAGGAATATATCTTCCGACGGGGTTTTGGCGTGTGGATGCTGGCGTTCTCCTTGCTTCTCTTTTTAGCTGGATCGGTCTGGAAAGGGGCGTGGCACGCCAGGGAGTGGAACAGTGCTGGAGCGCCGCAGTCAGCTGTGGATCAGCCAGTGGGTGCTGCAGGCCGATCACTCGCACCAGAAGCAGCATAACAAGCGGAGCCCAACTTCCAGCCTCTGATTTTTAAGGAAAACTCTTGAATTTTAGGTTTTATCAGGAGAAGAAAAGGACAGTTTTATTATGCCACTTTTGCTGTGGCTTTTTGTATAAATAAAACACTTGAACTTGAGTGCTTTACGGTTTGGGTGTTTGAGTTGTTTGCTCCCCCTTGTGTCAACGACTGAGTGTGGGGCCATACTGGCCACAAGTGCTACTTTTTTTTTTTTTACCTCTTCTGTGTGCGGGTAAGGCGAACGGCGACCAGTCAAGTTAGTAAAACAAAAAACACTTGAATAAGTGTTTTTACTCTGGAATAAAATATTGTTCACAAGTCAGAAATCACGAGTCTCAGTCGAGTCTGAAGTCATTAAATATGCCTTGCTCACACTGGCTCCGGTGCGGTTACCGAGCCGACGGAGACCGCAACTCCCGCACACCCCCTCTCACACCGCCCTTTTGACTACGGTGCGGTGCGGCTCTGCGGCTCCGGCAACAGGTCCGGAAATTTAACAGAAGTTCACTTGAGTTCACATAACTTCACGCGATAACACGGCCCAAATAAGGATATTTGCGAGAGCTTGTTGCGGAGGGCTCCGGCACGCCGCAAGGATAGCTTTCCTACTGAATTTTCTGCAGCGCCGGAGTGTCTCGGTAACCGCAGCCGGACAGCTCAGCAGCCGGTGAGAGAGGTTTACGTCTTTTTAATGACTTGGAATCACTGCGGCGCCGCACCCACCGCACCGCAACGGTAAGACCGGAGTCGGTGTGAGCCAGTCACAAACTCGAGTCCCCATCTCTGGTAGAATCTACTTAAAATATATCTATATGAGAGTGGGGGTATCATTTTTGGCTTGTACTGTATCTCATGGAGCCCGTTCTGGCTTCCAGATGTGGTCCTTAACTAGAACAGAGTAAATGTGGCTTCATGATAAAGCAGTCCTAGAGGAGGATGTCTATACAAAAAAAGAAGAATCTAAAATTTTAATTCAATTCTTAATTGAGTTCTCCTATGAAACCAACCAACGCTTTTCACCCAAGCATAACTCTTCTCCAATATATGATAAAAATGGTAAGGGACAGATATTGGGTTGTACTGACTAATGTGGACAAGCTTTATTCATTTTGAATATAGAACAAACATTTTGCATTGTTCCACAATTGTTCAGAACAAAATGTGTGTCTTATAGGGAAAAACAGATGTTCAGTTACAGTAAACCGAGATTGTACACCTTTTCAGTTCTACAATTTTAGATACTGGTACAATAAATTATTTTGGTGCATGCAAGGAGTATAAGCTTAAGAACAAGGCTGTGGCTATTTATGTACATAAATAGAAACTAACATGCAAAAGAATGTTAATGTAAAAAAAACACTTTGCATAAACATATTCCTTAGAGAATAAGAGGTTATCATCAGTCATATGAATGCATAGAGCTGTGATCATCAACTGGCCTGACTACCTCTATATAAGTAGGCGTTTAGCTCTCAACTAGTCTAGGAATGTGTTAACAAAATGTTAAGACAAGAACATAACAGTTCCTTCCCAACAACCCTTGAAAAGTAACAGGATTATTCAAGAATATCTGATATATTATTCTACACAGTAGGACAAAGGCTAATTGAGACAATTGCTGATCTGGCCTGATCTACCTCTACCGCTTCACTTTCCTTGTTGAGTTATTCTTGCAGTACAAAACCAAACACTGCAGATTCTAGTCTATCACTTTTTTTCATAAAAAGAGAGTTCAAAAGAGATTTAATCCTTGAAACTTAGGCCATTGCCTATTATTGTTTTTTTATATTGTTTTAATTTTAAATCAGTATATTTTTTATTATACAATGTGTTTTTATGGATTTTTGTTTTCTCTCACGTCTGAAGTGTACAACCTGTGATGCATCTCTCCCATCTAAGCAGGAGTTCTTTCACAATCAGTGTCTGTACATATTTGTTTAAATATATTTCTGAATGTTTAAGTCTCCTCTAAGGAGGCTTGTTTTTGGTCATTTTAATGTTATTCTTTTGAGCTGATGTCTTTGGAAAAAATCACTGTAGCATAATGACAAAGACTCTTGCTTCTAGATTGATAGCCGAATGGGTTAAATTATACAATTGAAATAGACAGAGATGCAGATCTATTGTAGAATGAGAAGAGAAAATGATAATGGTGGCACAATATACATGGAGAGTTTAGATAACCGATGACACATAGTTTTTCAAATTGGAACATCACACACAAAAAATGCACCATTACCTTTCTTCCCTCTCGCTCCTTTAAGTGAATGAACTGCAGAAATGGGACCTTCATGCAAGTGTGTCTGAATAAATGCATCCCAACCTGAGTGAGAAGCAGCAATACCATGAGAGAGTGAAGAACACCAATGACCACCAGCACATTTCTGCAGAGAAAATCATAGCTATTGAAGGCTTTGTATTTTGCTCTGTTGCAACAACAAACTTCAATGTATTGGTATCTTATAAACCAATAGAAAGTAATGCTAAATTATGAGATGGTAGGAAAATTGTACATCATTTTCAATTGTTTTAGAAATAAAACATTTAAACGTGGGGTATGAAGATAAGCGCCCTGTTTTTCATCTCTTACACAGCTTGTTCCAAAAACTATAAAGAGGTATTCTTTTTAAAGTGTTCTTCACAAGGGTAGTAAGTTACTCTTCCTTTTTTTTTTTTTTTTTTTTTTTAACAGTGTCCCGTCTGGCAATGTGGCAATAAGAATAATTTTCTTGATGCCAAAAAGAGCCCAACAGATTTTGCTTTCACAAGTGGAGTAGTACGGCTATCGCCATAGTGTTCAGCTTGATTTAGATATATAAACTGCTTTATTATAATTCATGCAAGGAGTATTACAGATTATATGGACACTGCAATGTAAAGAAAAGCTGAAAGAAAGAGGAGATAAAAGGGAGACAATGATAAAATGTCCTCTGTCTGCTTCATCACCAGCAAACTGAGATGTAAAAAAAGAACAGTACAACCAACCGATATAGTATAAGAGATACAACAAAGTAATACCTTGATACTATCGCTGAAGTATAAGTAGTATTATTTAATCGGACATGTATACTGTGGTAGCTGATGATAAGAATATGGGCTTTCTGTATGGAAGTAAATCTCTAAGTACCTGGAGCCAAGCACCTGTAGTTGTTTGAGAAAGTGCACTTGTGCATGTAAAGTTTATCCAAAGGAAAAATGCTCAATAGTGGTTGTGAAGAGCCGAAGAAGCGACCCCCCCAGAGCACCGAGGCAAGCGCCGGGGACCCAAAGTCCCAGATGCCCAAAGGGATCCCAAGAGCAAAGGCACCCAGGAGGGGCCAACCAAGGAAATCTGACCCTCCATCAAGGGGGGAGGATGAGAGAAGGCCCCGAGGAAATCCCCTTGGGACCACGGGGACGAGTCTGCGGGCTGCACTGGCAGTATGCTACCCCAAAGTGGAACTGCCCATGGGCCCCCAGGAGTGCCCCGCCCCCCTGCAGGAGCCCTAATCGGGCTCTGGGGGGCCAGGCCACGCAAAGCAGCCGCCAGGAATAAGCAAGCGCCCACCCAAGCATCCACCTCCAAACACCAAGCACCACCAGTGAGCCAAAGCGCCAGCCAGCAGAGGGTGCAGGACAGGGAGAATGGGCTCTGCACTTAGCAGAGACTTGAGATGTTCTTGGGACCTGAACCTGACAAGTAAAAAAAATAATGATAATAACCAATTGGTTGAATTGGCTGAAAAGAAAAGCATACCACTTTCGTCTGATATTTATTTCCAAAAAAATTCAAACACATATGCCTTTTCTTTCACTTCACAACTTCACAACTTTTGTCTTTTTCATTAATCCAAATAAAACAAACCTAATTAACAATTGGAGAAAGACAAAGGGTAAAACATTGTAAATAGTGTAAAAACCTTACTTACTGCTGCTAAACCTCTTTACACCGGTTAATATTTCAAAGGATGTGCTTAGCTTGAACTAACCCAATTCAGATTTTTTAAGTGTATCCCAAAGCCACTAGATGTCACTATCCTACTAACAAAATATATGACACCTGTTGATCAGAGCAAAGTGTTGTTGGAATGTCTTTATGTCACCTTTGACAAAAAAAAAAACACACTTAATGTTAAAATAGTTAGATGAGGGATAATTCATCTTCACAAGTGGGCAGTAAACGTGCTTCAGTGTTAACTTTCTAAATGTTCTTGGACTTTTAGAAATGAGTCTGACATGGCAGAAACATGGCAGAAAGTTCCTCTGCCTGCTTAAAAAAAAAAACTTACTTTGGAAAAAGGCAGATTCCAATAAGTGAAAGTGAAGTTTACAAGGAAGAGAAATAAAAAATGTAAATGAAGAAGTTTTTGAACACCTCATAGATTTTCAGGATTCTTAGTCTTCCTTCAACCACTTTCTGTTTTCTGTCTACGTCTCTCTTCGACTTCTGGGCTGTGTCCTGAATGTTGTCCAACAGGCTGTACCACATCCACTGCACTTGGACTTTTAGAGGTTGAGCTGTTTGGACCTGCTTAAAAGCACACATGCTTTATTTTCTTAGTGTTTCACTCCTGGTCTTATGTTAATACAAACTAATCAGCCGGGTGACTTTAGGACCCAGTAAGAGACAACCAGGGGGCGCGTCAGTCTGCTTAATCTGACCACAGAACGTGTAAGCTGACTTTTGCTTCCTCTGTGACAGTTCATATGTTCCGTCACAGCAGTTCCTTGATTAACAAGTCGCAATAGAGAAGTGCACTAAGGTGCCACTGCAGGATACAGCAGACAGCCTCATGATCTGTGGACAGGGACCTTTGTGATCTGACATGCCTGAGAGGGAATCCTTATCCCTCACAGTGTACAGCCAATCATGGAGCAGCAGGCCCTGATTCTGAGGAGCATCCTGGCCCAGCTGGAGAGTCAGGAGAATGCTGAGGAGGGGGCACCAAATGGCATCGCTGGGGAGTTTGCGGTGAGTCAGCTGTAAAAGGTCATGTGTTAATGTTCTGTTTTTTAAACATAATTCCTCAATGAACTTCTCAGTTTAATCTTTGACCTTTCAGATGGAACCATGTAGTTTTTACTGAATGAACAGATAAGATCTTAAACTAAAGAAAAGTTTACTGTGTTTCTAGTTTCTAATTAGTGATATTCAGCAAAAAATGTAGCAACTGTTTCATTTGCGCTTTAATGCTTCCTCTTTCTCCACCAACGAAACATGAGTGAATTGGATTGGGTTTGACACTTAATAAATACCGTAACCCCTCACACCTATGGTTTCACACACAGATCTAATTTTTAAAGGTGTTGGACCTCGTGTTTGACATGATGTGTGGCAAGCTGCAGTGCTGACTGATACAGCCCCAGGACAGCACTGTTTGTTTCACATGCTGCCCCCTCTGCTGTCACAATAATCCTCTCCAACAGGACGCCTTGTTGCATCACTTCCCTAAAGGACAAAAAAGACTCTGTGTTGTTTGAGACATGCACTGCCTGCAAGTCTTTCAACAGACTCTGGAACTGAGTGCACAGGCCTCTGAACAAAAGGAGCAGTGTGTCAGAGAGTCCTGTCAGCATGGATGCGCCTTAATCTAAAGTGTCATTCGATTTAAAATCCTTTGCTGGCATCAAGGCACACATTTCATCTCGGTTACATAATATAAAAGCTTATTTGATTTCTCCACCCATATACTTTGGGTTTCATACATTTTGTTCTATTTTATTTTCTGGTCAGCTCCAAATATTGGTGTATTTGTAAATGTGTTGTCAACCTGTTTATATTAAGGATGGAGAATGCCAATAACATAGTGTAAAAATTAACTTTCTTTAAGTTATAGAGTGTGTATATAGCAGTAAAGGCTTTCTGCCTGGGTCTTAGTAGGTGTAGATGTTAAGAAGTAATGAATTAGCCAGTAAGCATACATTTGCCTTGCCAGTGCCATGCTGCGCATTTGTTCACCTTTGGAAAGGCCTTTATCCTACTTAGCATGAATTGAACAAGAGGTTGGAAATAGACATAAACTATTTAAATCTATATTGAACATTTATGATCCAAATATTATTCTTTTAAACTTCAAATGTTCTTTTTGGGTTAAGATCTAGGGACAATGGAAGCAATTTTAGTAGGCTGAACTCACCATTATGTTTACAGAACCAGTTTAATGAATAATTTATCTGGAAGTATCCATCAAATTATGCTTACATTAACTGGTGGACATGTTCAGCAACAATATTCAGGAAGACCATGGCAGTTGAGTGATGCTTTTGCGGAACTAAATAGCCCAAGTACTGTCACAAAACCATCCCCCACGCCACTAAATCAATGCTATGGTCTAAATTATCAGGGCAGAATAAACCCACTATTTTAATTGGTTATGCTAAATTCTGACACTCCGATCTTACAGTTTCTTCTGAAAATCTATCAGCAGACCTGACACCATTTTTCCAATCTGTCACAGTCTCGTTTGGGTGAGTCTGCAAATTATAGCTTCAGTTTCCTGTTTCTAGCTAACAAGATTGTTACTAAAAGTGGCCTTCCATGCCTGTATCCTATGTGTCTCGAAGCTCAACATACTCAGCATTCAAAAATTCCTTTTCTGTATATCATTGTTCTAACAAATAGTCATTTAGGCTATTTTTACCATGAGGTGATCTTGAACAAATGCCCCCTCTCCTCTGACGAGAACAAGACATTTTCATTCAGATAACTGATGTTCACTTAAAATTATTAGTTTTTTAGATTATTCTGTGCAATCCTGAGAGATTGTTGCACGATACATTTTAGTAGATGTAAGGTCTTTAAAATAGTCAGAACAACCTGTCTGCCACCTGCAAAGACACATACAATGTCCATTCTTGCTTATTCTGACGCGAAGTTCAGATTTGAGCTAGCGGTCTTGACCATGTTTAGACATCTGAAAGCATTTAGTTGCATGTTAGGCTTAACTAGCCGTGTTAGAAAGCAATTGAACCATTGTATTAAACAAAGTGGCAAAGACCTAGAACAGAAACAGGAAAGAATAATTTACTGTTTGTTTGCTAGCCTATTAAATAATCTGAATATACATGTCAGTTAAACATGAAACTGATGGGATTCAATACAGGAAAGGTATTTTGAATAGCATCTTCAGTGTTATCGTGGTGCATTTGCATTTTTTTTTTCTCTCAGCCAGCTTTGTTTCTCTCACTCCCTTTATGTTTGCGCACTTACCAGTCCACTCGCTCCTCTTTAAATACTGTTTCTATTATTAGACAAATAGCTTTTAGATTTCTGGCCCATCTACAGTGGTGATCTTTGAAACCATTTTCTTAAAGCTTCTATTCCAGTGAGTTAAAGAGTTACGTTTAACATAAAATATAACTACACCCTAAATAAGTACAAGCCAGCATGTTGGTGTGACTTCCCTTATAAATATTAGTCTAAAAACAATGACACCCACCTTTGACCTAGAAGAAACATTTTAGTACAAGTGCTTTACTCATAATTAATTATTTTAAGGTTAGGTATGGATTCTTAAGTGAAGAAATGAAGCATATTTTGTAAAAAATCAAGTCCAGTCACACTCTGTAGAGCATTCACGATAGACACCTTTAGGATACATATTGGTTGTCTAACTATCGTAGAATCTAATACCATGCTCTACATAAGGTCTATTCTCCCTGACAGTCAAGTGATTTTGACCTTAATTAATCCAAAAATAGATGGAAATATCTTGCCTTGGCAGCTACATCAAGGATTTAGCATGTCGAGGTGAGTGTAACCGACACAGAGAGCATCTAGATAGTGAAGCATGAGATTGACTAATGTTTTAATCTGGCATTTATAATTAAGCTAGACCAGTTTGAGTTTCACAATATTGGTAAATATGTGTATTTTGACATTTGACATGGTTAAAGAAATTTTGTGTGTCCTATTTTTCTTATATGGCTCTGGGAATAAATGTCCCAGATCTAGCTGATAGGCCAACAGCTTTACTTTTACAAGCAGACCATTATGATTATTGCCATGCAGTTGTGCTTGATACTTGTATATTAAACTTTATTGAAAATTATTTAGGGGCTAAAATCGTATACAACAGATATATGGACACAGAAAAGGAGGTGAGAAAGAAAGAGGGGATATGAACTAAGGGGAGATAGAGGGAGATAAAAAAAGAATGCATGAAAGAGAGAGAATAGAACAAAACAACAAAAAGAGACAATACAAAAGATATAAAGTAACTCCTATAAGTCTGATTTAATACCTGAGATGAGAGAACACAGAGCAGAGTGCATTATAGCATATCAGAGACTGCACAACAGACAACATTAAAACATTTAAAACAGGTTCAAGAGCAGCGGGGATCCTTCAGATATCCAAGTGTGTCAATGTCAAAACCAATGGTAGTTACACCATATTGTTCAGGGTGGTATATACAGTAGTAGCCATTCAAAATTCCACTTTCCTAAGCTGGTCCTGGGCCAGTCCCCTAAGATTCCTTTTTTAAACATCAATCTTTGTACTAAAATATCCTTCCTGTCATGATTTGTGGACATTAAGATCTAAAGAGAAGCATCATCTCCTGGTCAGATTGTAATTCAGTGAAAGGGTGGAGTCAGTAAAAAAATATGTTGGGTTCATGGAGGGGATATTGCTGGGAAGTGCAGGGGAGTGGGCTGCCATTTGGCTGGCGTTTGACTGGGAAGGGCCATTTTGAATGCGTGCTACTGCATCTGTAGCTTAGTATCTGTGAACTCCTGGAACCAAACTCGTGTCATGCATGCATGAGCTGCTATTAAGTATGCTTAATAGCAGGTGTGGACAGCCCCAGACTTTAAGGTCAGCAGGCACACCACCGCCCAGCGCGGACCCCACAGGGCCAGGAAGCCCAAGCCCAGCAGCCACCAGGAATGAGAAAGCGGCCACTGAAGTACCCAAACCCACACCTCTGGAACTGCCAGCAGACACAGGAACCTGTCACTGGCAAAGAGCATAAAATGGGGAGTAGGCAGGCCCTGCTCATACTTGGGTTCTAGGATGTTCAGTAAGGGGGAAATTTACCTGACCTGACATTCACACAATCCAATCTTTGCACATATACCAGACACCAGAGCCAAGGTGCCAGACACCCCCAGCGTCCCCCCAAACCAACTGCAGGCATAGGCTGCGTGCAGGGTCAGGGCAACCAGCAAGGCAGACCTCCCCCCTGCAAAGAGGGCCAGAAACCCCAGCAAAGCCACGACCAAACCCAAAGGCCCAACCCCATACCCAGGTGGAGCCGAGAGAACAGAGGTTTGAAAGTACCGTCTTCAGAAAAAAAAAACTGAGCAAAAGTCCTGTTTCCTTCCAATTTTAGCTTGTTTTGTGGTTGCCATGACCCTGATGACTAAATACTTACAAAGGCATAATCCTCTAACACTTTAACAACCAGGTTAAAAAAAAAAACAACAACACTAATGTTCTGATAACACATCACATGTAACATGACAGCTTGTTATTTATATTTCATCATTCTAGATGATGTGACAATAAATACAGCTACAATCATCAGTATAGTCATGTCCTACAAATGATGACAATAGTTTTTAAGGAATGACAGTTTGCTGATGTGGAAGACATAAAATAGTTTTAAAAAATGAAATTAGGTAGAAAATTCCATCATTATTTAAAAGTTATACAATGATGTATAAACAGAATATATAAGTATGTTCATATTCATAATGAAATGTCAGAAATACCAGCAAGAAAGATCATTTATGAGGAGAGGATGTTAGGTGATGATTGAGTGATTAAAGACGTCTGATTATTTAAGACATCTCTGCACTGCTGTCCTGCAGCAGCTGGGCCAATCTAAGCACATGACGGAGGAGTCAATGTAAAAGATTCAAAGCAGATTGTGTAAATTATTTGTTAGAACTGATGTTTTCTAGGGTTTCCCTCCCCAAGCAATTTAGATTGCTATCTTTTAAAGCGCCACAGCAAGAAATGGCAGTTTGAAACATATTTCAAAATGGTTGTTGCTTAGCCACATGCAAAGGTATGTCACACCAGTTCCTGAACTACAAAAAAACTTAGTGGCTTCTAAAATAAATTATCTTGTTAAACTATTTATTCCCATGTTAGTGTTTCCTTCATTAAAAAAGAAAAGAAAAAAACTTTGGTGCATTTTGATTACAGCCCCAGGCATGCATCACTTTGGAGCCAGTTTGACACTTGACGTCTGACTCGACTTAAGAGGAAAGGAGATCGGGCCTTCTCTGATGTTGCTCCAATTCTGTAGAACCATTTACCTCTTCAAATTAAATCTGCCTACAGCCTGGATTTTTTTAAATCGCTTCTTAAAACGTATTTTTATTCTTCGGCTTTTAATTGAAGCAGTGTTTCACATTCTGTTTTTTTAATTGGTGTTGTTGTCTTTCCTGTAAAGCACTTTGGTGCAGTTCCATACCTTAAGTGCTATATAAATAAATTTGACATTGACATTGACTTAAAATGGAAGAAAATGTATGAATATGAAAAAGCTTGAACCTCTCGGTTGCATTTGAAATATTTTATTCAGAATAGATTTAAAATGTTAAGACTTATAGAGACCTATTTGACCAGAAAAAACTTAAACATAGAAACTTGACCCAGAGCCTGTTTTTTTTTCAACATCTAAAAGATTTAGTATATAGAAACAATGCAAATATATTTCATAGATACATTTAAAAATAACATTGTTTGGATTTAAAGTATGTTTCCTGCTAAAATTGTTTTTTTCATTTTCTGGTTTCATCTAAACCAACATACTGTAGGTAAAAATAGGTACTGTAAGACAAAGAAGTAAAAGCAGAGCAAATAACTGTTGGTAGTATTTCTTTGATTTATGATGGGGTTTTTTTGTACAAAATCTATATATAATGAAAAGCCTAGCTACATTTATATTGCCACAAGAAATGTAGATTTTGAAGTTTAGAAGCATGTGGTAAAAAAAGAAAAAATTTTTTTTCCAGAGGCTGAAAAACCAGTCAATCAAGTACCGCACCGACAAGACCTACACCACCAAGACAGCAGAGAAACAAGAAAACATCAAGAAGAACCGATACAAGGACATCGTTCCCTGTAAGTCTGGCTGAATGCAAGTGAAAACTGTAGTTGGGTAAATGTAGGCTTTAAAAACACGACTAAAGCACTCCATAAACATCAGTATAACGTTCATACCAAAATGCAAAACTGCATAATTAAGGTGGTCAAACAAATACTAAGATAAAATGTATTACTACAATATAAAAGTTTTGCCTAACTTATAGATTATTTACTAATATGTTAACTAATCAAAATATATTGTAATGAGGTTCCTAAAAATGAGCAATACCTGAAATATTAAATGTGATGTTATGTGATGATATAAACCTCCATTCTTGTTTCACATTGGAGAGAGGGAGAGAGGAAAACTGGAAGTTCAGACAAATTCAGTGCAGACAAATGGGGAAGTAGAGAAAGAGGAACTAACGGGTGTAAATAGAACACAACATAAAGCATTTTGATAAAAACAATGGGTTCTGATCTTGAATCCCTTTTCTTTATTCTAATATTCTTATAATATCTGAGTTTTTGCAAGGCCCCAATAAATTGTAGATATTTCCTCTGACTTGGAGTTAGTTTTATATGTCAAATACTGTGAAAATATAAACTGTTGTCCTCTTCCGCATCTGCGAAATCCCTTAAACATTGTTTACAGCTATACATTTCCACTGATGTTAAGTCAAATCTGTGCAATTATCAAATAAGTATCATTGCTTATTGTTGCTGGGACTTAAGTTCACCCAACCTCAGTCATAAAGTGAATAAAAGTTCAGGCATATAAATTCCTGGGGGGAAAAACTACTGAGTGTTATAGCTGGAACATCTATATATAAACTAGGTTGATAAAAACAGCTTAAAAAATAAAGGGAACATTGTGAATAACACAAAATAAGTTCAATCAAATCAAAGTTCTGTGAAAGCAAACTGTCCACTTAGGAAGCAACACTGATTTAAAATATTTTCCATATGCTTTTGGCAAATTGAATAGACAACAGTTGGAAATGTTTGGCAATTAGCAAGAAACACTCATTAAAGGAGTGATTCTGCAGGCAGGGACCACAGACTACTTCTTAGTACCTATGCTTTAGTTTCTTGCTGATGTTTTGGATGTTGGTGTTGAATGGATGTTGAATGTTGGTGGTGCGTTCAGACTCGTGGTAGCATGAGACCAACTGTGGAACCCACTAAATGGCTCAAGTAGTGCAGCTCATCCAGGAAGGCACATCAATGCAAGCTGTGGCAAGAAGGTTTGCTGTATTTCTCAGTATCTCCCGTTGGCCCTGAGTTCCTTTGGGTTACTTTGTTCAGTACAAAGTATTTAAAGAGAATATTTATTTCATTTAGATCTATAAAGTGTTATTTGAGTGTTCCCTTTATTTTTTGAGCAGTGTAATAAACAAGTTTTCAAATAAAGGTTTAATTTAAAAGGACAAATAAATCGAATGGGCCACCATGCAGTTTAAAATCAAAGCTAGGTTTTAAAACATTTTGTTAATAACAAAATCCAACAACTGGTGCATGTAATGTATATATTTGAAATATGTTTTTGCCTTAATAGTTTAATTTATTACTGATTATGAAATGAATTAGGCCTTTTTTTTTTTTTAGTTTGGAATTACTTTAATGGTCTAGCATTTCCATATGAAAAAAAAGAAGTATTTTTCCGAGCTCTGTCAGTTAGATTGCACTGGTTGGTTTGAGCATCCACTGATAAACACACTTCACCACTCAAACTAAACACTTATGCTCTCTGTAGCCCAATTCAAACATAATACATTTTAAATTGAACAATAAAAAGAGGAAAACTGTCACTGTTTATCTATAAAATCACTTCCTCGCTTGATGTCTAACAATGATTAACTGTTTTTTTCTTTCTATCAAACACCAGACATCTGTTCACATTCAGTATCTCAATTCCTTTTTTAGTATGTATTACCTTGAATTACCATTAATCATCAAGATCTACTTTCATTTAATTCAATCAACATTATATCATTAAAATGTGTTGTTTTTCAGGTGCATGCTGTCCAAATTTTGCCTAAGCAAAGACGTTACAATTCAGGCTTGGTTAGCTGATGTGTTCGACCCCAGCTACTTTCAAACCACATCTAGACCTCAGGAGGTGTCTGCATGTAGACATTTTTTCATTCTCTACTTCATCATTGTAGCTGTACACTGTTAAAAAGGAAGGCAACAGTGTCTTTTTAACTAAATTTGGCTGAGGGTTTAGCAGAAACTTAAGTCTGGCAGGGTTGCAAACACGCAAAAAAGATGTTGGACTACTTTCATGGATGCTACAAGTTAAATTACATTTAGTTGTGTATTTTAATATCTTTTCACCTCTCTACTGGGACTAATTTATTTCCTATTGTGTTCTTTGACAGGATCATGAATAATGGATGCAATTTATGGCATTTAACATAATTGGAAGCTAACCACAAATCCTTCTTTTTTCAGTTGACCATACCAGAGTAAAGCTTACTCTCACCACATCCAAAAAAGACAGCGACTACATCAATGGCAGTTTTATCAAGGTAAATATAACCGTTTTTTTTTTTTTTTTTATTCCAATATAATAATCAGCATAATTATATATAGTAAAACTAAACCATCTTTTCACTCCTGTGTTTTGCTCACAGGGAGTTTCAGGGTCCAGGGCCTATATTGCCACTCAGGGCCCGCTTCCACACACAGTGGTGGACTTTTTAAGGATGATTTGGGAATATAACGTAAAGGTTGGTCAATAGTCACTTGCCAATTGGTCAAAATGTTGTTGTTTTTTATAAATTTGTTAAACTGCTGTTGTTCCACTTCATTGTTCAGGTTATTGTAATGTCCTGTCGAGAATTTGAAATGGGAAAGGTAAGAGTGATTTCACAGAGAAAATATGGCAGCATGTCTGCTTTTATTTTGTGGATTAAAATGACAGAAAATCTTAGTTTTCTTTCTTTCTTTCTTTCTTGTTTTAGAAAAAGTGTGAAGTGTACTGGCCACAGAAAGACGAAGAGGATATGTTTGTCTGCGAGCCTTTTACTGTTCACTGTGTGAGTAATTTTCATCTGAGAGTCACACTGTCTGCACAGACAGTTTCCTAAAACCGTTTTAAAACGCATATATTCCAATTTTCCAGTTATTCACATCTGATAAACAAAGCACAACGTGGAACCTGTGACTGAAAAACATAAACTTAAAATAAACATAATAGAAATTACTTTTTTGTTTAACTTTTGAAGTGTGGTCTTTTTTTTAATGATTTGCGCTCATTAAGATTGTTTTTATTTTCTTCTTTTTTTAAGGATTCTGAGGAAAGTAAAGGAGACTATTTGACAAGGACTTTAAGATTGACTTATCGAAATGTAAGCATCAAGTGAAAGTAACTATTGGCATATTTCCCATTACATTATCAATAAAGAAGCTGTGTTTGTTTTGACTGAAACCTAGAATGCTAGAATTATAAACTTGATCGTTTTTTTTTTATGTTAGGTTTGCAAACAACACATTTGACATCAGATAAAAAATGTCAGTTTTTGATTAACTCATATGTACCTTCAAAACACAAACTTTTTAATATGCCATTCTTCAGAGTAGCCGCACTTTGAAACAGCTGCACTATGTCAACTGGCCTGATCATGGCGTACCAGACACCATCCCACCCATTCTGGATATGCTGCATGAGATGCGCTGTTATCAGCCACACGATGACATCCCCATTTGCATCCACTGCAGGTCAGAAACCTCTATGGAAATTATTTGTCCGCTTAAAAATAAGCATTTTTCTTTGTTATTTGTTTGTTATTTAGATGCTATTTCACTTCAGGCCTTATATTTTTGCATACTATTTGAATGCAATGCAAATACTCAGCTAACAAACACATTCACTTCTATTTGCAGTTAAAGTTACTGTTTCCACTTTTTGCACTACTTGTTTGTATGTGTCCTCTTTGTTTTGGAGTCTATCACTGCAAAAACAATCGAGAAATAAGCAAAAATTTCTTTAAGTGTATTTACTCTTAATTTGAGTAGGTAAATAAGTGGGTAAATTTGCCAATGGAATGAGTATTTTTACTCTTAAAAGCAGTTATTTAGATAAAAAGCACGTGAAATAAGACAATGCAATTGTGTTTTCTTATTTTAAATGTAGATTATCTTGTTCCATTGGCAAAATATCTCTTTTACCTCCTCAATCCAAGAGCAAATGCACTTATTTTAGGAAAAAATAACTTATCTAGATTTCCATTTTTCCACTGTAGAGCTTTATACTTCAACCTTATTGTTTTAGAATCCTTGCAATAATAATGGCTCCATCTATAAAATAAAATCTATCTATATGGGTGAATAGAGGGCAGAATATGAGGAGGCGGCTCATACATAAATGTTCTGGGGAAGTTTTGATTTATATCATGTAAATGATTGTTTATACGTTCAGACCGCTTTATACATCCAGAATTTTTGAGGTGTTCTTCATTTCAGGCTTTTGGGCATCAATAATGTTTTACCAGTGGACCTAAGGACACTGAGAAAAATGTTGTTTCTAACCTTGGGAAATTGTCATGAAACCCCTCTCCTTCGTAGTGATTTTAAACTCAAGGCTTAATTCAATTTCAACTAATTTTCAATACAGTTCACCAGATCATACAGTGAATTGATTCAAAGTTTTCTATCTAAGGAAAACCAGTTGATTGCATCGACTCATTGACTCAAATGCAATCCCTCAGTCAATAACTGTCAGTTATGAAAGTAGGGAATTTATTGCATTTTTCATGTCAAGCCAAAGCATCTGGTCTTAAAGACCAATATACAAAGTAGAAAGCATTAAATATTCCCTGCTGGTGAGGTGGCCTGACTCTGCTGTTTTAAAGCATATCCAAACAATGCAACCTCCACCCAAATTATCCTAGTTGGTACATGGTTCTTTACTTTCCTTTATTTGCTCAATGCCTTCTGTTGTGTGTTCTTCAGTTTCATACTTACCCAATGTCTCACTGGAAAACCCTTTTTTCTCTTGTCCATTATGTTTTTCTTCAAGAGCAGAGGTTTCATCCTTGTACATCTAGTGAAGCTTTAGCTTGTAAAGTCTCTTTTACGTTGTACAGGCATGCACTATAAACAGTAGAAGCCACCTGCTGAAAGACACATGGGGACATTTTAGGCTTTATGGAGATACATTTTATCATCTTGCTTTCTTACTTAACATTGAACCTTTTGGGATGAACAGATATGGAAAGGTTTCCTTTTGTTTTTAAAGTCAGAATTATATACATGGCTATTTTGGTAACAGAAAAAAAATATATAGAACATTTTTTAATCCTAAGAAAATAAAATTGAATAGTCTCGAAAATCAAAAACTCAAGTTGTAGAAAATATGAAAATGTTTTATGAAAACTGACTTCGGACCATAATCTTAACCACCTTTATAGAGGAAGTAGTGAACAAGCTTCATTTTGACTGACAGTTATGGTGGCAGAATTAAACAGAGATCCTCACAATCTGTTCAATCACTTTTTCTGACTATACATATATTGTTAAAATCCTCCTTGAGTGCTTTGATCATTTCTTTTTCTTAAACTATTCTTTTTGTAAATGCATCAGAAGTATGTTTTAAGTTGTTGCTTATGCAAGAAAATGCATCACATTCAAAAGCTCAAGTTTTTTGGCACCTTTGTGGGTGAAAAATTCACGGTATGCAGAAAGAGGTTTGACTCACTTTGTGGTGGTGCGCTAATTGTGGGCACAAGACCTCGTGTAGCAGGCCATAGTGGTATTGCCCCTCCTCTTTTGTTTTCAACAGGAAATGTATGTAGGAGGGAGACCAATGGCCTTTTGTGCTTCAAAGAGCACAGATCGGTTTTTCCTCTGCGTTTTTCCACTACTTGCACTATTGTTGTTATAACAATCATCTTTATCAGTCATTATGTAAAGTTACAAATTATGACAAATGGGTGGGGATCTGTTTAGCTGTGTGTACAATGCACTAATGCGTAATGTAATGCACATCATGAATTTCACTCCAAGGACATTATAGGGTCAGATTCAATGGTAAAATATGGTGATGCACCGTATGATGTACAGAATCACTAAATGAAGGTGTGACCTCTGCAGTTATTTTTGTAGAAAGACTGAAATCTTGTCTTTTAGTCTTTGTTGGAATTCTTATTTTTGAAATTAAGCAATAAAAGCTAGAATATCCCAGAGAATCATTTCATAGATTCCTTTTTTTTTTAACTGTTAAGTTGCCTCATCATATGTTTTGTTGTTTTTCTTTTTTTTTTTTGCATCTACTCTGTTGCAGAAAATGTGATTTAAAAAATGATGCTTCTTAACATGGTCTTTCTCTCACAGGTAAGCTCAACAGGTTATTTTTGGAGGCTTTTAGTCACAAGGCTAAATTTCACTTTACACTCAGCTGTTTCCTAAAAACTAGGGCTATGATACATGTAGTATGTTGAAATTGCATTTCAAGAAAGCAAAACAGCAACAGTTGCAGAACAAGTAACTAGCACCTTCCTTAAAATGTAGTTGAGTAGAAAGAAAAATATTTGACTTTGAAATGTACTGGAGCAAAACTTATAAGTACCCCCCAAAAAATGACTCAAGTAAAGATACTTAAAGAAAGTACTTAAGTACAGTAAACAAGTAAATGTATTTTCTTACTTTCATGACATATATTTGTGACTTTACCTCATACTTCTGATGGTAGGATTTCATTCTTTTCTGTAAATGCTTCCCTTTTCATTTAAGCACTCTGACTGTTTTTGTCTTGTTCTGTATTATTCCATCATCAAATATATTGGGCTGCCATCATTCTTGGTCCCAAGTTCACACCAATTTCTTTCTGGCTCACCTCTCCATTAATAATGACTCTCTCTTTTACTGAGGATTAAAAAAAACAGTCCTGTTCATTACCAGACTGTCTTGCTTTTCTGTTATTTTTGTAGATCAGGGGTCACCAACATGGTGCCCGCGGGCACCAAGGGGCCCTCAGAGACCACAAGGGGTGCCCTAAGAGTCTTCTGAAAATAGAACTACTCAACAGTGAGCTACGTTTGAAATTTCATTGTATTCTGTTGCTCTTCTTTTTTAAATCAGTTATAGAACATTTCATCATTAATCATATATGGCATTTAAGCATTTATAGATTTCAAAATGAAAATGTCTAAAAGAAAATCAGAAATTTAAAGATATGATAAAGATATGTATATAATGTATGAAGTTTAGGTGACCCTTGCAATTCATAGGTCAGTATTGGTAGCCCTTCCTGTGACTCAGTGCCCCTGAATTAGCCCTCAACTGTAAAAAGGTTGGTGACCGCTGTTGTAGATTTTATCACTTTGGAAACTAAGCTTTTGTCAATTTCCTAAGACTTTTAAATTTGAAACTGTATCTGCTTTTGGCTTTTTCTATTTTAGCAATAAGCCAGCGTGACTGTACAAAGTAGGCCAGGGAGCATTCACATAGCAGGTTTATTTATGTCAGTAATGCATTTTAAAAAAGTGAATCTTGTATTTTATATACAATCACTAAAAGCATAATCACAATTTAACTGGTTAATTCTGTCCAGGTTGTTGATTGTTGTCAAAGTGGGGGTGGAGGTTTGACAGGACACAAATGCAGACACAAAGCTTGAGGTAGTTACTTAAAGGTTTAAATTACAAAAGTTTAACAGAAGCAAAAATCGAAAAATATAAATCCACAAGAAATCCAAAAATGCTCAAAACCAAGAATACTCACAACAAGAAGGGGACAAAGTAATGACGACAAACCAGCAAAGAGTGACTGCACAGGAGGAGAATAAATGGGAGAAAGAAACAAAGACCAGGCTAATTAGCAGATTGGGAGCAGGTGTGAACAGAAGCAACAAGGGAGCTAGGGAAAAGGAGACTGACACAGGAGGGCAAACAGGAAATATCTAAGAACTCAAATACAATAAAAAAAAAAAATACCTAGAAAACAAGAATCAAAATAACACCAATGAAAACTCAAAATAAAACTTAGACAAAACCAAAACCATGACAATTGGGAATTACAGCTATTGACAATCGAACATAAATTTAAACTACTTTCGAGAACCAACTTCTAAAATAAGATACACTAAAGACTATATCCAAGTAGCGTCATATATTTACATGGGATACTTGGATGGGATTCTTTTTGGGACAAAAAACCCCAGCCGCTATAAACCATGACCTGGATGCTTCTTGATTCAGGGCCCATTAATTGGCTTTTCTTCCTTAGTCAGTTAAAACTGGATTATTCCTTTTACTTGTGTAAACTTTTTTGTCGCACTTTCTTAATCCATGTAACTTTGCATTTGACCAGCTTTGATGCAGCGCATTGTAAAAGAAGAGCTTCTTTAGCTAATAGCTTTTGCGGTCCACTGTCCTTGTGCATGGTCTTTTTTATTTAGTAGATGCAGTAAGGAACTGATCTTCACCTAAGCAAGCCTAAAACTTTAGGTATTTATTAGCAGAAGGGCCACATAAGAGAGTTTTCCTCTCCACTGTCGCTACATGCATGCTTGGTGTTAGGGATTTCTGTCCGGTCACTGAGTTGATGCAATCAGCTGGTTTTTCTTAGATAGAAAATTTTCAAACATTCTGACTGTATGGTCTGGTTGAATTGCCTCTGTAAAGTGCCTTGAGATGACATGTGTTGTGAATTGGAGCTATATAAATAAGCTGAATTGGAAAATTGAATTGAATTATTCGATGGTTTAAAGTGTTTTTGGGCTAATCTGTTTTCTGCTATGTAGATGTACTGATGTGCATAATGGCCAAACATTTCTGCATTGGTTTTATGTGTCCAAAGCGGCTATTGTTCCATATGTAGTTATTATATAAATACAAATCTGTAAACCAAACGTATTTACTAACAACTTTTCTATTTCAGCTTTAATGAATGAAGGCTTAATTCTATTGGGTGTTCTTGTACACTTGAAGACAACATTTTCATCATAAGGATTAATATTTCAAAAATAATGCATCTACAGAACATCTAAAGTCGTGCAAAAAAAGTACTAAAGATAGTCGTATACATATAATTGTTTTATAGATTTGGACAGGTCCAAAATACATAAACATTTAGTTACAACGTCAACATCATCATGAAAGGATTCTGCACCACTAGGGATAATGGGTTGAAGTCATGTGACACGTAGTTTAGGTGTTGCGGGATCCCATTAGTGCTGTAATAGAGCTGAGAAAGGACTTCTTCTTGGCTTCACATTATTTTCATATTTAAACCAAATAAACAAAAAAGAATCAAAACAAAGTTGAACATTCATTTGCTGACTTCCGACTTGAAAGATAAGTGTTTGTTAGCATTGGCAGACCTAGTAACCAGTTGAAAAATAGTTAAATAGAAGACTGTAATGAGATGAGTGAGTACAAGTGCGCCACTCGCTGGCTGGTAGGATATAAACGTGTAGCTATCTCCTTTAAATCAGATATTTTTATATCCTTACAGTATCTGTAAACCCATAGAATGGGGAGAGGGTGTGGTTTTCTTTCCTTCAGAGTAGTCAAAAAGGAAAACATCCTTGATTCAGTGATAAATTATTTCTACTTAGAAGTATTGATACAGCAAAAACAAGAAAAGGGTAAATAAGTGGTCAAACCATTTTGGTGTTGTGTTGTTACAGTGCTGGCTGTGGAAGAACAGGGGCCCTGTGTGTCATCGATTATACATGGAACCTCCTCAGGAATCAGGTAAGACAATGAATTCAAACAGTATATGCATATTATTGTTCTGACTAGACAGCAATTCAGTTTTTGAAATATTTTGTATATTTTAAATTGCTCTTTTTTTATAGACGATCACTTCAGACTTTAACATCTATAACTTAGTTGAAGACATGAGGACCCAGAGGCCCTCTGTGGTTCAAACAAAGGTAATTAATCGAAAAGTAGACTTGCTTTTCAGACAAATAGCATCATTTCCATTCAAATTCTTCTGCTGATTTAGTTTTGTACCAAAGAAACATGTTCTAACAACAATAGTTTTGTTTTTTATCTTCAGGAACAATATCTGCTCGTCTACAGAACCATCAGGGAACTGTTTAGGAGGTATTTGCAGACGATGGAAACACAAAACTACCATGAGGAGGTAAGCAACAAAAACAATAAATCCGTCTAGGAGCCGGATATATAATGTAAATATATAAAGTGACATCCAGAACCACTGATCAAGTTTTCTGTTTATCTCTTCGTATTTAATGTGTTGGTCAGTAAGGTCAAAATTAAACCTAAATTATTTTGTTAGTTCATATTTTAAGTGCTATTCTCTGTTGTTTACTGGATGTGGGTTGCAGCTAATAAAACATATTTTGGTTGATAAGAAAATGGGAATATTACAGATTAGAAGATCAATCAACAATTTAGATTTTTGATCCTGAAATATCATGTTATAGCCTAAATAATGGAGAGCAAACTCCACTCCTAGAGGCAGGACATTTGAGTTTGAGAAAACTGGCCTACATGATCGAATGCCCCGTTTACACTACCCCTCTGAAACAGATCCGTGCCGAGTCGGACTGAGCTTGGATTAATTAACCCTGCCAAGCTTGGTTCTTACGGCCTTTTACACATCACGCTAGCATGGCTCCTCGCCGCCTATTGGCAGTCCACGGTACTACAGCTCTCAAGGTGGGAATCATGCAAACAAAAATTGCGGTACACATAAAATTCAGGAATTCATGTTTGTTTATATTAGTGATATTTCGTAGTTTGTGGAATGTCAGGAGAAGAAGGCATCCTTCTCTGTCTCGGCATCATCCCAGGTCACACCATACTCTTTTGTGCATATTGTTTAAAACAGCTGAGAAGAAGTTTATGTTGTGAACAGGTTAAGAGATCTTTGATCTTTGTGGGAAAAACCTGCGAAATGAGTCAGCTGACTGTAAATAGGAGATGACGTGTTCTGCTCATGTCCTCTTTGTTATCAGAGAACTGAGCCACAACTGAACCTTGTCGAGCCATACTGCTGAACTAGTTCTAGTTTTAGCATGGTTCGGTTGTGTCTGGCATGGTCCAGTTAGGTTGTGCTCCATTTACACTCAACAGTTATCTCGGTTGGCGTGGTCGGACAGTTCTCAGCACGGTTTCAAAAGGGTAAAAATGAGGTAAAAGAGAAGCTACTGAATTAAAAGAATCCCAGTGGTCAGTGGCCCTCCATGTGGAGGGTAAACAATGAATGTTCCTTATCAAAGAAGCTGACTCTACACTGTTATAATCACCAATGATAAAAGGTAAATGAAAGGAAAACGTGAGAAAAACAAAAGAAATAACTGTCGCCTGAAGACCGTGAAGCAACAAGGACCATTGAAAGAAAAATTTTTTGGGGGGGCTTGACTTACAAGGATACTTGGCCTACAAATCTCACATTTCCTGTGTACAACAATTCAGGCTTTAACTTGCTGTTGTATCTGTGTGGTGATGCGAATTTTAATCACCAACAGGACTTGTCACTTAACCCCCCCCCCCTTCCCTTTAATAAAAATTATTAAAGGTGCATAGTCACCTTATATGGCAGGGTTTTAAATTTGCTCTGCAGTAACTCACTCTGGTTGCGTACCATTTTTTTTTTAAAGATTACCACATCCTGTTTGCTTATTATCGGATTTTGATCAATTGTTTTTCTTAGTTTGTTAGTTAATACGGCCCTTTATGTGTATTTCAAACAACAGCAGAGATACAGTACTGCATAGAGATGCAGGGGGTAAACAAGGAAATAGTCTTTTGTGGCTAAGCTTCTTAGCATCTCCTAGCGAGGTGTGAAAATAATTTCAAAAAGTACAAGATCCAGTGTAAAAAAATAAAAAATAAAACAAAATTTTATTCCAAGATGGATAAGACTCAAATAAAGCTAGAAATATAGTATGAATGTTAAAGCTGCTGAGGTTTTTTAGTAGTATCTGTTAAGTTGATAGATTTATGAGTAAACATCCTTTATGGATTAATACTGATACAAGTAATAGCAATGCTATTACTAGTATCAGTATTTTTTTGTGTGTATTTTGTGGTTTTTGGTTGTGTAGGCATAGTACGTAACCTTTAAAGAAAACGTACATAACTTTTGACACAAGTATTAGTTTAGTTTGAGATATGATATATGATTCCAAAGATCAATATACATCAATCTCTGCTCTCTCATATAGGATATAATCTAGAGGGGTGGATTATTCCTTGTCTTTACAAGTCACTCCATGACTTCTCAGTCTGCTGGTCCAAAGTTGTCTGCTAGCAGATTTTAAACCGTGGAATGAGATTGTTAATGTTTATGACATAAGAGTTCTGCCGCATCATGTTGAGTTTAATAACATCTGAGACCTATAGATAATTTTTTTGCATGCAACTTTTACCGAATGCAAAAAGGTATGTAAAGCGCAAACATCAGAATGATGAAAAGAAGCAGCTGTGGGAGGCTTTCTTGCGGTTTCAGTATATCATGAATATAGAATGCAGTCGCATGATGAGTGGAAAATCAGAAGCAGCCCCATGATTAAAACCTGTGAGGGTAGTGTGGTATTGCTCAATCTGATCTCTGCAGTCTGTTTTTTCTTTACTTATGATGGCATGGTTTAAAAGTGTGGCAGGTGGTTGGATTTAAATGGATTTTTCTCCATTTCTTACCGTTATATACATCACATTCTCTTAACATTGCAACAAGGAAGTTTGGCATTTTGTCTGTTTAAAAGGCAAACTTGTGATTTTACATGATATTATCTGTACATGCTGATTGATATCTGTAACGCTGTGTTCCGGAGTTGGGTGATTATGGATTCATAATTAATTAATTGCTGTAACCTTCTTGATTGTTCCAATCCAGCTCTTCTAAAAAGAAAATATCTTAAACACAACCTATAAAGCTTTTTTTTATTGTTCTGCATTGATGGATTCCAGCTCTACCTGTTAATAATAGTGGCCTAAAATCTCCTAATTTTTTATTTTGATCTCCTACATAATCTGTTCATATATTCATACCCTTAGACAATTGTTCACAGTACTATGAATAATGTCATTAAAATAATCTTATTAGTCAGCACTTCCTGCTGCTTGAAACAAGATATTTATGCACTTTATATGAAGAAACAGAAGATTTTTATCTTACTGTCTTTCAATTATTAATACTTTTCCTGTTTTAGGATTAAAAAAAATAAATCTTGTATTTAGCAAATTTTTATTTTACTTTTTAAAATAAGACGTTTCCATGCATTTCCTCAGTACTTGGCAGAGCTGACTTTCACATTATTAGACTTCAGTCTAGTGATCCGGGTACGTTTCTATAAACTGCCTCGATAATTAGAAGTAATTTGGTCCATTTATCAAGAAAAACAGCTGTAACTTGTTTTGTTTAAGGATGGTCACCCCTGCAAATACTGACGGATCACATTAACCTTATATGGACCACATGTTGCCTTTTACAGCTTTTCTTTCTAGGTGCTGGGTGCTCATGAAAAAGTAAATACTTACATGATCAATCATGTGAACACCCTGATTAAAGTAAAGGTCATGGTCACCAGAGGTCACATCCTGTTGTAAATCTTCTTCATTTTGATCCGGTTAGGTGACGATGGCCCAATCAGCCGTCGCTGCGATGACAGAATACGATCTCTCCGATCAGAGTGAGGACCTCGATTTGTCGCCACAACATCATGACCTGTTTGAAGAAGAAAGGGGTTATTTACACGATTACTTCTCGTCTATGGCCGAGGCTTCAGAGGATCAAACTGCCTTTAGATATGAGGACACGCAGTGGGGGCAGCAACAGTATAACCCCTTCCATGACACAGGGGAGGTTCTGAATGCTACCCAGAGATTGCAGGAGGAACCCAATGGTTCTCCCAAACTGCTCCATAACAACCATACTGCATTCACAGTGAGTGAGAGCGTCCCAAACAGTGAAACCATCGCTGTAAAAGACTCTACAACTTTAACGGTCGTGCCTGAGGCTGTGTGTCTGATGGTGGAGGACCCTTACTTTGACACTCCTATGAGTTCCCCTTCATCCGAGGAGGTTCTATTGGACCCAGCAGAAGACCCCAACTGGACTTTCAGCCCTCTCTTCAACACACCCTCTTTGCTTTTGAACAATCAGACCATAGAACCCAGCTCTCTGGTTTCAGGTAAGTGGAAATTTCTGTGCACCAAAGACTATATTTTCTGCATTGCAATGGAATGTATTTCATTTTTGTTTATTTTCTTTATGTTCAAAGTTCCAACTGATGATGAGTCACCTCCGCCTTTACCTGAACGAACCCCTGAGTCCTTCGTCCTGGCCGAGGAAGCAGGTCAGTTTTACTTAGTGTGGAAAACTTGGGACAAGTTGCATTCTGCTTCTATCAGACTTTAAGTCCTATCCAAATATTCAAAGATTCTCCAATCTTTTAGTACATATCAATTATGTAAGTAGGAAAAAAAAATCTTATGACTACTGGTCTTTGTTTGCCAGAGCTCTCGGATCCATGTGAAAGGTTGTCAATTATCTTTCCACCAAATTCTGCTGCTGCTGAACCTACAAGGGAACTACAAGGTAAGAAAACGTCAATGGAAAATTTCTATCCATCGAATATTTTAATAGTATAAATATCTGACCATCATTATACATTTCACTCGGTTTCCATTTTCACAGGAAGCCCCCCATCACCGGCCCCACCGCTTCCAGAAAGAACCCCCGAATCATTTGAGTTAGCCGTTGATCCCGGTAAGATTCTAACAATGATTATTTAAAGAGAATGCACACTTATTTTCTATCTAAAATCCCATTTCAAATCAACTAATTTAAAATTCTTAGTTGTTGTAGAGCCTCGGTTAGAGGTGCCCCTTGCAATGAACCCGGGTGTTATAGGATTATCTTCAGAATGGTCAGGAACTTTGAAGCCAGAAGAGGCACTTCATGAGGATAAAACATTTGTGAGGAGCAAGGTAAGTACACGTATAATCTCACTGAGTAATTCATTGATTGACTTTATCGATCTCCCAGTGGAGAAATGTACTTGTTACATCAGCTCAAATAGTCAAAGGAGAAGAAGAAGGTTGCATAAGGAAGAAAAATGTGCATGGGATATATACAGTATACACAGTGTGTCCACATTTTTCTTTTTTTTATAGTAGGATCCTCTTACAAGGTTATTATAGATACCCATATAAACACGGGGTGTATTCATACAGATGGATGTTTATATTTATATACATAGTTATTGCACTGGGTGTCAGATATAGAGAAACAGGTTATTGCACAGGGTATCAAATAGTAATTGCACATTATACATTGCACAAGTTTTTGCCGTTGTAGTGTGGCATTGTAGAGTCTGGTTGCAGCAGGGATGAATGATCTGTGGTTGCGCTCCTTTTTACAAACAGGGTATAAAGGTCTTTCACTAAAGGAGCTGCTCAGCTCCTCTACAGTCTGGTGCAGAGGGTAGAAGGTGTTGTCCATGATGGATGTAAGCTTGGACAGCAACCTCCTCTCAGCCACGCTCTCCACTGAGTCCAGAGTGCAGCATAAGACAGAAATGGCCTTTCTCACTAGTTTGTTTAGTCTCTTTCTGTCCCGCTCTGTGCTGCCAGGGGCCCGGCAGACAAAAGTACAGAGGAGGGCTGATGCCACCACAGAGTCATAGAAGGATTTAAACAGGGGCCTGCTCACTCCAAAGGACCTAGGCCTCCTCAGGAGGTGGAGGCGGCCTTGGACCTTCTTATACAGGGCTTGTATAAGAAGTCCCAAGGCTTTTACCAAAAGATGGTTACAATTTTACCAATATAGACATGTTAGACATCATTAGAAAGCTTATATTCTCCATAATTCAACCACCAAGTTCATCTTATGGACGCAACGAGCCACAAATTAACACAGATATAGCAGCATGGTAAAACATAAATATTAAAAACAGCTGCGACAAGAATTTTAAAGCATCCAGAAGCCATATTATGAATCCAATCTTCAATTGTTTATAATCCATTTGTCCATAAGGGTCCACAGATTAATATAAATCCAGTATTTTCATAATACAAATATTCTGTGATAAGAAAATGGCCACATATCTTCTGTTTTTTGACATCAGAAAATTTTGCTGGTCATAGCTAATGCTTAGCAACTTGAAAATAAGACTTACTTCCTTAAACATTTGCCTGTGATGTTTGGTATGTTTGTTTTCATCACTTTTCTGCGTACAAAACAAAAGTGTCCACATCTGTGTATGATAAGATTTGACTCAGGGACATCCCTTGAAGTATCACGAGCGCTCCTTGCCTGTCAGCCAATGACGCAAAGAGTAGCTCTATTATGCCTTCTTCTTGTATTGCTTAAGACCACATTCCCTGTTTGCTTTGTAGCTAATGAAATAGGGTTTCAAACAATGGTAGGCATGGCTAATTTGAATAGTGCACCCAGGATATACACACAGATACACACAGATTGACTGGATTATTGCACATTATTAGATAATAAGATGGAAACTTAGAAAAATGGAAAAAAAAATATTTGCTTCATAAATGCTCTGTGGTCAACAAAATGCTTCAGTGTGATTTTTGGGGTACAATTGTTGTGTAAAAGCAATGAGGACAATTTGGAATAATTTAGAGACGCTGGTGACTCCACACTGCACAAACGATCTCAAAATAAGTAAAAATGTCTTAAATTAAGGGTATTTACCCTTAATTAGAGCAGGTAAATAAGAGGATTTTCCAATGGAATTAGTATTTTTTTCTCTTAAAATAAGGTATCTGGATATTATGCACTTAAAATAAGACAATGCAGATGTTTTTTTTCTTATTTTAAGTGTAAATTGTCTTGTTCCATTGGCAAAGTGTCTCACTTAAATCCTTAATTCAAGAAAAAAAATGCAAGAGATGAGAGGTGATTAAGGGTGATAACACAGGTAATCAAAAACCTGACTTTCAGCAGCATTAGATTTAGATTCCAATGGAAATCGTAGTCTTAAAAAAATAAAGTCAAGGACTTACTGAGCCTGACGAGCTATTAAAAGGGCCCAATGATGGCTCAGGAGGTAGGAGTTCATCCTGTAACAACAGTGTTGTTGATTTGGGCTCCTGCTCCGTTCATGTCTTCATTGGCTTTGGCGGTCCGATTAGTATTGGACGGCGAATGTCTGTCCATCCATTTCTCCTTCCTGCTCGGTTCTCCTAGACCATGCAACTCTCAGTCTGCCTGGGGGTCTCCTCCCAGAGGAGAAGGTTACAGATTTAGACAAATCTTCAATGTTCACACCACCAGATTATTTAAAATGCAGCAGCCAAACATCTTCAACTCAGATTTACACTCCCTATTTGCTCCCGGTTCATTTCAAAATTTGTTTCACTTTAGTCACCCCAAAATCTTAAAAGCTAAAATTAGAGTTTTTTCATTATACCTTATAAATCTAATTATCTTTAACGTTTTAATAGTCATCTTTTTTTTTTTTTATAATTCAGTGTTGTTGTAAAAGGAGTCCAGATGATGTCTCTATAGTCTTATCTCTGCAGTAGAATAATTATATATGGCCACTGCAATGTGTGATATCAACGAAAGGTTCCTATTCATCCAGGTGCTTACCTGGATGAATAGGTAAGAGAAGGTTAGAGGGACTTTAATGATCCCATTAAGGAACATACTGATAGGTTTGGGACAGCCATGTTTGCATTTTAAATACTGAGGAGAATCAGTTTAATTCATATTTATGCTGTGTGTCTGAATGTTTCTAAAACAAGGTAGATTTTTCTCACAGAAAACTGTTCTTTTTTCTTGCAGAGTCTAAGAGCAAATATGAATTTCTCAGGTAAGAGACATCAAACAATAAGCTGATTAATATATAATTAATGTTAGGATTTGAAAAATTTAGCTTCTGGTTTTCACATATGCAATTTTTGATGCTGCCAGAAGAAGAGTATAATTTGATAATGTTTATATTTTCTCATTAACACTCCAGCTTCAATTACTCAACTTGATCCAACAAATGTGCACAACTACTGTCCACCTGTGGCTCCTTTGACTCCTTCACATCTTTCTAACAGTGAGTTGTCTAAATACCTGAAAGATATATTCACTTGTTTGTTTTTAAGATATAGAAATGAAAACCTATGTCTTAATCCACAGTAGTGATATACAATGTAAAAAGATAAAATATTCATAATTTATAAGGTACTGATTAAAAACAAAAAAACAAAAAAAAAAACGTTACACTCAATCAGTAAAATATTATAATATATAAATAAATATAAAATATTTTTGTCATCTTAAACAAGTAATTATGAAATCTCCAAATCAGGCAGATACACAATAAAGTGTACAGATAAATAAATAAACTATAAAATGTTATTTAAAGTCAGAAATCAAGTAAAAATGGCGAGACGAGAACTAAAAATGCTTTTATTTGGCTTAACAGCTGAGGAAAGTCTGGCGTCACCTTTAGCGAAAGGGGCTCCTGAATCCTTCCCTTTCCCTGCAGAGGAGGGTGAGCATCATTCCCCTTTCAACACACAGAAGCAGCTTGTAGAGAAGTAATTTTTTTTTTTTCTGAGGGTTACTCTGTCTGATCCTTTAGCTCATGAGAGAAATATGCTACGCCCCCATTCCATGGGTTCAACACAGCGCCTACTGAGAGTAGGAATGTCCTCAGAGTGGGACGGAAGCTCCCAACCAAAGAAGTTCCTGGATGTTGTCATGAACCGCAGCAAGGTACAGAAATTATTCCAGGGAGCTTAACAGACAGTCACAGGTTGGATTTCAGCAGAACCAATTTGGGAGGATTTTTATTAAATTATAAAGATAGTCTTACTATTTTTAATCTTTTCTTTCAGAGTGTTCGAGCTAAAAGTTCAAAATCAGGTGAGTTGTTTCCTTCATCCCCCGGGGAATTTTAAATAACTGAGTAATATACTATTTGTAACATTTACGTTATACTTTATTGCAGCTGCTTCTTGTATTTTTTGGTCACTTTTGGTCAATGGTATCACATTTGGTATCTGACCATATCTGTGGTCACATATTCTCTCCTTGGTTCGCCTTTGAAGTTAAAGAAATTCTTTAACTGAACTTTATGCTTACAAAAAACCCCTACAGTCACCTCATGGTCTGTCTGTTAACTCCCTGCTTGGTGGGTGAGGTAAAAATCCTCCTCCCTATCTGGGTTTCCTTTGATTATGTGTTTCTTCCTTTCCCCTTTCGTTTTAGAGTTCTTAAAAATGTGGTTTAAATGACAAATCAGCCATCTATGGATTGTGACCTTTTTGGATTTGTCTTAATTTTCTGTGCACAGGTAGATATATGAACAGTGATTCAGAAACTACAAATATATTCCAACAACAAGCGCCTAGGATAAAGTTCATGCTGGTTTAAATTACAGTAAACCATCCGTTTATCAGATGTCGTCATCAGTAAAGAAGCGGTGTCTTGTGCGCACATTCAAATTCATAGGGGGAAAAAGGCATCGCTATCATAAGAGGGGGAGATTTCTAAACAAAGGAATTAATGCTTGACTAGTTAGATATTTTCAGTGCTGATTATTATTATTATTAAAAGTGGAAGTAAATATGTTTCACGGGTGATTTTTAAAAAAAATCATTGTGTTTGTACTGCAGAGCCCCTCACTGCATTTCCGCAGCTCACTCCTCTTCCTGTGGTCGCAGCTGAAGGAGGAAGTGGTGAGTTAGTTTGATGCACACTACACAGTAGCCTTTCTCACACAGTCTGCTATTAATAACTCTATAAGTCCCTGTTGTCAAAACGACAGATCCTTTCAACAAAGCAGTGCAGCCACGATAAGCTGCACATCTAAAGAAGCCAGGTTTCCTTCTAAGAGCTCAGATAGTGTTTCTGCACAGATACGTGGGGAGGAGTAAAGTGTTAAGTAAGCGTCTACACTGGGACAGAAATAAGTTTAATCTCCTTTCTGTTTCTGTGTTCATCAGAGCAAGTGCAACCACAGAATATGAACCACAAGTCCCCCCCAAACACCGACAGATCAGGAAACAAAGCAGACAAAAGCAACGAAAAGGGCATGTTGAGAACAAAGGTAACACAAAAGAAGAAAAGTTAGAAGAAATGATCAATTCCTAAAAAATAAGTAATTTAGTGTTTTTTCTTTTGTTTATTTTTTTATTCAGAGCCTTAAACTTTTTAGGCATAAACCGAGACGTAAGTAAAAATGTCTTGTACTTGGTATTGATAAAACTGCCAGTTTCTCTTATAAAATAATAAATAAATGTGTAAAAACATTTTTTTTTTTAGCCAAAACAGCCCCTCCACCTCCTCCTACTCAGGCTGGAGCTGCACCTCCATCACATGGGGGACTATCTGTGTTCAAATTTGGTAAGACACCAGTTTACACACAATCTTATTCTTTGTAAAAATAAAGTCAAACATAATGGTGTGATGTAAAAAGAAAATAATACATGCTTTGGTTTCATTACTTCGGTATAGCTTCCTGAATCTGATACTTTTGCAGTCACCATTTAGGAACAGTCCACATTAAATTTAAGGAGAATAAGATAAAGCTGTGAGGAACCTTTAACTGGAGTCGGTACCCCAAGCTTTGGACATCTCAGGGTATTGGAAGAATGTGCTCTAGTCAGAAAAGACCCAAAACTAAAGACTTTAAACCCCAAGCAGAAAGCTATGTGAGAGCGTAAACGAATATTTTTGCCTCACCCTCATGCAGGGTTTCTCAACCCTGGTCCTTAAGGTCCAGTGTCTCCGCTTCCACAGCAGAATCAAATGGCTGAATTACCTTCTTGGTATGCAGGAAGTTCTCCAGAGGCAGGTGGGAGGAAGCAAAGATGGAGGTAAAGGATGCAGGACAGCGATGATAATGTTGATAGCTGCAAAACAATCTATCAAATAGAAATGAGGGAAGAGCAATGGATAACAACAATAGAAGGCAAATTCCTAATGGAAAAACAAACACACTGAGGCTACAAGAACCACAATTGGAAAAGAAATGGAAAAAATGGAAACTGTACAAGCAAAGTAATTACCAATGTATACCCAGTCAAGTTAATGTTGTAAAGTTTCTCTTTCAAAAGTTCAATGAAATATAGGTAAAAAAAAGAAGAGAAACAAGATGCGGTACACCAGACCTTTAGAACTGGAATTGAGCAACCATGATGTAACAAGGAAGTGGCGGAATCATGCTGTGGGGTTTATTTCTTCGAAGCACATTGCTTAGAATAGAACAGGCCAGAGGAGACCATTTGAGAATTTGTGGAAAGACTTGAAAATGTCAAACAGTTCAGTGGTTTCAATACTTTTGCACAGTGAGAAAAAACCCCATAATTCCTTGTTATTTTCATAAGATTCCAATTAGAGATGCAGCGATCCAGTTTTTATCCGGTCCAATCTAGTACCGATACCTAAGCTGAGCATATCTGCTGATATCTGATACAGATCCGATTCAAATGTTGAATGAATGAATCATGTCGCCATGTGAGTGAAGGCTTTACCGTTGACATTGTTAAAGAAAGGTAGCCAAAAAAACACATACATGAATGTAATTTATATTATTAACAAATAAGCTGCAACTCTAAATAAATACAGGGTTTATACAGGAATGAATAACTTAAATTTAATGTTTTAATGCTCTTAGAAATAATTTTAATGCCACCAACAGGTACCTGTCGACAGGCTGCAGCCATGTCCTGAATTCGTTTTCTAGCCACTTTTGTTGAAATGTGCTTTTTTCCCCCATTCTCTAGCTTTTTCTGCGACTCAAGCTTCTTTTCTGAACATACAGCTTTGCGATCAACCGGAAGCAGTTCCAAGCAAATATATCGTGATATAAAATGTCTGACGAAATTGTTCTTTTTTTTTAAATAAAGCATTTTAAATGCCACAATAAACACATCCAATACATTTTAATGCCAATTAAGACCTTAATTTAAAAAATAATTTAATGACTTTTAATGATTTATAATGAGGCACGGAAACCCTGAAATAAAAGTTCCATGTGAAGTGCACTGGATTGGATCTTCAATATCAAATATATAACGATATCCTATCCAGCTAATTAGTCCATATTGGAGCCATTATCTGATCTAGGTATCGGATCAGTGCATTTCTAATACCTTTACAACTTCATGTGTGTTCCAAATGTATTTGTCCACTGGAGGTTTGCTCATCAGTGTGCAGCACCTTAGCAGCAAAGCAAATCCCTTGCATCTGTAAAACACTGCTTGGCAATAAAGATTTTTTTTCCTGATTTCTAAATGTCAATTCTTGCAGGATTTGGGAACCGCTTCAGAAAGCCGAAAGGTCCCCGGAGTTATCCAGAGACCTGGATCTGAAGAGAGACAGGATCACAATGATACTGTGCAGAACTCGTTGACTTTGGGACAGAAGCAGGTTTATTACAAAGTTGTCAAGAAAACATCCGTCACAGCAGAACAGCTAAGAAATGCCTAAACAGGAGGATCTGTGCAGCAGCAGGACACACACAGGAAGAGCTCAGTCTTTGTGTAATTTATGAAGTAAAGCAAATTTTAACTACTGGAATGAGAAACTGCTTTGAGAAATGTGTTTGCAGTATGGATTACAGACAAAAACTTTTTTTTTGTGCTCAAGGCAACGCTGTTAAACTGTGTTAGGACTTCATTTAATGTGTGATCACCCATACACTTTCAGTGTGAAACAAAAAAAAACGGGTGCAACAATGAACCTTTGAGAGGATGACACGTTCCTTCAAATGGAGCAGACTTCTTGTTTCATGCTTCTGCGTATCGACGCATTGCAACTGCACAACTATTTATTAAATAATATGACTTAGCGTTCCACCTGTTGCAACCGGATCATAACCAATGTCTTTATCAGCTACCCTACTGTCACTGCTCAAGTTAGAAAAAAAAATAAACATAAAAAAAGCTTCAAGAAAGAAGAGCTACAGCATTAACCCAAGTTAAGACTATGAGAGAGCCATATTTACATAAGAAAGGCAATCCTGTCAAACATATCTGTGTTATTTGCTACCTGGTGGCATGAAATATGGTTATTTCTCATTTCAGTTAACAAATAAAAACAGAAGCATTAAGTTTGGTTAATCATTCACTGCAAAAGGCACTAAAATATAGTCAGAGGAAAAGAAGCATGAAATCACTTCTTTCCCTCTAAACATCATTTTAAAGACCAAAAACAGAAGGAATATAATCCAAAGGAGAATTAATCCTATGAATTTTTCCAAAAAACCATTATTACCCTCCAAACTTTTTGATATCACCTGCTAAACTGAAGGTTACTAAAAAAATGTAATTAAACAAAACCATCACAACATTCTCATAATTGTAGCTAGAACTACAACACACCAGTTTTATTCTAAACGCGACGTCATAATAAACCATTATTGCTAACTAAGTGCAACTTCTGCAGTTGATTTAGGATTAAAATGGTGCAGAAATTAGATCATACCACATTAATTTGGAGAAAATAAATATCAAATATGGTAACAAAAAAGTTCACATACAAAATGCACTTCAAATTAAGAACTTAACCTCACAACTGGGAAAACAAGATTTAAGTGCTTTAAGTTGAACAATCGTGTTTCTTTTATAGGGGGAAAAACTGCATAAAATCCCTTTATTGTGGAGTAGGATGACATCCAGGATGTTAGCAGAACTTTGAACATCTGTTGACTGCCCACAAATCATCATCAGTCTGTTTTTAATCACAAATTGTCGAACTTGCCTTTAAGTTTTGCTTCTTCCTGTTTTCTTATTACGGTTCCAAGAATTTTTTTTCACAGTAAGTTTTAGATATATATTTTGTTAACTAAAAAAAAAGCAAAAAAAACTTCCCTCAGTCTCTTAAGCAACAAGTCCATATGGGCAATTTGGGGGTGTGTGCACTTTTTTGCAGATTTCCGCCTTGAATCACTGATAGCTTAGTTTATACCAAAGCTAACATGAAAAGAATGTTTATTTTTATTTCAAAGAGCCTTGTTTAAGCAGCCCGAGATGATTGATGATTAAAAAAGAATAACAGCAGGGATGACAGAGCTTGCCAGCTCTCGAACAATTCTCTGGTTTGGTGCCAATATATTCTCCCACAGTAAAGGTTTACAAGTGTCACACCACTGAAAAAGTGTGCATGGGGCAAAAAAAGTGCTTTAAATATCTGAAAAGATAAGAATGATCTCTTAAGATGCAGATCCTTCTGGCAAAGTGAAGTTTTTCACCTTAATCTGATATAAAAGGTGCCTAGCTAAGTATAAATGGCACCATTTCCATATGTACCAAGGCCACTGAACACAGCTGCCAATTTTTTCAAATTCATGAAATGCAAATAAATAGAATCCCTGGGGTTAAATAGACTCAAAAAGGTTCAGACTTCTTTTTTACATCTGATAACTAAATATATACAGGTGCTGGTCATAAAATTAGAATATCATGAAAAAGTAGATTGATTTCAGTAATTCCATTTAAAAAGTGAAACTTGTATATTATATTCATACATTACATACAAACTCATATATTTCAGATGTTTATTTTGTTTAATTTTGATGATTACAAATGACAACAAATGAAAATCTCAAATTCATCATATCAGAAAATTAGAATATTGTGAAAAGGTTCAAAATTGATGGCCCCTGGTGCCACACTCTAATCAGCTAATTAACTCAAACCACCTGCAAAAGCCTTTAAATGGTCTTTCAGTCTAGTTCTATAGGCTACACAATCATGGGGAAGACTGCTGACTTGACAGTTGTCCAAAAGACGACCATCGACACCTTGCACAAGGAGGGCAAGACACAAAAGGTCATCGCTAAAGAGGCTGGCTGTTCACAGAGCTCAGTGTCCAAGCACATTAATAGAGAGGCGAAGGGAAGGAAAAGATGTGGTCGAAAAAAGTGTACAAGCAAGAGAGATAACCGCACCCTGGAGAGGATTGTGAAACAAAACCCATTCAAAAATGTGGGGGAGATTCACAAAGAGTGGACTGCAGCTGGAGTGAGTGCTTCAAGAACCACCACACACAGACGTATGAAAGACATGGGTTTCTGCTGTCGCATTCCTTGTGTCAAGCCACTCTTGAACCACAGACAGCGTCAGAAGCGTCTTGCCTGGGCTAAAGAGAAACAGGACTGGACTGCTGGTGAGTGGTCCAAAGTCATGTTCTCTGATGAAAGTAAATTTTGCATTTCCTTTGGAAATCAAGGTCCCAGAGTCTGGAGGAAAAGAAGAGAGGCACTTCATCCACGTTGCTTGAAGTCCAGTGTAAAGTTTCCACAGTCAGTGATGGTTTGGGGTGCCATGTCATCTGCTGGTGTTGGTCCATTGTGTTTTCTGAGGTCCAGGGTCAACGCAGCCACATACCAGGAAGTTTTAGAGCACTTCATGCTTCCTGCAGCTGACCAACTTTTTGGAGATGCAGATTTCATTTTCCAACAGGACTTGGCACCTGCACACAGTGCCAAAGCTACCAGTACCTGGTTGAAGGACCATGGTATCCCTGTTCTTAATTGGCCAGCAAACTCTCCTGACCTTAACCCCATAGAAAATCTATGGGGTATTGTGAAGAAGAAGATGCAATACACCAGACCCAACAATTCAGAAGAGCTAAAAGCCACTATTAGAGCAACCTGGGCTATCATAACACCTGAGCAGTGCCACAGACTGATCGACTCCATGCCACGCCGCATTGCTGCAGTAATACAGGCCAAAGGAGGCCCAACTAAATACTGAGTGCTGTACATGCTCATACTTTTCATGTTCATACTTTTCAGTTGGCCAACATTTCTATAAATCCTTTGTTTTTATTGGTCTTCAGTAATATTCTAATTTTCTGATATGATGAATTTGAGATTTTCATTTGTTGTCATTTGTAATCATCAAAATTAAACAAAATAAACATCTGAAATATATGAGTTTGTATGTAATGTATGAATATAATATACAAGTTTCACTTTTTAAATGGAATTACTGAAATCAATCTACTTTTTCATGATATTCTAATTTTATGACCAGCACCTGTATTATTCTGTCCCATTAAACAAAAACATTACAGGAGGTTAAAAAAACAACAAAAAAAACAAGACAAAACACAACAATAATCTGAGATTTAAAAAAAAAGAATAATTTAAGTTTGAAAAGCTTCCTGATTACATCAGTTGTCTAACTTATTTAGTCTTTAACTCCTTTAAATGCTTCCTGCCATGGCGGGCAGAAAGAAGGGCTGCCTGGGGGTCATTTGGGGATCTCTGAGGTGTGGCCATTAGCTTTTGGCAGCAAGGCCTCCTTCGTGGGGTGGACTGAGGTGGAGTAAAGGAGTGGAAGGTGAGCAGATTTGGTTGGCTGAGGAGGGGCTGGCTGAGACTCCGACGGCGTCGCCGGTCTCTGGAACTCCGGTTCCCCGGTTTTGGCGACCCCGCCCAGGATGCTGTCCGCCTGCCGCCGTGAGCAGGGTGTAAGGGTGGAATCTGGTCTTGCCGGGGAGGAAAAGGAGACTCGGCCCGAGGTGGGGCTGAGATCTTTAGGCTGCTGCTCCTCCTTGGCGTCTGTGTCTTCTGCTGAGTGGTACTGTTTAAGGCGGATGTGCCAGGCCAGGCTGCAGACTGCAGACACAGTCTTGAACTGGTGGATGACGTTCCTGGGGATGAAGTAGATGTCATCGTCGCAGAGCTGTGCCCGGATATAGCGGACACCTTCCCTCCTCAGCTGATTCAGTTTGGCATCATCCACCCACTGCACACACTGGACCAGGACACACATGTTAATATAAAATATAAAAACATGAATTCTTTATTGTTGAAATGCAATCTGAACATCTTACCTGAGAAACTGGGGGCTCATAGAGATCCAGTTGCAGCCTCTGGACCACCTCATTAAAGTCCCCAGCATCAAAACACACCACATCTTTGGTGATCCGCGGATGGTTGTCCCTGAAAGAGAGTTCATAAAAACTAAATACAACTTCTTCATAGAGTTTGAAAACTCTGCAATTCATCAAAGGTTCTGCAGGATCTAATAATGCTAGAGGAAGCGCACCCCTCTCCAAAGTGCACAGCCTTCAGGACGCCCACAGCCGCTGTGCTCTGCCAGTCGAAACTCTGCCCCACATGATCAGCATGTGCCTTCGTCCGATCCTCGAACAGAACCTCTCTGGGTTCGCTGGCCCGTGGCAAGTAGTGCAGGTTTTTTATTTCATTCATCGACCTTAAAAACAGAACAAGCCAGTTAGAAGATGTCCTCTTCCTCCTTTTTGAAAAGTAGAACATATTTCCACAGTAAATCTTCACCTGCGGCGTTTAAACGGAGACTTGGGCATATCAGCCGTGGGTACCATTTGCTCTCCCGGTCGCACCCACATAATTGGTCCGTCGTCGCTCTGGGAGCGACAGTCGAGCTTCAGACTGGAGAGGGTCCCCCAGGGCAGGGTCATCTACAATTACAGATTCATTGTTTAAATCATCATCTCTGGAGCTAAGAGAAAGCAATCTAAGAGAATGCTGATCAAAATAAATTTCAAGTTCCTGCAAAACAGCAGTTAGTGATGCAAACAGGACTTTTACATGATATATTAAGAGTTTCAGCCGATGCAGATTATTAACTATTTCTATTATTATTATTATATTCTATTTCCTAATCTCTCTGCAATTCATTAGGCTGTTTTCTTTGTTTTTAAATACAGCATGTCTCCCTCTAGTGGCAGATATAGATGCTTCTATAATAAAACTCATCTTTTTTGGAAGATCTCTGGGATATTTTGGATTTTCATTGAATAAACATTACAAATAGACAGAAAGTGGGTTTAATCTGATTTCAATCAGTATTAAATACCCACAGGTCTTTTTTTTTAAAATCAGTCTGTAAGAAAAAAAAAATCCTGCCTTATAAAACCTCGAGTGATCACAAACCGAGAAATTTGTCCTTTATAAATTACAGCTCTACCTCAGAGTTTGAGTCAAGTTCGGCCCTCTTTACCCTCACAGTCGAGCATAAATGGTCCATGCAAAGACTCTTTATTGAGGGACAGCATATATCTCACTTTGGATCCAATAAAGTCAAATTTAAGTTTCATATGAAGTGACTTTAAATGTCTGACAGAAATCATGATACAATCCGGCTTCATGCTGATGAAGGTTCTCAGTCATCCAGGTCATAGTCATTCCGTAAAAATTCAAAAAATATCCACTGGACTTGGTTTTCAAGATTTGAAGACGTTTCGCCACCTCTCCAGGAAGCTTTCTCAATTCAAATGTCTGGATCCGCAGTGAGTTTGTGAGTCATATAAGACTCAAACTCACTGCGGACCCAGACATTTGAATTGAGAAAGCTTCCTGGAGAGTTGGCGAAACGTCTTCAAATCTTGAAAACCAAGTCCAGTGGATATTTTTTGAATTTTTACCAAAATCCGGCTTCAGTTCCGCTTAGTCATCAAATGACTCCAAAATGAGTGTACGTGTGCTGATGGGTCAGGGTTAGTGGGAGGGGGCCGCATATATTCATAGCCTTATCATAACCTTTGCATGGTAGTCAGGCAAGTTTCAGGAACTGTTTTACCTCGTTAGCGTTAGAAATGCAGAACCAACATTTACAGAAGACTGTTTCATCGATACAGTTGAGAGCTTCGCTGCATTTCATGGTACCGTTTTTAACCTTGGTTGCAGCATTGCATGTGACCGTATCCATCCATCTATCTATCTATGCTCTTCAGATTATCAATGAGCTGCAAATGATTGGCTGAGGTTGGTTAAAGAGTTTCAATAGTTTCAAACAAACTTTCACAATAATAAACTTTTTTTTTATATGATCTGAGATCCTTTGGTTTATGACATTTTACTTTTTTCATGATGAAACTGAGTTAAGTGTAAATACAGATTACATTTTTCAAGTATGTGTCTACTATTATTTTTAAAATACAAAGCTACGGTTATGCATTGACTGAAGCTTTTATAAGGTGATGGAAATAAATCAGACCTTGAGAAATGGGGACTCCTCCAGCATGTCCAGGAACTCTGGGAAATAATCTCCGACTTCTTCATCCACGGCTCCGACCAGGCTGATCTGCCTCATGGGTCCTGCTCGGTACGTTCCTGAACAGTAAGTCCGGCTCACCTGGACCAAAAAAAAAAAAAGAAGCTTTTAAGTCGCTACAAGCTACTTTATTGGATGCTAAAAGTGTGTTTTCTATATTTCAGTGAAAAAATGGGTTGACTCTACTGTATAAAGTTTGAGCCTTCATATTTAGTCCCATTGTTTGAATTTTGTCTGGTTTAACAAACCAACACAGCAAACTTTACATCGTTAAAAAGGTAGTCATCAGTCATAAGTTTTAATTCATTATTTTTTTTTTTTTTAAATCTTAGACTGAATCCATAATGAAAAGAAGCTGTTCCACTCATTGGGTGCTTTTATTTGTGATACCTTTTTGTTGTTGCTGCTTTTCCAAACTTTACTAAATTCTGACACAAAACTAACCAGACCTCACCAGTAAAACCAGAACAGCAGAAAGTCTCAAGATATCTGACCACAGTTTTATGGAGTGAGTTTTGTGCCATTATTGTTGCAAGTAAAGGACATGTTTTATAAAAGGAAAAATCCCATACTGCTACCCAGTAAGGAAACTTTTAAAAATGTCTTAATGCAAAAGGGTTCTGAGAGCCACTCTGATGTATTCCTAGATTAAAATAAACAAATAAATAAATAAAACTATGGAAAAAATAAAGTTTTTGCTAAAATCTATAAAATCTTTTTTTTTTCTTCATATTTTCTACAAATTGCATACGGCCCAAAAAAAAAAAATGCATTTTGACCAATAAAATGTTTCAGCAAACGTCCAGCTGACTAATAGAAATGCATTTTTTCTCCTCACTCCACAGTAAAGCCCGCCTCCAGATGTGGAGGGAGTTTAATCTGTAAAACGTAATTTTAAAATATTGAAATTTTTAAGACTTCATCTGAATTTTATTTATTTTTTATGTGAAAAAATAAAATATGAATTTCTTTTTTTTTTTCCAAAAATTAAGATAAAGATGTATTTCAACATTAATGGAACAAAATAATCTCTGTACTTTTTAAGGAACTGGTCATTTATCAGGAGCAACAGTTTCAGTGTTAAAAACCAAGAGACATCTGCGCGACTACTGATGGATTTCTTTTACGCCCACATTTACACAGCAGTAGAGCTGGAACCCGCAGTGGTGGGAGCCCATTTGATTATCTGCTGATGAGCACTGGGCTGTTAACTCTGCTGACCTGGAGTGGAAATATTTCATACTGATCTTTTTTCTTTATTATTAAGAACAGTCATTGCAAAAATGCAAATACTACACAGCAATATACAATCATCATTACTCACCCAGCATAAAACAGACTCAGAGAACTTTCCACTGGGTGAAATGATCAAACTTTCCAGCAGAGAGAAAAGGAAAACTGCTCATATCCTCATAACACCATCAGCAAAACTGTTTTCTAATGCACGGTTATGGTGTTAGTAACTTTTTGAAGGCAAATAAAGACTATATTGTCCTCAATCAGTATCAAGAATCAGCAGGTATTCACAGACTACCTAATTTACCCAACTACATTCTTTCAGTTAACTCTCTAACCCATTGCTTCCCTAAACACAGAAAGTTATGAGAATTAAAAGCAAAGGTTTTATTTGGAGGCGTTTTTCCTGTGAGGCAGATGAGCAGGAAACACCAGAGAAGGTTAATACACCTCCATGCAAGCTGTCCTAAAGAGTGATAGCTGCAAAGTTGACACTTAAATTGATACTGGAAGTATTTATGAGGAATTTTACAATGTCAGTAAAGTTCCTTTGTGTGCGACAACATAAATCAAAGCTATCTTTTTAAATATAATAATAATTGAACTTTACTGATCTCACATTGGAGATTTAACCTATCCCCTTGGGGAGCAGTGGGCTGCCATTGTGGGGTGCCCGGGGAGCAGTGTGGGGTTAAGGGTCTTGCTCAGAGACCCAGAGTGGCAGTCTGTGGGAGTGGGGTTTGAACTCAGAACCCCAGGATTCCAAGCTCTAAGCCCAAACCCCCAGGCTGCCACTCCCCCTACAGAACCTGCAAAATGTTGGTAGTTTCATTACAGCATAACCCCCAGATTCCAAAATACTCCGTCAGCGCTCTGCTCCACGTCATGTGGAGTACTTGTCTGTCATGTTAATCAATGAAAACTGTTCCACATCCACTCCTCCACACGTCACCATCCACGTACGTCTTCTCTGTCAGTCACTGTGAAAATATGCAGCCGAGCTTTTTTTTTTGCTTTTGCTCCACTCTGCTCCAGCCAGGTCAAGATTAGATTAGATTAGATTCAACTTTATTGATCCGTAACTGCAATCACACCAAACAGGCAAAAAGAACGTCGAGAAGATTCGGTTTTTCATATTGAAATATAGTGCCGATGGATTGGTAAATATAAATTAGAGCATAACTCTTATATATTCCAAAAAAACTAACAGCATTTAATTAAATGATTGGATGCAAAGTATTGGTACTTCAACATCAGGAAGCAGATTTCTCATCTCGATCAAAATATTTATTATATACCGAGAGACTTAAAAGTTTAAATTCGTAGGGAAGCGATGGTTCCAACGGATGCATTTCCAAATTCTCCCGAGTGGTGCTCGAATTTACACGGGTGAATAAAGTGAATGTGATTGGTTGTTTATCAAAAGGGCGGGATTGATGTGGTTGAAGGTTCACAAGTAATTTTGGTTGTGGCCGGTTTCTCGGAAGCATCCTGTTAACCAATTAGCAACTTAGTGCCAATAGGTTCCTAATGGGAAATCACATTGGGACCAAGTAGCAGTAAATTGGTGACTTAGAAACGACACTGTCAAGGAACGCTATGGACTGAGGCCCCGTCCACACGAAGTCAAAACGAACACGAAACGCTAATATTTTCCAGAACGTTTGTCGTAAAGACGGAGACGTAAAATAAATGTGATCGTCCACACGAATACATGAAAACGCTGCAAAATGTATGCCAGGCCTGTAAGTGGCGCTGTGGTGCCAAAGCAAAAATAGGCGACGAAATGTTGGGCATGCGCACTAATATTTATACATGGTTGCCCTGCGGGTCCATTTTCGTGATTCAGTCAAATTCAGGTGCTGAACTATGTCGTCGATATTGCTCTTTTCTTCCTGGAGATATTCCAGAAGAAGAAGATTCTGTTGTAAGCCCGACAGCAGGGTGAGTAGCATGAGTAGCAACCATTCAACACAGTACGGCGCCATTGTTGTTGTGATACTGTGTCACGCATGCGTGTTTAGAGGCGACGCTATGACGCATGCGTGTAAAAAAAAAATGCGGTTAGAGCTTAAAGATGGAAACGCGAAAACGGCGTTTCAAAATCTTCCCACTCTGAAGGCTGAATAAAAAAAAAGATTGTTTACAGACCCCCGAAACGCCGGCTTGGATGAGATGGATGAGAGGCCGGTTTGGTGAAAAATTTGTGCGTTTAGGCCAGGGTTCTGCTTTGTGTGGACGGGGCCTGAGGAAACATGCAAGAGGAGGAGAGTTTTGAGTCAGAGTTCATGGATGAGTCTCCTCCGTCATAATTTTTTTTATTTAGAGGAGGAAAGCGGGGACGAAGATGTTGTGGAATAGGACGCCAGGGCAACAGAAGCTTAGTTTGGTGTAGAAGGCTTACATGTTTGAGCCCTTGCCTCGCAACGCTGCTAGTTCTGTTAGCTCTACGCCTGCTGAAGACACAGACGTCCATCCCCGTGAACACTGGGATGGAATTCAAAGGGAGGGTAAATGATTCTTATTTCTTATTTTAACCGTTGCGTATATTAGCTGCGACATATGAATCAAGATGCTATGACCGAAAAAAATGTGATTGACAGATGACCGTTGATAAATGATTGGCCGAATTTAGGTGTAAACGCTGATGTATAACTAACTGGCCTGCATAAGATAATGGAAAAATCCCCACAGATTTTAAGACAGAAATTTTCTAAATTTGGGATAATATCATCTTAAATACGATTTCCCTACAGCTTAAATCAAATCCAGCCAAATCAAAGCTCTTATTGCAGGCATGGATGAAGAGATGCTGAGTTTGGAAGTAGAGAACAAACATAGTTCATAAAAATCAATTTTTATATGATCCTACAAAAATCCACAACAAAAAGAAAATATTTGCGCAGAAACAGCAAAGGCTGGATGCTGATTTTTAAAAAATTTGTCATTAAATTAAGCATTCATTTTCGCATGTTTTGCCCCAACGAATTTAACAATAATATCGCGTAGTCTCTTCTCGAGCTCCGGGGAATTTGGACGGGAGCAAGACAGGAGGAAGAGCAGAGAATGTAGGCTTTTCTTTGCTTAATTAAAATAGGTGGCTTTTTTAAAACCTCTACAGAGCATTCCTCATTTCATTATTGTCAACATAAATTCCTTAATATCCAATTTTGAAATAAAAAAGCTTTGTCTCTGGTGCACTTCTTTAACTTCTATCACAACGGCAACCGGTCCCCAATTAGTTGCTGCGAGCAATTTCTCAGAAAAGTTCCAATTTTTTCAACCTCAGTTCTGCCAAGCAGGACTAGCGTACACCTTAGCACACTAAACCTTTGCAGCTAGCAGTATTACACAGAGCTAGTTTACCAGATATTAAGACAAAAGTAATGAACTGATGTCACTGAGATATGGAATATCAAAGATTTACAATTAACAATAAAGTCTTCATAAACAAAAAAATCTGATCAATGAGTAAAACTGTTGAATTGCAAATAGTGAAAGGGTTAATGTTAGTGTTTAGTTTAGGTGTTAAGAAGCTGTTTTGCTCCCTGATCAGAGGAAGTGGAGCGCTCGATCAGGGAAAGCTTCTGTTTACCATGAGAGCAACAGAGCAGGAGCTGAGATCTACCTTTATCACATACCTGAGCGTGAAAGTTGCTTATGGTGGTCGTCTCGATGTCTTTCTTGCCCAGTATTTCCATTTTGACCGGCGTGTTGGGGAAGTTGAAGGCAAAGTAGTCCAAGAAGTCGGGCAGGTAGGAAGCCGCCCCGTGGATCACAGTCAGGGCATAAACCGCTGCACCTTTTGGCTTCTCGGCGAAGGTCAGCTCCAGGAACTCCCGGGCGAAGCCCTCCATTTCAGCCGGGCTGAGGCACGCCAGCTCGTCAGCGTAAGCGTGCAGCACGCGCCCGCCGCCGTTGGGCTGCTTTTCCTCGTGAATGAAGCGTCCGTATCTGGTACCGGTCTGGAGGCAGAAGCTGCGGATGTAGTGGTCTTGATGGGAGAGGAAAGGGACGTGACCTGCTTTGAGAGCTTGAAGGTAAGGTGGGCTGCTGTCAGCAGGTTCTCTGGCAGGATGCCGACTGCCTTCTTGCTTTATCGCAGCAGGTTGAGCTTCTGGGTTTACAGAGAGCGAGAGATCAGCTCCTAGCCCGGCGCACACAGTCTGAACCGCTTTGGTGTGGACATGTCGGACCTTCTTGGAACCGTGATCATCGTTGCGATGCTTCTTCTTTTTCTTCTTCTTCAGAAGATATTCTTCTAGTGTTAGAGACTTTCCATTTTCATTGTTTGGGATCAACTCTGAAAGATGCAAACAGATGATGGTCAGAAAGGAGAAGAGTGCAGAGAGAATAGGGTTTTTACCTCTACAATGGAGGATACGTTTTAATCATGTTTGTTTGTCTGTCAGCCTGTTTGCAAAATAACAACAAAAAAAAAAGTTATGGATGTATTTTACTGAATTACTGGATTTTACTCTCCTCTCTCTCTCATACCCTGTTTCCTGTCAGCCTACTCTCTAAAAGAAAACAAAAAACGAGTTACTGGTGCTGTAAAAACTCAAAACAATAAATTCAGTGCACACATTGACTTAAGGTGGAATCACAATATGTCAGGGGAAATTAGCTACTTGGTAGGAAACTGTGCTCACCGAGTGCTTTTCTAGTTAAAAACCTAAAGAACTTTTTTAATTTTAAAATTTATTTTAATTTTAAAATACATTGATATAATAAACCGAAACAACTCCAAATTGCAGAGCAATTGAAAATATTCTAATTTACTCCTTCAATGGTAAATAAAATGTGATAATGTCTGGAAAAATTGAGATTTTGCAGCTTTGATTGTTTGAAGCATCAAAAAAAAAAAAAAAAAAAAAAAACGTTTTTGTTCATCAACATAAAAAGGCTTTTGGTCCATTTCCAAACAATGGTAGGTAAATAACTAAGGAGGAGGACTGTTCATTCACAGCAAACGTGTACAAGTAAACCTACTCTGTTAAAGTAAGTCTTTTAGGGATCTGTACTTTACTGACTGTTTTTTGTTTTTGCTTTAGTCAGCACTTCTATTCTTTATTATTAGAGATTTACCTAAAAATCAAAGACATGGCTACTTGTTAGATATTAAAACATGACCCGAATTTATCATGAAAGGATTTCCTTATGTGAAATCAGGATATGAACAGAACTGCAGGTCGTTTCTACTGCTCCACACAACTTGTCGGTGGTGACCTACATTTTTTTTTCTCCCATCAAGTTACTCCTTGGTTTTTAAATAAGACAAGAGTCATGTTTTGTATCCTCATAACAGGTAAAATGAGGTCACAGTGAGATACGACGACCTGCACACATTAAAACATTTTCATTTTCTTTCATTTAGATCAGATCCCCTTGGATGATAGTTTTTAGAAGTAATCTGTGTCCTTTCTCATCTTTTTATTAGACTTTAGGGGACAAAAAGAAAAAAAATCAATAAATCGCATTTGGTCGGAAAAAAAAGAATCTGAGATAATTTAAGTATTTCTGCAGACATCTAGTCTTGTTAGGCGATCAGGATAGAGGTCTGGGAGAGGGGCATGTTTATACTATATATCAGACATCTCTAAAGTCAGTCCTCGAGGGCCGCTGTCCTGCAGGTTTTAGAGGTTTCTCAGCTTTAACGCAGCTGATTCTGATGATTGCAGTTCATCAAAAGCCTGTTAATCAGCTATCAATGGAAATCAGCTGTGCTGGAGCAGGGAAATCTCTAAAACCTGCAGGGCAGCGGCCCTCGAGGACTGACTTTGATGCCTGCCATATATAGTTTAAATCCCTTAATATTCATCTTATATATATTAACAAAGATGCTGATAACTGCAGATGTCCACTGCTATTTACCCAGTTGCATTGTCCCTTTTTTTTACCTGCTCTGGAAAAGTTTGCTTCCACCACAATGTTTATTATGCTGTTTTGTTTAATCTATTCAGTAAACTGCTGTTTTTCCCCCTCCTTATAACCTTATCTTTGATTTCACTGAAGACTCTTAGATCAGGCATCCCCAAACTCGGTCCTCAAGGCCCCCTGTCCTGCAGGTTTTAGAGGTTTCCTTCGTCCAGCACAGCTGATTTTAATTGAAAGCTGATTAACAGGCTTTTGGTCAACTACAATCATTATAACCAGCTGTGCTGAAGCAGAGAAACCTCTAAAACCTGCAGGACAGGGGGCCTTGAGAACCGAGTTTGGGGATGCCTGTCTTAGATGACTTGCAGAGACACATAATTTTCTCTTTACCCCATAAAACACAAAATCTAGTTCTGAAAAGAGCATGAATTATGTATTCTCAGCTTTGATGTTCGTATATTAATGTGTATAATTAACCACAAAAAATTTAAATGTTTTGAATATTCCACTCAAGAGTATTACTGTTGCCACCATCTGTATGAGAGGGGGGAAAAAATGGTAAGAGTGGCCACAGATTGGCTAAGGGTGGCCATGGCAGACCCTGGCCCCCATCTAGCTCCGCCCCTGGCCAGAAACCAAAACAAACACGTGAAAACGAGCAAACGGTGTTAAAGGTAAGGTCAAATCTCCCTTTGTTTACCTTGTTTAGCAACAAGGCAAAACTCTAGAATAACAATTATTGTTTTTACTGTTTTTTATTACATTAAAAACTCTGTGAATAAGCTAAATAAATGGAATTTGTGGAATGCATAAATATAATAACTTGTTTTAAATTACTTTAAACTAAAAAAAAAACATTCATTTTGAATTAAGGCCAATTTAGAAGATAAACTGTTGCTACATTTCAGACTGCAGCATTTGTTACAGGTTGACCTACTGGTGCTTAGAGCCTTGGATTTAAATCCAATTAAATAAAAAGAATCACCTTTTTTCTTTTTTAGTTGGGGATGTTTGACGTTAGCCTCCGAGTTTTCCTTCTTCAGCTTCAGCTTCGGCTTCGGTTCCTGCTCCCGGTGCGGCTCTTTGCGCTCGTGCTGCGGGGCCTTCACCACTTTGAGGGGCGTGAAAGTGAAGAGCGCAGGTGGCTGAGGGGCCACGGATCGCTTCTGCGAGGGGAAAGCGGGCAGCAGGCTCTTGTTGGCGCCGTTAGTCAGACCATGGTGGTGCTGGTGGACGTGCAGGACGTGTTTGTCCAAGCTGAACACCTGGGCTTTGGGCTTCTGCTGCAGCTGGTGGTGACTCCTGTTCTCAGCGTGTTGCTGGACGCACTGCTGCTGCTGCTGGCTGGGATTATGATGATGGAGCTTAACCTTTTTGGCTTCTTTTTCGCATCTCTCTCTTTTATCGGTTGGCGGAGACAAATCCCTTTTCTTTTTCTTCTTCTTCTCTTTGATGAATCTCTCAAAGCTGTCCCTGATCCGGTCGTCGTTGGCTTTCGTTCGGAGCAGGTCGACTTGAGCTGCCATATTTGCACGTACAGTGTCTTTAAATGGCTCGGCGATCGGAGTGCGCATGTCCGCGTTCATTTGTAGTTTTTCTGGCCGACTATTTGTAGTCCGCGTCAACGTTTTGCTGATATTGCGCATGCGTCCAGCTTGCATTGTGGGTAGTGTAGTTCGTAGCTTCTCGGGACTTGAAGTTCAACTCGCATTGACTGCGTGCGGAGCCGCACGCACTCAACTCCGTCTGGCTGACGTCATGGGTAACGTCATCACCCACTAGAGGGCGCGATTTCTCTTCCACGGAATGCATCAGACGAAAAAAATAAAATAAATAAAATTATGAAAAAAGTGGATTTAAAAAAAGATAAACAAAACTGAACAATAAAATAGTTTATATAGCAAATTACTTCAATTACATTTGGAAGAATATATATATATATATATATATATATATATTTATTTATTTATTAAAATTTTTTTCCCAAGACTGTACTTTTAAAAAGACGAAACTATCCAGAGAGCTGTTCCAAACGAAATTTCTTTTTATTTTACACTTGTATAAACAATATGACAAAATCTGTCTAAGTCTAAAAATAAAAGATTTAAAAATTACTATCACAATTTACTCCTTTTCATTGAACTGCATCAAAGCCTCAGTACTACATCCCTTCCACATGTGGTTGTAATTACCACAATAACATTATATAGAAACCTCTGTTTTTTAAATACTATATTCCCAAAGGTGTGTTAAAGATAGGCTCTAAGTACGTACCTTGACACTCTATTTCTCCGGTTCTTTTCCCTGAAAAGAGATTACTTAGGACAAACCCTTTAAATAACACTTAATATCTTGTATTAAATAACCAGGAGAACTGACAATAGATTCTAATAAAATCAGAGAAATTGCTTAGAGTTTACAGAAGGCAGCTGCTCACCTCTGGGCTCACCTCTCAGGAAGTGGCCCCGATAACGGTTAAAAAGGCATTTTATACATCTCCAGTCTCCCACATCGTCTTATTTTACATCATACACGTTAGCAGATGATGAGACACCCATGGCTCCAGCCTTAACAAAATATTACACTTTGTTCTTAGCTGAAGGACACCGCTCTCATTCTATTTCCAAATCTATGCCACGTACAAAATGAAGATTATAACTGCATATCCAAACAGAGGAACTGTCTTAATTAGATTAAATATTGTGGAAAACATCGGGCACCAAGGTGAAATAAACTCACACATCAATGTTAATTATCCTAACAGGTGTGTTTTGTTTATTAGAAGTTATGCAGCAGATCTGACATTTTCTTTCACTTGGTTTTCTCTCCAACCAAGGAGCTCAGGTATTGCAATTATATTTAATTGTTTTCTAAGAGATTCATTTTTAGCCAGAACAGGTACTTTTGCTTATCATTTTTGGCCTTGGAGACCCCAAAAACTTCTTCCCTGTGTTTGTTTAAAACTTTATGTTGTTAAAGCGCTTTTATATGCTAAGCCTGTTTCACTTGGAAGTTTTGAGTTCATTGGTAGCTAAATATCTTATATTTTTGTATTGTATTACATATCCCCATTTCATTCAAGGGGTTGTTACACCTACTTTTATACTCACTCTTTGATATTTCACTCAAACCTCCTACCTAAAAGTTATTGAGCAAACATATTATTACATTTGCTTCACTGGGGCTATTCTGATAAATAATTTTATTATGAATGAGAAGTTTAAGCCTCACAAAGACTTGCTTATTACTGATGATTCCGTTTTTCTGGTTTTGATATTGTTTGGGTCAGTTAATACTATTCAAAACAATATATTTGAGATCCTGATTAAACAAAAATAATTTCAGTTTTTAAAAATTATTATGCAATCCCTGGTCAATAGGTGTTAACCCATCCTAAAATGGGTTTTAGGGTTTGAAAAAAAAAAATGAAAGTTTAAAAAAATGAAACAAAAATCAACAAAAAATTATTTCAAAGGAAGATAAGTCAACAAAATAATTAAAAAGAGAAAAAAATGCAATATTTAAATGTTTTTAATGTTCCATGTGTTTCTTAAAGATTGGTTTATTCATCAGGAAACCAGACGTCACTGAACTTGAGCATCCTCTTCTTTGTTGTTTTCTGGAATACTATATTAATAGATATTTATAAAAACAGACAAGCTAAATGCATGTAAACTGTCTCACATTGATAAACACAGAATGAGAGAAATAAAAAAAAACCCATAAATTCTTATATTTAATCAGTAAACCTTTATTTATCAGTGCATGAACAGTATGCCATGATCATTTTTTTTCCACCCATTGCATAACATTTCCTCTCAGCTCCCTTAAAAAAATAATGGATAACAATTTACATAGATTTTCTTTCTTCATGAAGGCAATTATTTTATACATGTGCTGTACAATTTATAAACATTTACAACTACAATGATGTCAAAACTATGTCTTTTAAATATGTTGGAGCAAACGCAAGGCCACGGCATCAGACATGGTAAAGATATGAACAGTTAAAAACGACAGTAGCCCATCATATCAACATGAAAACAGACAGTAAATTATCCAGCGGCCTCGCAGACAAACAGATGCGTGTATTACTTCTTCATATGCTTATGCAGGCAGGCGGGTTAGGGTCGGGGTTAAAGCTATGACTTGCTTGTGCAGAGCAGAGGTTTCAGCACTAGATGTCGCTCTAGTCCACAGTAAGAACACAGAAAGGCTACATTTTCTCTTCAGAGCAGTCAGATGCTTTTTAAACACCAAACTTAAATCCCAATTTAAACAGCACTAAGCAGAACCTCCCATCAGACTACTGAAGAAGAGGAGCAGAGGATTTTCTCCTGATCTACAGAGGCGTCTGCAATCACAAGCAGCTTTCATGTCAAAACTTAAAGAGGGTCTGGCTTTGTGTAAAACAAACACAAACATGTTGCAGTGACAAACTACAGCAAAGTACAGGACCAGGCACAGAGACTGGCAGTTCTGGAAAAAAAAGAGATGTGTAAATAGCCTTAAAACATGTAAATATATACCTCCAAAAAACTATTTTAACCTCAAATGTATTTATTCTAACATTTGTGAAATGCTGCAACTGAACCAAACCTGAACACCCAAACTTAATGCATTTTTTTAGAAGGAATACTTCCCCCACTAAAAATATTCAAAAATGGTTGCATTTTTTAAACATCTCAGCGGATTATACCCCTGTTATAAAACATTTATTATTTTATGGCTTTTTACACATCATCAACACGAGTGCGAACGCATGCGTCTGGTTCTGTACTTCATAAACATTTGAACTAAGGGTTCCCTCTTTTTATGTGTGCCTATATTCATGAGATATATATTTCTAAATATTTCATACAAATTAAAAAGAAAAGTTTGCATTTTTATCAATTGTAAAGCTTCGCTAATTAATTTCTTCTAAATATGATCAATATTTGAGGAATTCGTTTGCTAAATAATTGATACGTATTTTTGAGCCTAAAGGAATAAATAAAATGCATTATCAACATGATGCATGAGACCATGATGTAAAGGAGGATTCACATAAATGGAGTTGAGTTTCTACATGCTCGGCCTCCACGCAGACATATATGGGCTCTCTTGTTTTGCTTTTAATTTCTCACATTATTTTCACAACACAAATACAAAAACATTAGATCTATAACCACAAGTATCTGGTCTGCTCATTGATGCATATAAAGCTTCAGAGTGTTCCTCCCACCTACATGGGATTCATGACTTCACATATTCGGATGCAGTCACACGAATCACAGCTTTTATCGGATATTTCTTCTTTTTAATCATAACAAATAAACATTGTTTTTCCCTCAGGTCGTTTGAAGAAACAGTGGTCCCTTTAGAGACGATAACAGTGAGTAAATCTTGCTTGGTTTTAAAACTTAGCGAGTGCATGAGTATGCTTGTAATCCTTCAAAGTAAACACAAACAAAGTTTTCTTCTTGTGGCTCGGTTAGACGGGATGAGCACTTCAATTAGACACCTTCAAACCGATTCACAGTGAGTGCTATCAGGAGCAGCTTCATTTTAACTAGAGTCTCTGATTGGCACAGAATAGATTTCCTTCTGAACTCCCGGCTCAGATCTCATCTCACATGAGCATGCAGCAGGGTTTGGTACAAATACTCCGTCTGAGGCAAACTGGGTGAACAAACAAAAAACAGAAAGTAAATGAGAAGGTATGTGCTGGTTAAAAGTCGATCCGCTCTCTCCAGCCCGTTCATAAAGGCTCAGCTTTGTCTTTATTCATGATGAGTCCACGTGGGACTGGATCTTGGCCGAGCTGGGAACCTTCCATGGGCCGGGGGTGATGGGGGCCTTTTTGCTGGTGCTGGTCCCGTTGCAGTTGGGATCCTGGATGCTACTGCTGGAACCTCTGGGGTCCCTTCTGTTCACTTGCTCAGCTGACCCCTGATACTTGGCCTCTGGGTATTCCTTGTCGGCTCTCTCTCTTCCGCTCCTGTGGCTGGCTGTGGTCGGATCAGCCTCCGAACCCGCTCTGTCCCGGTGGGGTTTCTGAGCCGCTGCCTCTTTCTCAGCCCTCTTTCCCTTCCGGTGGCGCTCGCCGGTGCCCCAGCCTTTGTCTCCACTCTCTGCAGCCCCTCTCTCCTGCTGGTAAGCTGCATCCTCCTCTTTATGTCTCCAGTCTTTCACTTCCCCGGCTGGCTGTTGTCCAGTGGGACGTCTGGGGCTCTGAGGTTCTTCTGGGTTCCTGGAAAGGACAGGATCGTGCTCCCTCTGGGAGCCCTTCCGTGGGCTAGCAGAGCGCAGGTCTCTCTGCCCTTGGGTTTTCCTTTCCCTGTTTTCCGATGTTTTTTGGGGGCTCTGGGACGGCTCCATGTGATCCATCTGAGCTTCTGCTGCTCTTCTGGGACTGCTAGGTATGAAGTCGCTCTGGCCAGTTTTCCTGGGGCTAGAAGCACGCTTATGGTTGTGTGTAGGGTGCTGCTGTCCCTTTGATCGGTTAGCTTGTGTACCGTGGTCTTGTCCAGCACCGGGGAAACCAGGCACTCTGTAATCCCCTGTTGATGGTTCTTCAAGGGTGAATGCTTTGGAGGAAGAAGGTGACCATCCTGAGTTAGAGGATGGAGAAGCTGGAGATGACTGGTCATCAGATGCAGAGAGTCTGGGAAAGCTCGTCTTCGGAAGGGCTACTTTTTCTTTTGAACCTGGAAAAAAATAAAGACAAAAAATAAACATATTTCTGCAAAGTATCCGGTGGATCTTAACAGTCTACACCCCACTTAAAATGTCTTTAAAATGAGTTTAGATAGAAGGATTTCAACCTTTCCCATATTTATAGGAGACATATCTTGTACAATACAACTGTAAACAACATCTACAAGACAAAAAAAGACACTTTTGCACCATGGAATTAAAGACTGCCGTTTGCAGATGAATACATATAAAAATATACCAATACTTGGAGACACAATGAAACCAGAAATGCAGGTTTTTTTTAGGTGTAATAACAGATGATCTCAACGTTAAAGGACAAAGGGGGAGCTTAAAATCCTGAGAACAACCTGATAACTGTGCAGCAACATGCTATTGCCTGGATTCCACTCCTATAAAAGATAATATGAGTTTCTAAAGCCATAAATCTATGAAATGCTGGTATAATTTGATGTAAGACAGCTAAACAAAGGGATTTGAGTCTTTTTATATTATCCGTGGGGATTTCTGGTTTTAATTTTAAATAAAACATGATAAAGAGAAAGCACTACAGATGTTCAGGCACAACACTGACATCCCATCCTGGTCAGAGAGACAGTAACGCAGAGGAAGTTACAGAGACGTCTGCCAAGAACTGTTTTTTTCTACATGTGACAATAATTTCATGCATCCTTTATATGTCTGTATTAAAGAGCAGGTTTGAATACAGAAGCATTTAATTTACATTTAAAAATGTAATCTAGGGCTGAAACAATCGGATTAATCGATTATTGAAATAATTGTCAACTATTTCAGTAATTGATGAATCGTTAACTGGAGTATAGAGAGTCTAAAACATGCCTTTAGCTGACAGACCGACCCACTTAGAGCAGTAATTATAAAAAAATTGTGAAAAAACATTTAAACATTTTGCATTTAAGATAAAAAAAAAAAAAAAAAAAAACGCTTTCTTTTGTCAATATGCTCTATCCAGAACTCCTCAAGTGGAAATGTTTTGGTTTCAGCTGGTTTAATTTCTTAAAAAAATCTTCTTTAAGGAACCTTTGGCTATTCGATTTTTAATCGAAAAAATAATCAACTGATTCATCAATTTGCAAAATAATTGGTAGCTGCAGCCCTAATTTAATCCTAGTTAACATTTTTTTTTCGGTAAATGTAATATGTTCTAATTTTTGGAATGAATAAAAATAAGTGGTGGTGGCAGAGTAATGCTGTGGGGTTTCTACCTTTAGACTGAACTTGCATATAATATATCTGATTGATTAGTTGCATGACCAATTAAGGTGCTACATGCTAATAGGCTACTAATGTAGACTGGGTGCTGCTCTTAGTTTAGGATTGTGCAAAATAATATGATATCAGGTTGTTCAACAGTTAAAATCCTAGACAGTTTAACAGGGGTGTGCAAACTGTTAAAACACACACTAAATTTATTGCAGGGATTCAAAAACAATGTCCAAACTGAAACCTCTCCACATTCTGTTAAGTCACCAAAAAATGAGGGCAAATAAAAACATCATGCAACAGAGGCATCATACAGACAAGCTTTCTGCAACATCCCTTTGCAATCTCCATCTAAATATTTGCCTTGCTTCAGATATGCATCAGCTGGAAGGGTGCTAGGGTTCAGCCGGGACTGACGTTTCAATTTTCCGCCGAGCAGATAAGAAGCGCAGAGCCGGGGCTTAGAGCAGATATAGGCAGCAAAAAAAAAGAAGAAAAACGTGAGGTGGGGAGAAGACGAGTGATGGATCTAGCTTTGCTGAAATGAGCTTTTTGGATTTCTTGGGGCGCCAACTTATAGAAATTAATTCTCCTTTTGTCTTGTAATCAAAAGGTTGATGCCAGTGAATGCACACATACTTTTATCACCTGCCGCACATTGATCAATATCTGATAAAGGACTTCTCCACAGTTTTTACTTCTTTTACGGGGTGTACATTCAGTGGCATTGTGGTTACGTTCTTTTTAATTTATTTCTGTAGGTCACTGCTTTAAAATAAACCAGCCAGAGAACATATTGCTTACCGTACAGCATCTGCTACCAAGTTACTGATTCTTTGCTGGGTAAATGTTTTTATATCTCTTCCCTTTTCCACATTTGTTCATTTAGTATATTATTACTGTGGACCCTGGATATCCCCTTGTGACCAAGATGATGTGTAGTGTTGGCTTTTCTGTCACAGGAGTAATTTTGAGCATCAATAAAGTCTCTATTTGTCCCCCTGGGAGAGATCTGTCATGGAAAGGCTGCACAGAAAGATTGCAATCTTCCATTGTATCAAAAATACATAGCCAAGGGGTGCAAACGGCATGCAAATACATGCTTTCACAGCAAATCCAAAAGGTCCTGCAAACTCTAAAATGAGACTAACACACAAAGAGATAAAACACATGGAAAGGAAAATGTTCCAAGTAGCGAAAATAATTGGAAGTTAAGAGAGGCTGCAATCATAAAAAAATAGAGAGTGGCAAAGTGGAACTACTCTACAAACAAAAAAACCCATGTTACATGATGTTAACATAGAAAGACACCAAACACATGGAAGGAAAAAATGCTGCAAGTAGCAAAAAAATAAATAAATAAAAAAATACAAAGCTGTAAGTTAAAAAAAAAAAAAACTTCAAACTGGTGCCTAATAACAGAAAAGCTCCAGACCATGGGTGGTAGCGATCAGCAAATTACATGGGACCAAATTAAAATATAAATACAGATATTTGTGCACGAGTTCCTTAGCAAAAACATAAATCGGATGCCGTCCAGAGAACATCTACAGGGCAGACAGTAGAGGTCAGTTTTCCTCTTAATCTTTTTAAAAACTTAATCATCATCCTATTTACTCCTTTACTAAGGTTCTGGTCCCCTATGAGTTGTTAATCGTCTCCCCCTAGTGGTCTGGAGCACTTTCCTAACAGTTTTTTTCCTTTTGCAGCATTTGTCCTTCACATCTTTTTTTGTCTTTTAGCATGTATTTGCAGCATGTTTACACTTTGCAACCCTCTTTTTCTTGATTTTAGCTTTTCTTCTTATAAGCTTTTTTTATTGGCATGTGTTTTTGCGTTAGTTTCTTTTGAAATTGCTCTGACATTATGTATATACACTGTGATGGTACCCCCCAAGCCACACGTAAATTAGTAGAATTATTATTTTTAAAGAAATGCTCGAGGCGCACTGTAAACAGAGCATCTGTGGACTGTGTTTTATAAATAGCTTTTTTTTCCTTAAAGTCTTCCACAAATCCCAGGATCTAATGGCTGCCTAACCAATAGTCAAAATATTCTGAAAAGTATCTTTCTTCCACTCCTCCAGAATCAATAAACATCTGTGCTCCTTCCTTGATTGTTTCTCTCCTTAGTCAGTGTTGGTTTAGCTACGCAGTTATGTCTTCAAAGGTTTTGCAGGTTTTTAGGCAGGATTTTTATCACCAACCCTACTTTATAGTTCTCTACAGCTTTATACAGCTCCAGTGTTATGTGTTCCTTGATCATTATGATAGTGTGTGCTCAGTAAAGTGCAACAAGGCCTTCATAGAATAGCAAGATTTAAACTAGAACTGTATTTCACCTAGGGGAGGTCTACGTACCAATCAGCTGACTGCTAGAAGGAAATGTTTCTGTTGATATAAATTATTAGGATAATGGAGGAAAAGGCCAGAATGCAAAATTATGAAGAATTTCTTAGTTCTTTTGTGTTGTTTTTTAAAATAAAAATCATGGGTCTGAACAGAAGCATTCAATGGGTATCTATACTTTTTTGGGATACTGTAACCATTTCAGCCAAGATAAGTTAGCATTGAAGATCTGAGATTTAAAACTTAGATGCAAAGAAGTTTTACCAAGCGTACGAGAGACAGACCGAGAAAAGCAGTGAGGCCTTTAGTGATGTTCTGGTTTCATGTAGAAGCACAGGGTGGAAGAAGAGTTCGAACCTATAGAAGGAAGAGATAAAAGGGTAGAAATAGACAGCCGTGCTAGAGCAGAAACGCAAAGAAAGCAAGGAGGATAAACAGCACAACAGGCAGCCTGAGTTAGAAGTTGTGAATGAGAATGAGACGAGAGAAAGGCTAAAGAGAGAAATCTGAAACTCATGCATCAGGATGCAGCTGCCTTCCAAACCAATCCATCTACATGTGAGTGGTTAATATGCTGCTTAGCTGATCTCTGTGAAGCTGGACGGATGGACGGACTCACTGTGATCCGGGACGAGGCCCTGGCCGGGTCGGAGGAGCAGGTGAACCTTGTTGCCTCCTGCCTGGATCAGCTCGATCGCCCGAGTGTGGGTGATGCCCTGAGTGGCCTCACCATTGATCTCCACGATCTGATCCCCGACCTGAAATCCAAAGACTTTTAGTTTATAGGCACAGTTTACAGAGCATGGCAACATAGAGCGGAGGAAGAGGCATGAGTTCAAAGAGACGCCTGAATCCATCCAGCACTTTGTTGCTCAACATGTTGGGAGCATTGGTGAGTAATAATGACAATGTATTATTTTCTAATGCAAATTAGGATTTTTAAATTCTAGAGTGCTTCAGAATGACATGAAAACATAAGGTGAGATTATGTAAAGGGAAAAGAAGTGGGGCTGAGGACTGAGCCCTGAAGGACACCACAGTTAACTGTCTTCCCTGGCTTTCCCAGTGGCAAAATAGTCTAATCTCAGATTAATTTCTAATAAAGTATGTTTGAACTGAATTGAATAGGATTGCTACCAATCTAAGGTATTGCTCCTATTCAATTCCAATTCAATTTTTTAAAGGAGCAATAATTGTATATAATTTTCTGGGGTTTTAATAATGTTTTGGATAAAAATAACTGAAAAGCAGTGATGAGAATGGAATATAGTGTCACACACAATTTCTCTGTGCTACTCTTCAGCCTACAAGCTGGTATGGCTACACATGTGAAAAGCTCCCACTCATGGCTTAGCCCCCTGTCCGCCCAAATAGAGCAGTGTAGCGTAGGAGCAAAATGGCAGAGATCGCATTCAGCTCATTAAAACAATCACCTGAATACGAACATTCGCCAACATAAGTGTTTGTAAATTTACACACGAGGCAATGGCTGAGAAGGTTCTGGGCAGTGGAGGTAGAGAGAGGCATCACTTGTTACACATCTTGTTTTGGTCAACAGACAGTGCTCATCAAGCCACCTAGTGGTGAAATTTAACTAACGCTCTTTTTAGGGTGGGACCGTATTTTTTCTAATTTGGAGACTTTGATTGTTTTTAGACCCAAACATTTAAACTGTTCTACCAGAAGGACGGGACACAGGATCCTAGAGATATGAAACTGCAAACAACAGCATAAGAAGACTATTAACAATTTTACTATAGACAGAGTTGATTAGAATTAAACTTTTCATAGTATTATTATGGATAAATATAGATGATGGATGGATGGAGAGATAAATGAGGTTGATTGAAAAAAAAAAGACTGATTCACTGATAGACTAGTGGACAGACTGATGGATTCCTAGGGACAAGTGGATGGAAGGTCAGACATATGGATGCATGGATGGAGTGAAAGATAAATGGTCAACTCACATGTATACGTCCATCTCTAAGAGCAGGCCCCTCCTCAGCCAGGCGCAGGATGTAAAGCCCCATGTTGTACTCCTTTCCTCCTCTCAGACTGAAGCCGAAGCCCCGCTGACTGCGCTCCAGTTCCACCACAAAGCAACCCTGTTCCAGAAAAACAAAAGAAAGGGAATGTAAGGTAAGAAGTCATTTTAACAAGATCCATCCAAAGCTTCCAAATTATATGTTATATAGTTATATAAGCTCATTTTTTGGGGGTGATTTTTACTTTATTTTTACCTGTTTGGGTCCTGATGAGATTGTTCCCGTCTCAGTCGGCTGAAAAGAGTTCTTGATCTCAGCCTCACCAGTCCTACACAGTAAGGACAACAAACAGGTTATAATAAAGCCTGATATACAAGAGAGTCTATAAGATAGACTGTGTTGATATCTTCACGCAGCCATGTTTTGATTATAGCAGTGTAGCCTCTCTCTGTTGCTTTCATTCCAGCGTGTACTGAGAACTGTAAATCCTTCAAAGAGCTGTGTTGCTTTTAAATTTCAGTGACAGATAACAGCGGCACGCTTTAATGCTTCGAAGAGCCCATTACAACGCCTTAGTGGGAACTTAGCTGTGCTGACATACCATCTGAGGAGTCGAGAAATTCTCTGCACTGAGGAGAGTTTGCTCACTTCGTGCTGCCAAGCCGAAGCCGGCGGTCGCTGCTCATATCTGAGGCCGAGCCGACCCCAGGCGCGTGCTGGTGATTAAAAAGGGGTGAATGTGGAAAGCTGTGATGTCTGAATGTAGTCACTGAAAATAGACCGATGCTTCTGGCACGGGAAATCTTGCGTGAAGAAAACTCAAAAAGGAAGCAGGCCTCTTCATTAATCCTTTGGCTTTTGCTCACCTCCGTCCAAAGGGAGACCACAGGGGGATTTTCTGTGCTCTTTGGTAACAAGGAGTGTGCAGGCCACAGGAGATGATAATGGGCCCCACGGCAGTGCAGAGCCAGAGGAGCTCTGTGACTATGGGAGGTTATTTGTGATTTCATGTGGAAGAACCTGCAGTGGACCGTCTCAAAGTGTGGGCGTATGAACAGTTGGGTTGCTCGAACGATTCTGTTGCTGAATATTGGCCTAGTTGTTAAAGAGAACTCCTCTTTCTTCATTCAGATAATGAATATATTTTAGGATCATATTGAGTATATTTGCTTTCACACCACATACTTTCTCATCCTCTCCCATTAAAATCATATAAAAGCTTTAATTTTTACAGCTAAGATAGGCTTTATAAAGATTATTCATATTTATAAATGCAGTTTGAGGGTTTTCAAGTTGAACATACTTATTAAAGCATACAGTCACAATTTAAATAGGAACAAAAACAATCAATCAATTCCCCAGTGGATGAAAGGAATTTATACAAGATGACAGAAGCCATCAACGTCTGAAAAAAAAAAAAAAAAATGCTGGCAGATTTTATAAATAGAAAAAAGAGCAATTTAAGCAGGAATAAAATAATAAAAACAAAACAAACAAAAAAATGCCAATGACTATTGCTGAAATGCTAAATCAACGTGCACATATATGGCTGGACTGGGTTGGACAATAAGTATTTATCAAAATAGATCTCAATATCATTCTATTAAAAAACAATCATATGAAATATCCATTATGTCAATGTATTATATAGTTTATGATTACAGCTCTCATCCCTAACTAATGTTGGCTGTTTTATGTGTTTTGTTTTATAAAGCAAATATTTTTAAAATGTTACACTGGAGGACTTTTATTAACTTAATAATACTCAAAATCAAAATAATTGAATCACTGGTTTGTGAAGGAATCTGTTGTGAGCCTTCTTGGCAGTCTTTCTAGGGCTTTTAGAGCTGTTATACTGATATCGAAATGCGATGGTATCAACCAATCCAAACTGATTTAGGTAAAACCAGTAAAGAGTGCTCACTAGAAAGTAGAGCACATCACCCCAGTTCTAAAGTCCTTACACTGGCTCCCTGTATCTCAGAGAATAGACTTTAAAATACTTCTGTTAGTCTATAAATCTCTGAATGGCTTAGCACCTAAATACATCACAGACTTGCTATCAGTGTATCAACCCTCCAGGCCACTCAGGTCTTCTGGCTCCAGCCTGCTCTGCATACCTAGAACCAGAACTAAACATGGAGAAGCAGCATTTAGTTCCTATGCTCCACTTATCTGGAACAAACTTCCAGAAAACTGTAAAAGTGTGGAAAGCCTGAGTTCCTTTAAATCAAGACTAGAAACACATTTGTTTAGGATTGCCTTCAGCTGTTCTAGTTAAACAGTTCAACTGAAACATCATTAGTTAAACTTTTTAATTTTCTTTAGTCCAACTGTTTTTAATGTTCTTTTCTGTTTCTGCATTTTTTTTCCTACTTGCTTTGATTCTGTTTTATTTTCCTAAATTTTAATCATGTAAAGCACTTTGCATTGTCTTTGTACTGAATTGTGCCATACAAATAAATTTGCCTTGCCTTGCTATCTAATGAATAGATGGTCAGGGTTTATACAGGAATTAATAATTCAAATTTAATGCTTTTTAATGCTCTTTTAATGCTCTTAGAAATAATTTTAATGCCACCAACAGGGACCTGTCGACAGGCTGCAGCCAGGTCCCGAATTCCTTATTTTCCAGCTACTTTTGTTGAAATTTGTTTTTTTTTCCCCCCATTCTCTAGCTTTTTCTCCGACTTGAGCTTTTTTGTGATCAAATGAAAGCAGTTCAATGGAAATATATCGTGATATAATATGTCTGACAAAATTTTTTTTATAAACATTTTTTTAATAAAGCATTTTAAATGCCACAATAAACACATTTGATAAATTTTAATGCCAATTAAGGCCTTAATTAAAAAAATAATAATTGAATGACTTTTAATGACCCGCGGAAACCCTGATGGTGGTCTCTGACAAGGAAATAAAGACAAAAACTCGGAAGACTACTTTTTTTTTCTAGATGCTTATCGAGACCTAAAATATATGTCAGTAAAATTCCATCCTTTTTGAGGCAGCAAGCTAACCTTGCCTCCAGTATCTGTGGATTATTTCATGTGTAACACAGAGCCTGATCATTAATTTTTAATTATACTACCTAAATTATTTTTTTTACAAAAAGGTTATGGCTGACTATAAATCCCTTTACAGAAATTAAATGTTGGTATTTGCTGAAAATTAAAGTATTTAAAGGTTGCAAAATGCAAAATCATATACATTTTTAAAATATGAAAAAAGCTTCTTAATTATTAGCACTTTGATCTTTAAAAAAGTCATTTGTTTAGTGCTGTATGTTTTACTGTACCTGTCTAGATGACTGGGAAGCTGTTGGCCCATGGCTCTATGCATGGCTGAAGGACTGTGCTTTACTGAGTTGGTTCCAGATGGAGGAGCACCGTCTGTACGGACAGAGGAGGCATGAACATTGCTGTTAAAAAAGGGACGCTCTCCTGAATGATAGGTGGAGAAACCAGAGTCAGGCTTCCTTACCGTCTTCAGGCACAACAGTCAGGGTAACAGTGTTGCCGGCTTCCTTTATGAGCTGGACAATATCATTATGCGACAGCTCCATGATGGACTGTCCGTTAACAGCAGAGATGCGGTCCCCGACATTCATGCAACCTATACGGTCTGTGGGGCTGCCTTGGATAATACGACCGATTTTGTGAGGTATGACTGCAAAAAGCATAAAGGAAAGAGAAATTAAGACTTTAAGGATATTTCTACACCAAGGATTCAGTAAAGTGGAACGATTTTTCCTCTGAAGTGCAAACAGATTGAATCAATGTCATGTATGTACTGAGACAACAATAATCAAATATGGGGTTCCTCAAGGCTCCACCTTGGGGTCTCTTCTATTCAATATCAAAATGCTCTACCTACCTCAGATAATAACAGACACAAAGTTACTAAAACTACCCTGAAGACATACTGCTTCTCTACAATTATTCCTGGTGACTATAAACCCAAATCAAGTGCTGGTAAAGGAATCAGTGTTGATATGCCATAATTGTCTTTAGCTGAAATGATGTGAATTGGGATTGCCAATTTATATAAATAGATAAGAAATTGATCTGTGTGTATTGTTAGGTGTCTTTGGTGCAAACCTTTGTTATTAAAATCAATTGAATATGAGTGCTTTAAACTCCTTAACACTTCCTGATCCAGTTGATCGGTCGTGAGGCTATGTGTACTGTGTTTATTTATTTGCACCAATTCTAAAATTGATCGGTAAAAATAGGTAATCATATTTGGTTTGTGACCGTGTTTGCTTCAGACCTCCAGGTGGGGGCTTGTTCTTTGATGTGAGGATGACAAAACCAAAGCCTTCGTTGTCTTTGCGCTGCAGGGTGACATCAAAGCTCTGTGGTCTAGAGAGCTGAGCAGGCTGGATGGTGTTTGGCGGCTCAACGCGAGGCACCTTAGGAGAGCTGTTGATCAGAGCCGAGGACAGCTGCTGAGGCTGCTGACCGCTCTCTTCTTCCTCGCCACCCTCTGAAGAATAATTAAATACAAAAATGATTGATGTTTAAGTCAGTTTAAAGAGAAATTGTTCCCAGTATTGTAAAATAATCCTTAAGAAGATTGTATGTGACTTTACAATGTGTGTTGATCCTATGGATGGAAAATAGTACACACATATTAACAGAAAATATGAATCATCAGTGAAATTTATCTGCAAAAAAAAAACCAAAAAAATGAATTGTAGTGAATTAAATGTATACATAATTCCTTCAGATTTCCTATTTTCATATTCAGATGTAATGTAAAAAATGCTGTTAATGTAAAACAGTATTCTCAAGATAACCAAAACCATCAATGTGACATGTTGAATATCCCCAAACATCTGGCTGGTTTGTTTACACAGGCAATACCATCATGGAGAGGAATATCAGCTGGGTAGCTGTCATCAACACTTTTGTTTGTAGATGTTGGAGCATGGCCTGTTTTTACTGTTAAGCTCTCATTTCCTCCTAGGCAAACCGATGGGCTTGGCGTTTACTGTGAATAACTTTATGTGCTCTATTTCATCCCTTTGACAAGAAACTGGCTTTCTTTGACAAACAGAGCCAACTATGGAGCTAGATAACTGTTACATTTTCTAACATAGAAATGTTAGAATAGTATCTAAGAATCAGTGCTTCTATGCTCCCTTTTTGAGTCTGCTTCTTTCTCCTTGAACCCCATGTCAGCATCAGCAGATGGCCACTCACAGTGAGGCTGCTTCTGCTGGAGGTTTCTTCCTGTTAAAAGGGAGTTTTCCCCTCCACTGTTGCCACATGCATTCTTGGTGTGAGGGATTGCTTTTGAGTCAATGAGTTGGTGCAATCACACTGCAAAAACAATCTAGAAATAAGTAAAAATTTCTAAAATCAAGGGTATTTACCTTAAATTTTAGTAGATAAATACCCTTGATTTGCCAATTGAATGAGTGTTTTTACTCTTAAAATAAGATAATTAGATAATATGCGCTTGTAATTAGACAATGCAGCTGCTTTTTCTTATTTTAAATGTAAATGATCTTGTTACATTGGCAACGTATTTTACTTAACTCCTCATTTCAAGACAAAATGTACTTATTTTAAGAAAAAATGACTTATTTGGATTTAATTTTTTTGCTGCAGTGCAGCTGGTTTTCCTTTGAAAATGTTGAACCAATCTGACCGGATGATCTGATAGGTTTTTCCCTTTAAATTGCCTGAAGATGATATGTTGCACATTGCAGCTATATGATAAACTTAATTGAAATGTATAGTAATATATTTTACAAACCAATTCATGTGGTTTCTTTTAAGTAGTGAATAAGTCTTAAAAAATGTTATATATTTGAAAGAGAAAAAAAAATTAAACACCATTTTATTAGCTGTCTAAATAGACCACAGCCATTTAAAATGAGATCATGATTCACCTCAGACACTTTTTATTCAATGCTTGTTTTGTGATTTTAATCAGGCTAGTCTTTTTTTTTTAACTCTGTTATAAAAGCACAATGTCTTCATAAAAGATGCTTATTTTCTGCTCAGTCATCATAACAATGCTCCTGCTAAGGCTAAAGAGGCTATTATTGGGTTTAAACCGGCCTTTATTCAGCAGGAGGTATGAGCTGCTGCAAAAGCACTTTAAGAAAACACTTTGAGATGTAAATCAGCCCAGCTTTTTAACGTTATAACAAAGCAACCATCTTCTTTTCAACTTCTCATAAAATGCTTTCAATATCTTTTAATGAAATCAAATGAAATGCGCTTCTTCCACAAAGGTAGGAAAATTGCATGCAAAGCAGAAAGTCATCTTTTTAATCGAACCTCATTTATTCCAATTTTTTTTAAACAGGGAAGTCACCCAGAGCAAATTTAGAGGATTACTGAGCAAATCCCACATCAAAGCCTTCTCCCTGAGGTTCTCCTCCAGCATACTGATCTGAGGCAAAGGAGGAGATGAAGAAACTGTGCTGCTAGTGCCCTGCGAGGAATGCAGAGCTGATTATCCGCACAGCAGACCTACCTGTGTATGCCAGCTTCCTGCGGACAGTCAGCATGACTTGGCCGTTCCGGGCAGCATTGGTCATCAGTTCCAGCACTTGTTTGTGGGATTTCCCCTTAACGGGAAAGCCATCTATGCAGAGCAGCTCATCTCCGGCCCGCAGTCGCCCATCCTTCTCGGCTGCTCCAAGCGGCACAATTGCACCAATGTACACCTGGAGAGGAAAAACTTATCTGAGCAGGAGAAGGCACTCTGATTGACTGATGTGAGGATTAAAACTGGAATCAAAAGACTGCAAATTTCTGCTTAGACTACTCAATACCCTATATCCATTTTTTTACTTCCTATTATCCCACATAATTGAGTCTCCCCTATTTGGAAAAAATATGCACATGGTCATCTGTGTGATTGGGCAGCGTAACTCACGGGCTGGTCCGGTCCCTCTCCACCCAGGACTCTGAAGCCAAAACCAGACTCCTGGTTTCTTTTAATGAACACATCCAGGTCCTTGGTATTAATAGCTAAAGAAAGGAAAAGCAAATATTCAATGGCAATGTTTGTAGTTCTCTGTTTTGGCCACAGGTGGCATTATCACTAGAAAACTCTGTAATGAGTGAAGCTTTTACTACCAGGTACAGTGACTAAAACAAAGTTATTTAATGATCAGTGGTGTGTAAAAACGAGATAAAATGAAGCATGAAGATCTAAGAGGCAAGTTAAAAGGAAACAGAAATGTCCTCAGCTGTGAGACGGCAAGAGAGAGCAAGACTTCCAGCAGGTTACAAGAAGGATAATTGGTGGAGTAAAACCAAGCTGCTATTTTCTGAGCTTTGATTTTGCTTTATCATTAATCTTCCTTAACTATGACATTTTAACAGTCTTTTACAGATGTCATAATTAAGGAAAGGATCTAAACTCTCTAGAGAATACACAAAGAAACTCAAATCTTTAGAATAGAATAAAAAAAACTATTGTCACACAATGGGGAAATTCTGGTGTTTATAGCAGCAAAAAGATTATAGGCAAAATGGTCACACAGATGTGGACCTTAGAAAAATGTATAAGAATAATATAATAGTGAACAGTTAAAAGATAAACAATAAAATAATGTACTGTAAAGTGTTTTAACAATATAAATACTGTGCACCTGGAGAATAAATAATCAATATATAGCTATAGACATTTTTATAGTAATGGATATTTGAAAATGGCAGCAACATTAGAGATGTGCAAAACGACAGAAGCATGTTATTTAACTGACTGAGGTTTAGAGATATAAATACTGCCGTGTTAGATGAGTTATAAGCTAACAGAAGAAGTAAAAGACAACTTTACATGTGAACTCTGCAATCAGTTTGCAGGGAAGCTCAAATTTACAGAAACGACTAAAAATATAAATAATTAGTACCCGCTCTGAGCAGAAAGGATGAAAACTGTTTATTTGTTCTCACTAACCTTTATGAGAAATTTGTATTCTTTTGAAAAATATGACTCTGAAGCCTAAAGAGCTGGACTAGTTCTGTAATAAACTTACGTTTGCTGTCTAAGATAGCTCTGGACTTGAGGTAGAGCTCAGATGGGTCCGGTTTAGGAGAAGATGAGCGCAGGGTGTTGGTGTTGGAGGGCACCTCTGGCTGACTGAGGGGCTCTGCGCTGTTCGTCATTTCCGGCCGCTGCTGCACGGCGAGCTGGGAGGCAGCGTGGGGCTGTTGCTGGGGGACAGAGTGTGGAGCCTGCTGGGATGCAGGGTGAGGCATGGTAGCTGGGGACTGCAAAACAAAAGATTTACAAACATGTATTTCCTCAGGTTGGTAAAACATCCATTAGTAATGGCACATTTTAGGATTACTTGGAATGTGTACATTTATTATGAGTAGCAGCGACAATAATCATCTCAGTGATTCATATCATAAAAGTCAGAACGCAGGCGAATTTGAGATGGATTGACTTATTATGCATTATTCTGTTAGGATGTGCTATTTTGGCTGTGTTTCACCAACAAAGCAGAGTGAGTAAGCCTGTTTCTGCCTCTCTGATTTGAAGGTGCACCACGAGAACGGAGGAGCAACGAAGGAACAAGCTGTTGAATGAGGCAGATGATCTTACAACACCCAAACTCAGGGGGATGTTAAGTTTGCTGTTTGTACAGAGCTGGTGTGTTTACCCATACGCAGCTCCAGAAATAACAAGCTGGCTAATGCGGGCCGCCTGATTAATACAGCTGCTTGTGGGAGGAGAGGCAAAGGAAAAACTGACAAATAAAAGAACAATTATAAAAAATAAAAAACTAATAAAAAAAGGTTTTTTGTTTTATAATACAGTAGGAAACATGTCATCTATTACTTAACAGAAAATGGTTAAAAGCTGCTTTACTTACAGGTTTTAGAGATTTCACCGGAGACGTCTGACCTGTCGACAGAGAAGTTAAATTGAAGGTTAAATGCTTATAAAAGATTAAAAACTTCTGCTCTTACACATTTAAGAACACATCAAATGTTAAAATGTTAATCATACAAGTATTAGTTTGATCTTTAGTGGAATCCCACATTTTCTCTGTTCTCACCTTTTGCTTTCACAAACATTTCTCTGGTTTGCTCTATGAGTCTTGAAATGGGAGGACTGTGTAAGGCAATGTATAATATAACCGGCAGGGGGCAGTAGCCTCAAATATCATTGATGTTTCATGTGTAGCTTTTAGGGGAGGGCCTAGGGAGACCTGGAGCCATGGGAAAAAAACACCCACCCCACTCTGGGTGAAACCAGCCACCTGTTGCCATGAATTTAACCCTGCAGCTCTAAAGCTGTTCAGTTTCTGTCATCAATCAGGGGTTTTAGTTGGATTATTAGTAATTGCTTTGTGTTTTTTAGTCTAAATCAGCTTCTTTACATTCCATTCTTTAAAATTTTGGACATAATGTTTTCTGCTTAGAGTTAATCCACCTTGCTCATTTGGTTCACCAGATGCCTGTATATTCCCACCCATTCATTTACACCGTTGAACTATTGAGGTGTGGATTTATGCTTGGACTAATTTGGATTCCCTGCCTCCGCTGCTCTGCTGCTTGTTCCTTTGTTCCAAAAGCTAATTAATGTATGTTAATATTCCATCTGCTTCCCTCAGTCTGCACATCTGCATTACTTTTTTCCTCCACAGATAGTTAAAGATTTTATTTTATTAAAACATAAGTAGAAATCAGAAAGATTGTTGATGTTAAGGACTATAGGAAGGCGATTAAATAAGTCTCACTCTTTCATACCCCTTTTTAGAAATAAGCAATAATTTATATAAATATTTAATCATCTATTAGTCTTCTCCTGCTTCATCCATCAGGATCACGGAGGGGATGGTACCCATCTCCAGCACTCTATGAGGAAAAGGCAGGGTCCACCCTGGACAGGTCGCCAGTCACTTGCAATAAAACATCATATATGTCCTAAATCTTACATAATGTTTGCATGCTATAAATTTATAATTTTTTCACCAATCTGTCTGAATTGAACTTATTCATTCATACTGAACTTTTTTGTTTTTTTTAATGCAAAATGTTTTTCTCTAGCAGACATTAGTCCAAGAAAGAATCTGTGCAGAGGGTAGAAAACAAATGTCCACATGTGGTAGCATCCAAAATGACTGAGCTTGAATAAATCCTTCAGCCTCTACTTGTTTAACGCTGGCTGACTTGCAGCTGATTCTGCAGCTAATGGTGTTTCTGTGACATAACTAATTCATCTCATGCTTTTTTAGGTTATATTGTAAATCCCTTTTAAAACCATGCATCAATTCTCCTTATAATCGTTCACTATTTTGTGTTGGGCTAGAAAATCCCAATAAATTCCTTTAAAATTAACCTGATAGGGTGTGAATATGTTTTTGAGCTTCATTTCCAAAGTTCAAACTTTCATAAGTCCCTCATTTACGTTCCATCATCTGTAGTTCTGACTGCTCCTTGAAGCTGAAGAAATGTTAATCCGACCCTTAAGGGAACCTGTGAGGAACCTAAGCTGCATTTCTTCTTTGATTTTGGGAAAAGCTGTGATCCTTTCCTACTTTAAGTTGTGACACATCCGCAGCATATGCACATGTGCGATTATTGCAGATAGATGACAAACCCTGGGGAGCACAGAGCCCAACCCGGCTGAGTGCATCTGATATGTGGGTGCAGCGCTGATCTCCAGAATCTGGGCTATACTGCACTGCAGCAAAGCCAAAATAAAAAATAAAAAAAAGGAACCCACCCTTCACATCAGGGAAAGCATGAAGCAAGAAGACAGGCGGTGATTACCCACCACGCTCTGAGTCTCCTGCCTGCTCTTTCTTTCTCTCACGGTAGGAAGTGGATCACTGAAGCTGCCATCTTACCCACCCCTGTATCCCAACACCGCTCACCAGTTTCCCTGTTTGGGAAGGTTCACACTGGATGATGCAAAGCTGGCGTGGACCAGAGCGTGAAATTGCTTTATTAAATACTGTGAGAGTCAGTTTGTTCAAGAAAGGCGGGCAGTGCACTATCCATCCTGTCGTTTAGAATCAAAAACAGTGTACAGAGAGACTCAGGAACCTTCACCTCCTCTACAGCTGATGGATCTCAGTCATCAGGAGGGATAACGTTGGCATCCCATCAGGATTTCATTTTAAAAGCAGGCTGGAAATTTAGTTTGTTGTTTTCGCTTTGATGACAGAAAAATGTGTTGTAAACACGAGAAACATGAAAATAAGCTTTTTAGTCTCTAGACCATAATTACCTGTTTACTGTCTGAACAGAAAGGGTGTAGATTAACATTCATTAAGATTTCACAGCCTGTTGGAGCTCTTTCCAGATGTTTACACCCACTCACCTCCTCTAAGCACCAGAACGTTGACCTCGCTGCCCACTGGTAGATCTTTGAGGATGTCCACCACCTGGGTGTGACTCAGCGTTTGGACGTTCTGCCTATTGATTTCCTTAATGACGTCCCCCTTCAGCAAACCTCGGCACCATTGGGCATCCAGGATCATCTTTACCTTCTGTCCCAGGGGGCAGTCGGCGATGGCGAAGCCGAAGCCCCCCGGCCCTTTCACCAAGGGTACGCTCACCAATTCTGGCTGTAACAGGGTGGAGTCAGGGCCTTCGTGGTTGTGGGTTGGGTGAGGATGGTGATGGTGGCGTCCTCCGTTGCTCATTGGTGGCAGGGTGGCAGTTGGCCGAGAGAGGGTTGCTCCATCTGGGACTGAAAAATGGGGGTCCTGGGGGGTGGAGGAGGATGGAGAGGGGGAAGCTTCCTTGGAGGCGTTGAGCATGGCTGATGCGTCGCTGCTGTTGGACTCTTCTGGCAGAGGGTAGCCTCGACACAAAACCAGGTCCACGTACTGGTTGATTGGAATGGACTGGAACATCTGCACCACGTCGGCGTGAGTCTTCCCCAGCACACAAGCCCCGTTAATGTCTACAATGACGTCACCTAGAAGAAAAACAAAACGGATTTTATAAAACCATTACTGCAAATACCTTGACACTTTATTGAATCATTACCGATTTCAGCTGCTTACTAGAAGCTCCAAAGTATTTTAATGGCTGCTATCAATGACCACATTGTATGACATTATTATTTCATCAAGTTTTTTTTAAATATATTTCACAGATAAAAATTTATTAAAAACTGTACAGTAGATGTCTTTCAGTTCTCTTTGCCCTGATACCTCTAAATACAGGCCACTTGAGTCTTTTTTGATCTACAGGTGCTTTGTCAGAGAATAATGGTAAATGAACAGCATCATGAGGGCTGTGGAGCAACTGAAACCAGGACTTGGTTTTAACAAAACTCTGTTCAACCCACCACACCAAATAAAAGCCATTGCGAGCAACTAGAAACCTATAAAACATGTCGGTCCACCAACATGGACAGCCTGGCTTCAAGAGACCATCATGACCTAGATGGAAAATGGATGATTTATATCCAATATCTCATTTTTTTCATGGACAAATTGCAAAAAATTGAAATCTCAGTAATTACATTTCCGTAAAATAGTTGCATTTTCTTTAATTGAGCAGGTATGTGAGACACTTGGCCAATGGGATAGACAATTTACATTTAGAATGAGGAAAAACAGCTCAAGTCTGTCATTTAAGTACATCATATTTAATAATCTTATTTTTAGGGTAAAATACTCTTTCCATTGGCAGATCATCTTATTTACCTGCTCTAATTAAGGGAAAATACTATCATTTTAAGAAATCTTTACTCATTTTTAGGGTATTTTTGCAGTGGCAAACATCATATCTATGTGGAAAGCGTATATGTCTAGGTATTATTCAGGGAGCTTTATACAAATGGAGAAAGATTTAAGAATTGCATTTGTTATTTTGAATACCATGTTTAATACTCCCTTCACTACCAAATTATGGTCCACTTTGTGCTGCCATTTGTCGTAAAAAAAAAAATTCCTAAGCAGCAACATGTGTAAGTGCATAACTTGAATACAGAAGCAGGAGGAAGGAAAGTGTAAAACAGAACAAGATCAGTTACATCCTTTAGTTTTCCACCTTGATCTCCCTATAAAAGCTGGAATCCTAGCAACCTTTGCCCTTTTAAAACAGCTGAAATGCTGACGGGCAGTTGGCTAAAAGCCCAGAAGAAGATCCAGCACACCTACACAATCAATACCTCCCTCAAGCAAACAAAGCTAAAGTTGCACTCCTTAAATTAACTCCATAAACTAACATGTTGGCTCTGACTCATCACACGTTACTCCAGCGTTTTATGTAAAAACATCCCCTAAGACAACTGAAATAAACCAGCAGAGAGCACCAATGCATCACATCCTGGCCTGGATGAATGCGGCAGGTCCAAGGTGTTAGAAAGCAACAGGAAGTTGTTCCAGCTCGCTGTTAAAACCTAATGAAATTAATTACATTCATCTTTTGGTACAGTCAATTACCCTCCATCTCCAGGGAAATGAGAGAGTGAAAATAATTACTTTCTCTGTTCCTCGTTGATTCTCAGCTGCAGTACTTGCCTGGCGATCGATGTTAATGTTATGTGAATCCTGAAGGCTTTTTGCACACCACTCATTCGAATTACCTCAGTTGCCCTACATGTGATCAAAATGTCCATACACAGATAATAAAAAGGGTCTCCTGGTGAGAATCCCACCTTATTTATGCCAAAACATTACAACACGGTTCACTTAAGATATTCCTGAAGCGCTCATGTAGAGCACACCCAACAACCTTCACAAGTCAGCCAGCCTACAGGCTAATTCAGACTAATTTATGTTTGCATATAAAATCTGACTGTCAGCTATAAACTGGATGCACGTTTTATTGATGAATTCTTGCCTGTATTAATGATCATAACACCGCCTTATTTGATTAAGCAATGTGACATTCAGTGAGGTTGCTTTGCTTTCTTTCCAAATGTTTTCCTGTGCTCAACATGAAGGTTGAGTAAATAGTGTACAAGTCATATAAACACAACTTGATCTTAGTGTACACAGCAAAGATTGATCGAAAAACAACTACAACTTTCCAGAGAAAAGTGTATTTCCCTTTATTTAAGTAGAATGGAAAGATTATTTTTTGCATTCAAAGTAAGATGATTAGATATTATGCACTTGAAATAAGATAACTAGCTTGTGTTCTTTCTTATTTTAAGTGTAAATTGTCTTATTCTATTACTAATCAAGGGAAAATATAACAGTTTAAAGAAAAATTTACTCATGCTTCCATTTTTGCAGTGGATTTGTTAAAGTCATCATTCACAGTAATTATATATAATTATAATAATGTATTTTTCATATATCTTATTTAAAAGAGCAACAGAAAACATTGACCTGTTCAGAATGAAGTGAAGCTGATCTTTTTAGTCTATAAATATATATATATATATATATATATATAACAGATTATACTATTTTGTCAAAAATACTCCATCTAATAGCAGATCATCCTATTTACCTGTTCAACATCAAAGTCAAATACACTTTTTTTAAAGAATTTTTTAACCTATTTTTAGATCAGTTTTTGCAGTAACGTAAAAGAGTTAAAAGTCCAAATAAGTCCCAAGTTATTGGTCTTAAAGTTTGAGTCAGGTCACAACACTTTATTTCTTTCTTCTATTAATTATTTCTTTTTCAGTTGAATCTGAAGTTTTAAATTTAATGACATGAGTCCAGATCATGGTACTCAAGTCCTGTGGTACCGTGTGCTGAGCAAGCACATGGACCCTAATTAAAACATTTTAAACTCTGAATGTTTCATTAAGGCATCAAGGACCTTTCTGATCTCTAACTGTTAAATCTCTGCTGTCCAGAACTCATAGAGCATCATTATGGCTGTAAGGAAGGTTACCTGGAGCGATCTTGTTGTCATGTGCAGCAGGCCCGTCAGGAAGGACGTTTTTGACTTGAAGGAACTCATCCGGTCGGTCTCCTCCAATGATGGTGAACCCAAATCCCAGAGGGCTTTTTTTCAGTGATGTCTGCAGGATGGAGCCCTGTAGCTGAGAAGGGTCTCGTGTGAAACCACGCAGCCCTCTGGCAGGCTCCTCTTCTGTAGAAATACAGGGTAGAGTGGAAAACACATGATGGTAAATTAAAAAGGTGACATTATTTATTGAAAATCTCAATAGTCTCCTCTAGATATAGTTTGCTCCAGACGACCCAAATGTAATGGGAGGGAGACATGTTTTCCCAGTTTGTTCCATCAACGTTTCCTTTAAGCACACTTTTTAATTGCTTTATAAATTAAGACTCCCGCTGTTGTAGTGAAACTGGAGCAAGAGCTTTAGCTGATACACACTTTAAGACTTTGTTCCTCCTCGTCATCGTACCACAAATTCCATCCTGAGAATCATCTTATTAATGGATGCATCCATTTTGTACCGACTGACTCAAAATGTCTCAATGTTTTATAATCCTTCTGCATTAAACGCCCCATGTCCAGCTTCCTCCTACAGATGAGCAGTGGGGTAGGGAACTTAACATCATTCCTGCACAAAGATCATAAAAAACTTTTACCTCATTCTAAGTCTTATCAGATCAAATCCCCCCAAAAAACAGCTTTGGAACACATTATTTTTAAATGTCACATATCTCAATACTTCAGAATTTGCTTTCTTTTTTAATATATATGTTTATTTTCAACGGCTTGTAGAGAACACTTTTATAGATATAGAAAATAATATCATCCAAATTTAGCTGGGCTCATCAAAAAACATTCAATTGCTGCATTTACTATTTAAAATACTTTAAATAGTAATGTTTTTTGTTTTTTTTAAGTTTTATGGTTAGTTAAGAGGAAAACAAAATGCAACAGATGAAATTGTAATTTGTTTGAGCTAAACATTCCAGAAAAAAAAACTATTATCGCAGTTTAAAAGCATAATATCTAAATATCTTTTTAAAGTGCAAACATACTACTTTAATTGGAAGATCATCTAACTTACCCACTCAAATTAAGAGCCATTACCCTCTTTTAAACAAATGTTTACTTATTTTAAGTAAACAGATCTGAAATTTAGCTCCTTGAAAATAGCAAAAACTCTTTGCAGTTTTTATTTGTTAAATTTCGGTTTAAAAGTAGGTTCTTGAAAATTAATACTCCAAAGCCACAGCGGGTTTTTGTAAATGAAACCAAACATCAGATATGAAGAGAAAATGATAAGCTTTTCCTTAATCTTCCATCTATTTTCTTCATAATCAGATTCAAGCAGTGAAAACCTGCCTGACAGCACATCACTCACTGAGAGGAATTATAAAAACAATCTAATAACCCTCCTTTCAGTTTTAAGGTGAGCTCAAAAAACAATCTTGGTCACAAAACCTGAAAATCTATGCAAAGCCAGTAAACATCCAGTTAATGCAAAATCTCAAACTGTTTTAGACATCGTCTGCCTGCAAACAATCGGACGGGGAGCAGGAGAGAAGTCTAAGGACATGTTTTAGCATGAATGTCATAATAACTGCTTTTGTCTGGAATGGTTGTATAACATAATCTCACTATAGGTTTTTAATAAAAGAGGAATCTTTCTTAAAATAAGTGCATTTTTTTCTGGAATTGAGGAGGTAAGTAAGACCCTTTGCAAACGGAACAAGATAGTTTATATCTAAAATAAGAAAAAAACAATTGCATTGTCTTATTTTAAGCAAATATTATCTAATCATCTTATATTAAAAGTAAAAATACTCATTACATCGGCAAATCATCTTATTTACATATTCAAATTAAGATTAAATACACTTGATTTAAGAAATGTTCACTTATTTCTGGACCATTATCCAACTTGGAAGACAAGACATTTATTTGCAAAGTTTCAGAGTTTCAAACCCTTATCAGGCTAACATGCATACCAACAGACCTTAGATATTTTTGATTAAGTTGTAGAGAAAGACTATGTAGTATAAAGACGTAACTACACTCTTAGAAGTTATGAATGTGGTTCTAGTATAACTCTGGCTGAATATTCAGACATTTTTCCTGTCAAACATGGCAGAGCTAGTTTAAACAGGTTTTCAATGTATGCAAATATGTTTTCTGAGGATGGTGCATACAAATCTAATGGTTAATATAGGGCTCATTACAGTCAGGCTGACAGACTAAAAACAGTCAGAAAACAGACTCACAACAGAAAAAGGCTACACAGTCTGACAAAAGGCTGATAACAGACTAAACAGAGTAACAACAGACTTTATACAGGCTCAAAACAGGCTTACAACAGGCTGACAACAGCCTAAACAAACTTACAGACTGACAACAGAGTGACAAAAGAATAAACAACATTGAGAACAGACTTTAAACAGGTTGACACACTGTTGTCAGCCTGTTTAAATGATGTTGTCAGTCATTTTAAAGCATGTAAGCCTGTTTAAAGTCTGTTATTCAGTTGTGACTCTGTTTAAAGCCTGCGTTTAGGCTGTTTAAAGTCTGTTGAAAGCATGTAAGCCTGTTTAAAGTCTGTTGTCAGTCTGTAAAGATTTTTGTCAGTCTGATTAAAGCATTTAATTAGTCTGTTTAAAGTCTGTTTTTAAACTGTCTGAATACAGTCTGTTATATTATCCCTTAGATGTGAAATTATGTAAACCAAACTAAGGATTTGGCCAAGAGAAGTAGGAACAAGTTGTGAACCACCAAGGGTCAAACTTGGACACTGTAGGTGATGATCCAAGCAAGCAGCTCCCGTCAGAAAATCATGACTTGAATATTTATCCAAATTTGGGAGGAGGAGTAAAGTGGAGGTGTTTAATCCTGACAACATCTTTTCAAATGTCAAGCATGATGGTGGCTGAATCATGCTGAGGGTCTGTTTCAGCAGCAGAGGTTTAAACAAGAAAAACTTCATCCAAATTCACCAGCTCACCTTCAAATCTAGATAACAGAATAACAAATATTGCTCCAGCAAAACATCAAACACACATTAAAACTGGGGTAAGAAAAAAAAAATCAAATCTAACTGTAAGCTTCTTCAAAGAACCGAACAATTTACCAGTTTAAACTGTATAGACTGTGCTAAAGAATCAGGTCTGTGCATGGAAATGCTTGAATTTCTGATGAGCGGGATGGTCAGATGTCCCACCAGTGTTTGCTTCACAATCTGGGTGCTAAAGAACCTTTATCCAAATCTCTCAGACTGCTCTGTATTACACACAGTCTTTCACCTTGTTTGGATGCCAGAAAACTCAAGACTGAATCTTTAAAAGCCCCAAATTAATAAGCAGTTCCTGTTCATCTTCCTGTCAGAATGTAAATAAACTGCTCCCCATCACTACTGTACACTTCATTGCAGACATAAATATGTAAAAGATGTTTTCTGAAAACCTCTTATAGCAATTTTCCTCTGTGGTGCAAGTTAATGATCATATCGACTTGAAAGAAATAAGAAAACAAGTTATATTAAGCTATAGAGAGGGTAAAGGAAAGAATTGATGAGCCAGAAAGAAATAGAGCTAGTCCTGACACAGAGAGGTGACTTCTAACTAAATCCAAGCCTCCCCTCCCCTGTGATAGTTTGAGTTATTTGCTGGGTCCCCGCAGGCCGCACTTCGCCCCTGCCAGGTTTCCTCACTGGTAGACAGCTCAACATCAATCTCATTACAGAGTCAGTGCAGAAAGTAGTCCTCCTTGCCTCCCACACTGCTCTCCCAGCTTTGCAGTGTCATGGGATTTTGATTTGCATAAGTGCATCTCAATTGGCTTATAAATGCGACTGCTTTTAAAAAGAAAAGAAGAGACGCAAATACTAATGAGGGCTACCTATACGTTTTCCATTTCTAAATTGCAGTCCTCTATCTTTCAAACCAGATGATGGACAAATGGTAAGAAGGATGGATGTTTCACTAACAGCCAAAATATGCAGGTTTCATCCTCAAACCCACGTAAAAACTGTTAGATATTTATCATATGTCCTCGAATAGAGAGTAGACATTCAAAAGATATAGGATTTTTCAAAAAATTCTATAGACTTAAGATGGTGCAGACCCTGAAATAAGCCCTACAAGCCTTACAGTTCATTTTGATGATTGTTAAAAAGTGTCTGCTGCAGGTAAGACATGTTCACACGCTGAGCCAGAAAAAAGGCAACTATTTCCTAAATGATCCCCATTAAAGCAGCTGGGACAGAAACTTAGTCGGAAAGCGGAGGCGACACACCAAAGCTATGTTTACACGGCGCAGATTAAGCCCTGGGCCACAATGGGACAGCTTGTTTTCTCAGGGGTGGGGTGGGGTGGGGGTGATTATGTGAAATATCTGACAGGATTGTCAGTGCTGTAATTACGGCCCGAGCACAGCGCCGGGCTCTGCTCCTGTGCTCCATCGCCATTGTCTGACAGGTCAGGCTCGTCAAAACTGCGCTCGGGAGCCACCTCACACGTTCACACTGGCCATTAATTCTCATTAACAAGGGTGGGAAGGTGCAGGGGTGGGCAGTTAGAGCTGGGGGCGGCCTGGCCGACACACATGCAGCAGAGGGAGGTGGGATCTGAACGCAGCAGACTGAGGCGGACGGATCTGTCCGATCTATCTGAAATATGGAGGCCAGCTTGAATACTAATGCAGACATGCTCTGTGTACGCACACTTGGAGGGCTGTAATAACTTCAGCTGCTTTTTACATCATGGGGCCTCCATTTATCAGAGTCCAGTCATTACGGTGCGGCCGGTGATTATATCAGTCAGGCTGCAGCATTCGCCGCATCTGGGACATGATGTGCAGACGGCCCAGCAGAAAAGCAATTTATGATGATAAGTCACACACAACTGCAGTTACCGCTCTGCACTGCCATTCCTCTTCCCAGGCACCTTTTCTCTGGTCTGAAGAGATCTCTAAGCGGATGTGAATGACAGGTGGCTAAAGCCGCGCTCAAAGAGACCTCAGTGCCGTCCCTATTCCCAATCTACTTGTCAAAATAAATTCTGCCGGCCGGCGAAGCTGCGTTTCATTATTCAAATTGAATATCATAGCTTCCAAGGCTATAAGCTGTTTATCAGCAGCCCGCCAACCATTAGAACATCCTTCAGAAAGTCATTTCATCCTAAAGCAGATGATGAAAAGACCCCCAGTGTTTGGATAACAAATATAAAGCTGTGTTATAGGAGGTGTAAGGCGGGAACATCTGTGTTAGCAATGCCGTCGTCCATGCAGGATGTTATTATAGACCACAGGCATGAATGATGCTACAGACTTACAGCAAATCCTGCAAAGTTCTCACATCTCATTGACTACAAGCTTAGGCCATTACATTATGAACCCTAGCAGCTAAAGTAAAAATACAAAAAAAACACAACCAAAATACACCTTAAGGATCTCTAATAGTTTCCTGGAAGAAAGTAAATCTACTGCAGCTGATGTTTTCAGCAGAAAAACAGGGAAGGATTTATGCATCTTTGACAAAGCCTGTAGAGCCACAGCCCATGGTAAATGCTTAATTAAACAGAAGAGTAATAATCCATAAATACATGCAGCAAGGGGCAAACCAAGGTTGCACGAGCCCCTGAGCACGGTTTAATTTGGGGGGCCAAAGTCATTGTTAATTAAAAAAGAAATAATGGTTGATTTAATTTTAGCTAAACTGTGCAAGAAATGAGTCTCTCAACTCAGCAGACATGCAGAAATGGTTAAATTAGCAACAAATATTGGTCTGTTAACATAACTTTAAAAAAATTAATAAGTCTTCCTTAAAATTCATGAATATGTAAATCTTAAGGGTGCACTGATTGCAAGTTTACGGAGGATCAAGATAACAATAATTAAAAAGCCTAATGTGTCCTTTCCGTATATGACCAATACTCTTTTTTTTTTTTTTTTATAACAAGCACCAGGGTTCTTACAGAATAAGGCAAGTTAAATTCAAGACTTTTTAAGACTTTTTAATGCCACTTGAAATAAAAATTTAAGACCAAATTCACAAGAAACACAAGACAAACCTGCTTGCGACAACTTAACCCAAAGGTTTATTATAACATAAACCATTGCACTAATGTTTCAAATTTTGTAAAGCTTCTCATACAGGAAGAAAGCTAAAAACACACAAATGACAGATATATTTTAACAATTATTTAACTGAATTCACAAACTTTGTTTTAGCAGGGAACAAAACAAATCAGTTTTAAAGCCACAACATAACCAGTGCTAAGTCTTTTTTGCAGCTATTTTTCTTTGTATCGTTTTCTTAGTATGTTTGATTTGGTGATAAGTGGAGGCGTTGCAGAGACAAGGGTGGAACAAAACCGAGAAATACCGGCTATTTATGATGTTTTAAAAATTAAGACCTACGAAAGACTAATTTAAGACATTTTAATACCAATTAAGGCCTTAGTTTTATTTTGAAGAATTCAATGCCTTTTAAGACTTTTTAAGGACCAGCGGGAACCCTGAAGCACTGTCAGTTTCTATAAGAACATAAGACATCTTCTATATTTCTATATGTCTTATCTTGGAAAAAAAAAAAAAATAGTCAAGGTGAAACTGTTAAAACTTGTTAAATAACTGCTCTAAAATATACTGTAAATCAAGGTTTAGAGAATGACAGTCGGTGGTTTTTAAGAGCATTGCAGAAGTAGATCGGCTTTACATCCAAGTATCGGCTAACCAGTCAGCCGGCGGATGAATTGGTGCACCCCAAGTAAAACCTTTCCTCATGTCTTTCATTCCTAACCCTTGGGACTCTCAGACCAACAGGGGGCTATAAGTAGACGCAATGCCTACATATGACTTCAGCTCAGTCTCCCTCTCACTTAAAAGACAAGGAAATACAAGTCAGATTAAATAATACTACTTATACTTCAGCGATAGTATCAAGGTGTTACTTTATTGTATCTCTTACACTATATCCGTTGGTTGTGCTGTTCTTTTTACGTCTCTTTGCAGGTGATAAAGCAGACTGAAAACGTCTTATCGTTATCTCCTCTTTCTTTCATCTTTTCTCCTTTTTTTCTGTTTTTCTTTTCCTGTTCTACTTACATTGCAGTGTCCATATAATCTATAATACTCTGTGCATAATTACAATAAAGAAATTTATATGCATAAATCAAGCGGAAATTTATGGCCGTACTGCTCCACTTGTGAAAGCAAAATCTTTTGGGCTCTTTTTTTGACAATTATTCTTATTGCCACATTGCCAGACAGGATACTGGAAAAAAATAAATAAATAAAATAAAAAAAGACAAGGAAATACGCAGGACATGTGACTTTACACCATTTGTTTATTTTAAAGACTATAATTAGTGTAGAGTAATTACGTCCAGATTTATTTTGTATCAATTCCTTACCGGTTCTATTTTTTGAGAGGTATTAAAGAGCATGTTTGTGTCTTTATAAGTAAAGTAAAATATTTCATCAATTATTGCCCATACTTTAAATAGTGTATTCATATTCGATCGGGTTTAAACCCTTAGGAAATGGTGCTCTAGAGCAGTTTATAGTCCTTCTCTAATTTTTAAGATCAAGATGCATATGAGAACAACTTAAGTTTCCTTTCTAAGCTCTGTATTTAAATTTTCATTTACACTAGATTTGAATATATAACCAGGGGTTCCGCTGGACGATTTCCAAAAACATCGACTCGTATCCAATTCTTGTGGATTTTCCTCTTTCAAAAGGACAAAGGTTTCATCTGACAGAAGATTGTTTCTCGGTGTAAAAAAACTGTCAGCGTTTTGCTCCTGAGAGTTTCACCTGAGGGTGCGGCCGCTGGCGGCTGTGCTGCAGTGGACGTGTCGCCACTCTGCTTCCTCTTTGCCTCCATCACTGGATTCTCAAACTGTGTCTTCTGGTTGATGTGACTGCAAATGTAAATAAAAACAATACTAAGTTACAAGAACCTCAACAAAACAAAATGCTGACATATTAGAACAAGCTTCATTTCACAGATCTTAATCTAAGGCCTATATTTGGTCTTTCTACACATGGCAGGTCACCGTTGTTGCTGCTCTCTGCTATTGATGCAAAGCTCTGATTTGACTGGGAAAAAACTGAGTGGGGCGTTTCCTGCTGGGCATGCTTTCACATTTCTGAACATGTGACCTGCAAACCCAAACATGTTGGATCAAAAAGTCAAACACGCTTTGTTTGATCACTGAGAAAATTATTTAATCAGTTTTAGGGAAGAAAATGAAGCTTTGTGCTAAAAGTCGATGTGGTGTTCTTGAAGTAAATATAAAATTCCTTTTTTTTTAAATTCATTTTCACTTTTAGAAAATGGTTGAAGCAGATTTCAAACATGAAAATATACATACAGGGGGTAATATACAGATATAAGCTTTGCCAATAGAAAAAAAAGAATATTGGCCAATTTAAGAAAAGTGAAAAGTTCTGCCAAATCTGGTGGAAATATTATATAACCCGAGCAGCTAAGAGAGTAAAACATGCCAAAAAGAACTTAATATAAAAACTGGAATGACAGGCAGACATTTGGCCTGAGAAACAAACTGTTCTGACCTTAAATGAGGCACCAAGGAGGTGGACAAGAGGCCCTGATGTGGGCAGATTTCATTATAGATGAGCTGAATGATTTCAAGATGATCAGAAACCTCCTGCCGAATGGGCTGTAATTTCCTGGAAGATTCAGCATCGTGCCGAAGCTCTACATATAATTCCCCTTTGTAACTTTATTTTCCCATCGGCCATCTTACAACCACAATACTGAATGTATTTTGTTAAACTGTTGTGTGGTAGACCAACAGAAACTGGTTTGTGATTCTGAGGTGGAAGCAAAAAAATATCAGCCTTTTACAAATAAATATCTGATAAGTATGATGCATATTGGCATTAAAGCTCAGTGTTCTTAGAAAAAGTCTTGTTTTGCTTTAATTAAAGCTAAGCTGCAATGCTTTGGGAAATATTTATGGCTGGTTACTCAATGGACGATTCGCATTTCAGCCCATCCTTCTTTGCTAAATAGATAAAAACCCAAATTTTTAATGGAGAACATTGATTGAGAACAATGTCAAAGTTTAACCAAATATGTTGAAATTGAACCCACCAAAGTGATGTTAAAAGCAACCAATAGGACTTTAAAAACTAAACTCTTTCCTAATATTATCCCTAAACTGTCTGCTGTGTTCCTCCATCCTGATTAGGGCTGAGAAATTAATTGCATTTGTGATATAATTCCAATTTAACAAAAAGCAAATCAGAAATCGTAGACTCTCGATTTTTAAAACATTACATTTAACAGGAGTAAGACGGTTTTTTTCACTCCAGCCCTTTATGTGGTGGTAATACTGTTTCAGTGGGTTTGTCGCCACACAGAAAGAGAGAGGGATTTGTTGCTAGCACGCAAATCCATGCATGCAAGTAGAAGTAAGCATTTATACACACAAAGGTTAGAGTACAGACTTTGGACAAGCAAACTTTTATTAACTTTTTTATTTAAAAAAAACTGTAAATTTACAGTCATTTTTACTATTTTTCAAGGCTGCACTTTTAAAAAGATTAAATTGTACAGTGAACTGTTTTCAAACAAAATTTCTTTTTGTTTTACACTTGTGTAAACAAAATGACAAATAAAATCTATCTAAAGTCTAAGTCAAACTTTTAAGGTGATTTTCACACGAAAGAAAACCAAAAAGAAATCGCAATTTCAATATTGGCTGAAAATGATCGCCATTCAAATTTTTGGCAAAATCATTCAGCCCTTACCCTTATAATATGTGTTGCGAGTCCGTCACAAAAAGTTGATTAATATAGTTTAGCTTCATTGCTTTATGGTTGCTAAGTGGCAAAAAGAGGAAATAGTTGAAAAGATGGACCTCGGGCTTAAAACACAAGTTTTCACCATTAAATTCGGCTTTCTGAAGCACAGGTACAGGGCAGATGATAACATAGCCCTGTGCATTTTCCCCCCTAAGATTTCTACCTCAGATGTGGCTTTGCAAAACAGAGTGAGTTTATGGAAAAAAAATAAAATCACTCTTATAATCCCAGATTAATCAACTGTCGCTTCTCTTAGGCCGCCTCAGTGACTCAGCATTTTGTTGAGGCATATGTTCATGATTACAGTAAATTAAGCAAAGTGAAAAACTCCTGCTTTTATAAAGAGGTTCTGCTGATCTTTAGTTAATCAAGACCATTTAAGTAGGAGCATAGAGCTACATCCAGAGGAGGAAACAGGGCTGTGATTCATCTGCTGAATGTGAACCAGTTAGACGAGAGGCAGCACCATCAGAGTTACACCCAGGCTGTCTTACATTCATTTCTTATGGGTTTTTTTTCTACACCTGGGGTTAAATTGAATGTTTCTATCATGTAAAAACCGAAAATTAAAACCTTGTGTGCTTCATTGTTAAAACGGCTGTAGTTCATCTGCATAATGAGCAGAAATCCCATTCATGACACTGCTTGGTGAATCCTTCACATGCTGAGAGGCTGACAGTATACAATGTGTGAGCGCCTTCAACACAAAGCGCTCTTGCTGCGTATGACTCATGCACTGAGATGCCCAGCCCATTAAATCTGAGGAGATAAACACCCCCCCCCCCCCCCACACACACACACACACACACACACACACACTCCTGTTTCTGTCATTTCCCAATTCACCATTTCAGTTTCTCACTCTCTCGACACGCCTCGCAATTCAGGGAATAATTGGACTTGGTGTCACATTGTGGTCGTTTATTTGGAATAAAAAATAGCCAGACAAAGAGGACGGCGGCGGAGGAGCGAACGCCTCTCAGTGACCCTCCTGCATAACCCGGCGTGATGATTTCCCCCGTGTCCACACGTCTCTGCCTCTTTGTACGCAGTAATGGGACTAAAATGAAACAAAGTCCTCTTGTTTACACTCTCCATCAGAATGGAGTCTCTTTGTTTTTCCCTCTTTGGGACCCCCAAACCTTCATTGTGTGTTATATCCTCCAGATCCTCTCCTCCGCATACAGAGACAAAGCTCCAAAGTAAAATTGTGCATTATTGTTCCCTGTAGACCTGTGGGAACCTGAAGTTTGAAAAAGAGCATAACATAACGATATACCCGTGTGTGCAGATTTTATAGCTAAAAATATTAAAACAACCCAAACAATCTAAAGCAAGAGGAGACAAGCTAATTTTTGGGGAAAAACAGCTGTAAAGGATCCATTCTGGTGCAGCTTTTCATAAAAAGTCAGAATCAGAGCATACTGTTGGCCATTTCATCTGCATTGAGCTTATTTCACAGCTGCAGCCCAGTGGGCATCCTAAAGAACAGAACAGGGTTTACTCACTCCACGTAGTAGGTGCCAAACTGGGGGTCCTCAATCCTCTCCCAGCCGTAGGGCAGCTCTGGGGGGGAGGAGAAGAAACAGAGATAATGCATCAGTCCCAATACATGTATATATGTCATCTGAATAGAGGTGGACTGTAACGTAAAGACAGACGGAAGGATAGACTGTCCACACTGTAAATTCTTGATTTGATCAGGTAGTTAAGACAATTTGCTAATAGATAAGATGATTTATCTTTAAAACAACAACTCCACTATCTTATTTCAAGTACATACTATCTAAATATATTATTCTAAGGGCAGAAATACTCATTCCACTGGTAGATCATCTAATTTCCGTCCTTAAATGAAGGGCAAATACATTCATTTAAAGATGTTTATTTAACTTATTTTGGATTGCATTCCAATCAAGAGCTGAAACTAAGCTAACTTATATCAGATCCTTATTTTTCCAGACTAAATTGAGTCCCAGCATGTTCTCCACTCTATAAAGAAAACGTTTTCAGTCCCGTATTCTGCCTCTGTGTTCTCCAGGGGAGGTTTCCGTTTTGGAAATGTGCACAGTGGATATCCATTCTCCATCCAAATGAGCAAGAATGCCTTTTAAAGTTCACACATTCCCTAATAACAAATCCTCTGTCTCTCTGCTGGCGTTTACTGTACGTGTGCAACATCCCGACTTTCCATTACTGTCTGACACAACACATGCAGAGCAGAGGGGGTCTTAACGCAAGAGAGGGCAGGAGAAAATTGCCTTTTGAGAGATGCTGCACTGATTAGCTCTCTGCATGCGTCCATGGAAGCTGTTAGGGGAAGACAGACAGACTGGAGGTTTGTGCTGTGTCACCGGCGAGGCCTTGAACAGGACCGCTCGACTGCTCAGCCTCTTTCTGTCGGCCTGCACCCCATCCCGAGAGGCTCTGATCGTGAGCAGACTACTACGTCGAAAGGGAGGATGCAAAAACGTGTGATGTAAAAACTCACCTCCTTCGTCACATTTCTCTGGAGGCTTGGCTTTCTTGGCAAGACGGGGATCCAGCCAGGTGGTGGTCTTTGTGTTGTGACTAAAAGCGTAAGGAAACAGAGAAGGATTAATATGTATAAATATTCAAACTTTTGTGATCTTCTGGAAGCTTTTAACAGTACCTGCAAAATGTTAACAATGCTCAGAGGCTTTAGGGTACGAGACAAAGAGAGAATGAGTCGAGACAAGAGGAAAGGAAAAACTGAGCCATTCCAGAGATCATAAAGAGCAGAAATGAGAGAGCAGGTCAAGGGTGGTGAGCCCCATTTAGCCCGTTGCTTCTCTGCCTGGCAGAATGAGCTATTGATTTAGCAGCAAACAGGAGCACCTGGCTCTCTCAGAGGCTCGGCATTGACTGCCGGCCGCTCTAACAGGCCCTGGTAAACAATGCTGGCCAGCTGCTTTCAGTGCCAGCCAGCAAACTCCACATCTAACAAAGGGGAAAGCTAAAGAAAAAAATAAAAACTTAATTGTGAAAAATGTAGCTGCCTTTGCTGAGCGTTCTGGTCGTAGAGGAGCTTTCCAACAAGCTTGCTAGATACAACAGGGGAAAAAAAGCACTGAGGAAAAATGAAATTGTTTTATTTCATTAAAGCACATCGAAATGATTTGATTTAGTACAAAAAATTATTTGATTTACTACAAAAAAAAATTATGTTTCTATGAATTCCTCTGAAAGCCCTATTTTACAGTTTCCTATTGCCATTTATACTATTATTTTTTTACTAATACTCAAAAGAGAGAAATCCAGCAAGTAAAAATAAAGGCACATTACAGACATTAATATAAATGTAGAATTTAATAAGGAATACCCATTTTGCTGAATAATATTACTTTTCTTCATGTTGGGTAACTTACTTTCAAAATGTAATATATTTCATATCACAAGTTACTTTTCTAGAAAGTAACGTTTCTTGACAATAACATCAGTGTAAAGTAATAAATCAGAAAACTTTTTAGTTACATTTGCCAAAGATATTAAGGACAAGATATTAAAACATGAATGTGCGCAAAAATTTGTGATGAATAGCTGGATCATTATCATCATTATCAAGTTCGGCCACAGAAAGTTTAACAAAAAACGTCAAAGTTCAATTAAATTATACATGACAGTTTATACTATTTCAATAATAACATCAATTTTGACATTAAATAATGCGAGTATAGCCACTTGGACAATGGATTGTTGTAGCCATCTTGCTGTCTTCTTTTGTTTTAACACAGTCTTCTACTGATATAAAAGGGAATATTCTTTTAAGGCTGTGTCCGAATGTTCATCTTAACCGATATCGCAGGGGTAGCAGCTTCAGTATGGAGGCCCAGACGTCCCTCTCCCCATCCAATTCGGTCAGCCCCTCCGGGGGAATCCCAAGGCACTCCCAGGCCAGCCGAGAAACATAGTCCCTCCAGCGTGTCCTGGTTTTTCCCATGGGTCTCCTCCCAGTGGGACGTGCCTGGACCACCTTACCAGGGAGATGTCCAGGAGGCATCCTAATCAGATGCCCCAGCCACCTCAACTGGCTACTGTCGATATGGAGGAGCAGCAGCTCTACTCTGAGTCCTCACCCTATCTCTAAGGGAGAGCCCAGACACACTATGGTGAAAACCCATTTCAGCCGCTTGTATCCGGGATCTCATTCTTTTGGTCAAGACCCAAAGCTAATGACCATAGATGAGGGTAGGAACGTAGATTGATCATTTTGCTTTTTTCAAAACAAACAGTCTGCATGCATGAGGGTCTTTTGGTTGTAACATGTTACCCGCCTTAGGAAATGTAATAATATTATATTTATTGCATCATTCCATTACTGCATGAATATAAAATATTATGGTAATGCAATATTTTTTTGACGAGGTGTCCCAAACTGTTCTTCTGTCATTCATTGCTTTATATAGTAACACCGTGAGTCTGATAAGCTGTTAGCTTAATTAGCCAGGCTATCCTTTCATTAAGATATGTTAACTGTTGGAATATTTTGTAAGGCCTCTTCTATCATAAAATAGTTACTTAAAGTCCTTTCCAAGGCTCTGAGTAAACAAAAAATTCTCCAACTATATACAAATGTTGCTTTAGATAATTTGAGAAATTTTGGTTAACCTCCCTTCCAACAACATTAAACTGCGGTTAATGATGAGTGTCAGAGTGATGTAAGGACAACTCAATCTAAATGTAGATGAGAAGCAGTTGGAGTCCACAATCTGACCAGTTCATCCTACATTCTAACATCTTTAAGTTTGGAATAATGATTTTTGACAACATTTTTATAGACAAAGTGAAAATCTGGATCGGCTAACCTGGTTGGGATTTTAATCAGGATTTGTTCATTTTTAGGGAATTTCTCAATTTTAGGGCATTCCTTAGCTGACTGTCTCAGACTAGTCAGATATTTTCATAAAATGATCAGTCTATACATAGAATAAACATAAAATGTTCAGTGCCATAAATACATGGTCAGAGATCTTTGTATAAATACATTGTGGCATTGGGGTGCTCAGCCTGTTGAACCTCTAAAGTGTCCAGCTCCTCTGCATTGGTAGGTCTGGTGTCTCTCATATTTCTTTTAAAAATATCTCATTAATCCTCTAGGGCAGAGGTCTTCTTATATTCCCCCCTGCATTTTTTTCCACTAATTGAAATGTCTTTAAAAACCCATTAACATGAATTCAACACACTGTAGTAAACAGATAAATGGAGACAGAAGATGTCTTTCAGTCATCAATGCACACGTTCAGTGACACATAGGAGCTCTTTCAAGCTGGGCAACGTTTCATTCACAACACCTGTTCCATCAAGCAGGAATCAGAAATACTTTAATAATCCCAGGGCGAAATTACTTTTGTTACATTATTCCATCTGTAATAGAGTGACTACAGGAACTGTTTGATATAACACAATTTCATACAATATATATAATTAGGGGGTCCCCGGCCGCTCCATCTCGCCATCAGTTTGGTGGTCCTTGGCCTGGAAAATGTTGAAGACCTCTGCTCTAGGGCATCCGTTCTCAATCCTAGTCCTCAACCATAACAACCCTGTATGTTTTAGATGTCTTTCTGTTGCATTACACTTGATTTAAATGATTAGATGGCCTCCTCAGCCACCATCAGTGCTGAAGAAATCTGTTAACCTCTTACACCCTCAGGGGGTATAAATAAATTTCTGCCTGACAAAAACACACAAAAGTAAATCACTTATAGCCTCAGAGCTATTAGATTTAAGAAGAAACTTTTGGTACCTCTGTAAAGGTAAGATGTCATAGAATGGTTTTCTGGTGTCAGGACCATTGTAGCTTTGACCCTGCCTGAAATATTAGGGACAAAATACAAAATATTTTGCATTTTTTGAACCTCGCAGAAATTTTCTTTGAAATAAACATTGCAAAATACTACCAACATATTATTTATAGCACAAAAAAGTAGTACAGACTTTTAAATCTAAATATTGTGTAAAAATATACCAAATTTGGACTCAATCAGATGAATCATATTTATTTTAGAATGGTATTACTGAGAAATTTCTTAGGCGGAGGGGCCATTTTGGCACATTTATCCAAAAATGTCACCAAACTGTGCCAAATGTGTTTTTTACATCAATACTGGGGGTTTGTTAAAATTACCCATGAGAAAGTTTTACATCAGACCTTATTGTTTCTATGGACTGTTGTCCATGGCTGTCTTTGTATCGAAATGAAAGGGGAAAAGTCCCAAATATCAGAATTAAATATTAAGGGGAAATTTCAGGGGCTTTAAAAATCTTGGGTCAACCATTGACTTGAACCGGTCAGATGGGAGAGGAAGGGTCACCTGGATTATCTCCAGACTGTATGACAGCTTATTAAAACACATTTGAAATCCATTGAGATGCTACATTGGGAAAATGCTCATCAACAAAAACTCGTCCAAGGAAAGGAAAGGGAATTCTGTGTCAACGACTCATTCAAGAACTTTCAATGATGGCCGACATTAAAGAGGAACAGGGAAAGCAGGAAGTAGAGATAGCATGGATAAGGACAGAGGTGTAATAAAAACAAGGCAGGCTACTTACTCTATAAAATAGACCATGCCGGTCTCCGTGTAGGCCATTTCCCAGTTTTTAGGCAAAGGCTCCTGACTTTCATCCAGAGTGTTCCAGATACGCATGTCCATTGCTCTTGCTGACTGATTGTAGCTGGGCACAGTCTTCTTCCAGTCTGCCTTGTCCTTGTGCTCTGCATCCCGACAAGTAGACAGGGACATGGGCACGGAGATGGAGATAGGAATGGGATGGGAGTAGGGGTGTGGGAGGTGATAGAGAGAGAAAGAGATAGGAGGTGAGATTGTGGCGCCATTGGAGCTCGTCTGGGCTCCTTGCATGTCTCTCTGTTGCTGCTGCTGCTCGGACTGCTTTCCCCCTGAACGCTGTGTGGACGCTTACATCAACAGGAGTTATAGGGGTTGAGAGAGAGAGAGAAAGCGAGAGAGGGATACTCAGGGAGTATACGGGAAGAGGAAGAAAGCGACGCAACTGCCACAGGATTTGCATGTCAGCAAGGATGTACTGCCTCGGAGGCAAGGGCAGAGCGTCACATCACTGCTCTGTTAGTATCACAGTGCCGCTTCTTGTGTGTTTTTTGGGTGTGTGCATTTGCCTAGTCTGCATGCATGAGGGTCTTATCTCAGGTTTCCATCTGGCTCCATGTGACCTTGCTATAACATGACATTGAAAGCTCATTCTGTTTGGCAGGACTGAGTGAATCGCTTGAAGTAGAGAGTGATGTCTGTCGACTGGAGGAAATCAGGATCTTTTTTTTGCCCAAACGAGGGCCTTTTATTGTTAGGGAAACATGGAGATGTTTCTGGATCAATAGAGTTGTTTTTTTATATATAAACTCGACTTTGTGCAACCCGCACTGCAGGTTAGAGCTCATTCAGGCCCTTGTGAAGAAACGTAAAGAGAATAACTGACATTGTGAGCCTCATAAATCTGTCATGAATCCTTAAGCACCACAAAAAGAAAAAAAAATGGGTGTCACAGTTATAAATGGGCATTACAAAACTGCCTTGAAGGCATTGCTAGATTATTTGTGGGTTTGAAACCAGCTACACGACGACATGCGGATGGTTTTCAGAGTTATAAAAGTCCTTAATCTACCTCAGATAGCATGTTCTCAGCTGGCTGTCACAACGACATCGAGCGATGCTGAGTCTGAACTTATTTTAACATTTATGCTAAGGGTGTAATGAGATCTTGCAATATTAAATTGCTGGGATGTTTTCCATTAAACCGAAGTCTTTGTCTGAGGGAATAAAAGCAAGCCTTTATGAGCCACAGATATGACAGTTGGTGCATGTTGAATTTCATATATATATATATATATATATATATATATATATATATATATATATTTTTTTTTTTTTTTGTCTAGTTTATGGATGGAAGGTTTGATTAGCATAGTATAGAAAAACCTTTCGGTTGTTCACCTGGCAACATCTGGAAACATGGTAAGAAAAAGAAACGGTGAAAAATGAGACATGACAGATCTGTAATCACTGTGGCTACACTGCACCTGTCCAACCATTAGTTGTTAATGACTCTACTTTGTTTTTCTGCTTCTTGATGACACTTAACTACATCACTTCTGTAAAGATCTTAATATTCTGGACTGCATTTCTATACTGACCCACATCAAAGCTGAACTGCTTAAATTTAAACTGGACAAAAATTCATACAAATGAAGGTTTTACCTGTGAGGATTTTAAGACAACTTTGGAACTACATGTTGAAATAACACCAAATAAATAAGTCCACTAAAGAAAAAAATGCTAGACAAGATTTAATATTATCTAGAGTGTTTTTTGCCTTTTAGATTTATTTCTGCAGAGGAAGCTCTTTGAAACTAACCAATTTTAAAGGAAGGACAGACTCTAATCAGTTTTTGTATTATGTAAGGACATTCTTCAAAAAAAAAAGGACAGTTGATCTCTACCTCTGAGACACTGCAATATTCGGCCTCAGAGATGTTTTGGCCACACATCTGCTTAATAATGATGCAGTTAGCTGACCTTACACAATGACAGGAATTAAAACATCTTAAAATAATCCACTTGTAAAGAGAATGCATTAGAAAGGACTCATAAAAAAGCTTGTCTTTCTACCAAAATAAGCACAGCAATAGTAAATAAGACTATATGAGCTACGAAAGCTATGAAATAATTAAAGATAGATGAGTTTCTCACCTCCCACACCATTAACCATAGGAGGTCTCTCTTCTTCCTCCTCCTCCTCTGGAGCTGTGCTGTCCATTCTATCCATCTTACTGACTGATGTGGTGCGTTTCCGCTGGACTTCTGTGTCAAACTCCTCATCGAACAGAACCTGGTCCACAAGATCTGGCTGCACAGGGCTAGGTTCTGCTGGGGGTTTAGGGGTTCCATAGTAGTTACCTGGATAGCAGGTAGAAAAGAATTCGATTAATTATTTAAAAGGTTTTTCTAAGTAAATGAGAACTACACAATAACTAAGTTACATAATAATCTACATAAAACGTAAGCTCTGAAATTGTATAAAACATGAACAAAATCTAATTCAGGTCCAGTTAAAGAATTTAGTATTTTATAAATCTTAAAAGCATATAAGAAGAGAAAGAACAACAGCATTAACACAAATGACAACTTTTGGTGATGGTGTAAGGCGGTTGATAATTTGGGCTTTTTTTCTGTGCCTCAGAACCTGAAAACTAGTTAATAAATCAGTAAAATGCTTATCTGCATCCAAGGTTTCATGTCTTGAATATTTGTTTCACTCAATAACTCCTTCATTTGCTGAAGAGAGCTCCTGCTTCAAGTGGAGGAGATTGCATGTCTTGGGGTCCTGTTTATGAGTGAGGGGAGAATGGAGAAGGAGACTGAGATGGATCCATGTGGCTGCTGCTGCACCGGTTTGTTGTGGTGAATAGAGAGCTGAGGCGGAAGGTAAAAGTCTTGACATTACCAGTCTGCCTACGTTTCTAACCTCACCTATGGCCATGAAATCTGGATCATGACCGAAAGAACAAGATCCTGGATACAAGGCGCATTTTCTATGCAAAGTGGCCAGGCATTCTGAGACTAAGCCTAAGACAAACTTTATTGTCCTTTTTTTATGCACAGTGTATACAAAATGAAATTTTGTTGCACACAGCTTACAACTGTGAAATTATATTGCAGGCTAAATAATATAAACTGCAGGTGAGATCAGAATATAAACAATGTAGGAGAAAAAGAAACCAGTTTAAAATAATGGTGCAAAAGGGCGTTAATATAAAAAAGTTCAGTGCAGTGCAAAACAAATATGGTGCAATTGCAATAGAATGTTTTCTCCTATTTAAAAATATTATAAAAGTTCAGCAACATTGGTACTGCAAAATAATTTGATGCACAATCTAGTTTAGAGTTCCACATTCAACAGTCTGATGGCAGCGGGGGAAAAGCTGTTTCAAAACCTGTTGAGCCTGCATCAAATGCTGCAAAGCTTCTTTCCAGAGGACAGCAGGGAGAACATTCCATGGTGGGGGTGTAAGGGGTCACTGATTATGTTATGGGCTCGGGACATGCAGCACTGGGAGGAAATGTCTTAAATGGAGGGAAGAGGAGCCCCGAGGATACTCTCTGCTGTTCTCACCATTCTTCTCACTATCCTTCAGTCTGAGGTGCTGCAACCTCCCCACTACACAGGGGTGTTAGAGATATGACGAGGAGTCAGATGAGGTAGCCAAGACATCTTTTTCAGATTTCCCGCATCCCGGACACCTCTGTCGGCAGGTGTTCCAGGCACATCCCACCAAAAGGAGCCCCAGGTACAACCAGGGACATGCTGGAGGGAATCTGTATCGTGCATTACCCTGGAAAGCCCCGTCCAGGCGAAAGACGACAAGTGCAATTATATTTAGAGTTTCCAGACTGTGTTGAAATACCTGGTTTTAAATAAAAAGCTTTTATAGAAATAATATAAAATCTTCTGTCAAATGGAGCTTAAATAAAACTGGGGGATTAAACAGAGCAACAGTTTTTAAATTCAACAAAACTACAGCTACACGTATCAAGCTTCAAGCCACATCATCATCTGAACCCTAACTGATGAACAACAACCGTAAACAACAAAAGGGTACCCTTTATGGAAATGTTAGTTTATAAGGTTCTTGATTGCTTCCTAAAGTCCATCAGCTGGCTTTGCTGTCATGTTGGTGCCGCAGGCATCAAATGATGCTACGCTACAGAGTGAGACTTATTCTTTTACCCAACTAATGGAGCTACTATGACCCACTTTGCCACTATACCCCCACCCATAACAGAAAAAACAAAACAAGAAATTAAAAGCATACAGGGCAAGAATAAAGCTGGGAAGGTATGGTAGAAAAACAAATGTAGATGATTATTATCTTGAAGTGAAGTATTGTGTTTGGGTTAAAGCTACAGTGTGTAATAATTACAGGGATATACAGTCAGAAATGTAATATATTATACATAACTATGTTATTTATCATCATCTACGAGCTCAGCCTCTTAACCTTAATATTTGCGTTGCCTTAGAATTCGTTATTTATAATTACATAGGAGCGGGTCTCGCAGCCATGGTTGCAGACATCTTTGCGCTACGGCAGCTCAGAGCCAACAAACTAGCGATTGCGAGATCGCCCATTACGCTCGAAAGTAACTACGGCAAGTTGAGAGAGATGAACTGAGACGGTACTGAACAATAGATGGCAGTATTATGCCTGAGAATACTATCTGTAAAATTATCTATGTAAACAAATCATCACTTGAGAAGGTAGGTGATGCAGACGTCGTGGAAGACATTTTGTCCCGTAACGCTCGCCGTACTGTTGGGGGGGAGAAGCGGTGGGGGGGAGATGTTCATGTTGCTGCGGTCTGCAGTCTGGACGTTAGATGTCGCTAAAAATTACACACTGTAGCTTTAAGAAAGAAGTTAAACCCAGTGATGTGACTTTCAGATAATAGATAATAGACGCTGGTCAGACTTTTCTTTGGAGAGACGTGGTAAAAAAACATTTTTTTGAAGCAAAATAGAGAAGACTTCTTTTCTAAAAATTCTACTTCAAGGATTTGAATAGGAATCATTTACTGTTAAACCTGCAATGTAAGAGGAACAGGGTGGATTTCATCCACATCCATCTGAGAAAGTGATTCTGAGGATACCCTCCACCTCTGTCTCCACCATTACACCTCTGGATCCAGTTTTTGAATGCCACTCTCAGCATCACTGAGGATGCACCCCTGACTTTAGTTCAACAACTACTAGGTAGTAGCCAAGATTGCAGACAGAGAATTTGCTTTGATTATACAGAGGACCATTCCCAGGACCCTGTAGGACGATCTAACCTCCTACAAAATGCCTCTGGAGACATTGGCCCTTGCATTCTCTTGATCCACAAAACAAACAAACGTAAAAGCTCCTCATTGTGTTCAGCCAAATATGTCATTCTGTTGCCGTCTTCAAGTCTTGACTTTCAGCATGGACTGTTTGCAGCTGAAGGTTAAAAAAAAAAAAAACAAGAAGGTGGACTCCTCCATCAGTCCAGCAAATCTAATGGGGAAATTTCAAGTACCGTATTTGGTGTCTTTACACACGATGGGAGGACGGAAGAGAAGAGTCTGGCCAACACAGTTTCAATTTCTTGTAAAGAACAAAGAAGATAAGTCAAAAATTACAGCTGTTAACTCAGTGACTTATCTAAATTCCAACCTCATCCGTGGACACAAGTAAAAGGATTTGATGAGAAAAAAAAGGCCACTCAACACAAAACTAATTCACTAAACACAAAGTCAGCCTTTGATTGCAGCCACCTCAGCTCCTAGATGTAAATCCTGTGAAACACCTGTTGGGCAAGCTCTGTTTTTCCAAACATATGAAACATTCTGGGAAAAGACTAGTAGTTCACACACTATAGCAGAGATACCACTGAAATTCAAATGAAGAAATTTCTTTATTACTGAATTCAAAATCCATCAATTACAATTCTGACCTAACGAACAAACAAGCAATCAGGAAATGCAATAGTTCTGAGAGCCTGGCTAAACAATACATCATCATTGACTCACATAATCACATTAATCCATGTTTTAATCCAAAAATAATTATGTGAGAAGCATCAAATCCTTTACCAGCTTGGTAATTAAAGGGAAACCTAAAGACGAAATGCAAAATGAGTGAGTTGAGTTTGAGCGCTAATCTTTAATGTTCACTCCCCTGCTCTCATTTAAAACATACACGTAGCCATTGTAAGAGCCCATTAGCAGAAGCTGAGAGATGGAGGCCACAATAAGGAAGGGCAGTGAGATGGATCGAGTTGTAATTAGACTGAACTAATGAGCCGCAATATGAAACGTAGCCATTGTTGAAGAGCTATAACATTGTCCAGCACAAATGCAAAATAGTCCCATTAAAAAAATAAAAACGGAAAGAAGAAAAATGCCATAAGACACTGGCTTTTTAAGCTTTGCTTAAAGATCTGCTGATGATGTTTTTTGTAAAGATGTGAACCCTCATTATCTCCAATTGGGCTCTAATGGGACATTTTAACGTGCTTTTGATCTGAACGCTGTGCATCATGTCGCACAGCAAAGATTTCAACCAGACCGCCTTTAATAAGGGTGTGAGTTTATTGTCAAAAACAACCAAAATATGATAAAACAAAAAGATCAGACCAGTGAAAAGAAGTGTTACTTTTTTGGATTAATATTAAAAGTAAAATTTTTATTGTATTATAATAAACTTGTGATTAGACTGTATCCAACAGAATATCAAACTAAATAAATACCCTGTTAAGAGTTCTATGAGCTGAAAACTTCCAATCAATAGCTCTCTTTGAATCCATTTTGTCCTGGCACTTAATCATTAGCTATCTTTATAGACTGTGATCAATATTTTAAAGAAAGGGAAAATTTACAAAAACTTTTAGGGTTAATTGTTTTAAAAGAGACACAAATGTAATGGAAATCATTGTTGCAATAATTACTTTTCAAGGAAAGTTTCCTATCATTATCACTTTGCCTCAAAATGGCCTTTAAGAGCACTGCTGTAAATAACTCTGTATCAGAAATGCAGGCTAAGGCAGAGAAGCCTTAGAGTTATAGGGTTTCAGTATGTTAAAAAATATCAGGAGAGCAGCATATTTTCAAGACAAAGTAATGGACTTTTTTCCACCAGTGCACAGCTTGTTCAGAACCAGTGGCAGACAGGTATGAGAGCATCTACATAAGGTTTTGAATGAAAAATACACTTGAAAGATTGCAATTGTGACGCAACATTTGGGCTGAGCAATTCATTGCATTTACAGTTTAATCACAAATTTAAAAAAAACACCATTTTAAAATTGCAGATGTATTCGATTTTCACATTTTTACATTATATTTACCAACAGTAAGACAATGTCTTTCTCACTCCAGCCCCTTAAGTGGCAGAAATGCACTTAGAGTGGGTTTCCTGCCACACAGAAGGCAATAGAGAGATGCAGATGGTGCAGATCTATGCTGGAAGAAGTAAGGCCTCAATCACAGGGTCTTTGGACAAGGTCCAACTTGAGAAACTTGGAAAACTTGGGGTAGAACACCTACATGCTTCTGATTGGTGCGGAGGAAAATCAAATTTCACCCCAATCGCAATTTTGGCAAAAAACAAATGCAAATTCTTTTGTGCAAAATCGCTTAGTCCTACAGAAAAAGACAGCAAAGAAACCCATCTAATGTATTGAAACTAAAGTCTTGACAAAGATGGACAGCAGGAGAATGGTGCAAAGCCTCTCTTATTGTTAAGGAATGTAGGAACAGTATGCCTCTTATACAACAAATTTGGCTCCCTCCTTATTCTAACAATTAACAAAGCCATGAATAAATATATGTTTCCACATTTTGGGCTGCTTCAGCGTTATGGAGCCTGAAAACAAAGTTGCACATAGATCATAACATTTAAGTTTTAGACATCTAAAGAGACCATTCTAGAAAAAAATCAGAGACTCCAAAATCTTAAGAAACACAAGAAAGTCTTCATTACTAAAATTCTTTCCATAACATTGCTTTATTTGGGCATTCCAGATTGGGTTAAAGATGTCATTAAAATGTAGTGTCAGAAGTAAAAATACTGACTTAGAAAAATGTTTGTTTTTTGCATAGTAACATGAACTATAGACATTAAAGACCAACATCTGTCCATGGCTGTAATTTAATTACAAACATGCGCAAAACTTTCTATATTCAGGTAAATTTAAAATAAAGTATTTCGCAATTGTAGTATTTCCATTAAATAAACAAATTTTAAATTGCACATGAAAACATTTGTTGCCTCTAGTGGGCGCCATCGTCCTCCAACTACCTCTGGTCTTATCTTATCTTTTCAATAGGCAGTAAGGTCCAGCTGCAGAACGCAGGATGTTTAGAAAAAACATTTTCCATCGCACTTTTACGAAATATAACAAATTCAATATGACCAAAGACCCCCCTCATCGAAATGTGAAAACATTAGCAAAAAAACATGATATTGGAGCAAATGAAAAAAAAATAAAGTAATTACTAAACACATAAAAGTATAGCAGGAACAATGTTGCCAAATGTTTTATGAACAAGGTAAAAAGATGTTTCCTTCATAGGTTATATTTCTGAACAAACAGGCAGATAAAAGTTAATGGAACACAATGACTAAATTAGCTGATTAAAAAAAAAGTTTGTACATGAGCAAGCTATCATCTGTTAGCAAAGAACATTTAGATGTAAAAACATAAATTAATAAACTGTAAGTTACAAAAATAAGGGCCAAAAAAGTGCCTAACCTGACTCAAAACTATTGGACACGGTGGAACAAGTTCATCTGACAGCTTACAAAGGTAGTAAACAGAAATGTACAAAGCTGTGTGAGCCAATTACCAACTAGTGACAGTACAGTGATCTATAGGGTTTGGTTCTCCAAAATCCCTGAAGCACTAGGGAGGTCTTCTATCAACATCCTAGCATCCATCCTGTGAGATCAACAGGAGATTGATCCGATTAAAAAAAATATGTCAAAAAGGTAAGGAATTAAATTGCGAGAAGTCAGATTGTTTTTTTTTTAAATATTATGGTGCACTTTTCCACTTCCTCACATCTGCTCTTATATAAGACAAAAAAAAATCTTGTGAAGCATAAGTATGCAGATTTTCCCCAATATCGTATAATACCATAATGCTTGCATTAAAACATCACGTGTCTGGAAAGATCAATTTAAAAAAATAAGCCTCATATGTGTGGCCTTTTCAGTTTTATAGTGCTGTAAAAGAGTAGAGGAAAGAATAAAAACAAATTAATTCTGCTCCTTATTTTCCTCTTCCTCATTAATAAATACAAGTGCAATTATAAAAAATTATAATATTCATAATAACCCACTGGAAACTTTGACTCTGTCGCATTGAATACTTATTCAAAAACTCTTTGGGATAAAAAGTAATAAGAAATAAGTCAGGGATCTGCAGCTACAAACAGGTTTTTTGGCAAAAATAGAAACCTGTTGATGGGTGGGGGGTGGGTTAATGGTATAGAGGAGGATCTTTTATTTTTCAGGTGGATTATCTAAATAAGTTGTCCGCCTTATTGTCAATCATTCTGGTAATATGTTTACGTAAGGCTGTCCTATGTGCTCGTCCCGATATACGCATTTTCAGGCGTATATCTGTGGTTTTGCGAGGAGAGCTCTCCTCGCAAAGCTTTAGAGCAGAGGTCTTCAACATTTTCCAGGCCAAGGACCCCCAAACTGATGGTAAGACGGAGCGGGGACCCCCTAATTATATATATTGTATGAAATTGTGTTATATCAAACTGGTCCTATAGTCACTATATTACAGATGTAATGAAAGTAATTTAGCCCCGGGAGCTTTAAAGTATTTCTGATTCTGATTCCTCATTGATGGGACAGGTGATGTGAATGAAACAGTGCCCAGCTTGAAAGAGCTCCTGTGTGTGACTGAAAGACATCTTCTGCCTCCATTTATTTGTTTACTACAGTGTTTAATCTAAATTAAAAAAGTCTAATCAACCAAGACTTTCGCGACCCCCATGCAGTACCTCTGTGGACCCCCTAGGTGTCGCGGACCCCATGTTGAAGACCTCCGCCTGAGAGGATTTGCTGGCACAGCGGCCCGTTGTTGCCATAAGTTGCTACCCAACAGCTGCTACTAATAAAGATGGCGCAGGCAACGCATAGTGGAGGAGGAGTTATGTGACCAACGGGAAGTAAAAAGTAGTAATGATCTGTCTGAACGGTAAGTTAGCTAAATTTATTATAAAGCCCACTATATAGCCCCCGCTCTATATATTGATTGAGGTATTTAGGGGTTATGGTGGAGATTCAGACACAGTAAGCTGTATGAGCTAGGAGAAAAGTAACTTAAAAACAGCGAGCATGCGTACCCTCTTGGTAGTGGGTACAGGGTTGTGCATGTGCATACTTTTAACAGTAGAGAGGGCAAGTCTTTTCAAAAATTAGCAAAAATCCTACACTATACCTTAAAATACAACAGAAAACAGCTGATGGAAGTGCTCGACATCTAATGTCGTTCCAGCATTGTTTTCCTGGGTGCAAATGGACAAGTGATCTTTTATTCGAGGTAAAGGCAGCAGAGACAGTAGGGCTCAGAGTACTGATCATGTCAGCAGGATACTATTTTATTAAACATTATAGCTTTTAGTGGATAGGTGGTGAAAGGGTGGATGGATAGTGTAAAACAAATGTGTTTTTCATTTGATCAGTTTGAGCTACCACTGGCACAGTCATTCACAGCTGCTGCATGGGTGTGATCCTGCAAAAAAGGAAGTGTTTTCATGTCAATGAGAGCTCTCCTTTCTTAAAGCTCATCTCCCATTGGAAGACTAATGGGTCCAGAGAGACAAGAAACTGTAACATGCACCACCGAAGGTTGGTGTTCATTGGTGGGAAAGAAGGACTATTCCGTAAATGCTCATGACCGAGTGTTGATGTCATGCCATCTGTTTTACCAGACAGCTGCAGCTTTCTCTCATGCTCAACTTCTGAGACTCAATCAAATGTGAGCAGAACTGAGACCCTTTTATAATTATAAGAGGGAAATTATTGTAACCCAAATGGTTTTTTGATATGATATTTTATAACTCTTTCACAGAAAGTGTGAATCATGACAAAGAGCATAGAATCAGACATAAGATTCCCAGAATCAGGCATTAAGTGTATAGCACACCGTCCATAACACAAGATAATTCATCATGAGAGTTACTTACATATTTTCCATTGGATTTAATTTGTTATTGTTTTGACTTGTTAATCAGTTTCACACGCAATGTTTATAGAGGGTGTGTTGAGTTACTTTAAAAGAATGCCATATTTTGTAAAGGAGACTTTTAACCAGTACCTCTCATAACTTCAAATAAAGGTCCTAGGGGTAGGACTCGGGCATAGGAATAGCAGACGATGTAAAATTCCCAGCTTTTACTGTAAGATGGTTCCTTTACGAAACTTACTCAAGAAGTCAAGAGACGTAATGCGTAAAGGTTGCAGGGGGATTGTTAGGTCATGTACATCATTAAAAGAGTCTGTTATTTCAACTATAAATTATATATAAATTAGTTTTTAGCTGAATTGTTTTGCTTTTCTTGTGGGAAGCCAGAAAACCTTTTTAAAATGTTTGCACTGATGTTTGCTCTTGGCTGTTTTTGTGTTGGTTTATATTGGTTGCTTGTGATCTTCCATACAGTTCGTCTTATCTTACTTAGTTTCCCTTTTGACTTTGAATCATTTTCTCTTTACTCTTTGGATTTAGATTCCTACTTTAGTTCCTATTTGGTTTTGAATCATTTCTTTGTTCATTATGTTCCCATTAAGTTATTTCTTAGCCGATTATATCCTCTGTGTCTCTAAATTATTATTTCTTCCTTAGTCAGAGCCTTCAGGCAATTAGTGGATTATTTTCACCTGTGCTTCCCTCATTACTTCCGCCCATGTTATGCTCTGATTTTATGCCTTTTGCTCCAGAAATCCCCAATACAACCCTTATATATTCATTTTATAGGGCCAAATAACTTCATTGCTACCACTTCTTACAGCTCTTGCTGTCAACATGTAAAGTAGGGAATAATTATGTGAATAAGGTAGTGGATGAACTGGAATTCCCTCTCCTTTCCTCAATCAGTGCTGGTACAGCTCAGTCTTTGTACAACATGCAAAACTGGGGTTGCTTGATATCAATAATTCATGGGACATGCAATAAATTACCAGTGTGCTTTAAAAAAACCATGCAACCTGCAATGCATAAAGATATTACAAAGTGTTCAGGTCTTTATGACTTCAGTTTATAGCAAAAATATACCCAGCAAGTTGGGAAGAATAAAAGAAAACACATATATTCATTATATGTCAAAAAAAAAAAAAAAGGTTTTACTGACATTTGTTTCAGATTAACATCTGTTTTAAACTGCTTTAAACAAAAACTGTGCTGTGGTTTGGTAATGACTTAATCATCTTACCACATATTTACACTCTATGTTGGTTTAAACAAGTTACAAGATAGTATCGAGATAGGCAGCTTGAATGTATAGTACCTGAATTATTAGCCATTTTTTATTATGTTCAATTAGTCCTTCACGATGTGTGTAATTCATGCCCTGTTGATGCAACAATGTAAGTCTGTGATGTTCTGTTCATTCCTACTTTTGCCAAACCCTCATCAACCAGTAAAGGAAGCCCTCTGCTGTCTTGGGTGAGAGCAGACTTTCTGGGCCTCACCATCGACTGCCAATGACTTGAGTGGCTAAAGCCAGTCTTGTTTTCTGGCCTTGGCACAGGGCCCCAACCCTGCTTGGCATGAATGCCAACACTTAAGCCAACCTTGTAAACACAGCGTTCCTGGGATATCCGTCCTTGTGCACAATTTAATTTCAGCTTCCTCTTAATTAACTTTCCTTTCAGTTTATATCCATTCTGTCTTTTACAAGTCATACAAAATCGATATCAAACCTGTATTTGCTTTTTATTCCTTTTTTATGCACACTTTCTCATTCTCCTTTTATGGGTCCTTAAACTCAGCCTTTTTTTCTTTGCTTGTTTGGACAGTTATCCAAGCATTATGTTCTGTGCTGCAAGATCCTGAACAATTATTTAATTATCTACTTTGTTATCTTTGAAGCTACTTTGGCAATACACAGGGTGAATTTTGGACCATTAACCTTATTCTGTAGGCCAAGGATAAATTACTCTGTCAAAGAACTTAGAAACACAAACATTTCCAGAAATGACATGAATACTCATATGTAAAAGAGAGCAAATACAATCTTTACTTAAACTGGTCAAAGTTTGTAATTTTTCAAAGGAATAATTTTTCTACGAGTCAAAAACCAATTATTCATTTTTTAGCTTCTCTTAAATCCCAGGAAGGCCTGTAGCGACAGATCATCGCTGTCAGGACAAAAGAGGTAGCAGTGATTTTAATATTTAACCTAAAAAATGTTACTAAGGCCGTCTTTTTCCTGTTTCCTTCATGGAGATTTCATCTTCACAGAGACAACTTTCACTTAAACTGGAACAATGGATTCAATGATGTCTGCAACTTTAGTATGGAAATTATCAACCAGCTCATCTACTAAGTTACAGGGTAAAGTGAAAACTGAAGAATAAACCTGGGTAAAGTTTTCAATTTTACTGTCCATGATAACAGACTTTCTTAGACCTTCTCTAATGGTAAATAGATCAGTGGGGGAAAAGGTTTCAAAGTAAACACAAAACTGGTCAGAAAGGGCAACATCAGTTACAGAAACATTAGATATATTAGATCTTTGCTGATGACCAGGTCCGAAATATATTTTCGATTTTGTGTTGGCTGTTTAACGTGTCGAGTTCTTTTGCACCTCTCTGTCCTCAGGGTTATCAACATGTATATAACACATTTGCATGTTTTCTAAGCCAAAAAAAAGGCTTTGTTTTTGGTCCACTCTATTAAGCCTTTCATCTAGCCATGTTAAAAACATTAAATTAAGATTTTGCTGAGTAATTAAATCATTGATTAAAAATGATTGTTTTTGTTGTATTTGTTAATTAAAGCCAGTTTAAACACTTTGGTTGATATTGTCTTTCTAGCTGGTTGAGCTCCACATTGTATAGTTTTCAAGTTGATCAAGTTTCATTTACCTTGATCAACAAAAAAAACAAGGTCTGAATACTGTAAACTCCTACATTAGTAAGGAATCTCCTTCACAATTAAATATTAAGTGAGATCTTTCTGGATGAATTAAAAGGACTTTCACACACTTGTAATTGTAAACAAGTCGACACATATGTGTCTGATCCATAGCTTTGACACCCAGCAAACACTAAAGTGGATTACACAATAATCAGTTTTTTGGATTTTTCTCAAAAGCTCTCAATGTATGCAAAAAGTAGCAGCCGTTTAAAATGGCCCTTCCCAGTCAAACGCCAGCTGATGCTGATGAAGATTCTCAGTCATCCAGGTCATAGTCATTCCGTAAAACTTTAAAAACAATCCACTGGACTTGGTTTCCAAGGTTTGAAGACGTTTCACTTCCCCTCCAGGAAGCTTTCTCAATTCAAATGTCTGGATCCGCAGTTGGTTTGAGTCTTTATATAGACAAGGCCTTGTATTGCTTGGAAACATGCAAATTGAAACCGACGAGCGGGTCGTTTGGTTCCATTGTTAGAATGTAATATCTGAAACCTGTCTATGATTCTAAAGGTCGGTCGTTAAAGGGGGTGATTGTCTTCTGTAATACCTGAAACATGTCTATGATTGTGAAAGGTCGGTCGTTAAAGGAGTGATTGTTCACCTGGCTGAACCTCCTCTCTTCAGCCAGGTGAACAATCTTCTCTTAACAACGTTTTTTACGGAATGACCAGGATATAATGCATCTCTTTAGATCTTAATATCCACAAATCATGGCAGAAAGAATATTTTAGTACAAAGATTAATGTTTAAAAAAGTAATCGGATGGGACCAGCCAAGGACCACCCGAGAGCCCATCAAGGAAAGTGGGAAATTTTTGAATGGCTACCACTGTACCATGCTTAATACATTATTTTTTTTCACTGTAATATAACATTTCCAAAACTGCTAATTGGCAATGCTTTTGTTGCAATATGGTCAGGACCTGTCAAAATTCCTCAAATAGGAAAATCAATAAATATCTAATGGATTCAAGGCCAGCCAGGACTATGCTGCATGTAGGTAGAAAAAAACAAACACAAGCTTGTACAACAGAAAGCCCTTGTACTTCACATTCTGAAAATTCCACTTTTAGATAAAAGCTGACAAAGTGAGCAGCACAGAGAAGCAAGAAGGTCTTTGGTTTTAATATTAGCCATCTGGTTTTTTATTTACTCACAGTCAACACCTGGCTTCCCTTCAGGTACTCTCACACATTCCCAAAGCATAAAACATGGATGCTAAGTTAATAACTTTGCCCCCATTATTTGGTGTGTGTGCATGGTTGTCTGTCCTGTCTCTGTTTTGCAACCCACCTCTCACCTATGATAAGGAATAAGGAGGGACAGAAGAATAACAGTATCAACAGACACAGTGTGCTTAGTTTGTGATTCCTGTGGCGAGTGTTCATAAATACAGTGCCCTCCACAATTATTGGCACCCATGTTTGAAATGCGGTCGAGTAGCTCTAAAAATTGTGCATTGCTCTGGTGGTGAAAATTATTATTATTGGCAATTATTATTGGCACAATTATTGGCACTCCTAACAATTCCGCTGAAAAATTGATTTCCTTTAAATATATTTTTGTGTAGTTGCTAAAGTTTTTAAAAGTTTCTTGGAACTTCCAATTAGTAATTCCCTGGGGTATAAATATGATGTGATACAGAGGCCTAATTCTCTTACCCATTTGTCAACATTGCAAAGACAATAGAACTAGTACAAGGACTACCTTCAAGTAAAGGCAGAAGTGTGTCAACCCTCATAAGACAGGAAATGGCTGTAAGAAAATAGCCACTCACCTTAACTTAACCGTATCTACAGTCAGAGGAATCATTAAGAAGTTTAAAACAACTGGAACAGTGACAAACAAGGCTGGAAGAGGTCCCACATTTATTATTTTTTCAAAGAGATCCATCATAATCTCATTCTTTCTTCTTTAAATCCTAGAAACTTGTTGATGTATTTGTGTCAAATTACTTTAGCCAACACAACTCTCAGTGATTCAAAGACCAACACTGAAAATGTAATTGAGGAAAGCAGTGAGCCGACCTCACAAATCTGACGCTCAACCATTTTCAAATAATAACCTTCTGTAACAAGTTTTTTTATTGGCTACCAGCATAACAAACTGTCTGTAAAAGTCCCACGGTTGCAGTTACTGGGTCCAGCAGAACAGTATCGCTTTTGGTTGCAGATTAACTGCGGCCCCATGAAGCTTCTGTTGCTCACAGGTCGGGAACATTAGTCACAGCTGTAAACATGACTGCCCAGGTCAATCTTTCCTTTTACTCAGCCACATATAAAGAAAGGATAGAGTAAGTAGGCTGGCAGAAAGACCATAAACAATGACTGACAAAATAAATAAAAAAAAGTACACACTGTAGCTTGGAAATGGAGAGTGGTTTCCCCAGAGCGTTTAAATACTTTTGGCTCAAGTTGCAGGAAGAAAATTGTTCTTGCAGCAATAAGTGTCACAAATGAGAGAATACATAAACCAGACATTCAAACTGTAAAAGGTAAATTACAAACTGCAAGGTAAAGAACATAGGTCGCAAAAACAACACAGACAAAAGTGGCTTGATCAGACAAGATGACGCTTGTAAGGTCGGTTTTTTGTCTCAGTTTATATTTATTTTATGTTATTTTGGCTACTACAACTAGCACCTGCCGCTACAAGATTAGCCACCATGTTCAGACTCAAGCACTGCATGTCTACCATCAGGTGTGTTACCATGTGAAATTTTATTGAACAATCAGTGTGTGGTGTCCCTGAGGTCAGGTAGCTTGGCGTTCATAATTAATCTCTAAGGGCTTATAGGCCTGTGCCTTCAGCAGACATATATATGCATTACATTAAGCAGGAAAGGACTGAGCAGATCCATTATTCATCCTGAAGACAAGTTCAGAGGCTGAAGGTGGAAAGCCAAGTCACTCAGGGCTAAATGTGTGCGCACCAGAAAGGTCTTACATAGCCCATGCATTTCAACACATTTGTGTGGATGGCCGAGATGAATCTGCTGCAGAGAACTAAATCATGTGTGAAGAGATTACCTCCAGTTCTTTATCTCTGCAGTGGGAATTTGATGACATGAGCAATGTGTTGATTTCTCTTGATGCAGAGCTCAGCAAATATACAAGACAATTTCATTCCGGCAGGCATGTCGGAGAGATGGACTGAGGCGGTCAATTATAGCAACAGTGTAATTCTCAGGTCACTCTGGGGAGGACTTTCTATCTTTATAACGAGTTGTACCCGTTCTCCTCCATCAAGAATAGTTAATTTCACACTGGTAAAACTGAAAAAAATTATGCTGATAGTTTAGCACCTGGTTGCCCTCTGGTAGTTCTAATCCACATCAATCTATTATAAGTAATAAATAGTTTTATAATACAGAGACCAGAGCTATTTGTAATCTGGCCTTTTGCACGTTAATTTATATCTGTTTTAGCCTCTTCTTCGCAGAAAATGTCATAATATACTTACATTTTCGGAAAATATGCTTTCATTCACATATTCTCATGGCAAAGTTGACAGAAAGCAAAAAGACATGAGTAATAATTTCCATATGGAGGGTTATTTTACATTCTGGCTCCACTGAAGGAACTAGGAGGACTTAGACTGTAAACTGAAATTTACACCAGTATGCTCCCCAGCAAGGGGTTCTGAGCAGAGAAGAACTCTCACTACATGGGTAAGGAATTTAAATCAGTGACATATGGGTAAATTATTTCATATTATAGTAATTTATTTTAAACAAATAAAATAAAAAAAAACATAAAAGAAAATAGTAACTCAACAATTATTCATCTCTCCCACACATTAAAACCTACATTTTCATAACTGAATGTGCAATTATTTAAATATTAATAATATCATTAGTACCATTTTTGCCTCCGATCCTATAAACCACATTCTACTGGGTTGTAGTTACACTTTTTTGAGCTCATTTAATCCATTCCATCTGAAATTACCACTAATAATTCTTGTTTTGATCAGCTTAAAGTCAGTGTTTTACCATCCGATTAAAAATCACATATTTTACTTAATAAAAACTATAGAGAACTTTTAACTGAGCGTGCAGGACTGAACAACTTTAGCTTTTTTTGTACGTTATTTTGTAGTAAAAGCCTGTCTGTCCTAGTAAGGTGTACTTTAGCCTTCTACTAATTCATGTGGTGTTTGTGAGAGGAACTTTGACACCAGATGTTTTCCTGTTTCCTTTTTGCCCAACAGGGGCGTGTATACATCTGAAAATAAATCATCAACCTAAATTAGCGCATCGCGGCATATTTATGAGCGTAATGCGGGCATCTATTGCAAATAATTTAACAGAACGATGTATCACGCATTAACTACATGCTGCTCTGTAATGCATCTGATGCATTTTCTCCCTTAACAGCTGCAGAGTAGAAACCTTTTTTAAACCTGGTGTTCTTGCTCGTGCAAATCATAATGATTGTGAAAACCATCTTGCAACCTCCTTCTTGGTGTCCCTCAACTCCCACTTTGGGAACCCATGCTTTATACAACTGGTTATTAGCTGCACCTTTTTGTTTTGTAAAGCTCCTTGAGGCATCATTAAAAGTAGATTAAGTATTTAAAATGATGTAAATAGTTTTCATATGCATATATACTGTTGTTTTTTATCCATTGCTTTTTGCATTGCATTGAAAAACATACCGTCATACGTCCCGCTTTCCAGTAGGATCCCACTTTCTTCCAGCTCCTGAAACTCTTCCACACTGATGAAGTTGTAGTCCACTCCGGGTACCTCCCCCTCCCTGGGCTGCCGAGTGGTACCTGCCAACAATAGGAAAGTGCAAGTCAGAAGAAATACCCAAACACAGAGTGCCAGGGTTGGTGGAAGAGGGGTGTGGAAGCGGTACTGTATGCAACATGCCCACAGGGATGTGATTCAGCACTCATGGGAGGGTCTGTGTCTACACCATGAATAGTCAACAGAGCTGGGACCGCAACGCGATGAATTCATTATTCAAACATGAATCAGAAAGAGGAAAAAATAGCCTCCACGCAGCAGCGCAGCTGTCAGGAACCAAGGGAAGTGTAACTGATGATAATGAACAGCGTCTTAATTACTCACATGAACTTACGCGGCACCCAGCAGCACAATGGCAATTCTTTAAGGACACTAATGCAGCCCCTTCACAGTATATACAGGGGAATAACAAGAATTCTTTAACTTCTGCATAAATGATGGTGAATATGACTATTTGCAAAGCAGCCCAAAGGAGCAAACATGGGGTTAAACAACTATTAAGAGCAATTAAACATTAAGGTTAAAATAATTGCTTATATGAGGCCTACAACAAAACCAGCATCAGCGCTTTTTCGTTTTAAAAAACCCATTGAATACAGTTAAAACTTCTTTTAACAAATCTGAAAAATGACCCAATATAAATAAAATTATGACGCAATATAAATAAACTCATAATTTATTTATTTAAACGATTAACTACAGTTTAACTCTTAATTCTTAATCACTTAACAGGCTTTAACTTAAAGCAATCTTTTAATTTTAAAAAGTCTATTATCTTTAATGAGTGGCTCAATCATTCCTGACTTGGATCTTAAGGAGAATCCATGGAGGGAGCTAAAGATTAGGGTTATAGCTGGGAGGCCTTACAACCTTAAAGACGTGGAGTTCAACACAATAGATAATAAAACATGCAAACAGTAGCCAGCATTTCTAAAAAGGGATTGATTGCTACTACTACTACTAATGCAACTCCCATGCTGATATTTTATATAAATTGTTAAAAGGGGTAATAAATATTCAAAAGTAAATTAGCAACGGTAAACAACAACCTCCTTATCGTTTAAGAACATATAATCTAATACTTGGTCAAAGAGAAATAATCTTAAATCTCCAAGAAGTATAAGTTACTTTTCATTCAATCATTTATAAAGCTTGGTACACAGATTTACAGCAGATTTATCTGGCTACAACGCTGGAGGTGTTCATGGTTATTGTTCTAATTCCTGGTTTATAATGCAGAATTCAGAAATCTAAAAATGTGCAGCATCAGCAGCAGTGATCTGAGGCAGCAGATAAATAAGAGAGAAAACTTTATTATAAATACAAATTGAATCCATTGAAACTGGCTTCCAGTTTATGCACAGTTCTAATTGCCTCATGTTCTGCAATGCTGATTGTCTTAAAACACTTCATTGTTTTCAGAAATAGTAAATCTGTACAGGTTAAAGAGACAAAAATGAAACATCAAGTCTAAGAACCTTGTTTTCAGACCGAGGAAGCTAATCCATCAATAATAAGTTAAAGATCAACATTTCCTATTTGTGCTATCCAAAAAAAGAAGCTTCTAGGTCTTCCTTTAAGGGCTTCACCATTCTCCTTGGAATATTGTTTGACAGAATAAAAGACTGCTCAGTTTCAGACATGATAGCTTCATTCTGCAGTCAGAATGGATGTTGACACAGAGAAAATGTTAAAGCTGATTTAAAGCACTACAGTATGTGCCTGCAACGTAGAGACAGCAAAGCTAAAAGCTCAAATGATGTTGATCCAAGCTGACGCGTTCGAGGGCGTGAAATCAGTTTTAGAACAGTACACTTTAATTGATTTGAAAACATAAACCAGGCTAAACACGAGGCCTATGGTTATATGGCAGCTCTGCACTAAGTTGTTGTAAGTCCATAGAAAGTGGAGCCCAGTTTTAAAGAGGGAATTGGATTTATGATGAAGTTGATTGGTCCTGTGTTTAACTGTTTTTTTTAAATCAATACTTATCGCATTACATCTGACCTTAATTCGACCATAAAATGTTAAAATACCCTAGAGCTTTTATCTCTATGAACGCTGGGTCTGAAGCCAGTAATTAAAGGCATATAATTTACAGTATCAAAGTAATACAATCTAAGAAGAAAAGGTCCTAAATACAACTAAGTCACTACATCAAAACTGGTACTGGTAAACACATATGTTAATTCCTTTTGATGAAGTTGGATAAGAGCAAATTGAAATGCAAACCTTTTGTTTATAAAAAGGTATCCATTTGACTACAATAAGTGGTACCTGCTTCCATGATCTTGATGTTCACCATGTTTAAAAGGCAAGAAAGCACCTAAAGCCAATAAAAGATCTGTGCTTTATTGTTAAGAGGGAGATGAGAGACATTAGAGCCAACATTGCAAACAAACCAAAGGCCTCCAGTGCACCAACCTTGGCCTCTTGAAAATCTTAACAATGCCCATGTACTCTACTGCTGATTCAGTAAATCCTGCAGAAGAAGGCCACAACTTAGTGGATATGATGTACAATAAAATCGTTTAATTGATCATATCTTATAAATCTGACCAACTGATCTTTCATTAGTTGTGCACCAAAATCAACAAACTAGAACAGAAATAAGATTAGATTAGATGAGCTTTATTGATCTCACAGCAGAGAAATTCACTCGTCACATATTGGCATAGTAATTAAAGAAGGTGCAAACAAGGAGGAGAAAGGTGCATTAAGAAGAATAAAATTGAATTGAAATGTACGGTGATCAATTTAAATGCTTCCAGTTTAAAACAAAAAAGGCTTTAATCTGTAGGTTCTGAGGAAATTCTGCAACGAAATAAGTCCTGACATCTTTCGGACGTCATTTTGCCTTGGGGTTGGTGTGACAGTAGCTGCGTTTGTCAAAACTATGTAGACATTAAGCTAAATTTGAAAACGCAAAGTTTCGGAAATACCGTTTTTCCATTACATAACAAATACAATTTAAAATTGCAAGTGGCAGCGGCAGATGAGACAAAGGTTTCATATTTCAGCCAAAGCTATAGTGGCACCGTCATCCTCCAACTAATTTTTCTTTTCACAAGGCAGCTAGGTCCATCCGAAGATCTAGTGACTCGTATGATGAAAAAAAAAATTTCCATTAAAGATTTGCGAATTGCAACAATTTCGATGCGAACGAAAAATACATTTTATGCATAAAAACTTTTAAATGAAAAAAAAAAACAAGTTTTTTTAAATTTCTGTTTCCATTTAGCAAATTTGTTTTCATAATAATTAAACAATTGAAAAAGGGAACAGGAGGAAAATATATTTTATATACTGTAGGTCTGCCTTTTTTTCATTGATTACAGAATTAACTGAACTTCAATCTGAACTTCAAACAATCTTAGTCTCCTCCATTTTAAGCTAAAAAAAAATTTATTTACATTTTATTTAAGTTTCCTTTATACTTCTAATCCAAATTATCCCACAGATTCATGTTTGCTTTACATGAGTACTTTTAAAATCACGAGTCATTCTGCTGTCTCCATCATTTAATCTTAAAATAAAATATGAAAACATTTTTTATTTACTTTAATTGCCAATAATTCCTTTCTTTATTCATAATAACTGATAAAATATTTGCATTAACAAAGTTCCCTAGTTGATCCATAGGTTTCCTCCCAGTGAATCGCCACTGAGGCTAATTTGATTGCTGCCTCGAGCTGAATTGAAATAAACTTTTGCAATTCGTCAATGAATTTCGAGGAAATAACTTTTCCCTCTTCCTCTCAGAACACCAGTCATGGAAAATATAAAGCATCAGAAATAGTTAAAGCAGCAAACATGAAAGTGGCAAAAGATGACAAATGCAGGCTGCACAGCGGTTTTCAAAGTCCAGATATACCCTGAAGTATTGCATGTTCTTGTCTCTGATGCGTGGTTTTGCTTTTTACGAGTGAATATCAGAAAAAGTACTTTGGAAATGCTGTGAAATGAACCGTTTATACCTCCTTTGTTTTTAGCAATGACCCAAATAAGCCTTTGTGATGATTTATGGGCAGACATGGGATTTAGCACTACAGAGGACATATTGTAATGTTGATGTAAAATTTAAATAATGAGCTTGCTACAAAGCAATGATCCAGGTCAGATGTTTTGATTTAATGAACCTCATACTGAGGCGTATGATGTCATGCAAATGAGCGGTTCCTCAAAGAAAACTGGAGAAGGTTCATTTGAAGTCATAACAATCAGATATGCATGCATATTATCTAACAGCCGTGGACAGTTAAGCACACCAACTAGCATCCATTTTTCTGTCTTTATGGACCCACATTTGAATAAAGAACTTACCTTGCATGCATGTCTGCTTAAATGCAATAAGTGAAGCAGATCTGGAGCTATCACTTTAGATCCGGTGTTTGTCTCGTCTCACTGGGATTGGCCTTGTTTTACCTCCATTTATATCTTGCAGCTCCCTGGACTGCATTTATTAAATTTATGGGCTACTGTGGATGAGATGCAATCTTTTTTTTTCGTGTAGTAAGACAAAGTGATATGTTACGTTAAGCCTGGACTCAAACCTGGCATCTCTTCAATCTTTTCGACAAATTGCTGCGACTGAAACGGTGGAGACCAATTTTTTATTTCCATTTGTATAACCCAACCTTTTTCTTTTATCTTGCAAAATGAAACCAGGTTAGCTAATTCACCTTGCTGTGACAGATATCCACACAGAAAGAGACAAGTTACTGGCAATAATCTTATGGGGGTCCTGATTGAGGAAAAACCTGCAGGATCTCATGGTAACCTGTTACTCTGGCACCGCATTGAGCAGAGGTCATATTTTTATGAAATAAGGGGGAAAACTAAACGAAGCCTTGCTGCGTCTAGTGCAGGAAGCAAGTCATGCTCGCCTCAGCCTGAGACCTTAGTCCGCCTGCTGTAATGAGTGCAGACGTTATGGTGGAGTGGCTATCCAGGTTTTTCACAGGGTCACGGTGGCTCAGCGCTGTGGGATAAGGCGCTGGAGTGAGCAGAGAGGAAAGGCTGCATATGCTGAGCTACTGAAGCCAGACTAACACTTCATACCCATAATATGTTTGCTTTTTTCCCTATAATGAACCTGTGAAATAAGGAGCAAAATGTGACATTAGCTAGAAAGAGTTTGGGAGGATATTAGGATATTATGAAAGAATTAATCTAAAACATTTAAAGGGTTTGGGTTTCAACATGTACAGTTCTCGATTTAAAAATAGATAATAGTTTGCAGTAAAAATCAATATAACTCATTTTTAAATTCAGTTTTAGCCTTTATTTTTCAATGGTAGGAGTGCATGAGAACCCTGCACCCTTACTCCCCTCCAGCTCTGTCACACTGACAGTGCTTTTTTTTGCACAGTGCTATTGTGGAGCATGAAGGTGAACCTTTGGTTTTCTTTGTATCACTGAGTGGTGGAAGTGAAACATCCATCTATCCATTTTCTGTCGCGCTTATCGAGGGGTGCTGGTGCCTATCTTCAGCTGTCAAGGCAGGGTACATCCTGGACAGGTCGCTAGTCCATCGCAGGGCAATACAGAGACAAACAGGACAAACAACTATTCAAGCACACACTCACACCTCAGGAGAATCTAGAGAAACCTAACAGCTATGTTTTTGGACTTTGGGAGGAAGCTGGAGTACCCACAGGGAGAACATGCAAGCTACATGCAGCAAGACCCCGGGCTGCGAATCGAACTTGGAACTTTCTTGCTGCAATGCAGCAGTGCTTCCCATTGTGCCACTGTGCAGCCCAAGACGTGAAATATCTTTTTGCAAAGTCCACACCTTTGGAACGGTGGCCAAAAAGCCCAATTTGGTCATCTTCAAATCATTAGATATTCATTATTAAGGTGGACAAGCTTTCTCTGGAATTTATATTTGAAAAACATATTCCAGACATTTTTCAGTATTAAATTTAGGTTGCATCACAAAGGTTATTGATCAAAAGTCCTGCAGCGTCTTCAATAGAGTAGCAGCTATGGATTATTTTAGTAACAGATTAACTATTGGTTATTTTTTCAGTTGATCTAATAATATAAAAAGAGGTACTAAGGGCCATATGGACCAAAAATATCAGTGAATCATTATTAAACTGTATGGTGATATTTACCTGTATACGTTTTTCTTCCCATAAAGTGAACAAAAACGTGCCTCTGAATCTAAGCTTTTTCTAAAATGTAGCACAGACTAATTTTCTAATGCACAACTGTAGAGGAACATGATATCATGGATAAAAAAATAAGCTACTAACATTCATGGAAGTGTAATTACAGAACATTTCAATGCAAAAAATACAGTCATTTTCTATCTTCTTTGAAAATATCTATATTTTTAAAATCTCTAAATCAGTAATAGGAATTTAGAATAAAAATCTTTATCGTGCATTTTAAAGAATTATAATGACAAAAAAGTAAACTTTTATATAGATATACATATATATGTATGTATATATATATGTGGCGCAAGGTTGCATCACCACCAGAGAGAGAGAGAGAGAAATGGTGCAAGAAAAGTCCTTTTCCAGGACCTGGTTTAGCAAGAAGCCTTGGCTAACTGGATGTAGAACTTTACACTTTATTCTTCTTTCCCTGCCTCCTTTTTCAGACATCAGGATCTGACCAAGAATGCATAAAGACAGGTAGAAATGATTTAAAGCACTTTTTAAAAACGAAGCATAAACAATCTGGGATTCACATGGAAAATAATATTGAATATATTCTACTTTTTCTAGATGTTTCTCAATTTGCATTGTTACTCTTAAACACATTCTCGTAAATAAATCTTTTTTACATATTAAAAAATATATAGATGACTAACAGCTTCTCCATTATTAAACTGGTAAAAAAAAAAATTTTAGGTTTGTGACCATGCGGAACACAGATAAGCCATTTACAAAGCCAAAGAGCAAAATTTATGTACAAAAAGTAACCCTGTACATTAAACAATGTTTTGTTTCTATAAAGTGTTTTTATACTGTTTTTTGTTGTTGGAATAAGAATATACTGGTGTGATAGTATGTGTTTGATTGGTTGTTTGTTTTCATCTATTATGAATTTATACCCCCCCTCCTGGAGAAAACTCCACCAGCCACCACTGGTCAAAACTCTAAGTTTGACACAACTTGAGCTATTAAAACTTCCAAAAAAAATGGCCCCTTGCATAAAAAAATGTAATTTTTAATATTCTATAATTTGGGTAGAATTCCTGGTTGACCTCTCCAACTCTCTACGCATATTGTGGAAAACAACTGTGCAGAATTTCAGATCTCTAGTCATAAGCATTGTGAAACTGTGACTATTTTTTTCACACAAAAGTTCCATTCGGCAGAGTTAATACCTAAAGTGCCAAAGTGGATTATTTTAATTTTATTTGAAATTATTTCTAAATTGACCCTAAAAGAAACACATTTCTACACAAATGTTCCTTCAAGTAGTATCTTTTCTAATATTTCATATTTTCAGCTTTCAAAATTTTGATTATACATTTTCTGTGTGAATTCAGTCATTTCTCCTCTCCTGTCACTCGATATGGACCAAAATATATACCATCTTTTCAGCCCGTCTCCACACTTCCAATAATTCACTGAAATGCTTATTTTATTGGCTAACAAAATATGTCAAATTTTGATTGTTCACTGATTTGTGCGGTTCCAGCTACACAAAGACTACAACGGTGCATGAGCCTGGGGAAAGCGTTTCTTCCTTACAGGACATTTCCAAAGTATTCTGGATACAGAGAAAGAAATCTATGTTGGATTTTGGGAGCAAACACATTGGTGAATAACCCCACATAACATACAGTGGGGCAAAAAAGTATTTAGTCAGCCACCAATAGTGCAAGTTCTCCCACTTAAAAAGATGAGAGAGGCCGGTAATTTTCATCATAGATATACCTCAACTATGAGAGACAAAATGAGAAAAAAAATCCAGAAAATTACATTGTCTGATTTTTAAAGAATTTATTTGCAAAATATGGTGGAAAATAAGTATTTGGTCAATAACAAAAGTCCATCTCAATACTTTGTTATATACCCTTTGTTGGCAATGACAGAGATCAAACGTTTTCTGTCTTCACAAGGTTTTCACACACTGATGCTGGTATTTTGGCCCATTCCTCCATGCAGATCTCCTCTAGAGCAGTGATGTTCTGGGGCTGTCGGTGGGCAACACTGACTTTCAAATCCCTCCAAAGATTTTCTATGGGGTTGAGATCTGGAGACTGGCTAGGCCACTCCAGGACCTTGAAATGCTTCTTACGAAGCCACTCCTTCGTTACCCGGGTGGTGTGTTTGGGATCATTGTCATGCTGAAAGACCCAGCCACGTTTCATCTTCAATGCCCTTGCTGATGGAAGGAGGTTTTCACTCAAAATTTGACGATACATGGCCCCATTTATTCTTTCCTTCACACGGATCAGTCATCCTGGTCCCTTAGCAGAAAAATAGCCCCAAAGCATGATGTTTTCACCCCCATGCTTCACTGTAGGTATGGTGTTCTTTGGATGCAACTCAGCATTCTAGTAGTAGAGTAGAGTTTTTACCAAAAAGTTCTATTTTGGTTTAATCTGACCATATGATATTCTCCCAGTCATCGTCTGGATCATCCAAATGCTCTCTAGAAAACTTGAGACGGGCCTTGACATGTACTGGCTTAAGCAGGGGGACACGTCTGGCACTGCAGGATTCGAGTCCCTGGCGGCGTAGTGTGTTACTGATGGAAGCCTTTGTTACTTTGGTCCCAGCTCTCTGCAGGTCATTCACTAGGTCCCCCCGTTCGGTTCTGGGATTTTTACTCACCGTTCTTGTGATCATTTTGACCCCACGGGGTGAGAACTTGCGTGGAGCCCCAGATCGAGGAAGATTATCAGTGGTCTTGTATGTTTTCCATTTTCTAATAATTGATCCCACAGTTGATTTCTTCACACCAAGTTGTTTACCTATTGCAGATTCAGACTTCCCAGCCTGGTGCAGGTCTATAATTTTGTTTCGGGTGTCCTTTGACAGCTCTCTAGTTTTGGCCATGGTGGAGTTTAGAGTGTGACTGTTTGAGGGTGTGGACAAGTGTCTTTTATACTGATAACGGGTTCAAACAGGTGCCATTAATGAAGGTAATGAGTGGAGGACAGAGGAGCCTCTTACAGAAGAAGTTACAGGTCTGTGAGAGCCAGAAATCTTGCTTGTTTGTAACTGACCAAATACTTATTTTCCACCATATTTTGCAAATAAATTCTTTAAAAATCAGACAATGTGATTTTCTGGATTTTTTTTCTCATTTTGTCTCTCATAGTTGAGGTATATCTATGATGAAAATTACTGGCCTCTCTCATCTTTTTAAGTGGGAGAACTTGCACTATTGATGGCTGACTAAATACTTTTTTGCCCCACTGTAGCTCATCTAAAATGGCGGACAGAATCTTAGAACCATTAAAGAAATTTGCTGTCCAGACCCGTTTTTGTAGATTGTAAATGGAATGGTTTATTTTTGCGTTGGTTTAATTTGAAAACTGTAATCAAATCAACCATTACTATTTATAATTTTTAAAGTGTGGAATGCCATGAGATGAAAACATGGTAAGAAGGGAAAATTATGAGTTGCAGTTTGATGAGAGATTATTATTTATTGGTGCTTGTGGAATATAGTTGGCTTACTATTGAGTTGATGGTCGTTTTCTTAAGGATCGCCTGATTCTAAAAGGGTACAACATTTGGGGTTTTGGTGCAAATCTGTCGCTGTGAGCGACCAGCAACTTCCGACTGTCTGTGTGCCCGTCCTTCTCGATTCGGAGCCAGGGCGCACCATTTTTAAAAACCGAGGAACAACTACAATGGTCAAATACAACGAAAGGTTAATCAAGAAGGTTCAGAAGTACAACCACTTGTACGATGCCTCAGACAAATTATATAACGATGCTAAGGTCTCTGCCGAAACAAAGTTTTCGTGACAATCCACCGAAGTTCTCGCAATTTCTCGAATAGGCTCCCCTTTGCGCTTTGGCGGAAAACTGCTGTGCGTCCCTAGAGATTCCAGACCGACGGTGGAGAAACATACCAGCAAAACTGGTTCCCGACGAGACCCAAGCAACATTTGACGTGTCCGGTTGCAGAAGTATAATCTGCCCTTTATTCAACGAGGTTACTGCAATTTGATCACAGCTGTGCAGCACTGCTCTTTCAGGATACGTTTCATGCATGACAGTAATCAGATCTCTCCCTCAAAGGTATGACACCCACTGTTGGCTCTGTATAACCTTTACTTACAAAGCAGAATAGCAAAATTTTAATTTTCCCCAATAATGACTGTTAGAAAACATTTTAACCCATTTCTTCCAATAAAAAGATAAAAAAAAAACAGGTCAATAGAGCCAAGGTGATGCTGGCGAGATCACAGCATGTCTTTTATTAAACCTGGTGTCGGTTCTCAAGTCACTCAGGCATGGAGTCAGAAACAGGCTGTCATGGTTATTTACACAGAGTCATATAGGAGCAAAAACACCACAGCTACAAGGTATATAAAAATAAGGGGATATGAAATCTAATATTAAAGCCAAGGACTTGTGATACCCCTCGACACAATTATCTTTTTTCCTACAGGATAAAAGATTTTGTTTTCTGAAGAAATTGCTAACCATCAATTTCCAGTTCATCAAGTGTTTCGTTTCGGTATCTTTTCATTTAGATCATCTTAAAGCCAAATCACAGCTGCTTTATGAATTCAGACATAATTACATAATAGAAAAGGGCCTGTTTCTAACATCAAGGTATAGCCATGTTTTAAGCATTTACGAATTTGAAATTATTTTATTGAGATGCTGGCAAAAGTTATTTTCTTGGGCAGTATTGAGTGGAGTGGTGTAGCACTGTTCCTCCCCTACCTGTTACTACCAGTCAGCTGGCTGAATAATTCTTCCAACAGTGTACAGAGAAAACAAACTCAGCTGTTTAAAAATATCTTAGTGTGAAGTGCATAGAGGATTTTTTTGCCTGCTAAGAAAAAGTTGTCTGTTAAACAGCCTATTCTCAGCCAAGCAGAGCAGATTGTCCAAATAACTGGTATTTATTGTTTTACCTTAAGACCATTTGCATTCTCTTCATTGGCTTCCTGTTAAATCAAGAATAGAATTTAAAATCCTCCTCACATATAAATTCTTAAATGGCCAAGCTCCATCTTATATCAGAGGTATGATTGTTCCCTATATTCCTAACAGAGAACTAACCGTCTCAATCTGCAGTTTTACTAATGGTTCCTAGAATTTCTAAAAATTCTAAAAGGCTCCTCTCCTGTGGGTCCAACTACCAGTTTTATTCTGTGAGGCAGACACTCTGTCTTCTTTTAAGGGTAGTCTTAAAACCTTACTTTCTGATGAAGCTTATAGTTAAAATGGCTCAGGTTATCCTGAGCTATCTGTACAGTTATGCTGCTATAGGTTTAGACTTCTGGAGGACATAGGGTCCACTTTTTCATCATTCTGCTTTATACATATATCTCTATTCTCACACTCTGCAGGATCTGTTAGTTCAATCTCTAACGTTCTGCTCTCTCTGCTTTTTCTCATAATAGCTTTGCCTCGTCTGTTACTGTTAGGCTGTGACTCCATCCTGGAGAGAAATATCAGCTGTGCTGCTGCCATCAACACCTTTGCTTATAAATGTTTGAGACTGGCCTCCTTTTTGGTGTAGTCCTGTTTCTCTGACTGTGACTGGCTGGATGTGCTCTCTTCATCCTCTGACATGGGAGTTGGCTCGGAGCTTGTCTGCCTGGCAGTGTGTTTCCTGGACAGAGCTACCTTTTACAGTTGCCTTTTGTATCTCTGCTTCTTTCTGTATGCCTGCTTCCATCTCCTTGAACCCCAGTCAGCCTTGGTAGATGACCGCTCACCCTGAGCCTGGTTCTACTGGAGGTTTCTTCCTGTTGAAAGGGAGTTTTTCCTCTCCACTGTCGCTACAAGCATGCTTAGTGCGAGGCATTTCCTTTGACTCAATGAGTCAATGCAATTAACTGTTTTTTCCTTAGATAGAAAAATTTGAATCAATTTAACTGTATGATCTGGTTGAATTGTAAAGTGGCTGAGATGACACGCGCTATACAAATAATCTGAATTGAGTTTAATTAAATCTCATAAAAACATAATTCTACGATAAAAAAATATTTTTTTCCATATTAAAGGGGAATATACCACTGATGATGTTTGCCATTCCCTGAAGACATTTGAAATGAAAGCTCATTTTAACTGCAAATGGAAAACCAAACAAAGTAAAATTTACCTTTTAAAACCTGGATAATACTCCTTTAAGTAAAGAGAATTGATTCATGGTTTTATTCAGATTCAGATCGGTTTTATGACTAAAAATGTTTTCATATGTTGAATTTGAGAAATTTTAAATAGTAAATCATTTAAACTTTAGACCAACATGGATTTTAAAAAATAAGCTAAAGGAATTATAATCAACCTCACCTATAACTAAAGCAGGTCAACGCCACTTTGTCAATTGAAATTATTGTTTCCAGACTCTTGAAGCATAAATTTAGTATTTCTATATATATCTTTAACATGTTTTCAATCATGTTCAGTCATCATCATGTTCAGTCATCATCTAAAATGTGTATTCTCCTAGGCAAAGCACAACATTCAACTTACTGTATCAGCTCAGAAGAAGAATAAAAACCTCTGAATTACCTCTAAGCCCCCTTTGCCTTCTTAAGGCAGCACTGTTGCCCAAAAGTTCACCCTTATTTAGTTCCTTGTTGACGTAGCCATCTTTTAAACTAGTGAAGCTCCCGGGATGAGGGTTAAGTGCCTTCTCCTGGTTGGGGAGGATGTACTGCCCCTAGTGGAGGAGTTTAGGTATCTTGGGGTCTTGTTCATGATTGAGGGGAAAATGGAGTGGGAGATCTACGAGCGGACTGGTGCGGCGTCTGCTGTGAAGCGTTCACTGTACCGGTCTGTTGTGGTGAAGAGAGAGCTGAGCCAAAAAGCAAAGCTCTCAATTTACTGGTCAATCTACGTTCCTACCCTCATCTATGGTCATGACCGAAAGAACAAGATCTCGGATACAAGCGGCTGAAATGAGTTTTCTCCGTAGTGTGTCTGCGTTCTCCCTTAGAGATAGGGTGAGCTCAGTCATCCATGGAGGATTCAGAGAAGAGCCGCTACTCCTCCAAATCGAGAGGAGCCAACTGAGGTAGCTCAGGCATCTCGTTGATGCCTGCTGGACGCCTCCCTGGTGAGGTGTTCCAGGCATTTCCCACTGAGAGGAGACCTAGGCTGGCGGGACTGTGTTTCTCAGCTGGCCTACGAATGCCTAGGGATTTCCCGGAGGAGCTGGCCTAAGTAGCTGGGGAGAGGGATGTCTGGGCCTCCCTACTGAAGCTGCAACCCCGCAACCCGACCCCGGATAAAAGGAAGAAGAAGGGTGGATGGATTGATGGCATTTTAAAATTATCACAGATATACTGGGATATGGTAACACCTTAGCTACACTTCAACAAACTATTGCTTTTGGGCAGAATTGTTTTACTGTTGGCATCATAACTAGAGGTAAATACTTACAGATTTCAGACCAAAGTTTATAATACAACTATTTATTTAATACATTCAATTATATTAATACTTTTATCCCTCACCACTACAGACATTCTGTTGATGTTCTATTTTTGGAAAAGAAAAACTTTTTTTAAGTTGTAGCTATGACCTTCAAATATAACTTTAACTGTGACATTGCTGCTAATAGTGATTAATATGACTGACTTTCATTAAACGCATAATGGCTCGATTTCAGGCCCTAACCTGTACCTATCAATTAAATTGCAGAAGAATTGAATGAAGAAATGTCCGAATTTAGAATTTAAAGTATGTAAAATTTAGACAAATTGAATACATTTAAGGTCTAAAGGTGAGATTATTATAATAAAGTCTCTGTAAGACCAAGAAGAGTCCTGAAACATTCCAAAGGTATCTTATACTGTGCTAATCTTACATCGTTCCATGTCTTTTACAGAGGGAGAACCAGCACTTTGCAAGGTAAATCCTGTTATAATTAGGAATAAATAATCAGAAAGACTGTAAGTAAAACATATTAAAGGAAAATTACCAATAAAACTATTAATGCCAATAAGAATGAAAGAAAAATGTATTAAAATTGAGTGAGAAAGTGAGAGAGGCTTAGCCTCTTTCTGGACAGGCCAAAGGGCAACGATCAATGCAGAGAGAAGGTGGCAAAGGATTTCGGAGATACTCACAGGGAATAGTGCGCAAGTAGAGGTTGTCCCTGATCACCTGCTGGAGCTTATGGTCCAGGGAGCCCTTCTGAAACTGTAGACTGAGGTAGTGACGTAAATCTGTGTTCAACACCTTACCTGGAAAAAGGGACAGAAACATCTGCATCAGTCAACCAAGAAACAAATGAACTCTATATGAAATTGATTCTATAGTCTTTTAAATACTCTAATTAGCTCTGACAACCAGTTTTGTTAAGTCTGCTCCCTAAAGGCAAACTGAACATAAGATTGGTGGCGTCGTGAAAGACATCTTGACATCTCTCGAAACACATTTTTTTCCACATTTACATAAACCAAGTGGAAGATATTACTGCCGGCCCCAAATATGGAGATCAATGCTTTTAGCAGCGTTATGACATTGTTAATTTCTTCACATTGTTCTCTCATAAGGCTGCGTCAAAATGCATAATCTAGGTACCAATAAAGGTAACCAAAGACCTGTCAGTTGCGATTGAAGCACAGTTTGAGACCAACTGCTATATTGCGTTTGTTTAAACACAGAAAGGCAGCATTCTCAGTAGTCCTGTCACATTCCTGACAACCTAATATTGTGCATAATCTGGTCTCCTGAGCCAGATGCATTGTTACACCCCTACTTTTAATGCAAATTGTGTTAACACCTCAGATTCCTGAGAACCTCAGCAGCTGTGCTCAAGCAGCACTCCAGACACTTGAAAAGAAATAGATCTCTTATCTTATTGTCCCCCATGTGAAGCAATGTCAGCCAAATGAGAGGCGGAAGGGGGCAGAGAAAGGTCCCTTGTGTTCGTTGCAGTACGCCACATGTTTGGAATCACTGGGCGTTCAGGAGACGATACTTCTTAAAGGACAGCTGGAAGCACTCTCTCATCAAAGTTGCTTTGCAGAATTTGCCCTTCAGCTCAGTGTGGCAATGACCACAAGGATCTGATAATGTCATCAAACACCACATACCACTTTGACACGGCAGAAAACATTTTGCTTAAGCCTTTTATTCAGAATGTTCTTTTATATTTTGTATCTGTCTTTCTTCCATGTTTTTTAAGTTTCAAACATGGATCTAAAATATTGGATCTAGAAAGCTCAAAGCTAATGGATTCTGTCCATCTTTTTCTAGCATTCCTGCCAGATCTTACCGATTGCCTTCAGATTAGGGAAATGTTAAATAATTAAAGCTAGGCGCCTGACTAACAGGAAATAATGACATGCATGCAATGAGGTCTACCAAAGAAAAGTAGACAAGCTCTCTCAGGAGAACATCTGCAGAGAATTAAATAATAATCTTGTCTCTTCATTATAAAAACCAGAGGGACTAGGACAGTGATAACAGGGTGTTCTTCGGTTTAGAAGAAGAAAGAACGACAACAATTGATGCATTAACAAATAGAGTCCAACAAAGTACAAGGATGGAATGAGCCGTGCTGCAAAGTCCTTTATAATCATGTATTGAAAAAATTATAAATACATGAATAATTCCATAAAAATAAGGAGAACAGGAACTGGATGCTTACATAAGAAAACTAACAAAAAACACTATAATAAATTATATTACAGACTTATTTACATCAAGAGAAATCTATTAAAAAAAAACATCCCTAGCATGTTGATAACCAAAAATTAACTTTTATTTGCTGTTTTTCTATCCAAATATCATACAGATTTTGAGCAAACTTTTAAGATGCCGAGAAAAAAAAGCCAATTAGACATTTTCCTCATCTATTAGAGCGAATTAACCCAGCTACACAAAGCGTAATGTTCTCATATTTTATGCTTCACTGTAGTAAGCAAGAAGTAGATTCTGCATGCGAAACCTAATCAGTTAATTCTGTTTCCAAAAGCATTCACCTGTTTATTGACTTTCTTTTCTACACTTTTGATTAATAGTTGCATGTAAAAACCTACAAATAACCAAAAAAACTTTTTTCTTAATACAATCTATAGTAACTGCATGAATAGATAAAAATCTAAGAAAAATGCAATAAATAGTAAAAAAAAAGAAGGTTCATTTATATCTGACAGAGACTTAATGAATAAGCCAACAGTAACCTTACAGATGAGTGACGCCTGAGTGTTTCATTAAAACCTTTTTTATAAAATGTGCTTCACCAGCAGTTGAAGCCGTGTTAACCATATTCAAAAGATGTTGGCACAACCTTCCTCTACGATGACTGCTTTTGTCACAGACATATTTTGATGTCACATCTGCTGCAAAAGCAAACAACCATTGAATGGATGCTGAAGAAAATAGAGCAGACCAATCAGAAGTCTTTGTGGATTTTTAAAACACATTTTCATGATCAAACTGAAACCACTCGTTACTGCAGATCGACTAGCATGTAAACACCAAGTGGGTTCTTATTACCATGGAAAAATCTAGATACAGCTGAAATTTTAAAGTGAGAAAGAGGGGGGGGGGGGATCGAACGGCAAAATAAATACAATTTCTGAGGCATCTCAAACATTGGACAATTTCCCCTCGGAGACCAACAAAGCTTTTTATGAAATCAGTTTCTTAGCAGTAAGGCCTTGCAGCGGAGATTAGGTTTCATGGAAATAAAAAGTTAGAAAATGCTGTAAACTTAATAAATAAATTGAGATTCTATAAGAAAATAAAAGGCATCCTGCTGGGAGTGGTTGGAACGAAATGTTTCTCAGAATTCACCCAACAGCTTCCCTCACCTCATTTATGACAGAAACATTTCAGTCTCTTTGCCCAGTAGGTGTAAAAGTCAACTCACCCCTTAGGGGTTTTGAAATGCAGCATACACAAGCTAATCATCTGCTTTGCTCAAGTTGAAGTAGTCCACTAATCGGCAATGGTATAAAAAAAAATAAAAAGAGGGGGGAAGAGGCAAAGTGTTCACAGTTATGCAACTCCATGGAGTTTTAAATGGCGCAACAAATTCAAGGAATTTGGGTCAAGGAAACAAAAGCCGGGTCTGGCTATGCATCAACTCTAAAGCCACACGCCTGCGGTTTATGTTCCCAGAAACTAAAAAAGATCAAAACCCCACAAATTCCTAAACAAGAGCATGTACCTCTTTCCCCATCACTGTTTTCATGTCCAAGAAGGTGGAAGTCATTATTCCTTCACCAAAGAGACCCTGATTTTTAAAATTGAAGAGATAAGCTGGCTTCAGGGAAGGCGACAATAGAGGTAATTGTCATTAGAGATAAGTCACAGCTAACAGATACCCCACTGATGCAGTAAAATCAATCTTATTCTCATGTACCCTCATTTGAGTGCACACATGAACAAATGCAAATCACCCCTCCTGCCCAAAGTAGACAACTCAAGGGCAGCCAACAATGTAGTCTTTGTGGCCTGCCTGTCAGGTTGTGTTAGTGCACTGCGTCGTATCTCCAAAGATGGGATAAGAGGAGGGGTAGGGGGCGTCCTGCTACGTTACAAAGCAGCAGATCATCCAACTACGATGTGGACACAAGCACGTGGGACACAATGGAGGTCTTTGTGGTTGGTCATCTGGCTTTGAGCCGCTCTCTCTCCTACAGTCGGGCGAGACGGTGGATAAAAGCAGGGGCAACGGTTCAAGGATGGAGAGTTATTAAAAACGAAGGGAGCAGTGAAGGGCAGGATGGGGGGGTATAGGGTTCAGCACAGAGGAGACATGATGATGCATGGGAACACATGTGGAAACCCACCATGCCTCCCTCTGCTTCCCATTTAATCATTTCTCTATTGCTCCATCACTGACTGCGCCTCTCTTGGTGCTGAGAATAATCAGCCATAACGGACCCCCAAATGCCTCCCAAAACCTAGAGATGAGATAACGCTCTAACTCATACTAAGCTGTCATGGCTGGTCTTTCCTAAACTGTAGTCTCCCTTAGCTTTTGTTTCCATAAATACACATTAGGCTTTGTGCCTCAAACTCCAAATACTGTAAGGTTCAGAAATTAGGAATAAACTGCATTTGTGTTCAAATGCAGCTCAAACTTTCTGTCATAAAGGGAAACCAGAATGAAAACAGAAAACATGTTGCTGTCCATCATTCTTTTGGCAGTGGACAAACGGTTACTAACTCTCCCATCTGTAATTCTCAGTATATGTCAGAAACTTTCCAAGGTTCTGCAAAAAGTGAATAATTCAGGACAAAATGCAGGGCGGCTGTTCAGTGGATACCAGACGGATCAATTCACTCTGACTTTAAGCTTTAAAAGAACAGGCCACAATCAAGTAGATCTCCAAAAAATGAAGAACCACATTTAAGCCGGTGAACTTTAATGACACAAAAATAAACTTAAGACGGTATTGTCTGTATGTTTATGTGTGACAACACCACTACCTCCTGGTCCGATAAATGGACTACTAGACACCTAACTAAACGACAATGGAGAAAAGAGATTTTGTAAAACTAATGTTTTCGTATTCTGTACAATGAGAATACAGATTATTTGTATAAAAGGAAGCACACAAGCTGTCGTCTTGCTGTGGTGCGATGGAACAAGTCACTGGAGAGCTGTTAATATTGAGAATCATCAGCATAAAAAAACAAAAACAACCCGAATTAAGATGGTGGAGTTTAAAGGTATAAAGGTATAGTGGAGGATGTTACTTTTTGTGCGTGGATCTTCAAAATAAGTGGTCATCCTAATTGTCAAACATTCTGGTAATATGTTTTCCTAAGGCCGTCCTGTGTACTCATCCCCATTTTTACTTACAAGTGTTGAGTCTGACATAATAGAAAAATTGTAAATCTACTTTTGGAAAGTATTTTATATAAGCGATGCAAAAAGCAACTTTTAAATAGAGCGTGCACAAGGGGAAATGGGCTTTTGCATGCTCTGAAACACGTTTAAAAGGCGTTCCCTCTCAGGAGCAAGTACAAGGTTGTGCATGTGCATTCAAGTGGAGAGGGCTGGTCTTTTCAAAAATTCACGAAAATCTTCCACTATACCTTTAAGCACCATGATTTATGGCTCCAAAAATGTCCAGGGATGTTGTTGAACTGAAAGATCTAATAAAATAACCAAGTTGCAAAGTGTGGACATCCCAATTAAAGCCCTTGATTTAATTTCAGCTTGTGAGCATGGTGCATTTTGATTTGGTTTCTATTTGCTAAACCTGCCCACGGCTCTTTAAAAACACAAAACTGCGTCTTATGTGGAAATCCTATAACTTCCAAGTGTTAATTCTAAATGTTATCTTCCACACGTTTTGGGGTACATCAGCCTGGTCTAAAAGCTTGTTGGTTTCCATATTTTGCTTTTGAAGAATACACTGGAAAGAAAATAACCATTACATTTCTCTAGCTCTTTCAGCAATGCTTCCTTGAACAATGAGATTCTTTGGATAGTCTCTTCAAAGGTGAGCAAATGTCAGGAAAATCCTAGAAGGACAGCTGAACTTTAGATTTAATTCAGGTTTGCTATAATTACTGCATTGGTTGAACTGACAAAGATCAAATGCTAATAAAAAAAGGACCTCAACAAATGTTTAATCAAAGAATTTACCCTTTTTATCTATATGTATGTATTTTCACCCTTAATGGATTTATTTCATTCTAGCTGAACAGGTGACATGTTTACCCAACAGACAGACCTGAAAAGTTGTTTAGTTATGGAACTATCCTCTTTAAGGTCGTCGTAAAATCTTTTCACATCACCTCATCATCCAATGGGGCTAAAACAACTAAAGAAAAGTGCAGCTCTTTTCCAAAGCACCAACTTAACAGGCACCCTAATTACATTGAGCATCCATGTTCAGAGCTCTTTCCCTAAATAGTGCAAAGGTAATGCAGGGATGTCACAATCAGTGGTGGCAGTGGGCGTTTAATGAGCCATTCTATGACAGTGCAGCTCCAGATACGGAGAGGAAAACCCTGCCATCTGTTAATTACCACCTCGTTGGATTTATTTGGCAACTCTGGGCAAGAGGCAGGCAGAAAATCAACATAATTTTAGACTCATAGGAGCTGGGTTTTTTTCACATCCCTGCAGCGCACAAAGAAATCTTCGTACTTCGTACACCATCCGACCGATGCTTATGTTCAGTGGAGTGTGACTTGCAACACCAAAAAAGTTGTTTCCCAAATATTTTTTAGTGTTAGACAGAAAATATGTGAAATCACCAATGACAACAATAAGGCGAGTGACGCTTCAAGATGAAATAAAAACTGACATACAGGAAACTGTAGTGTCCAACTTAGAATCCAGCTAGTTACAACATCTTAACTTACTAAGGTCCTCCTGCAAAAGCTGGGTGTTCCTGATTTTAAACGTATAATGACAAGGTCCAGATAGTCACAGTTTTAGATACAATACACTCAAAATATGCTGAGGTAGGGAATTTATAGCTTCTTTTAATCTTTTCATTTTTCAAAAATCAACAAAAAGATAATCTAGCAGCTAGATGAAACTCTTTATCCAAGCTTACTGCGCCATAAGGAGAGTGACATTATCCCCATACATTAGGCAGAGATGTGCAATCAACTGTTTTAGCTGATATTTAAAAAGGAATGAGCATGCTGCACGAGGCTCTGAAACTTAATGTTATGGGTGGAAAACTGTCAGTGCAATAATCATCAGCACACTCGACACAGATGGCACCTAAAGCACTCGGCATTCAGCAATATGAGCTGTGCTATAACTAGCTATGCTTGCTGTTGTTCCCTGGCTCTTTTGGAACACCCATTAATTTGGCTAAATTTCTGAGATAAATTAGGCTCGGTGCATTTTCTGGCTCATTTAACAGCACACACCTACACTGTTGATAATCTACATCATAAAAGGCCAGCGAGAGTCGGTATGTATAATCAGTTTCTGCTTAATGAGGTGAGTGCCTTTAAATTAATGCTGCCCTTTTCTTCACAGTCAATTGATAACAGCAGTAAAGAAGATATCAAATGTTTTCTTCTGTAACCTGAGAGAAGACCTTGAAATGTCCTTTTCTTGAGAGGACAGCCATGGACTGACCACCACCTGCTGTTTAAGAAGGAGCTGCACGCCTCCAGGACCCTGAGGCGTGCAGGGAAGATTGTGGAAGATTGTGGCTGATCCCTCGCACCCCAGTCACAAACTATTTCAGTCACTACCCTCTGGCAGGAGGCTGCGGTCCATCAGGACCAGAACCTCCCGTCACAAAAAATGTTTTTTCCCATCTGCTATCGGCCTTATCAACAAGGCCAAGACCCGCCCGTGACACTGGACAATGTTTCTCTCCCCCATTCAGGATTTCTGCGTTACATTAACGCACAGTCTACTGTTTGTATATAGCTTCTGTATACATATATACATATATATATATATATATATATATATATACACATACATATATATATATATATATATATATTTATATATATATATCTATATATATATATATATTTATATATATTCTATCTTACTTTGTTATTTTGTTTTGTTTTTGTTTTTTCTCTGCACCAATAACATCAAGTCAAATTCCTTGTAAGTGCAAACCTACTTGGCAATAAACTTGATTCTGATTCTGATTCTGAAACCATGGGGAGGGTTTTCACAAACACGGATGTCACCTGATCAAAAATGGTCATTGCAGACTTTTGTAAAATGTAAAATAAAATAGTTATATCTTAGCATCATAGGCACAAAACACAATGTTCTGCTGCATAGGTAATCTGCAAAGTAGTTTTGAATCAGCGCTCCACCATCTTGGACTGCTTGTGTCATGATCAGTTTGTAGCTGCCTTTTCATTAAAAAGAATGTGCACAAAATCCATGTCAAAATCCCACTAATTCCAAAAATGCAACGTTTCGCAATTGCAGAGTTTCCATATTAAAATTAAAATTGCACATGAAGATGATGTTTAGGTGAAAGCTCTGAAAACAACATGGCGTCTGTGGATGTAAACACAAAGTTATATTCCACATTTCAGCCACATCTCTAGTCATCATAATCCTCCAACTACCGCTGGTCGTCTTCTTTGTCTTTTTTCAAGGCAGTACAGTCAAGCTGCAGATCGTGTGATGCAAAAAATTGTTTCCATTGCACTTTTGCAAAAATATAACAAATTTTATATTGATCTTTTTGTAATTATAACTTTAACAATCTGATGGTTAACAGAAACACACCTTATGGGAACCTTTTTAAGGCCAAATTATTATTGGACAGACCTGGGACCAAGTCATTGTTCTTTAAAAACAATATTTTACACTAACAAGCCTTAATTGGATTTTACTGAAAAGCAAAAAGGCAAAAAAAGTCTCAACTTTATTCTTTCATGGTTCACTAAATGTAACCTGACTTGAAGTTAAAGTTTAAAGGAAATAAAGGGGTGAAGACCTTCTCTCTCTCTCTGAGCAGAAAAATTCCTAATCAACTCTGACGGCTTGAAATATTTCAAACAACCCAGAAGAACCAAAACAAAAAGCCACAGTCATGTTTTCACTTTTCTTTCACATGGTGGGGATTTCAGACGTCCGACTGGGATCTCTGAAGCGCAGAAAATAAGTTTTGTATTTCTTAATAAGTCCTCTTAAATCAAAGCACGAAGCCCTGTCAGCCACCAATACAGGGTAAACGCTACACTACCAGAATTATGACGGGGCAGAAAAATGACAGAGAGGACAGAGGGAGCAAAGCACTGAAGCATGGGATCTTTTTCAGCAACACACCTTAAATACTTTGCTCATTGTCTGTTCATCTGCAAAGTAACTTTCATCCCTGTGCTTTTTCGCTTACAAACCAAATGTATAATTCCTGCCTTTTTAGCTGAGTCAAACCCTTTGTGAGGAAATGACTGCAGAACATTGTACCCTGATAAAGAATCCTTAAGGAGCCAACTCCTTTCTCACACCACTGTTCTTCAGGCTCCCCTAATGCAAAGGGAAAGAGGCTTTTCCCGCAGGAGCTTCATCAAAAGCCTGCTGTTGTTTGACATCATTGTGGTTTGAAACATCTGCCTGTCTCTTGACAAACACACACACAAACCAGCACACACACACCTGTTTGATACGCACAGATGCACGTGCATAAAGCCTAGGGGCAAATAACAACTCAAACTGCAAGGGAACAAACATGCATGTGTTCAATCACAAAGCAAGGCTACCAAAGAGCCTGAATGACAAACAAGAGATCAAAGAGAACCTGAATGTTTTTTTTTTTGTTTCATCTTTATGACAGAAATGTTTTTAGCCCCTAGTCCATGCAGGGAGAGGCAACAAAAACTGTTTCCCTGTGATGTAGAGATCAGAAAGAATGGAAGATAGATCATTGAGGAGGGAGCAAGCAGTGAATCATGGAGGAACTGGGAGGAGACGAACATGGGGCTTTGTTTGGGTCTTCCTGGGTCCGAGTACCTTGTAACCAATCAGCTGGCAATGCCAAACGCCCAGCTTAGTGAAGCAGCCCATCCTCAGACTTTTCTAACTCACCTCACTGAGAACCAACATGTGAAAAAAGGGCTTGGATTCCCTTATTAGTGTGTCATAGTTTTAAGGGAGATTTCATTCGTGTGTAAAAAAGCAAAAACAAATAATAGGGCTCCTACACAGAAAATAAACCCCTCTATATGAATTGATCCTTCTACTGTATACCAAATCGATAACTAAGAAATTCGCCAAGGTAGTGGCGGCCTAGAGGTCAGGGCATAGAGCTTGGAATCCTGAGGTTTTAAGTTCGAGTCCCACTCCCACAGACTGCCACTCTTGGTCCCTGAGCAGGACCCTTAACCCCACACTGCTTCCAGGGCGCCCAACAATGGCAGCCCACTGCTCCCCAAGGGGATGGGTTAAATGCAGAGATTTCATTTCTTTGCCCTGTACTTGTGCCTGTAATGTCAATAAAAAAAAAAGATGGCAAAATCCAATGTACATCAGTTTATTTAGCTACCAGTGCACAGAAGCACAGAAGTTTTCCGACTGAGAAGAATTTTCCTCTGTGACCGTTGGTAAATATGAGGAGTTTGCTGAAATGCAGCATCCCGTTTCTATGATTTACATAGACATTCAAGTGAAAATGGAAGGAGAGGAAAGTAACCAATCTTTAAAGAAAATTCCTGAAAAACCTTTAGAAAGACTTTAATTTCACAGCTTAAATGCTGTATCATTCTCTGAACACATTAAAGTATAAAAAATAAATAAATAAAAACATTTGTTACTGTACCACTACATTTAACAAGGTTCTCACAAAGACAATTCCACATCTTGCAAATATTTAGTTTTAACCATAATTAATTATGTCCGTTTTTATCAAGTTTGCTTCAGGCGAACAAAAGAGGCACAATCATCTCCCAGACACCAACTGTAGGACTCTTAGCCTCAATAACTCAGGCTGACGGTGACTATACTGTTAAAGAGAACCCCATGGGATACAAGACGTCTTCTTTATCTCACCTCCTCTGTCTCTCTCAGAAACAGACAGTGAGACTTTTATCTGACTTAGAACGCTATAAGTACTGAAACCATTTAAGTGACAGTGTTATGGATTACATATTTCAAACTAGAATATTTTGACAACAGAAGCACTGGGCGACTGCTCATATAAACAGACACTTGTCCTGTTTATAGGAGGGACTACTCTTAAAATTTGGACATTAGTGTAGGTTTGATTAAATTCCATATAAGTTACTGTAAGGTTTGCCTTAAATTGACCCTTGGTAGTCATTAGTCTTTTCAGGACTTTTTGTTAATATGGACAACAGAGCAGAAGCAGAGCATTAAAAGCTACAGTTGCTAATGGAAATTTTGAATCTTCTGTTGCCAAACTGATACACATACTGCATAGATCCTGGACTCCCACGTAATCTTAATTGGCATGCTGCTAATGAACAAACATGTCGGGCCTTCAGAGATTAGCCTAGTTGTTAATCAAAAAAATTAATCAATTCATTCAATAACCCATCAGACAATAACAATGTCAAATGGAAGATATGCAACCTTTTGTGAAAACCGTGTTACTCTGATTAAATCTTAACATCATGGATAGAAAGGGTGGTGTTAAATGCTGAACAAACAGGAAGTAAACGTTAAAGGCATAGAGGACGATCTTTTATTTCCGGGTGGATCATCTAAATAAGTGGTCCTCCTGACTGTCAATCATTCTGGTTATATGTTTAGCTAAGGCTGTCCTATATGCTCTTCCCCAGTTAGCTATCTTTTTCTGTGCATGCGAACTTTCAGGTGTATATGTGTGGTGAGCTACGGTTTCAGACAGTCATTGAAGCTCACCTTTCTCAAATGGCCATGGGTCATAGGAGAAAAAGTGTCTGCTAAGTGTATGAGAAGAGCTCTCGACGCAAAGCATTATGGGATTTGCTGTAACAGCGTGTCGCTATCACCATAAGCTGTCGCTACCCAACAGCGGCAACTAATAAAGATGGTGGAGGCACCATGCCATGATGGTTAGTATATCCTATGGATTTGTATAATTTGTTATATTACATGATTTATAGACTTTATAGATCATGCAATGTGATGTGCCTATTTTTTTATTATAAGTTAAAAAAAAATCTACTTATGCAATGAAACACCAAGTGTGTGTCAAAGTTATGAATTTATCTTAGGTCTTAAGTCCCCCTGAAAATGAGAGAATAATCGTTATTTGAGGCTGTAGCACGACCAGTCTAACTAGGGAGTACCGATATGGCAGCCGGTGGCTTCACTTCAACCCCGTACTACCAATGGGCTACCAGCAATCCAGTGAATACATAGAGATCAGTGCTCTGTACACAGTGAAGGTAAATCTTGAACATTTGATATAATAAAGAGCTAACTCGGGTGCAGATTATATGAGTTTTAAATATACTGAAAAGCCAAATGATTTAGTCATTTGTTTTAAATTTAGCAGTGAAGGTAAAAAAATAAGCAACCAGTGTCTCACCGGTAATTATTTAATAGCATTGTTGTACTAATGTAAACCCAGTGCGACTGTCCATTGGCTGCAAGGTGGTACAGATTGTAGCACTGTTGCCTTCCAGCAAGAAGATCTTTCAAGTCGTTCAATTCCCAACCTGGGTCTTGAAGCATAGAGTTTGTATGTTCTCAACGTGCATGTGTGGGTTCTCTCTGGGTACTCTGGCTTCCTCCCACAGTCCAAAAACATAACTGTTTGGTAAGCTGGCATCTCTTAATTGTATTTAGGTTTAAGTGTGTGCAGCGTTGTAGGTCTCTGGTTGGTTGGTAGGTTGACAAAAAAGTCAAACTTCAGGCCATTGGTTCAATCCAGACTAACTCTGACCACATTTAGACATCTTTTCTATTCCTGTTAAAAGACTTTAGATAGATAGACAAATATATTTTGTTGGCAAGCATCAGCTCCTGTTTGGAACTTCCTTTATAGTTTAGGTTGTGTTTTGATGTAAATATCTATACATTTGAGCAGCACTGCAACATAAAACATTATATAATGTGAGAAGACACGTCAGAGTTGACACAGTCGATGTGTTAAACTAAAACCTAAACACAGCTGGATCCAGTTTCTAATGCTAGTACCTACTATGACCTCCACATTAAGTTTTTATTACTAAGATAACTACAACATCTAATTCCATACCTTGTAAATCACTTTATTTCTTCGATTTGTGTTTCCATCAACTATGTGCAAATAGCAATTCTATTACTGGCGAATGATGTATCCACTGTTTCCGGCACACATTCAGAACCTGATCCCTGTAATAAACCTTCAGGATGTTAGACAGGAAGGATGAACCTCAAGATAAACTTCTTTCCAACATAACATCCATCCATCACATGTAAGAGTTTCTGTAGGAAAACGATACTCGTATATTACTAAAATGAGGCAGCTGCTTGGATTTCAGTCATTTCAGGCTATTGCCAATCTCACAATCATTTCTCTGTGTATGTGAGTGAGAAAAGTGAATGGCTATAAGGCAGGATTTTTCTCAACACTTGTCCTCAAGGTCATAACTGGGACTTTAGCTTAGTGCAGTTTGTTGACATTGTTCGGCCCACTGGACACAGACATTTAGTTCATGATTTATTGCCGTTTCTTTGAGGCTACACACAAGGGGCTGTTTAATAATCTGGGCAGATGCCGAGAGTAAAGAGGGCAGAAGCATCAATCACTCTCAGCAGATGAAAAGACTTTAACAGCCAGACGCCATAGCAAAGATATGACGAGAATCAGAGGGAAAAAACCCGCTACAGCTGCTAATCAAACATACAACTTCATGTTCTTTTCCAGGTTCTTGATGAGACCCAAATACCTGGATTGTTTCTTTGATATTTAGAATAATATTGTGTGTTATAAATACAGTAGCTCCTTCAGATGATTGGCAGTCTGATGAATTATAGAGAAATGGAGAACTACAGAGAGAATAAGGTGGAGGAAAATAATGTCTGCACAGGCTGCCATGAAAAAAATTGTGTTTAATTGTAGAAATAATATAAGAAAAGGTAAATTTGGTTATCTGACCCTGTTCTATGATGTAAATTGCGTAACCTATCACAATTAATATTTACTGCAGTAGCTGCAATGGCTTCTAACAGTGAGATACATTTCTTGAACAGAGCAGAGTCCTCTTATCCACGTCTCATGAGACCCGCCTCGGTTCAAAACATCCATTGCAGTAAGCAGCCAGCTAACAGAGCAACCAGCAAAGACGTTTTAGCAAAAAACCTAAAATCAAATACCAGGGTTGTGTCAGAACGTCCGTCCCTAACACCTAATTCCCTCAATCACTATATAGAGCGGGGACTGATTACTGCTTTTCGCTCCCCATTGGCCATGTACTTTGCCTCAACTGAACGGTGCCTGCAACATCTTTGTTATTATTCGCCCGACAACGGGCCGCTGTGACAGCAAATCCCATAATGCTTTGCAATTAGAGCTCTCTGTTCAAAGCATTGCGGGATATATCTGCACTTCTAGTCACCATGCATGATTTCAAGCTGCATTGGGGGAAATTTTAAGTCCACTACTTTTTCATCCATTAGATATTCGGACACTCATTTAAAATGGTGTAGCCACTATACAGTGGTTATATTACACTCTATATGGTGATTAGGGCGGACATTCAGACACAGCCCTAGTATGAAGTCAGAATTGTGTGAAAAAGGAGGCAACCTGGGACCTGTAAACTGCCTGTTATTGGCTACCTATCAGGCAATCCCGCCTCTTAAGACTTCCTAGTTGTGCCTCATAACATTAGCGAAGCATGTTTGCCAATAGTTGTGTCACTACCCAATCCGCTCCAGAAACACGTTCCGTTCTGCACATGCGCAAACAGATATACATCCAGGTGTCCATAAATAATGTAATTATGGTACTAAAACCACTTATTTCTATCCTTAACTAACCAAGGAATACTAATACACATCTGTAAAAAATAATTTATGACTTTTGTGAGACAATTTTCATGCTTTTTACATTTTTTTCGTTAAACTGCTTCTCTGACATCAGACATGCTCAGGGCAGTCCGAAGAAATATGATTAAGCCATGTTTATCTGCATTTCTGTTGTTTCTTTCCTTAGATTTTACTATATAGCATAAGGTTAAAAACGAAATGATAACATTCAACTCAAAAACTCTAGATTTATGTTTAAATCCAAACCCGAAAAAGTTAGCCACTGGAAGTAGCGTAGGATTTCCGGTGCAGATCGGGCAGAGACGACTAATAAAAGAAAGTACCTTTACTGTTTTTGGGATGGGAAAACATCATTTAGGTATGATTAACAAAATAAAATTGAGGACGATCCGGAAGTATATCTGGATTCGCATGCGCAAATGAGCTGATGGCGCATGCGCAGAATGGATCGTGCTTCCGGGACGGATCGGGTAGTGACAAGCTGTTCTCCTAAAGTGATCTTAAATAAAGTATTCTTTAAATAATTTACTTTAACACTCATGACTGTGTTTGGGCAGCAGAAGCCATAAGCTCTTATGTTTTTGTTAAATTTGGAATTTCATATGAGATTATCTAAAGTTAGCTTCACTGCCTATATTGAGGCTTGAATGAACTCTTGTTTATCACTAAACACAGACATTTATATTATAAGCTTGTAGCTACTGTTAAGCATAGTTTCTTTTGTGTCCAGCGTTAGGTTTAGAAATTTGCCAGTTAATGACAGAGATGGCTGTTGCATATGAAATCCGATCTATTAGCCAACAAGTTATGTGCTAATGTAATTAGCTACAGATAGGAAGAAAACAGTACCATCTCTAGAGGCCAATCACAGGCAGGTTATTTCCTCAGGTTGATTCCAGCCTGAAATTCACTGAAACAGCAAGTAAGAGAGAATCAACAGGTGCATTTAAAAGCAAGAGAGTACAGAAATGGAGTGTGCACTCAAGCTTGTGACATATCAAGGGTTTCTCATAGTATTAAATCTGCACACATAGGATGTTCAATATGCACATGTAGAGTTTTAAATAAAACTGCTTGTATCTGTATTTTTATGCATGTTCCGTTTTGGCAGAATGCTAATTTCATATGTAGCTAATGAATTGGAAATGTGTGCTGGTTGGATTGAACATTTTCAACATGTGAAATATGTTGGTTTGGAACAAATTCCCGGCAGTAGTTTGCACTTCAAATTAACTGGGGAAGCGCAGGGAACAGAAACAAAACAAAAATGGATTAAATAAGTACTTGTGTGTGCACAAGTGTGTAGTATGTATGTCTTTGACCTCTAACATATGGGGAGGGAAAACGCAGAAAGAGTTAAGTCATAGCTTTTCTCATGCGAGGTGAGTTTGAAATCTAAACAAACTACAGCTTTAAAGAAAATGAAAGAGATCTTAGTTTGTTGCAGATCTTTTTTGCCCTCTCTGGCCTTCCACTGCATACATATTGCTTTTGTTAGACGAACAGCATGTGGGTGTGGATGCAAACATGCCTCTGAGGCTTTCATCACTCTTACTGCATCATTAATGAGCTAACTGTAATCCTTTTAATAAATTCATTAGCCTCAAGAGAGTCAAGGAGTTAACAAAATTGCTCACTAGTAAAATCACTACTTTTCCCTGTCTCAGGGGATTTTCAGTGGCATATGGGTAGCATATCAATCCCACAGTTCTCTGTTCAATATATTTAGTCAGATTGATTTGTAAAACATAATAAATCAACAATCAACCAAATATATTGGGTTGATTGTTGATTTACATGTACAGTATGCGTCATTAGTGCAGTCAACAGCCATGTCTTGAGATCATATGCATTTCCTTTCATATATATATATATATATATATATATATATATATATATGAATTTAGACTAGCCAATAAAACTGTGCGCTGTCCATCATTGCCACCTGTACTACTTTGAAAACATCAATGATTAAAAATGAACACTGCATCAGGGAATGTGGTTACATTAGCAGCCTGAATATAAGCAGACATGTTTTGCTCCACAGGGAAAGGCTCACTAAGACAATTTAATTAAGGTGAATCCCCTTTCTGTAGATACATAGATTTGATATTAGTATGTAATCACCCACAGCTCATCAGAGCACTGTATAGGGGATTTGGGATTTTGTTAGATGATTCTTTCAATATGTTGTTGTCCGACTCAATCACAGAGATTTGCTCTCAGTAATTTACACACAGACAAATAAAGTGAAAGGTCATTCCCAAGGGAAGCAAACCTAAAATAAAACTGTGTTTTTTTAATGATTGCCAAATCCATGAGACAAATCCATCTGTAATGCCAGGATGTAGTCAGGGAATGCATCAACAGCTGGTCCCACTTCTGTCAAGGTTTTATAGTTCAATTATTCTTGAGGGTTCTCTTTTTTTTATTTATTTTTAGTGTTTTTTAGCCCCTAACAGTCAAAAAAAGTACAGGATAAGGTTTTGACAATTTTATCTTTGTAACAGAGATTAATGAAAATAAAAATCCTTTAGGGCAGATCCCTGTGGGAGACCAAGAATAACTTAGAAGGCGCCGCAAAGCTACAGGGCGGACGTTAACAATTCTGCCAAAATAATCTCCTTTAAAGACAAAAAAGCTTCTTAAGGTGTAATCTATTCATGGCAAGGAAAAAAAAAAGCTGAAATCAAATATAAATTTCAAAGGAAGTCAAAAAGAATTTAGGAAAATTCCTGAACATTTGACGGAACAATTTCCTGCAGCACAACCTATCGCACTGAGAGTAAAACCTGGCCTTCTCATACTACTGTAAAGAATGGCAGCATGGATGGATCCAAATACAAAAACCATTACTTTACCAAGTTTTTTATCTACCCAAGAACTGAAACAGCAGCTATATTTTTGTGCTGGCATTGCTTTTTGTAACAAAGAGCATGATGATGAATTTGCTAAGACTGATAGAGCAGGTCAGGATGGTGTCCTCCAAACATTTTTCATGTCCATGCTGGTAAGGTTTATCACCAGCTCCTCAACCTTAGCCTGAACAATGTTCCAGAGCTAAGAATGAAGATATATCTATCTCATACAGAATGTCTATCAATTTATGCCACAAATACCTCAATTTTAGACACTTTAGTTGGTAATCTTCTTTTTGAAGCCAAAGTGTAAACTTATAGAGTCCATTTACAAATAATAACTCAGAATGCATGAAAATTACACTGGTAAAATGTTTACCAATATAGGCATGTAAGACATCGTCGGAAAGCTTAGATTCTCCACAATTCAAGGACCTAGTTCATTTTATGGACATACAGTAGTGAGCACCAAAGCACAATTAATTGCAGCATGTCGAAATGTTGCATGACAAAGCAGCCACAACAATCTTCATTACTGCTGTTCAAAAAAGAGTTTGAGCCATGTTTGAACTGATGCAGCTTGGGTGTTTTACTTACCGAATTTTCAAGTATATATTCAGAAATTAAATGGTGTTAGCTTTCAAATAACTAATCACACATGTAATTTGGGCTTACAGTTCCTCAGTTATTTGCTTTTCCATTTGGGTATGTAAAATAGGTGAATTTCCCAGAAATTAGGAGAATATTAAGAGGTTAAGGAGGTTCTAACCACCCCACAAGAGTATTAGTCCACCAATTTTTTTAATTTGAAACACCTTTCTAAAGGTACCGGTGCTCAACAGGTAAGGAAACTTTTGGAGGGTGAGGGCAGGGCATGGCTGGTGAGGTAAACAAAAATGCTAAACGAATTAAGTCTAATCAATCCCTAACCTAAAAAAAAAAAAAAAAAAAAAAAAAAAAAATCAATTTCAGCTTCTTTTATACAACACAGGGAAGAGCTTCAGACCAAAACTGACTCCCAACTGGAATGGAGTACTATATGCGTTGAACATGGGGAAAGCACCAAACAGATGGTGTGAGATACAAGAGTAGAATTGAAACGGATGCAAAGTAAATTGTAAAAAAAATGCCACAGGACATGTGGAGGGCATTGTGAGACATCCAAGACAGTTTGTTAGTAAAGGAAAAAAAGTCAATTTGATAGTCTTTTAAAGCTATCTAATAGTTTTTCAGGTGGTGTCATGAAAGCCAACATTACTGAGCTTATAAATTATATCACAGACATTTAAGGTATTGCCTTGTTGATTAACATATTTTGTTTTGTTTTTCTTAATTCTAAGCCTCCCATGCACCCCTATGGTGGGCCACCTCCCACTTAGAAAACCCTCTGGCCCCTCTAATTCAAGAATCCTCAGTCAGAGGATCTTCCTGCAGAACATTTCAAGTGGAACCTATCCAGTTTCAGAAAGCTGCAGTTTAGCCTTGAGCACCTGGCACAAACACTGCCGCTAAAATGTGCCAAAGGTTGTAAGAACTTACCCCAAGAGGCTTGCTTCTTTAGCCACAACAAAAGGGGCATCAAACCCTCTGCTTCCACATGTCTAGAAATGCACATTTTTTAATGTTTAATTACTGCACTCATTGGAAATTAAAGACAGGTGTATTTTTCCTTCAGTACTTGAAATGTCTGCCTTGTTCAGGTTGCACAGGGTCTACAATAGGTTTGGTTCAAGATTTAGACACATCGTCCACACAGTGAGCCCTAAAGATGCAACTTGCTAATGTACTTTAGTCGACAGCAGATCTGTGAATTCTGTTTTTATGTATAGAATAAGCAGCACTGAAGGAAAATAGAGGGAACCATTGGAAGTGACAGCTGACAATCCACTTTAATGTAAATACTAGTAGCCTTCCTTGTTTTAAGATCTTCTTCTTACATCTCTATTGACTGTGGCGCTTTCTGTTTGAGTTATATCTATCACTTGTGGAGTTAAGAAGCTTCAAGAATGATAACGTACAGGAAAAAACCTTAACCAAATTACAAGTGAGGGACACATGGCTTTTCATGATAGTCCAAAATTAAAAAGAAAAGGAAAGAATCCTTAACAGAAAAAAATTCAGAAAACAAGTGTCACACAGAAGGGATGTGGGTTGTTATTTGATAAAAAAAAAAAACATGTTTATGTAAACATTACTAAGCAGATTGGTAGAAAGTGGGCTGACTCAGCTACATATCTGTGGAATTTATTGAGTTTCATAACAGGAAGGAAATAGTCTGCCAGTTTTTTCTTTGTTCCACCATTTAAAATAAAGGGAATAAATCTAAACAAGGTGACGCTGCACAGCAGGAGACAGGCATTTAAAACAAATACAAGCACAGCTGTTTAATCAGATCAAGAACATGAACACTTCAGGTAAGGGGGTGAGGGGGATCCAAAATACTAAATTACCCAAACAGGAAGTCCCTCCACTGAAGCATCCATCCCACTGAGAGGGAAGAGAATGAGGATACAGACCATTTCCGAAGACAATAATGAATTTAATTAGCTATGAGATACAACTGCAGGGGAATTCATAGCACTCTGTGCAGTAATCCGCTTTCCCCGAGAATATTTCTAAGCGGGATTATAGGCAGCAGAAGGAGCAAAAAGCTGGCAGCAGGATGAGGATGTGGATCTGAGGCAATGCATGGCTCAGTGGATGCAGATGAAGGGATAGAGTCAGGAGATGCTAGATTATCTGGAATCATGAAGCACAAAGAGAAGCCTTTCTCATCAGAGAGAGCAAAAGATAAGGAAAAGAAAAACTCTTCCAGGCTGAAATTTTCAAACAGTTGATGAGCTGTGGTATGTACCCCTTTTCTGTATTTTTGGATACCAGTGATGTATTTAAGCCATTCTGGTAGTTTTTGTTGTTGTTGTTGTAGTTTTTAAACATACCATAGCAATCATCAAAAAGAATAAAAACTAGGTGAACAAGTTTGAATATAGTGTGTATCTTTGCTCAGGTGTTCTCACAACCTTAAAATTATTTAGTTAAAATATCTTTTATAGGCCTCTATCATGCAAAAACGACATTTTGACTGTTTAGCTATGATCTAATGCTATTTTATGATCAAAATTATGCACAAAGGGATATTTTGGTTGGTTTATGAATGTCAGCAGCTTCATTGCCACAGATTAAATAGTCGTTCCCTCTCTGGAGCGGGTACAGGGTTGTAGATGTGCAGTTTTTTTTAAGTGGAAATGGTGGGTCTTTTCAAAAATTGGCGAAAAATCTTCCACAATACCTTTAAGTGGTCACTTGTCTCATAAATACTAAGTTAACCATCACAGGCACTTAGAAGATGAACTATCAGGGTAAAAAGTTTACTTATTGCTACTTTGAAACGTGTTACATTCAGTAAACTTATAACATCAGCTTAGATGTTCTGTCAGTGTTGGAGTGTTCCCACCAACCAGAAGAGGGAACTGCTGTTTATCCTTAAACATAGCCACAATGATAGTTGTAAAAGGAAAAATGCTGTTATGCATCTCTGTCTGTAAATATAAACACTAGAATAGCTTTAAGTTATAACCTTAATAGAGCCCATTAAGCCATGATGCTTGTTGGAGCGGCGTCCATTTCTAAAAGCAAATTATTCAATATGGTGAAAGGGTAAGGATTTAATGACAAAGAATTAGAGGGCACTATGCAAAACAATTGTGATAGAAAACAGGATAGAAAAAAAGACATATCAATATGCACAGATTATATTAGGGGCTTAAATGAGTTAATGCACTTAATTGAGTTTTTGCATTTCTTGTAGATAAACTATAAGCACCAGTTTAGAGGCATGGTTAACAGCACAGTGTACATCCAAACACCAGCTGTTGGATTGGCCTAAAAAAACAGAGCTAAATCATAATTTCTCTCCAATTAATTGACACCTTACACTGTGTAAAAAATATAGTTTTACATTTTTGTTCATGGAGGTTACCCAATTCATATGTTTCCGCCAGTAACCTAATAGGTTCCTGCTTTGTTATAGCTTGCTTAATAATATGTTAGAAAACACTATGTTGCTACTGTTGTGGGAAAATTTATATCTTTCTCTAATTATATATTAATATTCATATTTACTCACTATAAAAATTTTCACTCAGTCTGTTTCTCTCTCAAGGCCACATCATTCCCTGCAGAATGTTGTTTGTAGACCAGATATAGCTTCTTCCCATAACAATCTAGATTCTTTCTCAAGGTTTATTCATAACATGTTACTGTTAAGCAAAGTGTGTGTAATTTGTTATGACTCTGACTGCTTTCCATTGTTGTAACTAGGGGGGGGACGAACCCTGCCCAGATCAGAACAGAGCAGAATGCTATGCCATGAGGGCTGTATGATGAGCTGTTCTCTCTTTGCAAAGATCTGAATAAATGTGCCGACTGAGTGAAATCCATCGATCTCCGTTTATTTAACTAGGATGAATAGTTGAATACTTTTTTCCCACGACACTTCTTTAGTCAGTATTTAAGTATTTTAAATTCAGCATATTGTTAAATTAAAAAAAAAACATCACTCAATCAATAACTTGCATTTCTACTATTAAGAAGAGATACATGTGTGCACAAATCCACATCATGGGATTCTTGACAATACAAAAAAAAAATGTGGTTAAATTCACAGATCAAAGCAGTTTGTAATTTAAGATACATATTTATGAATGCACCAGAAACACATTGATAAAACTTGTCCTCTGTATTCTGAAACCTAAGTGCATTTATGAATCCTGTGTGGGCTTTAAGACGCCCGAGAGTGTGCTTGTGAATGCATTGTTTGCGTTTATGGCATTTGTTGCAGTTCCGTAATTAACGAGATATATGTTGGACAATACTGGAATTCCAGGGAAAAAACTAATAAAAATCAAAGTTTTTTTTCTGATATCCTGGATTTTGGCTGAATAGCTCCTCTCAGTGTGAACGACAACATCTCCTAGGTGGTGTATTGGTACCTACGGGGTAGACAGCATGGATCTGCAGCTCAAACCATAATTTTCAATTACAATAGGGGATTAATGGCAATCAGCAACCCAGGTGGTGCCTGTGATTAGCTAATCTACAGAAGCATGCAGAATGAGATCTGTTCCACTTCACACCTCATGGTGGCTTTCACTTGTTTACATGACGTACTGCAGCGAGAGAAAGGTCTAGAAGGGAGAGACTGGGTGGTGGGAAACCTTAAAAAATAGACAAATAGGGTGAGGCGGGATGATCAGTGATCATTCTCCATATTTGACACAGAATCAACTATAACAATGACAGACAAGTAAAGAGACACAATTATAAGCTACATTTGCGTTGCTAAAATGAACTGACACTATATTGCCTCTTGGCTCTGCTCCAGTAAAGCTGAAGCATGTGGAGAAATTAAACTGAGACACTTCAAAGACGTTCTGCTATTCAATCAACACCAGTACAGATCAATGACGAGGGTTTTTTTTCCTTCTCACACTTTTTCCCATAAGCGGACAAAGTTTAATGCTCACAGCCAATCTTCTTAATAAGAAGGGAGGGAATAATACAGAGGAAAAAATATATTTTCAATTAGTAGAGGGCAGGCTCTGCAGGAAACACCATGAAGGAGGGGACTATTTTTAGTAAGGTGCCTTGCTCAGATTGAGGCATCCCTCACTGTCATATTAATGACTTTAACACATTGTCAGGACAGCTTGACTTTCCTCAATATCATTAGATCAATGCTGTAAAACTACAGTACTGTCTATGAACAGCTGGTATAATTATCCCAAAGAGGAATTTACAGAGTTCGCAGGTCTGGGTAATGTCCAATTCATTGTATTATCACCGCTTTAAAAGACTGCTATAATGAGGGTTTTAACCTCTTGAACCATTTCATTTCTGAGTATATAAAAATGGTAGTAAAAGAAAATAAAATTCAACCATCTCAGTAATAATGTGACTTTATGTCTTCAAAGCCATTTTAGCTACTGTGATCATCACAGATTCCAACTATTGTCTATACAGAGTTTTTTTTTTTTTTTTTTTTTACAATTTTTCTTCCAAAATAATGTCCGACTTTAGGTCAAAATGAGCTCTTCTCCCAAAAAAATAGGAGTTTAGGACATAGTCAGGGGTAATTCTTAAATACCACTGTCTATAGATAATTAAATGTCTCTAATGAAGAGATTCATTTCCTAACTCAACCTTAAAATATTAGCTAAGGTGTTTATTTCTGAATATGATTCCTCGGTAGCAGTAAAAAAATCCACAGTCAACACAGCAATTATGTCTAATGTGACAGCTTGCCATTATAAATCGGTTTGACATTTTTAAACAGAAAATTGTCTTGAAAAAACATTCCCAGCAGCTCAAAAATAAGCATTTTAGGAAAAGCAAGCAGTGGGAAGAAAACAACTGACAATATGTTTAAAATTATCATGAGACAGATCATGATCAATGACATAAGAAGACATTTAATTAGGATCAGATGGCTGTGGTCTTTACAATATCTAAATTGTAGAATTCATTAGGTCTTGAGAATATTACGCCAGGAAGTGTCACTTATCTTCTTTTTTTAATCAGTGGCAAACTAATTTTAGCCCTATGGGTAAAGTCCCTTTTTAACTCTTTAACAAGTTAAGAGTTATCCAAACACAAGAACAGACTTGAACACAATAGGTGGGCCAAAACCTGAATTTTTTCTTTATTTTTTCTTTATGATCAAATGGAAGGCCAAATTTATCAGATATACCAATTCTGAAAACCTAACTGTCGCTTTCAAATCCAATATGGCAGCCTAGCACAAAAAGCAAGGCTTCAGTTATCAACCACCGTTGGCATTAATTCTTTTAATCTCAATAATTTAGTCATGTAAATTGAACGACACAATAAACAGCAATAAACACATTCCCTTACAGCATGAGAAACAATGCTAACAGGTTTTAAATTGATAGTATTATACTTCAAGTTTTTTTGGTAAATAAAAAGCAACTTTTAAACTGTTGTTCTAACCTACAATACGGCTAAGCTGTGCTATACAGGTAATATTAACTTAATCAGAACCTTAAATGGAGATTAGCTTAAGCTAATCTAGTTTTAAAAGGCTTACAGCAAACAATGTTTCAATAACATCAGTTTTTGTATGTCAGCTTAAAGGAGAGGTAGTGGAAATAGCCTCTAGGTTTCCATGCTGCAGTCTACAGATTGTATTGATAAATAAAAATTGATGTTTGTTGAACAGCTTACAGTTGCATCTACTTTAGGTTTTCCAGTCAACTTTATAAAATCATGACAACTTGAAATGAACAAACTGTCTCAGATCACATTTAAATAATATGCAAAAGTCGACATATTATTTCTCCCTGTTACTATTTTATCTATTCATTTTATATATGGAAGTACATTCAATAGAGCAAACAGCTTTATTCTTCTTTGAATGAGCATGCTGCTCCTTCATATCATGACAGTGGTTTAAAGAGGTGGTTCCACATGAGCAGCGGCCAACACAACGTTCACAGTAGTGCTTTACTTCACAGGCATTCAATCAAACCGTCCCCGTGTCAGGCAAACATTCCCTGGACAGATGGAAATATGTTTGAGCGGAAGAGGGGCCACTCTGCCAGAGTAAATAAGATAAAATGTGCTTTTAAGTTAGTCTCATTCCCAAACTATAATTTACCATTAACCTGTCTAACCACCTTTAAAGTTAAAGTTGGTGGGAAAACATTTCACAACAAATGTCAAAGCAGCAGATACAGTAAGAGGTCAATGATTATCCAGCTGAAGTTGCAATCATTAGAGTTTTAGCTAATTTTTAACATAAGCAACATAATCAAATTCAGGCTGCCTTTTCTGATGTTACACAGTTGCGCAGGTGTAATTTAAAATATAAATAGTTACTGTACTTAAGTAGCTATGTTCAGTATATGTATTTTGAGTAGTTATTTTCCTGAGGAAATTTACTTCTGCTGAATATATTTAAACACAAATATCTGTATTCTCCTCTCCTTTCACAAAACTGTCATGTTATGTCTATATATGCTGATAACGACATGATGTAACAGCTCGAGCAAAACGGAGAGACAATTAAGAGTGCATAGAGAAACTGTGTATTTGGAGTCCAGTTGGTTGGAAAACATTGCAGATGATGGATCGCATCATCTGCAATGACGTAGGACATTCCCCCTTTACTGGATTTTAATTTCACGTTAATTACATTTCAACTTCTCTTTCTAAATGTTATTTGCATCTGAAATGCTGTAAATATGACCTTTTTGAAAGTATTAATCTACTTGTTTAGCACTTCTGTTTAGTTTAATATTTTCCTGCCTGATATATTAATTTAGAACAAAACTAGAGCAAGGAAGTATTTTTTGTGTCTTCTCTACCAACACAGTGAGCAAAAAGGAAAGTTAACACATTTTCTGTGCATAGATCAATAGTTTTTTATAACAAAAGTAACAAAAGTTAAGTTTAAGGCCAAATCTCCATTTCTCTTTTATAGATCTTGTACTTTTTTATTCCACTAAAATATTCCGTACTTTTTCTTACACAAGTATCTGTATTTTTGCTTTAGTATTAAATGTGATTACTTTTGACACCTCTGCATAAATTCTAATTTACATCGTAAGAACACAAATATCACTAGATATAAATGTTTGTTTACCCTTGACAGCAAGCAGCTCTGCAAAAAAAACTGCCTTTTCTCCCTGCAAGTTAGGTTTAATCAATATAGTAAAAACAGGCTAGGGTGCTTTAATCATCATTTTGAAATCTGATTAAAATTTGATGATCACCACAGTTATGAATTCAACAACTCACTAAAAGATCATGGGCTAACCGAATCAAACTTAGTAACTTAAATCTGGATCAAAGTGTTGGCCTGAAAAACCAACACTGCAGTTCTAACACCTTCAACATTTATAGCCAACATGCAAAATTTGCTTATCAACACTGGCTAGCCATACATTTTTGCATACTGTCTGTTTGCAAACATCATGATGCATACTGCTTTGTTTAATTTATGCAGCTACATATAATAAAATTTGTTTCATCTGCTTGTACTAGATAATTATGAAATATATATATTTATATGTTTTAGATCACAACAATAGTAAGAAGAACACAAGGAAGAAGAATTGAAACACTTCTTTGCAGAATAAGTTGTTTTTTTTGAATGAGGTAAGTAAAGAAAAAAGCAGTTTGTAAGATTTGCATCTACGATCCTCTGGAGTCACTGTGTGTGAAATCCAGCCTGCAAACACTGCAAATATTCCACCCGACTCCACAGGCTTCAAATCGTTTATATGCTCTGCACTTTATCTGTCTTGATCAAATTGGTAAACGCAATTCAGGCAAAGCAGCGGGATCGCTGACATGCAAAGCCATTTGGATGAACAGCAAACACATGTGGACAAGAATGGAAAATAGGGGAGAGAATCAACACACAGGCATCAGATCTGACTCTCTTTGAAATTGAGATCAGGTAGTCCTCAATCAGCGGATGAAACATTAAAGCTCAGAGCAGCCTTGTGTTGCTCCTGATGTCAGATTAGCATCGTGGTGCTTTCAAACGTTTCCAAACCACGATGCATTTAGGTCACAGAGAAGTTTGGGAGAAGGAGAAAAAAAAAAAAAACAGTGTAAGACAATGAGCCGAGAATGAAGCATCAATCATCCTGGTACCTTGTGGGGATTTCAATCTGCAGCTATACTGCACAGGCTGTTTAGTCAGGAAGTAATGACACAGTTATTCAGTCTGTTGGGAATATGTGGTGCGGTGGCTGAGAGCTGCTTTTAGTTCTCTTTCAAACAGGGAGGCGTTTTGGAAAAACAGGAACAACAGCTGTTGGAAGTTGGGAAAGTTTAGCTTTTCAGAATCTCTAAGAAGTTTTTTTTTTCTTTTTCCTGGAAGACATTTTAATTGGTGGGATGCAGCTGCATCATTAATAACTATGTGCAAATAAACGAGAAACATATAAACCCTTTCCTATTGAGCAAGAACTTAAATATGGTAGGATAAGAATGTGAAAATGTTTGATTAAATTTTCCAAGTAGCGAAAGTATTTAATTGAGTAATTAGGCCCAACAGCAAAGCCTATTGTAATTCTAAAGTTTATTATTGTTATTCACCTACCTCCAGGAAGGGATTTTTTCACTGGATTGCTGATTGCTTGGAAAAAGTGAAGCCACCGTCCGCCATGCTGGTACTCCCCACTCCCACGGAGACGCTCAGTAAAAATGCCTACATGTGTAGCGTTTGGCTCCGAAAAACGAGGAGAGCACAAACAGGCTCTAACCAGAGTAGAAAAAGAAGTGGGAGGCCATGTTGCATAACTGAGCAAGAAGGTAAGTACATTAGAGTCTCTAGCTTGAGAAAAAGATGCCTCACAGGTCCCCAACTGGCACCTTCATTAAATGGTACCCGCAAAATGCCAGTGTCAACATCTACAGCGAAGAGGCGGCTGCGGGATTCTGGGCTTCAGGGCAAAGTGGCAAAGAAAAAGCCATATCTGAGACTGGCCAATAAAAGAAAAATATTAAGATGGGCAAAAGAACACAGACATTGGACAGAGGAAGACTGGAAAAAAGTGTTGTGCATGGATGAATCCAAGTTTGAGGTGTTTGGATCACAAAGAACATTTGTGAGACGCAGAACAAATGAAAAGATGCTGGAAGAATGCCTGACCCCATCTGTTAAGCATGGTGGACGTAATGTGATGGTCTGGGGTTGCTTTGGTGCTGGTAAGGTGGGAGATTTGTACAGTGTAAAAGGGATTCTGAATAAGGAAGGCTATCACTCCATTTTGCAACGCCATGCCATACCCAGTGGACAGTGCTTGATTGGAGCCAATTTCATCCTACAACAGGACAAAATGACCCTAAACACACCTCCAAATTGTGCAAGGACTATTTAGAGCAGAAGCAGGCAGCTGGTATTCTATCAGTAATGGAGTGGCCAGTGCAGTCACCAGATCTGAACCCCATTGAGCTGTTGTGGGAGCAGCTTGACTGTATGGTACGCAAGAAGTGCCCATTCAACCAATCCAACTTGTGGGAGCTGCTTCTGGAAGGGTGGGGTGCAATTTCTCCAGATTACCTCAACAAATTAACAGCTAGAATGTATAAGATCTGCAATGCTGTAATTTCTTCAAATGGAGGATTCTTTGACGAAAGCAAAGTTTGATGTTAAAAAAAAAAAATTATAAATCTTATTTCAAATACAAATCATTATTTCTAACCTTATCAATGTCTTGACTCTATTTTCTATTCATTTCACAACGTATGGTGGTGAATAAGTGTGACTTCTCAGGAAAACTCAAAATTGTTTGGGTGACCCCAAACCTTTGAACGGCAGTGTATATTATATATATATATATATATATATATATATATATATATATATATATATATATATATATATATATATATATATATATATACAGTGGGGCAAAAAAGTATTTAGTCAGCCACCAATAGTGCAAGTTCTCCCACTTAAAAAGATGAGAGAGGCCGGTAATTTTCATCATAGATATACCTCAACTATGAGAGACAAAATGAAAAAAAAAAAAAAATCCAGAAAATCACATTGTCTGATTTTTAAAGAATTTATTTGCAAAATATGGTGGAAAATAAGTATTTGGTCAATGACAAAAGTTCATCTCAATACTTTGTTATGTACCCTTTGTTGGCAATGACAGAGATCAAACGTTTTCTGTAAGTCTTCACAAGGTTTTCACACAATGTTGCTGGTATTTTGGCCCATTCCAAAATAAGTATTTGGTCAGTTACAAACAAGCAAGATTTCTGTCTCTCACAGACTTGTCACTTCTTCTGTAAGAGGCTCCTCTGTCCTCCACTCGTTACCTTCATTAATGGCACCTGTTTGAACCCGTTATCAGTATAAAAGACACCTGTCCACAACCTCAAACAGTCACACTCTAAACTCCACCATGGCCAAAACTAGAGAGCTGTCAAAGGACACCCGAAACAAAATTATAGACCTGCACCAGGCTGGGAAGTCTGAATCTGCAATAGGTAAACAGCTTGGTGTGAAGAAATAAACTGTGGGATCAATTATTAGAAAATGGAAAACATACAAGACCACAGATAATCTTCCTCGATCTGGGGCTCCACGCAAGATCTCACCCCGTGGGGTCAAAATGATCACAAGAATGGTGAGTAAAAATCCCAGAACCACACGGGGGGACCTAGTGAATGACCTGCAGAGAGCTGGGACCAAAGTAACAAAGGCTTCCATCAGTAGCACACTATGCCGCCAGGGACTCAAATCCTGCAGTGCCAGACATGTCCCCCTGCTTAAGCCAGTACATGTCAAGGCCCGTCTCAAGTTTGCTAGAGAGCATTTGGATGATCCAGACGATGACTGGGAGAATATCATATGGTCAGATGAAACCAAAATAGAACTTTTTAGTAAAAATTCTACTCGTCGTGTTTGGAGGAGAGAGAATGCTGAGTTGCATCCAAAGATCACCATACCTACAGTGAAGCATGGGGGTGGAAACATCATGCTTTGGGGCTGTTTTTCTGCTAAGGGCCCAGGACGACTGATCCGTGTGAAGGAAAGAATGAATGGGGCCATGTATCGTCAATTTTTGAGTGAAAACCTCCTTCCATCAGAAAGGGCATTGAAGATGAAACGTGGCTGGGTCTTTCAGCATGACAATGATCCCAAACACACCGCCCGGGTAACGAAGGAGTGGCTTCGTAAGAAGCATTTCAAGGTCCTGGAGTGGCCTAGCCAGTCTCCAGATCTCAACCCCATAGAAAATCTTTGGAGGGAGTTGAAAGTCCGTGTTGCCCAGCGACAGCCCCAGAACATCACTGCTCTAGAGGAGATCTGCATGGAGGAATGGGCCAAAATACCAGCAACAGTGTGTGAAAACCTTGTGAAGACTTACAGAAAATGTTTGATCTCTGTCATTGCCAACAAAGGGTATATAACAAAGTATTGAGATGAACTTTTGTCATTGACCAAATACTTATTTTCCACCATATTTTGCAAATAAATTCTTTAAAAATCAGACAATGTGATTTTCTGGATTTTTTTTTCTCATTTTTTCTCTCATAGTTGAGGTATATCTATGATGAAAATTACCGGCCTCTCTCATCTTTTTAAGAGGGAGAACTTGCACTATTGGTGGCTGACTAAATACTTTTTTGCCCCACTGTGTATATATATATATATATATATATATATATATTTTTTTTTTTTTTTTTTAATACATATAAATATACATATATAGAGACAGAAAACCAGACAAGTACTTGTAATTCAGTCTGTATGTACATCATCGATTTAGCACATTTGGCACATCAGTATTATTATGCTCTATTAACAAATTATTTGTATTGGTTGATTGATTGATGGATTTGTATAATTGTTATAATACATGATTTAGAGACTTCCTTCACTTCACAATGACTATGCAATGTGATGTGGCTATTTTTTATTATAATTTAAAGTAATCTACTTATGCTATGAAACAGCCGTACTACGTCCTACCAACAGGCAATCAGCAATCCAAAGAATAAATAGAGATCAGTGCCTAAATCCCACAGGAACTCAGCCATTTTGGGTCAAAGGTCAATTCTTGGCCATTTTTCATTTTCTCTCATATTGCACTTTAACAAATGCTCCTAGGGATTTTGAGATCGGCTTCAAACTTGGTCAGTATGCAGGCAAAAACAGTTTTTGTTAAAGGGCGTTGCCATGGCGACCTGAGGCTTCTGCTGCTCCACTGGTCTACTGGATGCTTCTCCCTACCATCATAGACTTCCCATCTAAAAGGCATTTGGTGTGTACGCGCCATAAGGCTTACAATTTATCTTGGCAGCTTGTTGTAAAAAACTGAAGAACACTGGCCAGATCGCGACTTTTTCACAGCACTGCAAACATACTAGACGTTAAACTTAAAGGTATAAACAATTAATGGACAGACTCTTTCCGCCTTTGTGTTACTGTATCATTTGGAGTTTGATAATCTCTTCATGTTGAACGAAAACATAATAAAAGATTAATGCCTGCTTTTGCCCTTTCTACTTTTCTCACTGTCAGTATTCTGATTTCCCACAGCAGGAGAAGGATGGGTGTAACACCAAATATTAAGCAGGACTCTGTTCATTAAAATGTCAAAGCAAAGTCGTATGAGTCCAACACTGAGCCAGCACGTAGCCCGACTAAAAGCAGCCAAATGGAATCCTGCTTTCATTTACTGAATTATCATCCAGTTCACTGACAAGCCAACTTGTCTACTGACGCAGTGCAGTAGTGACATTGACATGGAGGGAACTTTCAGTCAGGAGAAAAAGAGTTCCTCTCGGGAGCAGGTGTAATTTACCAAATTATAAAAATGATGCAGTGCGCAGATTGAGAACAAGGAGCAAAGTGTGAGGGTAGCACTTTTATAGTAGATCAAAATGAATAAATATGGATGTACTCCAAAGACTGCAATGTTGCAGCACTGAAAGACGGAATGCGAACTGCAAACAGTATTTGCATTTCCTTTAGTTAATGCCTAAGTAAAAGGCAGTATAGAATATGTGCATTTCTTTTAATCAGAGAAACTAACCTTAGGAAATATAAAGATAACCTTTAAAAGTAAGAGTTTAATAAAGGAAAACAATCAAATCCAATCTGTGCTTTTGTACAAATGAAATTGCATCCTTGTTATATCATAATCTCTTGAGCATTTGGGATTCCAGAATAGCAAAGTAAAAGCTTTATGCAAAATTGGAAAAATCATTGAACAGTAGTAGTGAATCTTCCCAGGAGAGGCCCGCGTACCATAGGCAATCAAAGAGAGCATTGATTATTCATTCAGGAGGTAAGAAAGAGCCCAGAGCAATATCCAAAGCTCTGCCTAAATTAAGGTTGGTGTTTATGTAAAAAAAAAAAATAAGGTTAAAGTGGCCAAAAACGGCTAAGATTAGAGTACTTCAAGCCAAAAACCACTGCAGACCAAAATAAGGAAAACAACAAAACTTTATAAAAACAAATATATAAATAATTCTTGATAACTTAAAAAATATTTTAGGGAAAATACTCTGTAACCATGCAAAAAAAAAAAAAAAAAACAACCATGGACGATCTAAGCCCTCAACTATAAACCCCTTTCTACCAGAAAACCACCAAGACAAAGGCTGTGACCTTAAACTGGGACACAGTTCATATAAGCAGGAGAATGTTCCAAAGCAGACCTGCAGATCTCCCTCTGAAGGACTTGTGATGGCCTAGTCAAAGTCTCAACCTTAATCTGACTGAGATGCTGGATCTAAACAGACCCTTTAGTAACCCTCCAACATGCCTCAGCTAAACTTGATAGAAATTAATCTGCAACTTTGTAAAAGACTAATTAGCAGTTATATGAAACCTTTGATGGCACCCGGTATTTAACACCCAGTTATTAGGTTAAGGAGAATACCACTTTTTCCTTACAGGATAATATTTGTTTGGGTTTTTGTTTTTCTTGATTCATAACCCATTTGAGCTATATTTGTCTATTTAATTAGGTTATCTGTGTCCAATATTTAAATATATTTGATGATCATGATCAACAGAAGCTGGAGTCAAAGTCACCATTTATAAAAAACAATATATATACATAATTTAAAATAATTTTAAGACCTGTTTTGACAATTGGGAACTGCGATGTGTGAGACTGCTGTTGATGCAATCATCACCCTGCATGCAGTTAACTTGTGATTGCCCTTGAGAGCTGGCATAAAGATCCCCCATTATACACAACAATCAATAGCTGGATTTGAATTCCTCGCATCTAAAGCTTTAAGCAAAAGCCCAGGTCTGCCAGCTTGGATGTTTGGCCTTCACAAGTCTCTCTATCTTCCCCCTCTTCAACAGTCCTTCTAGCAACCTTTAACAAAATAGCTTCTGTGGCTTTCCTTGAGGGGAAGGCCATGAAATCTTGACAATGTTCCAACTCTAAACAGGTGTCTGACACAATAACACAATGTTAGGATGCAAACGGTGGCATCAGTATGACAAGATTACCTTTTCCAGGGAAGCTTTACCTGGTTTTCATTTGGCTCAAAAACAGAAACTACAAAACACAAGCCAACAAAACCCTGCAACAACCGAGCCATGCCACCTTTTATCTGTACAGGGTGAATAAAAACCTCAGGGCAAAAATAAAAGAAGAGAAAGGAAAAGTTAACTGGAGCCTATCAAGTCCTGAAATCTACCTTTTTTGACAGCTTCTGGAAAAAAAACACATTCCAACAGAAAAATAAAACATTATGAATCGTACCTGTTAATGGGACAGCCGATGTTTCATGGGGACAAAGGAGATTCCACATATAAAAAAAAAAAGAGAAAAGCAACATTCTGTCAGTAATGGCACATAATACTCAGTAAACAGCTTTTTTTTTGTTGATTTGTAAAAATCTTACTGTAAAATTTTCTATTTACATGCGTTGAAAATGGTCAACAGACAACAGGTTAAAAGAAGCAAGACTTTTAAGAAGACGGCAAAAAGAAAAATCTGCACAGAACGCCAAGAGAGGTAGAAAATATATCAGACTGATGCAATAAAACTTAATTCAATTTGGAAATATGACAACTCACTTCACTCTAAAAATCAATACACGTTGCATCCTACATTTATTTATCATTCAAAACATCTAACCTCCTTATAATTTAGTGGCATCCTGTTGGTTTGCATGAATATCAATCACGACTACCTAAAAACATAAAGAGAGGGCTGTAATAGGTTATACAAATGGTAGCATGGGAACTCAGAGCTATTCATTATTATTGTTGTAAACTGGCAGGCTGCCCCTATCTGGAAAAGTAAATGTAAAGTATATACGGGCATTAGTGATAAATGTGCTGAACTGTTGAAAAAAACTAAATCATGTCACAGACTCTGCATCACATTGATAACACCAAACCCAAAATACTGTATATGCTCTGAACTTCCATATCAATGCATTTTTGCACCATGTTTTTTTTTTCTCCCACACTCTTCACATCTGATCACTGCTGTACTTTTTGGAATTGAGATGTTAATTTACTGTCTGAAAAGCTGTACTAAACAAATTTTCATTTTGTACACACTCTGATTGGCCAAATGCTGAGTACAAAAATTGAAAATATCGTATAGTATATGCCCGGCTTTGGTGGTCCTTAGAAAAAAATGGTATCAACAGAGTAGGCACCTTTGCATGCTGGCAACCACTGCAGGATTTTATCTGATTACACAAAAAATGAGCTATTGCAATTTTGTTTTTAAGATTGCTTTGACCATAGAAATTAACAGGCATAAAACTACAGTAAAAAGATATCATCACATCTGGATTAAAAAGATTAGTTTGAAAAAAAAAAAACAGTTTCAGTCTTGCAAAGGCAATACCATGAACTGTCTCTTCTAGGGATACACGATATAATCGGTATCGGCCTGTATCAGCCTTAAAACTGAATATCGGACATCGGCCACCCCACCGATATTTAACCCGATATTTGATCAGCTTCTGAGTTTCTAAAGTCTAAAAAATACTACTACTTCTTCCTCAAAAACTTATTTTTTACAGACTTAAAAACTTCTGAAGACGAGGGAAAATATATAGATACATTAAAATATCACAATATCTTCATATCCTGATATATTGCCATTTAAAAACACCATATGAATCTCTTTTACTAATGAAATATTGCTATATGTAATCATTATGCTACGAAATCCCCCGAAAATCCTCAAAATCTTGCCATATTTTTATATGTTGATATATTGACGCGGTATTGATCTATTTTACTAACACAATCTCACAAGAATTTGCAAAATATCACGAGAGTTTGCAACAGAACGATGAAATTTCACGAGATTTTGAAAGTATGATAGATCGATACCGCGTTTTTAAAAATCAATTTGATATCAGCATATGAAAATATATTTGAGTATATTATTTTTCAAAGTGTCAGAAATGGATAACAAAACTGCTATTTTCAATGACTACTTATTTTTGTCCAGCTTTAAAATCGGTATCCATATCGGTTATCGGCTACATGAGTTTTAAAATATCGGCATATCAGATATCGGCCAAAATCCCAATATCAAGCATCCCTAGTCTCTTCTTATCAGCTAAAGGTCTTGTTAATTCATTACAAAATGATGCTTTTATATATTTAGGAGACATGTTTTAATTCCACCAGATCTGCAGGTTTCTTTTAATTGTCCAGATCCAATTCTAGGACGTCTGTCTTCCCTGCGAGATGGACAGCACAGATCAGCCAGTCTCCTCATCATTTTTCATGGTAAAAGTGATGGAACAAATAGAAAGATTTTTATTTCTTTTATTTCTAACCATCATGCATTTGCTGCACAATTCTTGTGAGGCCCTGGTTCCCTCATCTATCTGTTGGTTGTCGCTCACACTCATTAATTCTGCACATCCCCTGGTGGCTGCTCGTTGTCGCAATTTGATTAAGCCCAGAAAACCCACAAGGAAAAAATAGAAGCATGATCCTCCCAGGGCTGGCTGGTGGGAGAGTTTGGAGACACCCACACGTCTTGCCAATTACAAAAAGCGCGAGGAAATAAATAAATATGCTGGCCGCAACAACATACAAAACGTTACAAAACAAGTTGAATTTCAGGTCAGTCTTAAAGGAAGAAGTCAGTTTAATAAAAGAAATCGATTAAATGCGTAAAAAATTGTAAATAAAAACCTGCAAGCTATAAGCAAACCACTTCACAAATAGAATATCATGCCTATATATTATGCTTGTGTAGAGCAGTCAGATTTCACCACACGGGTGTCAATTTCCAGCCTTCGAGGGAAAGTGGTCCATAACATTTAGGAATTTCTCTACTTCAAAACACTAATCAGGTCACTAACTGGACTCTGAAGCACTTGATTACACTCTGAGGACAGAATTTAGCCCTTTGATTCAGGTGCACCAGAGACACATCTAAAAGCTGCAACACCACTACCACACATGACGCTTTTTTATTCATGTAAGAATACAAAAAAAATTTTGAAAAATGCTACAAATAGTTGTTAAGGCATAGATTCCACAAGCAATTCAGAGAATGAAAAATTAAATGGCAATTTTGCTTGTAAAAAATTAATCCACAATCGTTCCCTTTGTAATAAAATGCTTTGACTGAAGAAACTGAGACAAAAACTTAATTTTCCACCTAAATCACAGCTAGACCCTATTTAGCTGCATTCTGGTATTACTCAGCAAAATATTTCCTGAAATCTTCAGGCTGATTGGCTAAATGGTTTATTCTCCTGATGTATCGCACCTTTTTGTTTTGTTGAGCCGTCTGATTTGCTTCAATATTTTACCCTTCAATAAAAAAAAGGAGCTCCACCCCTCAGCCTCCATCCTCAGATGCTTAATTCTGGACTTTCCTGGAGGCCCCTGTTGTCGGAAAATTTTGATTTCTCTTCTATTATATATTAATTTATCCTATTTACTCCCTATAAAAGTTTTCACTCAGTCTGTTTCACCTTGAAGGCCACACCATTCTCTGCAGGATGGTGTTTGTAGACCAGACATAGCTTCTTCCCATAACAAACCAGATTCTCTCTCAAGGTTTATTCATAACATGTTACTGTTAACCAAAATGTCTGTAATTTGTTTCGACTATTTTTCTAATTGTTATAATTAAGGGGGAACACATGCGGCTCATGCAGAACAGGGCAGAATGCTGTGCCATAATGGCTGTATGATGAACTTTCCTCTCTTTGCAAGGATATGAATAAATGTGCCGAAAGAGTGAAATCCATCGATCTCCGTTTATTTAACCAGGGTGAATAGTTGAATACTTTTTTGCCCACTACACCCGTCAGCGCTACACGTTACCAGTGATAGTGACAGTCTCTACGCCGTCTGACGCAGCCAGACGTCGTAGCCCGGCTGGGTCTGACTGCTGCAGATACCACTCTGACCTTTTCAAGGCGGCGTGATGCGGAGCTCTCAGGAAGGCTGCAGCTGCCTTGCTGGCTCACAAAGCCGAACCAGAAGCGTCGTGTTAAAAAAGATGTTTAACTGTGGTGCTAACAGATGTCTTTGGAGATTAATATGCATTTGCTGGTTTATGAAGCAGAATTAAACACTGAATGGTTTTAGTGTCTCTCTTCCTTTATTGCTTCCCCTTATTGCTCCAAGTCCTTTGATCATCAATTTTACTGCATTCTTTGCAAGTTTTTCCTCTGGATTGTCCTTTTTAGCCATAACTTTCCAAAAGAAACTAATTGAATTGAAATTATTTGGTATACAGCAGTTAGTGGTTTTCACTCTTATGTAAATAAAAAAAAAAAACTAAAGCAGGCACACAACAGGAGTTTTCCTTCAGCTTTCTGCATTACATAGCTTATAAAATGTTGTGGCTGTTTCTATTGAGACTGTTTATGCAGTTATAACTCAATTCCTAAAATTGTCACAGATCTTTTTGCAATATTTAGATTTTTTAAGCACATTATTAATAATAAAAACTATCTACAGTACAACTCATCATTGCAGATCTAAAAGCCTCCTGAGCTGTTATGTAACATAAAAGTATTTTAAATAACTGCTGCTGACTATCAGCAATCTTAAGGTTGACAATTCAGATGTCTGCTAAAAACTTCTCATAAAAGGAGTAACAGTTAACACAGTCCAGGACATGCTTTATTTTAAGTGTTTGATTCTAAAGAAGAATAAAAAGAGTATATTCAGCAAAATTCAAGACTTTTTTTCTCTCCAGATGAAAGGAGGATTTCTGCCGGGCTGAGATGTTTTAGAGCAAAAGAAAAACAGAGTATTCAAGCTGTCAGATGCTGTTTCTTTTTTCTGTGACAGCTACCTTTCATAAGGACAGATGTAACACAGAGAGAGCTTCAGTTAGACAGCAGGTTGTAGAAAGCGCCTAACTTATTTTTACAGAACTGACTCTTGATCTAATGACTGTTAGATCTATTTATAACACCAGCTTTCTAAGAACATTTAACTCTAGCAGTGATGGAACAGAAAACATTTGATGCTTCTACATCTAATTTTCTAACGGGGAGGCAGCATGTTTTCATGGGGCACAGAAAACAAAAAACATTCAACAAAATAAAACAGGTAATAATTTATACTATATAAAAGTATTAAGTCAGACGCAAAGCCAAAGAGCCACTTGTGTCTCTGCATTGAATAAATGTAAGAATTTTTGCGTTGTTCCAATCTGAAAATGTGTATTTTTAGCTTGAAAATTTAATTCCACTAAAAATCTAAACAGATTTTAACAATTCAAACAAAGCAAGTGAAATAATCAGTTGCTAAATGGATATCTACTGAAAGATCAAATTCATCATTTAAACTTATAACATATTTTTTCCACTTATTTTGAATACTTTATTTTTTTCTTTGTTGTAAAACATTATTTTACAAGGATGTTTCCCATCTTGAATTTTGTTGCCCTTTGAAATAAGGTCACCTCCCAGTGAAAATGGTTGAAATCTATGATAAGTTTTCTAATGTAATCTATGTCATTTTATTATTAAGACAAAAGTGATTAATTGGATTTAGAAGAGGCTGCACCGTTGAACAGTGGGTAGTAGAGACTGACACGGGAGTGGATTTTCACTCCTGTCCTGTCCCACTCCCACAGAAAAAAAATGGTGTCCCGTCCCGATCCCGGGCCAGAGTAGAAATCTAAATCCTGTCCCGTCCCACTCCTGGTGAAATTACTCCCACTCCCATTCAGAATGACTCCCGCTCCTGCACCACTCCCATTCTTGTTATTTTTGAGCGCGGGTGAAAAACTCAGAGCGGAAGTTACTATTGGTTTGCTCCTGCTCCCGTCTGCTCCCGTTAATGTTTAATCCTGTACCGTCCCAATCCCGTGATCATTACTAATACTGACTCCCAGTCCCGTGACCCGTGGGATTCCCGAAAAAATGTCAGTCTCTAGTGGGTAGCACTGAAGCCTTGCAGCAAGAAGGTTTCAGGTTCGATTCCTGGACCGGGGTCCTTCCGCAAGTGTTTACATGTTCTCCCTGAGCATACATGGGTTCTTTCCGGGTACTCAAGCTTCCTCCCACAGTCCAAAAACATGACTGTTAGGTTAAATTGCTTCTTTAAGTTCTCCTTAGGTGTGAATGGTTGTTTGTTCTGTTTGTCTCTGTGTTGCCCTGCGATAGACTGGTGGGCCATCCAGGCCGTACCCAGCCTCTTGAAAATGTGCATTTTTAGCTTGAAAATTTAATTTCCCCAAAAATCAAAACATATTTTAACTATTCAAACAAAGCAAGTGAAATAATCAGTTGCTAAATGGATATCTACTTAAAGATCAAATTCATCATTTAATAACATCACATATTTTTTCTAATTATTTTGAATAGCTTTATTTTTAATACCCAGCCTCTGGGTACGCCCTGAGGGGTGCTGGAGATGGCCAACAGCACCCCTAGCAGGGATAAGCATGATAAAGGATGGATGGATGGATGGATGGATGGATGGATGGATGGATGGATGGATGGATGGATGGATGGATGGATGGATGGATGGATGGATGGATGGATTTAGAAGAAGCAGAGTTTACATTATTAAGCCATATTTTCCAGCTCTGATTGCAATATAATTGTTGGATAATTGATGTTTCACACCAACATATGCACAGAAACACACCAGCCCAATATTCTTTGGTCATATTTTCATGGCTGATTACTGTGTTACTCCCAGCAGCAGCAGTAAAACATGTCATTTAAAGGTTTGCAAATATAAGAACAAATTATAGCAGTATTTCACGGACATTACTGCCAGCCACCACTGCTTTAATGTAACAACCTACTTTAGTGGGGACATAGTGGCATATTATTGACAAACATAATATAGCTTTAATGGCCAAAGGCATTACAGGATGAGGGATATTCCTATACAGCTGAGATGTGTTATTCTGATAAAAAGGTAGTCTTGATATACGTCGCTATAGCATGTGATGACTTGTCAATGACATCCATGGCTGTCACTGTGACAGATTCCCCAGATGCAATCCGAGCAGGCTGTTTCATTATTGCACGGCCGCAGCGATCCTTGACCGCTCTCATCAAGCCGTCCTCGTCAGCAGGGAGCCAAGGATGGGAAGCATGTGCCCCTGTGTCTCTGTGGACTCACATAAAACCTTAACTGGTCTAAACAAGAGAAAGGCATGCAGGGAGCTTCACCACAACAGGCCGGCCTCTCCAAATTCTTCATGCCTTCACGCATTCCGAAAAGAGCAGAAATAGAGGATGCGATTGATATAAACCAGGCAGAGCTGTCTGACTCAGCTGCGAGGAACCACATGTTGTTTTCTTTATTAAGATTGGTGTGGACTGGAAGTGCTGTCTGCAGCGTTTGTTTTAACAAGGTGAAAGAATGACTTATGACAACAGCTCTGGCAAATAACTGTCATTTCGTAAACACAATCTTTGTGAATAAGGGAGTACACACCTGTACCTGCGTTAAGTCAACACCAGATACTCTGTGCTATAAATCACCCAGTGGAGTATTACTGCTCATTTTCCTGCACGTTTTAAATCTCAGTCAGATTGTCTCATGAAAGGAGCGAGGAATGATGGGTGTGTAGTCAAACCTGAATGAAACGTAGCCTTCTGACTTTTTATTTTCTGCTTACTTGCAATCACGTCAACATTTCTTTCTATTACAGCCCTTTAATTGCAAATTGTAAAGCACTGATCATATGGAATATAATCTTATTATTCTAACAAAAAAAGGAAAAGGTAACAATATTTTCTGCTTAAAGGCTTAAGGATAAAATCTGAACTTGAGCAGAAGGCCTGATAGAATGTATTTGAAATGGGATGTTGATCCTGAAAACTCATCAATTAACGAAATAAAAAAAAAAAAAACACAAACCTTCTGGTTTTACTGGGTCCATAACATTTGGGTTCATTAATAGGAAATAAAGGTTCCTCCTTTCTAACTGAATAAAGAAAAACAAATCTAATTTTTATCCTTTTATGTTGTTTAAAGGGCAATAATCACAGATTCCTATGGCAAAGGGTCTTAAACCGTTAGGATCAGATTTGCTTTGCATCAAAAGCTCAAGACTCTGAAGTTTCCTTTAAATGAAGCAAGTCTAAGAAGCTTCCATAAATAAACTATTTCCAATCATACAGGCAGTTATTACAAACACGGAGCGGATGATACTGGAAGTGGAAATCCTTTTGACATGTCAGAGTTAAGACCAAGGTCTTAACACGATAGTCAACTCCTAAAATATAGGTGTTTACAGATTGTAATGGTGAACCAACTATCTATAAACATAAGATAGCTTTGTTATCATATATGTGTTTAAACATAATGGGAGCCATGTTTACCTCTAAAAGCTGTGGAAGAATATTGAACTTTATGTTCTATATTTCATTTAGTTTTTATTTATATTGATTCAAATATTATATTAAGTATACCATTAATTATAAAATCCACCATTAAATTGTCAAATGTCCCATTAAATAATTTGAAAAACATTTAAAAAGATGAATTGTCCTTTGAAAATATGTATTTAAAAATTAATATAATTTTATCTTCCTTATAATCCAGGGTTTGGTTCTGTTATTTCTGGATACACAGGCTGAAAAGTTTTAAAACCCCTGATTTAAGAGACGCTGTTCCCACACTGGAAGTGACTCACTGTTGCTGCTCCTATGATCATTAATGTTTAATCAGGACAAAAATGCAACATAAAGCTCAAGTGAGGCAGTATAAATTAATGATTTAACAATCTAACCCATTTAACAGCAGACCAGAGGCTTTTCCTTTCAAATATTAAATGAGACACAACTGGTATTTATTTTGAAAGGACAATATAGGGGGGGGAAAGTCACATGGGATGTGATTCACATGTTTGTTTTTGTTTGTTTAACTGTATGCCATAGGAGAGCATCTAATAAAGTGGAAGGATAACTGACTGATGGATTTTAGGTGAAAGCCTTAATTCTTTGCAGAGAACATGAAGATGTGTGGATATCAGAAATATCCTAAGGGATCATTTATGGTCCTGAAACCAAGTGGTTTCCAAACTTCAGGTCTTTGCCCCAAACCAAAAGGTCCTGGTTTTAATGTACTACTGTGTATTAAAATTAGATTAGATTCAACTTTATTGTCATTGCACAGGTACAGGTACAAGGCAACAAAATGCAGTTTAGGTCTAACCAGAAGTGCAATAGCAGCAGGTGCAGAATAAATAATGGTTCTATAAATACAGGACATGGGTTCTACTGAATAAGTACAGAGATGAATACCATTATAAACAGAATCTTAATAGATGAATATACGTAATATATAGATAACTAGTGTTATGAACAAAATTTACAGCTGGATATGTACCGAATATAATATACAGACAAGATAAGACAACACATCTAATTATAATGATTATTTATGCGGCTATGAGAGAAGGTTATGACATTTAGAGATTGATCTAAGTAGTTTACAGGCTGTTGAAGCTCATAAAGTGATAAATTCTCTTTGTTATTAGATATTTTATAACTAGTTACTTGTTCTGTTGTGTCATTTCATGACCCGCTCTTCTTTATCTGTGCTCTTCATAGTATAGACGTTGCTAATGTTGCCCTCAGAAGACCCTCTTCACCTCAGCTTTGGTCATTTTTCCCCATGGACAGATGATGGCACAGAAGCAGCTTGCATTGTGGAGTTGGTATAACTTCAGCATAGTTCTTCATCGCTCCTCTTACCAGCCCACTGCCTGGGCTCTGTGACCATCTCTGCCATCGATTCAGAGGTGAAACGGCTCCAGCCTCGTTTCACCTTAACTTCTCATTTGATCTAAATCATTGATGCATTCATAGGTTTTAGGACTTTTGCCAAGAACATCATTCATTCAGTGTAGATAAGATAAATTCATTATTTAAAGATATACTATTGGCCTTCATTTTGACAGAACAAGGCTTCATCTTTCAAAACATGCTCCTAAAAACAGCTCTTGACAATGTGCATGTGGCTGAGACATTTGGGCTGACATTCTGGAGTGCTACCAACACCTGTCGAAGACAATCCATCAGACCACAAGCTGCTGGTACCATGCGACGCTGTGCTCGGGTTTAAAATGAGTCTAAACCCACGGTTTGATGTGGCAAATCAGTTACCTTCTGTGGCTAAGCGCCTGCAGGACTCTCCAGAGGGACGATACATTCGACAGGGTACTTTTCTGAGAAAGAGGCTGTGGGTGCCACCTCGCTGTGTTTAAGCCTTTTCTTAGCTTTATGGAGCAGGGTGAGAAGATAGCCTGCAGCCAAATGGAGAACCGCTCCGAGGGAGATCATGCTGCATGAAGATCTCCTGGCTTGCCTTATTATAGTTGCAGAACAAACTAACCGCAATGATTTCACTTTGCTGTTACAGGCAGAGTGGGGAACCAAATCAGGTTTATTAATTGAGTAGGAGAAAGCATTCATCCTCACACATGATAGAGGGTGTTTCAATCCCAAACCGCTAGCAGTGTCAGCCAGGTGGGGGTTTTGCAATGTTAATGCACAGCTGAAAATAGAAACTGCTGCAAAGTTTTTCAGCTCTTCAGAAGAAGCTTCTCCAGAGACAAATGGTTTTTAAAGGTCATATATGAAGCGTTCAGAATATTGCATAGCAGAGAGCTCACATTCAAATCTCTAAGGTAAAAAATCCTCTGTTTATGCTTTTTTATACATTTATTAAAGATAACCTCAAAAAATACACCACTTCACTTTAAATGATGATTCCAGTTGACATAATGTCAGCTGTGAGATCAGTTCATCCATGCGGAAATGAGAGCCATTGTAATCAAAGCTCAAACAAAATCTGGGTTGGTAAGAGTTAATAAGATTTAAAAACAAAGATGACAGGCAGGCATCAAGACAGTGAAATTATTCAAAAGAGCAACAGACAAGTTGAAGTTAAAGCCCAAGTATAATAAAACACAAAGTACTGTTGGTTGTAGGCTGGTTTTTGCAGTTATGAAAGTTAGTGAATGAATATAGTACATAAATGAGAAAAATCTGAGGCATGTTTTTGAATCACATGTATAAATCATATCAATCATGCCAGCATAACTGCTTGGTCAACAAATGGAGGTTGACAAGGCAGTTAAAGGTTTAAACAAAACCAGCTGTTTTGTAGCTTAAAGTAAGAGAAGAACGTCATAATTACAAAAATACATATACAATTTGTTACCATCATAGAGAAAAACAACGGGAACCTTCCAATGTTCACTGTGGAGTTCAGCTGCTGATGCGATTAGCTTCAGGCCTCCATCCATCTTTTATAATTTTTCAATACTCATTTTAGATTTTGGAAATAGAATAAACTTTTTTGTATTACGTCTGTCTGAACTGAACTTTTAGCATTAGCCATATTGTTCTACGTTCTAAAACAATATATCAAAGGTAAAGGGGTTGCCACCACTGCAGAGATGGTGTTTTACCTCGGAATCAGTGGCGTTGATCGGTTTGTTGCTTGATTCATTTACAGGTGGTGTCACCTTAATCATTCGTAAACAAGAAAAATCTAAAACAACCCGGCACCAACGTGAAAATATAATCCTCACCCTTGTAAAAATATGTACTTTGATTATCAACTTTTTAACCACTTCCTGTAGCATGTTGTTAATTGGTGCTAAATGATTACACTAAATTAAATGTTAATTACATCAGCCAAGATCAAGCCTGTTATTCCTTCAACATGTACGAAAAATCACTGACTTAAACAGAGCGTCTCACAGGATGTTGGCTAAAAATAAAAGTAGAAATAAAGAAATGAGTAGGGGAATGCGATTAAAATATTCTATCGAGTTAATTACAGGGTCTCTAATCGATCCGCATTTTAATTGACATTTATGACAAAATAAACTACCTTTTCAATTCAAAAACCCCTTTTCTGATTAGATTATTGAATAAATAATTATATAAGTACATCATCACATATTTATTGGTTTTAATCCAACTATTTAGGATGCTCAACCATAAGATTGGATGAAAGCTATATCATTTTTGCTTTTTTTCTAAAATTCCTTATATTTTATGCATGGTTTTCTGAAAACGACTTCTATAGGAGTGTGAAGGAGCTTAACAATTTTTGTTCAATGTGGTGCATTAAGTGCAACCAAAACAATTACACAATTACACCAAGGCTTACGTTTCTCTCCAAGCTTTTTACTAAACACAAATAATCCATCTTCTTGGTCCTAGTTCCTTCCTAACTGCCAGCACTATTCGGACAGCACTCACTATGGCTTCCATTTTAACTTAGATGTTTTTACGGAATTAACGGTATACAAGAAACGGCAAGGACAAAAGTTCCCACTTTGGACTTTTGAATCAGAAAAAGCAATGAAATGGCATTAACTATTTTAGCCCATTAAAATGAATTAGTTGAAATTAATGCATTAAAGACCCAGCACTAAAATAAATACATTTAGGAAAAAGAGTGAAAGAAAAAAAGTGATTTTGTTAAGAATACAAATTAAAAAACAGGTTATGTAAAACTGTTTATTTCTGTTAAAACACATATAACCGACAACTATGATTCTCCTGGTCATTATGTTTTGGATTTATTGAAAGAGTTAATTTTCCTAAATAAATTAATTCATTTATATATAAACAGCCTTTTGCACACAGATAATCTTCCTTAATATAAACATCAGGTTAATTACCAGAGCTTACGAGTGGGAAAAAAAAGAAAAGTGGACAGAAGAAAACTGTAAGACAGCTGATATCTTTATAGGGCTCAGAAAAAGAAGTCAGGGGCCATACAAAACAGAGAACAAACAGAAAGCCAAGAACTGCATCGGTTTTTTTTTTTTTTTTTTTAGATAAATCATTAGAAACCCTTGAAAAAGGTGACAAAGCAATTTAAAAGCTGCAACCCTCGGTTCTCTTTCTTTCGCACGCCATCATCTGAAAACAAGGAGAGCCAACCAGCACCTTAATTATCAGTCCATTTGCTTAATTAAATTGAAGACACGGCAAAATAATTTGGGCTGGCTGAATTATCAACAGCTAAAACTAATTAGTGTCAAGATGCTATTTAATTACGGGAACCGTTTTGGAATTATACACACCACTAGACTGTTTCCTCAGCCCTGTCAATAGTTTATCAGAGGGAAACGTGAGGGAGTGTGTTAGCAGCGCTCCAATAAAAAAAATAAAACAAGGAAACAAAGACATGGGAGGAGACTAAAGTGTAAAGATATAGAGCAGCCCCAAAGTTGTTCCTTGAGGGCCGCTGTCCTGCAGGTTTTAGAGGTTTCTCTGCTTTAGCACAGCTGAGTCTGATGATTGCAGTTCAGCAAAAGCCGGAAACCTCTAAAACCTGCAGGACAGCGGCCCTCAAGATCCGATTTTGGGGATGCCTGATTAGAGAGACAGAGTTTAAGATGGAAAAGACAGTGTTTAGAGCTGAATCTGTGACAGTTGGATGCAAAGAAAGAAGAATTAAAGGCCTATAAGATTCTCCTCTATTCTATCTAGGTCACAACATCACATATGATCCTTAAAGTTTTCCCACTTCTATCAAGGAGCTTATACATATCCTTAATCCAAGGCTCTGGGTCCTAAACAGAAATAAAAATGTTAAATGGAATAAGGAAAGGCTGTTCAAACCTAATGCATGCTCTTATTTCAATTGTTGAACAGAGCATCTTTTCCAGCTATGATGTTTTTACAATTTCCTGATTCATAAAGGCTCAATGTGAATCAAGGCTGCTACTTTTAACAAAACTATTTGGCTCAAGTTAATGCATTTCAATTGAAGAAAATATTTATCTATCTAGAGGTTTTCTTTGGGGTCTGACCAACAGATTCTAACTTGATTCAATTCAGATTTTCTTTCTGAAAAATGAAACATGTCAACTCTGCAACCTTTGTTATATTCTAACAATTACAATGATTGATCATACAATGAAAACAAAAAGGTCCTGCAAGTTCACTGAGAGATCCATTAATAACAGGTGGCATTCTTGACTGAATTTAAACAATTTTTAACAGATATTACCCGAGATAGAACCTGTCTATACGTTTGCCTCTTATTGGGCAAGTTTGATCATATATCACCTGATATGTGTGCCCCATGATGTGCCGTCTGCTGCCAACTGCTGTGAACCGGTGCTATAAAAATGATCTAAATTGAATAGTATTATGGAAACAAAAGAAAAGGAATAGTTTTTTCATTTATAAATCAAAACCTTTATCCATATTTTTTATCTGATTTCCATTAAGTTGACAAGATTGCAAGCTCTGCTGTATGAGTTGTAGGATCAAGAAAACTATCCAATAATCAGTGAGTGACCTGCTAGTTACAAGTCTTTACTGGTTTGAGAGAAGTCTTCAGCTTATGCATTAACTGCAAAGCATGGCGGTGGTAGGCTCATCCTGAGGGAATGTTTTTACTACTAGTAGTTTGGGTCGATTTAAATAGCCAGGTGGGTCACAGCTCTAAGAGAATTACACGTTCCAGCAGGGTGATAATCATAAAGAAACATCATTAGCCATTTCAGGGTATATATGTTTTTTTTTTTGTTGTTTTTTTTTGTCTTTATGGATCAGGGAAAATTTCTAATAAACTAAAAGTTTTACCCAAAGTTTTTGTTCCTAAGCTTATTAAAGCTGCATGATGTGACATCTCTCCACATGAAAAAAAAAAAAAGGTATTTTAGGTTTAAACTAATCTAAACTGCATTCTTGCAGGCAATGAGTCTAAATGGAAATGTTCAGGGGAACTGCAACTATGTGCTTCTTTCTAATATAAATCATTTTTGCTTTTCATCCATTTATTATAGGATATGTCCACACTTTCTAAATAATCCACACTTTACACTGTCACCATGGCCAAATAATTGTTGGAAGAAACATGAAAGTTGGTATATTTATTCATCAAAGCCTGCTGATTCCTATGGTCTAAAACATATTTCTGTATATGTTATGGTTTTTGATTTAGTAACCATAGTGCAACACAAACTTTTACCTATTTTTCAGGTTTTGCCAATTTCCCTGTATTTTACAGTGGTTTTTTTTTTTTACTTTTTTTTTTTTTTTTTGCGTATACGCACCTTATTTACAACTTTTTAATGGCAGTTAGATCAGCCCAATTCTGATAATTTTACCTAAGTAAAAAAAATAAAAAATCAAGAAAACATTAAAAAAAAATAAACTCTAAAACATTTGTGCCACTTCCATATGTGGCACCACATCGGGTACATATCCTATAGAACTATCCCAGCATCATCCAGGCTCTGTCCACTCATTCCTGCAGACTCATCTCTGGCATAACACACATAACATAATACTTTGACAACTAACACAGAGATGCTGACATCTATCACTTCTGTAAACATGAGGCTCACAATGGGGCTGTGAAATGGTCAGACTAGAGTCTGATAATCGAAAAATACATAAATAAAAACCTGATATAAATGAAAAAAGGATCAGAATTGGGCACCTAGACCTGGAGTGTGAATCCTTACCTAAAGTCAGTGTGACAGACCTGAGAGGTTCTGCTACGATCCGGCTGCTATCTGATCTACTTTCATCTGCTTTTCAGCTCTGGCAGCTGGCAGCTCTGAGAGTCTTCAGCTCCTTCTATGACGCACATTCTTATCACCAATCTTCTCTTTATTCCCATTTATCTTGTTCATGTTCATACCAACGTTTTTTTTAGACTTCTTTTGTCCCCTTTGACTGAAAACCTCACCTAAAATTTCTCTCTGAAAGTTCTCATTACTGAGGAGTGCAGAGATCTAAGTGGGAAAATCTGAACCTTGCTTTCTTTGGACTTTGGTTGAGTATTAATGACATCGCTGACAAAGCCAGAATTCAAAAGAGGACTCATCACATCATTGTCAGAAATTGCGCTTACAATCTGCTCCGATGAACGGCTCATGATGATCGCCACAGTTCAGAGGCACTAAATGCATTGTGCAGAAACACCATCACCGGGTTAAATGGGCAGTTGCCTAATAATCTTTTAAGTGGGTTTCAATTTCTAGCCCTAAAGCCATCACTAGCTAATAGGGGGGCAGTAACCCATCATTGTGCAGCTGAATCCAAATTCAGCCAGAGATGCTTTGACTTTTTTCCCCTCCTTTCTCAATTGAGCCCTCCGTGATGGTTTACGCCTTAGGATTTGCTCAGTTAGAATGGCTTAGACCTAAAAATAAACACAGAAGAAGGACCCAAAAGCTCTGACTCCTTCTGGCTGACACACACGCTCACACACACACACTGCAGCCTGAGTGACATTGTCCTCTGTCAAAGGATTCGGCGTCCTTGACGGACTGGCACGCTGACTCACTTGGCAGGTCATCTTTCCTCTTTCATATCTTCCTCCTCTGTGATCTTTGGCTCCGCCTGCAGCAGGAGCACATAGTTAAAAGCAGAGGACGGTTGAGGAGAGAGAGCTTGGAGATTGGACACAGACCTCATCAGTGCCAGCTGATCCGCTTTATCTCACTGCCAGTGTGACTTTGTCCAACATTAGGGGGAAGTTTAAACTAAAATCCAGCAGAGATCTTTTCATTCCATTAGATTTACCTCCTCTCCTCATTTGAACAAAGGGTTACCTTGGAGCAAACATTTCACATTTTAAACCCATAGTTGTCGAGCCCCCCCCCTTTTTTTTCTGTTTAACAAAACATATAATCGACAGCTGAGTTCACAGAGGGAGCCACTCCAGAGAGGTCTGCAGAAATAATTCCCGATCAGCGGCCTCACCAAAACCACGAATATACAAAAACATAACACTGTGATCCACACTGCTCCTACCAGCTACTTCAGCAAAAGCACTTCCTGCGTTTAAAATATCACAATCTCCAACAAGCTCCAGGTCTGATGACAGCTTAATGTGCAGCATGGAGGGATTGTTGAATCCAGGCTGTTGCCTTTCTGGCTGTTTGTGGTCTAAAGTCAGAGGGACAACCGAGAACCTAGAGATACATCATACAGAGGCATAAACAAAGACTTGGAAAAGTTCTCTTTTTTTCTTCCTCCTCACACACTAAAATGGTGTTTTGAACCAAGAATAAACTCCCCTTAATAACACACAGTGAAAATTATGGTAAATTCACTGAACTACTTTTCAGAAGAAAAATAAAAGAAAATTTAACACATGTGTGATGAACATATGCTAAACCAATGCAAGAAAAACTTGATACTTATGGATTAGAGAATCCCCCTCTCTACATATTAGAATAAGGCAATGTTTATATTCTGCTTAATTTGAAAATGCAAAGCCTTGCAATTGTGGTACCTCCATTAAATAATACAATAAAAAATGCTTTTGAATGTGTTTGTTCACGCGATAACTCTGCAGACATAATGCCAGCTGTGGATGTAAACAGGAGATATATCCATATTTCAGCCATGGCTCTACTTGGCTGCTAGTAAGGCCCAGCTGCAGATCATGCGACTCATGTAATGCAGAAACAAAAAAGTGCTTCCATTGGAGTTCAACACATCATAAACAACCTTATCAAAGCGTAAAAAACTTTTTTTTACGCTTTTTTTGCACCCAAACTGCAACGTTTCAATTTAGAAAATTTATTTTCATTATAATTTGTGCAAATTAATGCTTAATGGAAACATACCATTATAGGAACAAAGTATTCAACTATGCAATATAGTAAGGGCTGCAATTAACAATTATTTTCCAAACTGATTCATCTGAATAGCCAAAGCTCCAGTGAAAACCCACTGGGTCAATTCAGTTTATTTCTATAGCGCCAATTCACAACACATGTCATCTCAGGCACTTTACAGTTCAACAGATCATACAGTTAAATTAATTTAAAGTTTTCTATCTAAGGAAAAACAGTTGATTGCATCGACTCATTGACTCAGATGCAATCCCTCACACTTAGTATGCTTGTAGTAACAGTGGAGAGGAAAAACTCCCTTTTAACAGGAAGAAACCTCCAGCAGAACCAGGCTCAGTGTGAGCGGCCATCTGCCGAGGCCGACTGGGGCTCAAGGAGACAGAAGCAGAGATACAAAAAGCAGCTGTAAAAGGTGGTCCAGTCCAGGAAACACACAGCCAGCAGACGTCAGAGCATTAAAGAGATCAGATGGGGCATTTAGGTTAGCTTCTGTTTGTAGCTTGCTAGCTCTCTCTGCCTGCATTTTGCTTCTATAAAACACTGCGCATCAGTAGACAAGCAGGCGGAAAAAAAATTGTAGAGCAAAAGCCTTAGCTCAACGGCTATATCAGCCTGTGACCGTAAAGCGATATGTTCTTCCAGGTCACACAACCTGGCCAACAACGGTGCGTCTTCTCCCAACTCAAGAGGGAAGGCTCGTAGAATTGATAGTGTCGGGCACTGGATACATGCCAGAGGAATCATTTCAAATAACTCGTATGTGTCGACTCTTTAGGTCCGCTGTCTGCCTTGAACTGACAGGAAATAATATCTAAAGTTCTGGGCTGGCCAAACCAACATCAAGTCTAAGGAAGAAGCAGTGGGAGGCAGCAAAAGATTAGGGTGATGGCAAGTAGGTCTTCCCACCTCGAATAGTCAAAACACAAAAAAGCTGAAAATCATTTTAGAGAAGGGTTTGACAGCAATAACGATAATTAAGATTGTGGTTTAAAAAAAAAAAAAGATAAAAAAAAAAAAAAGAGTATATAAGAAATAAATCACACACAAACCATCTTTTAACAGAACATTAATTAAATACTGATTTTGTATTGATAATCATCAAATTTCTTATTATCTTTTCAGAGATGTTCTAATTTTCTATCAGACGCAAACTTGTTTATTGAATCAAACTGTCTAATCAAAAGCTGCCAGGTGTATACACATTTTGAGCGTTTAATTATATGCGTCCTGTCATTAATGTAACATTTATTTGTAACTTTAATTAGCTCAGGACATAAATGTTGGACTAATCGCTAGAAGAGGAAAACAATTATTCAGTCTGTTCATAAACAAAATATGGGCTTATAATTAAAAAGATAATGATAATTAAATTGATATAGTGTATCTGAGGTGTATCACAGTGTGCAACCATGAATAGAAAACATATCATATCAGGATTAATTGTAACCAAAACTAATCCCTGACATCAATAACCATATTTTAATAACCAAGTGTTTGCACACTATAATTGTTTCAAAAAAATCATGAGCTTCATAAATATGTCTCATGCATTTTCATACATTTACACACTGAGAAGAGGTTCACATTGTTTTAAAATCTAATCTCCTGTTTTTTGTGATGACTGAAGTCTAACAGTCTGACCTTAAAACCAAGTCAAAACATGTGATCAAATGAAACAATGCTGAGTGGATTCAATCTCAACAAACTCCACAGTCTAAATGCTACATCTGTTTAGGACTGATGGAGAAATACAAGAAGATCCTGGATTATCCAAGTGTGACAGATTTAAATTGATGGCCACATGCATTTTTTTTGCAGCTGTTGGAAACAAATTTAAAAAAGGATAATTTTTATTGTAGTTACTGAAACAACAATGGGATAGAAGTCTAAAAAAGGAAAAAGTAGCTATTGTATGTTTAATCCCAAAATAATGGCATTTCTTTTGCATACTAGAAATATAACCTTTAATTATCTGGTCTGACTTCCAAACCACACAGCTGTGGCATGTTTTTTTTTTTTTTGTAATTAAAAACAAAGATCAGATTAATTAATAATCAATTAGTTAAATTATCAACTTAATTGGTAATCATATCAAAACACAACCTACTGGTCGCAGAAATTCTTTTAAATGTTTTACTCTTGATAATTATATGTAAATTTTTTTAATGTTTTTGCTATTTGACAATTTATATAAACTGCACAATTAATGATTTCAAACATGTTTTTATTTAGAAATGTTAATTTCTAATTATTTAGAAATGTTAATTTACTAAGAGTATTTCTTTTTAGATTAATCAACTAACTGATGATTTTTTTAAAAAAGATTATTTGATTACCAGTATAATCAACAACTTCAGGTAAGATCAGTTACTTTCACCATCTCAATAATAAAATATGATACAGGCACAACACAAAGTTAGTTTATAGGAAGAAGCAAATACAAGTATGTAGCTATTGCACCAGGGAGGTGTTGGAAGAATCATCAACTAAAAGCTCATATACATAGAGGCAAAGAACAAGTGCAGCTACCTTCACATTGTTTGCATGTAAAATGAATCACCATAAATGTAAATGTATTTGGCGTGAGTGCAAATGTGAAACATTCGACTTATTTTTGTAAAAACTGAGGTCCTGTAATATCTACAGTATGAAGTATGTGCGCTTGGTTTTTAAGAAATCCCACTTTGTATATTTTGGATGCATACTGTATTGGTATGAAAGGTGTGAAACATACAGTATGAAGGATGATTTAGGTTGATTTATGCCGTAAAGTCACAGTTTGGGTTTTGCTTGCAGATATCATGTGACCAATCCTGGGTTTAAAGTCCAGTGTTCAAACCTAAAGGCTGTCCACAAGCATTCACTCATATTATGGGCTGCCATGTCATGGATTATTATTCGAGACACTTAGCATGCAGAGGTGAGTGAATATTGGACAGTGCTGACAGAGCACCTGCATAACATTGTGAGAGACGAGGTATATTTTATTTTCAGTGTGCATAGATTTGAGCTTCCATAATCCTTATAGCAATCGTACCTAGTTCTAGTGTGCGTTTTGATCTCAGCATAAAAAACAACCCATTAAGTTAGTTAGCTTTTGATCATTTTCATAAGGTCCAGCACTAAATGCAAGAAAAAAAGATTCTAAAAAATTATTTACTTAAAGTTGTGCATCTTTGCACATCAATAAACCTCAAAGTAGATGCAAAACAGTAGAAAGAGGAGTAGTAATGTAAAAAAAAAATGTATTGATCTTCCAGCTTTGAATCATCCATCCAACAATTTTTTAGATCTGATGTTTGCTTCTAGGTTGCAAAGTGCAAAAATTATATATGAGAATTGAGTTAATTTGCGGAGAATGGAAGGAATAATGTCTTTCAAGATGCCAACAGAACATAAAAAGTATAAATCCAGGCTTTTGGATGATGCTTATATCTGTACATTTGGCTGCAACAGGAACACTGAACACGTAAAAGAGACCATTTTACTGCACATTACTGAACCTTAAGACTATTTAATAACACCATGATATATTTTTCAATGCAGCACTGTAAAAACTCGGATTTGTTTACATAAATGGATGATTCTCCAACTAGTAGAAACCTGCATTTATTATTTTATTTCTTTACACCAATGTAGAGTAAAAGCTCCCCTTGTGCAATCCTTTCGCAGAAGTACTACAGAAAGAAATATCTGCTAAAGTGGTAATACTTATAACAGAAAACCAAAAAAAGAAAACAGTGATACCCAGAGGTATAATTTAATAGAAAGGGCAGCCATTATATAAAGTTGTTTGCTTAATAAAACCAAACTGAGCTGAATGGAAAAAAAAGATCTATGGGCAAATGTCAAGCTCCAACTTACCACTGATTTTTTTTTCTTACTTAATATCCTCCCAAATAATCTTCAATACTAGGAATCCCTGATGTATTTAGGACCCACAGGCTTTGGGTTTCAAAGTTCCAATGTGGCTACAACCGCAGTTGTATTGACTTTGAGGGAAATTGACTTGCTAAATATTCGGGTGAGGCTATTTCTCTTTTTTGTCAGCAAACAGAACATTTCGGAGACTGTTTTTAAAAAGGAGATAATCAGCTCAATATAGGATTCCAAAATTCCTCCCAGTTACTAAAGGGCAAACGGAAACGCTGTGCTCTTCTCTACAGATCATCAGACTCCTGCTGGTGTTGTTTCTTATTGGGCATGCTGCTGACGACTTGTGACACGCAATCTCTTGGGCAGCTTGATTCACCTCATCTGCATATTTATGAATGTTGTTTAGCTGCAGCATTCCATTATCAATGAGACAGCCTGCCGATGGCCTCCCAGTCTTTTCTACCCGCTCTCTCTCTTTCCCTCTTCTCTTTGAGGATTGCACTTCGGCCGACTGCAGCATGAATTTCATCATGCTTGGTTGCCACCGAGTGTTGGAGGTGTTGTGGGGGGAAAAATAGCAGGCAGAGGGAAAAACATTATAGTGACAAAAAAGTTGGTGAGCATTTAAGAAAGAAAAAAAGAAAATCCATGCAGGAAAAAGGATGAATGCAGTTTTCAAGGTTGCAGCTCTCCAAATTAAATCGACTGATTCTCTGAGCTGGAAACATGCTTTCATGGCGGCCTCTCTCTGAGGGAGGTATGAGTCAAAGTTTCAAGGCAAAAGGTAAAACAAAAGCTTTTTGCTGATAACAGACATGAAAGCATGCCTACGTGTTTACTCTAGAACTTTAGCTCGTCATCCGGACTTCCAATAACAAGGTACGATTTATAGGCGATCTTGGCACAAAGGAGTTACAACAACTCTGCCACTGCACAATGTTCTCATTGTTCCCCATCTGATACAGAGGCGGGTGTGCTTTGCTAATGTTAACTGTTTACCCGACTAAAAACAAAAGCTGGCAAGAAAGCAAGGGGAAGCTGGACTCTAAGACCGCAGGGTCACAATCAGATTCAGAGCACCGTTAGCTTTCCCAATAGCAAACAGGAGGTTTCCTAAAGAGATCGGATGAAGATGCGGAACAAGCAGGACTTTTTCTTCAGATATGTAGATAGAAAAAAAAAATACTTTTTTAATGCTAAGATCTAAAAATCATGCAGATTCAAAAGAACTCTACATTAAAAATGGATGAACATAAAATTGCCACCATAATAAGGAAATGATTAGAATATTTAATTCAAGGTCTTGGTTCCAAGGAGAATAACTGTTACTTATCGCATAACTAATCAAGTTATGATCAACAACTTTATTCAAACAGAAGATGGCCCTGAGAGAAGGAATAAGCAGGCAGTAGGTTTTAGAGACAGAAACAAAAAATAAAAGTTAAAATGTGCACTCGATGTTTTTTATGTCCTGCCCATACTTTTCATTTAAAGTCTTGACTCATCAAACATTTAAAAATGACAAGCATTAAAGCAGTGGAGGGTTTAACAAAGGCAGCAAACCAAAGCAGAACACCTGCAGCTTATGACTCACTAGAAGTTATAGTACAAGGCATGGGTCAGTGTACGTACCAGATCTGCTCGGGGCCCTGCCCTTTCATATGACATCATTATACTACGGCCACGCCACTCGGACAAATCATATTGCACCTGTTTCTTAAGAATCAAGTCTCTTCCGGAGTCTTAACATATTATTGTCCATATTTGCTATTATTATCAGCGATCTAATGCAACCAAAAAAAAAAAAAAACAATCATTCTCAGTCTTGAAGGAAGCTCTTCCTTCTAAGACAGACTGAGCTCTACCATTTAACAAAGTGACAAAAAAGTCTCAGCTTAGTTTTATTTTTTTATTATGATCCAGGGGCAGGGAAGGACAAATGGAACATCCTAAAAAAGGACTTTAGTACAGATTTTAGACCAAGAAAACAACAGTTATTCTACTTGTACGTAGAAAATGAGTGCTTGTGGTTGACGCAACGTTAAGTTATGTAGCTTAATACGCATGGCTACCTGACCGAGCTGAAACAGCCTAACCTGTTAGTTTCCTTGTTCATCATAAACATATTTTTCCTGTTTTAAAACTTCATCGGTCATTAGACACGCTAGCGCTACAGATAATCCCGATTTGGCACACAGTCGCCGCATTGTGTTATTAACGTTGTCTGGGCAGCCACAATGTTTTACGTTATGTGGCAACGTTCAGCCGATCGTATAGCATAAAGTCACGACAAAATGCATGACGAAGTTGCTGCTGCAAGTTCATTCAGGAGGAGCATGTATTGCAAATCAATGACTGGATGCAATCAGCTGGTTTTCCTGACAGGAACTTTTATCAAATGTCATTGCACTGGCATGTGTTCTCCATTGTTGCTATATAAATAAAGTCAATTAAATTGAATTACATAAAGGGGAAATGTAATTCACTCACATTCTGTGTGAACACACCATTACTGGATTCTTTTGGTCACCTGGATGAAAGAAAGCTCACTTTTCCCTTGCTTACAAGGCATTTATACACCCCTATCATAACACTTACCTACAATCATTGTCTTGCAATCAGAAGCACTCTTCATTAGATAACTCTGTTTTACAACTACAGTTGGTCAAAGAGAACTAACTACTTGGTGAAGTAATCAATGGCAGGCTAACTAACCAGCGAAATTGAGAAATTACCTTTTTAAATTTACCTTACTCTACGAGGGGCCAAATAGCAAAAAATAAACCGTTATTGCTCTGTGTAATTATTCAACTGGCATTTTGTTAATATATTTGCTGAGGTATCAAAATAGTTCAGAAATATGTTAGCAGCATTTTGAGCGTTTTCTGCAGCACCGTAGGACCATATCATTTCTACTTAAGGTTACCACCAATATTTATTATTGGCCCTAACATCTAATTTTTAAAAAAAATTTTCATTAATTAATCCTTTTAAACATCTCAGCCCATTAACAGCAGCGATATATCAGGGCTCCTAACCTTATCAGCATGTCAACAGCTGCTCTGTCTGCTCTCACACTGAATTTTAATGGAAACACTAGTACAAGGGCTGAGACAAATGACGTCTAGGGCGGTTGTTTTCTTCTCACTGAGACGTGTTTGGACAGAAGGAGTCAAGGTCGAGCATAAAGAGGGGCAGTAGCATGCTTTGCATAAGAGCAACAAGAAACAAACAAGGTACCAAGAAGCTGCAGTTAATTAGAACAGGAGCACCTGTGTGTAACCATCGGCTCTGGATCTTGGCCTCTATCAAGGCGTCACCGTCTTTGCTTTTGTGCTGTGAGGAATCACCTTCTTAGAAATGTCATAAGTGTCTGATGAGTACTTGTGTCGGAGCGAGATAAGCCTCAACAATGCACACTCAAAACGGTAATTAATGCCTCCACACGGTCGAGTGTAGGGTGAAATCTTTGAAACTCCAAAGGCCTGTGATGTGTGAAAGGTGGAGTTTGGTGCAGGGCTGGAAAACATCTTACAGAAAAAAATAAATAACTAAAAACTAGCCCAATTATGATAACTCTGCAGAAAACGTGGCAGGAATATGAGCAGGGAATGCTCAAGAAATGATAGATCATATTAGAGACAGATAGGAGTATTCTGACTGAGAAAGTTGGCATGCAGCGGGGAGTGTGGGATCAAACAGACCACTCACTGATTCACTGCGAAACCTTCACATATATGATTTGTGGCTGACAGTGAGAAAGTAAACCTCAGGCATATCCATCGCACATTAGGAGGTCAAACCATACTGGCTGAAGAAATACAGAGTAAAACAACTTTTATTTTCATCTTAGTTCAGTTGATACACAAGAAATCTAATCTTTAGGTAATCTGAAAGAAAAGCAGACCTGATTTTCAATGGAAATATATAATAAAAATCAGTGCTGTAAGAAACACAGATTCAAATTAGAGAAATGCTAGCATACAATACAAGCAGGTTAAAAAAATAACCATCTACGGAAGTTCATCCAGGCTTTTAATCCCATCTGCCATGGCCCCTAAAAGTGTTGGAATGGAATCCCTTTGCAAGACTTTGGCACATGGTTTACATATCTACAATATAGGAAACAGAAGGGAAGATTTAAGATGCAAAACCACGCATTTTTGACTTTTCTTTATGAAACTACAGATGTAAATTTCAAATGTAAGTATTTGTGGGGCTTCTCTCAATATTTTACACAGTATTTAATGTTGTCATCATCTATAAATTTAGAACCCTGCCACAAGGGCACATGTGTAATACATTTTAATATTGGATTTATTTAAAACACAAGCACGTAGACTTTATTTCATGCATAATTTACTTTTTTTTTGTGCAGATTAACTACAATGAGGCCTGCTAATCTGTCACAAGCATGAGAGCTCCTTCTCTGCTTTCTTGTTATATGATTTTCTTTCCTCTTCATATGTGGACTCCTTTCTCTGTGCTCCTGTCAACTTTTGTTACATTAAGGGTGGAATCAACCTGAGAAAGTAAACTGCCTGTAATTAGCTACATTTCAGGAAATCCTCTCTTGAGACGGTAATGTTTTCTTCATCGTTTACCTTAGCAAAGCATCTCCAGGCTAAAAGCTGTTTGCTTTTTTGAAGAGTTGAAATTTTACTTCATAGGCAGCAGCCATCTCTTTCATCAAATAACAACTTTACAAACACTATAATGGACGTAAAATAAAAAATGCTTAACAATACCTGCAAACTAATTAGAAATAAAACTACTGTTTACTCAAGCTTGTTTAAGAGCAAATTGCTATTGCTTCCAAAACATATTCATGTTTAACCAATTATTTAATCATGACTTAACAAAACTAGTTTTTAACACCAATTCGTGAGTCTGCCAATGGCTAATTAGCCGTAACAAGGGCCATAGAGTTGTTGGCGGATTACACTTCTGCAAACGTACAAATCAAATGTAGCTTGCGTCTGGTCATGAACCAGTTTTGCAGGTGTGCTTCTGCAAAGTCGGTCTGGAATTTCTAGGGACGCACAGCAGTTTCCCGCCAAAGCGCTAGGGGGAGCCAATTCGAGAACTTGCGAGAACTTTGGCAGATGGTCACGAGAACTTTGGCGGCGCTGGCGAGATTCTTCATTTTCCAAAACATGTATGAGGCATTGTATAAGTGGTTGTACTTCTGAACCTCCTCGATTAACCTTTCGTTGTCCATTGTAGTTGTTCCTCAGTTTTTAAAAATGGCGCACCCCGGCACCAAATCGAGAAGGACGACCACACAGACAGCCGGAAAGGCATACCAAGGACCAGTCACAGCTACTTTTGTCTGTGCACACCCGCTTGAGATATGCTTGTGTTTGCGACCGTCCGACGCGTAGTCAGGATTTTTCTGAGGTGCGCGACGACGGTTGCAGAGCCTCTGCATGGGGGGCGTGGTCGCTCACAGAGACAGATTTGACAATTGCAGAGGCTTTGCGTCAGAAACATAAATTGGCCTTTAGGAGAGTTCTCCATATTATAATTCTGTTTTTACCCGGCTGAAACATGTTAAATTTAGTCTAAAACCTCTTTCAATCACATTCAGTTTACTCCTATGTAAAGTTTATAGATGCTGACATTTTTTTTTACATGATTAAAGACCAGTGGAATATTTTCTACTAATATAATAGGTGTTAAGAGGATGTAGCCTAAAAATACCTGTTTACATTTGCATTTATTCTGTGTATGTATTATCTATACTGCCTGTAACAAATCAACTGTTTTATCCATCTTTACTATCATTACTTAATGCTAGTTAGAGGCAGAGAGAATGATGTGATATATCAGATCTGCTGTCCATTATCCTGTGATTTAGTATGTTTTACTGATGTCCATGGCAGTTCTAGCATGAGTGGCTAACTATTTAAGCTCTGTATGTTGCCATTGCTCTTTAAAATGTTGCCCATTTTCACCAACAGTTGTCAGTGTTACTACCCGATCCGTACCATCAGCTCATTTGTGCATGTGCAACCACATATACATCCAGGTTGCCCTCAATTTTAATTTGTAAAAAAGTTACCTATATTAAATTTTTCCCTACTTAAATATAGTAAGCATACTAAATTATAATATGTTAAAAGTTAATAATGTTTATTCTGAGAAAATAAATGCATTAAAAAAAGTTACTGTTTTATCCCTTGTCTGAACCGGAAATGGAATCCTACGCTACTTCCAGGAGCAAACTTTTTCGGCTTTGGATTTAAACATAAATCTAGTCTTTTTGAGTTTAATTTTTTCCTTTTGAAAATCTAAGAAATAAATAACTAAAATGCAGATAAAAATAGATTAATCATATGTTGCCGGACTACTGACTACTAAATGTCCGATAAAGACGTCAGACAAACTGTTTAACGGAGAGAAGTGTAAAAAGCATCAAATTGTTTCAGAAAAGTCATAAAAAATATTTTAAGGATTTGTTTTATCATTCTTTAGTGATTTAGGAATAGAAATAAGTACTTTTAGTACCATGATTACGGTACATTATTTATGGCGACCTGGATGAATATCTGCTTGCACATGTGCAGATTATCTAATGTTATGGATAGCGCTTCCGGTATGGATCGGGTAGTGACAGTAAGAACTCTCTTACCTATCCGGCTTTGGCTGCAACTCCATAGGTGGGATTTCCTAAAAAGTAGCCAATCACAGGCAGTTCACTCAATAAAAAGGTGCCATGAGTGCACAAAAACAGGTCCAGAGGTGGGTACTGTAGGAGAGAATCTTCAGGGGAATAAAACGCAAGAGCACAGAGCAGCAGCACTCATGTTTGTGACATATATGGGATGCTCATGCTGCTGTATCCACATGGTAGAACGTTAAAAAATATGTGTGCGTTTTAAATAAAACTGCTTGTCATGGGTGCACTTCTGTTGTAGCTCCATCCTTATCTTAACAACCAGTCAATTATTTGAGGGCTTCTATAATATAAAAATTACCAAGTAATTTTGTTGCAGGTTGTAGAAATTTGTTGAAACATTTTCACCTCTAAAATACATTTTCCTCAATCTTAAGTTATCGTCCTTCCTCTCTGCAATCTTAAATCCAGATTTAGCTCAGTTCTGCATACTGCCAACCGTTATTTCACGCTTTTATACAAATACACCACCATGGCTAAAGGCAATGCTGAAAGATTAAGCAAAACTTGTCTGGACTGAAAATTATTATTACTAGGACGCAAAATAAGGAAATGAATGGGAACAGCTCTACCTTATTTAAAAAAAAAAAAAAAAAAAAAAGCCAAATTAGAGATAATTAGTTGATTTTATAACAGGTCTTAAAGATAATGATCCTTTCAAGTCTCTTTGTCTAAAATACAGTTAAAATATACAAAGAAGTCAAAATACGTCCAGATTTTCCACAATACACAATAAATGTACAAATGCGGCAAAGAAACGGTGTTCTTTCAGCATCAGATTTTAAAAACCATGATAGCCACTGCCATTGAAATATAGTCTAAAGTATGATGTCAAAATAAGATCTGTTCCATATTACTTTCATGTGTCAACAGACTAGTAAAAGAGGGAAAAGTTTTATTTTATCAAGCGGTTTCAAGTGTTTGGAAACTTAGCCAAGACAGCGTTCACTTCCCTTAGGATGGTACCAACAGAGAAATTGGCATCAAAGCTTGTTTAGATCAAACTAAATCTGTAATGTGTTAACAAACCTAACTTCTACTAAATACAGAGAACAGATTCCCTCAAATGGACCAACACACTCACACACAGCACCAGTCCAGCCACTTGTGGTGTGCTGCTTGTCGTCTGGGAAGCTTTGAAAATGTGTCACAGAGAACAGATTAATCATCTCTGCTTTTATCATTCCATGAAGTATTCCCATTGTTCCAGTGGTGCCCTGTCACTTTATCGTGGAAGGCTCAGCTCAGTACGGTGATCTGAAAGGCTTCGGATGAGTAGCTCTAAAGTGATTGGGTCTAAGAGCGTTGGCCTGTGGTAGACGGGGTGGAGAGGAGGTGATAGGCAGCAGAACGAGAGGACCACAGACCCACTCAGTGGCCTTATAATGGTGGTACTGATCCTTAAAATGCAAATTCTTAATTATGATACTGACAAATACATAAATTAAGAAATACATTTTGGCTACTTCTTCATTTTGGCTGCTTTCATACAGTGAGTATGACATCACTCACTGTATGAAAGCAGTTTTAATTATAGTTTTGGTAACAATTTACAGGTGAGGGAAGATTATTACGTCACCAGGTCTTGATATTCTCGCATAAAAATAATAGAAATAAATCTAAAATTTACTTTAAGAGACCAAATTAAAGCCTGGTGACAAAGCCCGCCCTCACCTAGGAATTAAACCAAAAGTATCACTAAAACTGCTCTCACACGCCAAGTGCTGTCATAATTTCTGTTCTTAAAGAATTAAACAAAACTGTTTATCGGCAGGCCACAAAAAAAAAAAAACAGAACCAGTAAAAAATTTTTTTCTTTTTTTTAAACGGCCTGATTTTAAAATTACTAGTATCTGAATACTGAAAACTCCAGTATTGACGGTAAATAATGATAGGAGAGCACTTTAAATTCTATGTTTCATCCCATCTTAAACGCCATTTCCAGAAGCCTTACAGCCTCAATATGATGCCCTTAATCCTTCTTGAATTCCAATAGACTCTAAGTAAATTAGCTGCAACAAAAAGACTATTTACCTGCAAAAAATGTGTAATAATCTTTAACTCAATAATACCATTAAAAAGATCTGCATAGCATCAGTTTCACCATCTAATGTTACAGAACAAACCTCAATTACTTTTAATGCTCTTATTGATTTGACCTGCATATATCCTTGAAACACAAATAACAGATGAAAATCATATTTGTTATACTTTCTGAAAGCATGTAAAGGGCAAAAATGAAATGGAGGTTCTCCTGAGAGCCATTGGAAGATTTATTTGACATCGGAGTTGTTTACTAGGGACTGAAAGGGGTGGTTGTAAGAGTATTGATCTTCGTCTAATGTCTTAAATGTTAGGAGCAATTTTTCCATTTGCACAATGGTCCATAAGCATCAAGGTTAAAGAGAACAGGTTGACAAACCGAATGGAAAAACTTTGAAAGAAATGTCGAGGAAATTCAGGTCAGTTTTGTAAGATATTGCTTCTATACTAATGAGGCTTCCCCACACGGTGTGAGAAGGTCTTTGACTTTTTTTTAACAATGCCTGGTGAAGAATACATCAGGTAGAAGCCAGAGGGGAAAAGAGAGATGGGTTATCAGGGGAGTATGGGGATGCATCAGAATCAGGTCAAAAGAGTATTTCAGGGGATTACTGAGACAGCCAGAACTGCTTGGAAAGGAAATGGAATATCTCAAGACGGGGGAAAAAATGTGAAGGCCACAAAGAAAGAGCGACAAATAATGAAGGATGAAGAGATTGATAGAGTAAATGGGAGCGCTGGCAAGCTCCAGAGCCAAAGAAATTAGCCACCCTGATGTGTTCACATCGTTTTACTTTCTGTGCAATAATGGAAAAAGGGCAGAGAACCATTTAGAAAATGGACCATGGTCTTGCCTGATCACATCCAGAGCTGGAAAATCCATTGATGATCAGCACAGAGTGGAACGAATACACAATGAAAATCACACTGTGAAATTCCCCTAAATCTAGTCCTAATATCCTAAAAATAAGCAACATTGAGAATATTTCTAATGCCATTTTTTTAGAATGGCTGAAGCTCCTGATCGGACTTAAGAAGCACAGAAAACTCCTTACATTATTATACCAGATAATCATTCTATATCAGGGTGTATGGAGCCGCCCCTCCCCAACCTGTTGCAGCACGCTGACCGTTAGCTGACTGGAAACTAAACTAAACTACTGCATTCATTTCCTCATTAACAGTAAAGACAAACACAACTTAAAAGAAATATATTAACTCGGGAAACACAAAACAAACCAAAGCAGCATGAAACTCTGTTTATACCGTTTTAGCTAAATAAGTTTTCTCCAAAGGAAGTCGACCAAAAAAACAAAAAAAAAAAACAATCAGCAAATTATTTACAGGTGTGCTGACCTAAACGCCTTTAAATTCTGTGTCTGTATGAACACAACAACACGCCGTAGTCTCTTTATTTGAGATTCTTATGTATTCGCCTCATGTATAATGACATTAAAGATCTTAACATTAAATATCTTCCAGATCATCATTTTTAACTATTGTTAGAGTCTTTTTATTGCTATTAGCTGATAATTGCATGCGTTTGCAGAATTATTAATGGATCCAGCAGCCATGCATATAAAAGCAAATGCAGAGACGCCCCAACCGTTCCCCATCTATTTTTGACGTCTTATTAGATTTGCTTATAAGTTTTTCTTCTTGTTTAACAAGAAAAATGTTATCATTGCTTCATTTTTTATAGATATATAGATAGAAATGGCTAAATCACCCTCAGTCTAAAACAGACCAGACCAATCACAGCGCGGGAGGCAGACCCATAATGCAACAGCTCCTTTCTGTAACAGCTGAGATTGTGGCTACGACAGAGCATCTTTATTATGTCCCCAAAAACCCGTATATTTCTTTAAAACTTCCAACAACTGGCTGCCGTAGGAGCTTTTCTTCAAAAGATGTGTTTGCATCACATCTGTAGTTTGTTGAACATTTTTATCCTATCAGCACTGACTCTTTGGAATCTGGTTCAATCAGCTCCTGTCCAGACTAATATGTTGAAACCAATATCAGCCTAATAGAAATTGAGCCCCCAAAATAAAGTCTGCAACACATAAAATCTGCAACCCATATCGGGGATCAATTAGAATGATAACAAAATAATTGGTAATGGCATCAGTCTTAAAAAGAAACTATCGGTTGATCTCTAAAAAACAGACTGTGAAAACGGCATGACTGTGTCCAAATACTTTAAGTGAACCAAACCTAAGGAAGGTGAAAGTTTTTTTTCTAAATCATGGATAATCAAACCCCAGAAAATGCAGGCATTGATCCACTCTTGTAATTCTTTTCAATATTTGACCTGTCAATCACTGTATAGGAAAAATCTAGGGAAAATGTACCAATGGCCAAGTTAATTTGTTGATCATTAGTGACAAGGCGTTTGAAGAACATCTAATGCTGTGACTTAGTAAAAAAATAGAAACTATAGGATTTATGAACTGTTATTTAAACTGTTTTAAGCCGTGCAGAAGAGATGATTATACAGGTGCTCCATAAAGGTGGCCAACTGGTGCAAATTTGATACAAACGCGACCATCCTGCAGACACATCCATCCATCCATTATCTAACACGCTTAATCCCAAATGGGGCCGTGAGTGGTGCTGGTGCCTATCTCCAGCTTCCTGCAGACACATGAATGATTTTAACTACAAGTCTAACAAAACCTAGAGGCTGACTTGCCACTAGGGGGAGTCGACTAAAGAGTCAGAGCGGTCAAGAATCTCAGCAAATTCAAACATCCTAATATAAGCTACATTAATAAGCTCATATTTTATAAATTTGCGAAACATAGTTACTAAGTGTTTAAAAAACAAAATAATAAAAACTAAAAACATACCTTCCTCTTCTTCAACTTTCTTCAGGGCATCTAACCGATGTCTTTCCTGTAGATTTGTTCCCACCGGACTGGATGGTTGAATCCCCTTTGTGGTCTGGTCCACTTCTGTTTTCTTAGAGTGAATTTGCAGCATTGTATTTTTCCAAAGGTTTTATCATTATTATTATTATTATTATTATTATTATTATTATGATGACTAGCAGCATTTTGCTTTTTAAATCTGTCAATTTACTGTGAATGCAGCTTTTTTATCCAATGGCGGTTTTTTTTCTGTTTTTGTCTGTTTGTGTGTTTTGGAGTTTGTATCATTCATGTCTGCAACCCATTTAGGTGTTTTCCCCGTATGTGCACCTGTCAGCCCCCACTATCCCAACTTTGTGTAGCATCTGTGAATTACAATGCTCTAATGCTAGAAAAGTCTATTATAAATAGCTCGATTTGGCATGAAATCCCCTCTCAGTACGGATCACAATTTGAACACTGCCTACATCCATTCGCCGAGATCTAGGCAAGAAAATAAATAATCTGGTCTTTGCGTGACAAGACTCGCTCTTGTGCCCAGATGCTTTAGGATGGACAGACATGTGGAGCATGTCCTGCTGCCACATCAGAAAAAGGGGGAGGATTATGATGTTGCATCGATTCCTGTGTGGAAGATGGGCCCAAGGTGCATGAAGCTGTGATGGGGAAGGGATGTTGGATCGATTTGTTTCAGGGTGTCAGACAAAAGCATGGGATTATGGATGTTTGTATGAACAGAAGGGACATGGCAACGCATGGATAGTAAGACAGCCAGGGTGAGAAATAAAGACAGAGTGGGAAGAAAAAGAAAAATCAGAGAGCAACAGCTAAATGGGAAGTGACTCACACCTAGAAAGTCCAAGGATATGGAAGTCTTCACACATCATGAAAATGTCAATTTTAATAGCACAGATGTAATGTCATGTTAAAACTACTTAAAGCATGGAGTTGCACAACAAGATAGTAACGAAATGCCGCTTAAAGTAAAGCTTAGTCATATGTGTGAAAGCAGAACAACAGCTTTCCATTAAAATGCTTTAACTGCACATTCACTGTTAAAATGAAAGGAAAACGTTAATGCAAATACTGTACGAGGTACAGGAAGTATTTAACATGAGCGCCCATTGCACCTGCTCCAGCTGGGAAGCCAAGAGTCACTTTGAAGCGGAAAACAGGTTTTTAGCACAAATGCAGAACAATGTCGAACAGATGGCGTCTTTACAGCCTAAAAAACAGCCCTAAAGCCCGCGTCTTGGAGGAACATCAACTAATCCAAATCAAATCCGGTCGGGTATCCTCTAATACTTCATCACTCACGGCGACTATCCTGTTAATCACCTGAATACACAAATCCTCGGTTTTTATGCTTCACCGGCTAGATATTATCTAGCAACTGTCATTTCCCAAAGAAGGATTTAACTTCACAGAAACCACATTAGCAAAGAAACATAAGTAATCATGTAGGTTTTGCTTTAAGAACAAAAAAATCTATGTATTTTTATGGCTATCTCTGATTATTTGAGTTGAAGGGCCTAAAGAATTAGGTTTTCTGAATTTTAAAACTAGATGTTTTTATATTTCCATAGTGTAGATTGTGGTCCCTTTAGTATATGCCTTCAAGAAACAATCAAATTTATCCACAAAAGAAACAATTATATTGACCAAATAGGACAACATTTTGACTTCTACTAGTAAACTGAAAAACAGATTTTCTATGTGGGGAAAAAAATTTTATTATTGTATGCCAGAGAGAGGAATTTATTTGTACAAGGGTAAGAGTCAGGAGAGTGTTGAAAGATTTTCCATCTATGGCAGATAGACAGGAAGACGAACAGGATGCCAAGACACCAGCAATGCTAACACGATAACAATAAAAAACTTCTGGTAACTGACTTGTCTTACATTTAGTCTGCTAGGTTTTCCACGAATAAGCTTTTATCTTATAAAGACGAGGGACGATTTTGTTATTTAATGGAAATGATTATTTTATTATTTAAAGGATATTTATCTAAAGGATAGAAAAATGAAAAAAGGAACCCAATTCTTGTTCATAATCCCAAAAGGTATATTTCTGGTACATAATTAATACTAATGCTCACTAGATGGATGACTTATCTACAGTGAAATGCTCTGAGGAGCTTTTCTGTAGATGACATCTTGGTTTTTTTCTAAAAGTTATTACATTTTCTTAGCAGTTTCACATGGCAATAAAGCCTAAATTTAATGTAAGAAGGTTGTAAGATTGAAAGGTAAAGTCCAAAAATATGCCATCAATGTCTCATACGCTACAAAAACTAAGAAGACTGTACACTGCAAGTGAAACTAAATATACTCCAATAGAGAATTTGATTGAATTTGATTTTTCACATTTTATCCCCAAAATAATTTGATGAAGGCTTTTTTCATTGCACTATACACAATACCTTCATAAATAAAAGTGAGAAAAATTAAAATATTAAACATGTTATTTTTTATTCAGAAGAAAAAAAAATCTTTACATTAACATTCATGTCCCACTCTTTTCAGTCCGTAATAACATAAATCACTCCTCACCCCCCCACCATGGACTGTTCTCCCTGCTGCCCTCTGGGAAGAGACATCGAAGCATTGGATGAAATGTTTTGTAAAATGGGTTATTTTATTGTACTCCATCCATCCATCCATCCATCTTCCTCCGCTTATCCCGGGTCGGGTCGCGGGGGCAGCAGCTTAAGAAGGGAGGCCCAGACTTCCCTCTCCCCAGCCACTTCTTCCAGCTCTTCAGGAGGAACCCCAAGGCGTTCCCAGGCCAGCCGAGAAACATAGTCTCTCCAGCGTGTCCTGGGTCTTCCCCGGGGCCTCCCCCCGGTGGGACGTGCCTGGAACACCTCACCAGGGAGGCGTCCAGGAGGCATCCTAAACAGATGGCCAAGCCACCTCAACTGGCTCCTCTCGACGTGGAGGAGCAGCGGCTCTACGTCCCTCTAAGTCTCTCTAAGTCCCTCCCGGATGACCGAGCTTCTCACCCTATCTCTAAGGGAGAGCCCAGCCACCCTACGGAGGAAACCCATTTCGGCCGCTTGTATCCGCGATCTCGTTCTTTCGGTCATGACCCAGAGTTCATGACCATAGATGAGGGTAGGAACGTAGATCGACCGGTAAATCGAGAGCTTCGCTTTTTGACTCAGCTTTCTCTTCACCATGACGGACCGGTACAGCGCCCGCTTCACGGCAGACGCTGCACCAATCCACCTGTCGATCTCCCGCTCCCTTCTTCTCTCATTCGTGAACAAGATGCCAAGATACTTAAACTCCTCCACTTGGGGCAGGACTCGGATTTGGAGGCACTGATCCCCGTCCCGGCCGCTTCACACTCGGCTGCGAACCGATCCAGCGAGAGCTGCAGATCACGACCTGATGAAGCCAATAGGACCACATCATCTGCAAAAAGCAGAGACGCAATGCTAAGGCCACCAAAACGGATCCCCTCAACACCTTGGCTGCGCCTAGAAATTCTGTCCATGAAGGTAATGAACAGAATCCTTGACAAAGGGCAGCCCTGGCGGAGTCCAACTCTCACCGGAAACAAGCACGAACTTACTGCCGGCAATGCGGACCAGACTCTGACACCGGTCATACAAGGACCTGACAAACCGTATCAAAGGGCCCGGCACCCCGGACTCCCGGAGAACCCCCCACAGGGCCCCCCGAGGGACACGGTCGAACGCCTTCTCCAAGTCCACAGAGCACATGTAGACTGGTTGGGCGAACTCCCATGCACCCTCCAGGACCCTGCTGAGGGTGTAGAGCTGGTCCAGCGTTCCACGACCAGGACGGAAACCACACTGCTCTTCCTGAATCCGAGTCAATCCGTTCGACTATCCGACGGACCCTCCTCTCCAGCACCCCCGAATAGACCTTGCCGGGGAGGCTTAAGAGTGTGACTCCCCTGTAATTGGAGCACACCCTCTGGTCCCCCTTTTTGAATAGGGGGACCACCACCCCAGTCTGCCAATCCAGGGGGACTGCCCCCGATGTCCATGCAATGTTGAAGAGTCGGGTCAGCCAACACAACCCTACAACATCCAGGACCTTGAGGAACTCCGGGCGGATCTCATCCACCACCGGGGCCCTGCCACCGAGGAGCTTTTTAACCACCTCGGCGACCTCTACCACAGAGATTGGAGAGCCAAGTCCAGAGTCCCCAGGCCCAGCTTCCTCAATGGAAGACGTGTTGGTGGGATTGAGGAGGTCTTCGAAGTATTCCGCCCACCGACCCACAACGTCCCGAGTCGAGGTCAGCAGCACACCATCCCCACTATAAACAGTGTTTGTGCTGCACCGCTTCCCCCTCCTGAGACGCCGGATGGCGGACCAGAATCGCTTCGGAGCCGTGCGGAAGTCTTTCTCCATGGCCTCTCCAAACTCCTCCCTCACCCGAGTTTTTGCCTCAGCAACCATCCGAACTGCATACCGCTTCGCCCGCCGGTACCCATCAGCTGATTCCGGAGTCCCACAGGCCAAAAATAGGCCTCCTTCTTCAACCTGACAGCATCCCTCACCGGAGGTGTCCACCAACGGGTTCGAGGGTTGCCGCCACGACAGGCACCGACAACCTTGCAGCCGCAGCTCAGATAAGCCGCCTCGACAATGGAGGAACGGAACATGGTCCACTCGGACTCAATGTCCCCCACCTGCCCCTGGATGTGTTCGAAGTTCTGCCGGAGATGGGAGTTAAAGCTCCGCCTAACAGGGGACTCCACCAGACGTTCCCAGCAGACCCTCACAACACGTTTGGGCCTGCCAGGTCTGACCGGCATCCTCCCCCACCACCGGAGCCAACTCACCACCAGGTAGTGGTCAGTGGAAAGCTCAGCACCTCTCTTCACCCGAGTGTCTAAGACATACGGCCGCAAGTCCGATTAAAAGATGACAAAGTCGATCATCGAACTGTGGCCTAGGGTGTCCTGGTGCCATGTGCACATATGGACACCCTTATGCTTGAACATGGTGTTTGTTATGGACAATCCATGACGAGCACAGAAGTCCAACAGCAGAACACCACTCGAGTTCAGATCAGGGCAGCCATTCCTCCCAACCACGCCCCTCCAGGTCTCACTGTCATTGCCCACGTGAGCGTTGAAGTCTCCCAGTAGAACAAGGGAGTCCCCAGGAGGGGCACCCTCCAGTACCCCCTCTAAGGACTCCAAGAAGGGCGGGGAATCTGAACTGTTGTTCGGCCCGTAAGCACACAGACAACAGTCAGAACCCGTCCCCCCACCCGTAGGCGGAGGGAGGCTACCCTCTCGTTCACCGGGGTAAACCCCAACGTACAGGCGCCGAGATGGGGGGCAACAAGTATGCCCACTCCTGCACGGTGCCTCTCACCGTGGGCAACTCCAGAGTGGAAGTATGTCCAGCCCCTCTCAAGGAGACTGGTTCCAGAACCAGAACCATGCGTGGGGTGAGACCGACTATTTCTAGCCGGAACCTCTCAGCCTCACACACTAGCTCCGGCTCTTTCCCCACCAGCGAGGTGACATTCCACGTCCCAAGAGCCAGCTTCTGCAGCCGAGGATTGGACCACCAGGGTCCCCTCCCCCGGCCGCCACCCAACACACATTGCACCCCACCCCTATGGCCCCTCTCACGGGTGGTGGGGCAATGTAAGGGGGGACCCATGTTTCCTCTTCGGGCTGAGCCCAGCCGGGCCCCATGGGTAAAAGCCCGGCCACCAGGCGCTCGCCATCCAGGCCTGGCTCCAGAGTGGGGCCCCGGTGACCCGCGCCCGGGCGAGGGAAAGTTGAATCCAAATTTTTTGTTCATCATAGGGGTCTTTTATTTTATTGTACTTTATATTTTATTATTATAAAAAAAATCTGAAATGTTAGAACTGTAAATATACAGTCATATGTTTATATTACTTTTTATATTACTGTTTTTATATATTTTTACTGTTTTTCAAGGCTGCACTTTAAAAAAAATGAAATTGTCTAAGTAAAGAGCTGTTCTTAATGAAATTTCTTTTTGTTTTACACTTGTGTAAACAAAATGACAAATAAATCTAAATAAATAAGTCTAAGTTTGTAAGTCTTTGAAAGGCCCCAGTTGCTCGCTTCCAATTAGCGTTAGCTTGTGACCATAGCGCAGCTTCCGCTCTCACAAAACCCTGTTACATAAAGGGATCAAGAGCAGGACATATGCTCTGGCGTCTCCTCTGCTCCTGCTGCTGACCCTAAACCCCCACAGCCAAAACCAGAGGATGACAGATGATGTGGAAACACACACACGAAAAAAAAAAAAGAGCATATGATCGCAGGAAAAAAAAGTCATAAAAAGAGGTCCAGAAATGGCTCTACTGTCACCTTCTTTTAGTGCTTTAGCATGAAAGTGAATATGTTTCACATATTTAAAAAAACAACAACATCCATCATCTATCACTGCTTGTCCTTGCAGGGTCGTTAGGGGGGTGGGTCTGTGTCAAGGGATAATTGGGCATGACGCATCTGTTCAGCAGGGACTGCTACTGGAACGTTAGGAGAGGTTTCTGAATGAACCCCCTATAATGAGAAAGGTAAATCAAATGGGACGGTTGAAAACACTCCTCAGTGTGGAAGTTGTTACTCCTAGAAGAAGACCCAAATGTCAGCTGTTTTCCCCATCAGTAAAGAGTTCAAAGTTAAATAATAGGAAATTAAAAGGTGAGCAGTATTTTTTATTCAATTTATTTTTTATAGCATATAGAGATATATATTTAGTTTACTTTCGCAGATACCAGGAAGGAAGACTTAGAGGAATGAAGTAAATTGATCAATTTTATTCTTCCCAGATGGTTGGGATTAAAAATGAATGATCCCCGACTACAACAAGGATGGGAAAATATGTTCTGGTTGCAATCTTCATAAGCTTTGTTGTTAAAGCTGTTGCAGAAAAATCAAAAATCAGTCCCCATCTCTTTGAGCAGTTAAAAGCTTTAAAAAATAGAGGATATAAAATTGGCCGCAAAATCCTGATTCCTACATCTATAAGCTGAATATAGAGGGGATTGGGAAGCGTAATAATTTACCCATGGAGGTGCTCTTCATATATATATATATTTTTTTTAAAAAACTGGGTTTCTAATGTCTCTTCAGTGCAACAGAAAAAGCGACTTGCTGATCCTCCCTGTCTGAGTCATCTACAGAGCTCCACTTTCTCCACAAGCCTTCCTGATTTTTGTTTCCCATCTTGCCAGGAAGTGTTCTTTGAATTTATGCAAAATTCCTTCAAGTGAAGAGAAAGTAAATTAGAGAGCAGAGGAAGGAAGAGGACAGAAAGTCCCTCCTGATGAGTCCTGGATCCACACCAGTCAGGCACCGTCCCAAATCAACATCTGTTCTCACTCTCCTCTCAACTGTTTCACACCCTTGTTCACATCAGCTCATGTTCCTTTGTATTATTCTTGAGTTTTTCTTCATTTCCATCTGCTGCCCTGTCTTATTTTATCTCATTTGTTTCAATCAAACCTCAAAATCTGTGCTGCATGAAGAGTTTGTCCAAACAACAGTGTAGCTGTGATGACAAATGCTGCCTCTGAACCTAACTGCAAGCTGAGGCAAACAAACAGAGATTTTAACAAGGAATTGAGACCCTGTCACCTTTAGCTTTAGCAGCGGGGTGTATGAATCTTGCTGGGAAGACAGATATTCTTGATCAGACCGGAGGTGTGGGTCATTTATGCGTCTGGAAACAGAGCTTTCTGCTTCAGTTCTGGCTCTGGAGAGTCACACAGGTTGGCTGCACAACATCACATCTTGCAGTGGAGTAAATGGTAAATACTAAGATGCTGACACCAGTCCTGAGATATAGATATATATATATATATATATATATATATATATATATATATATATATATATATATATATATATATATATATATATATATATATATATATATATATATATATAGCTATTTAACAGTCCCTTTCTGTTCCTACCCTCAACTGTTATGATATCTGGAAAGTGCAATGTATTTCAGTATTTTATTTTTTAGAATACGACTTGGAATTATGGGTAATCCAGAGCGTAGATTAAATCCATAACCGTTACGTACAATGTGTTAGCGACAATGGATACCAAAAAGGGGTACTTAAGCGGATTCCAGAAAAGAAAACGGAAAGAAGAGCTGCTGGAAGAACAGAAAAAAACTTCCCAAAATACCTTCTTTCAAAGAACCGAAGAGGGAGAGGTGGCAATGCTGCTACAGTGAGTAAAGACTGTGACCAGAAGATGAATGGAGAGAGCGTGGGTGAGGAGGGGGTCTGTAAAACTCAAGGTAGCCCGATAAGACTCATTTTACAGCAGAATATACTGAAGTATATCCAGGTCTTCTGAAGGTGAAGAATGATGAAATGATTAAGTGGTCATGTATGGGGCACATGTTGGGTCGGTTGGCGACGGCGGGGGGGTTGTTGTACTTCATATGGGGCCCACCCAGATAATGTTGCTTACGGGCCTATTGTTGTGTCGTTACGCCATTGATCTGGATCATGACCGACAGAACGAGATCCCGGATACAAGTGGCTGAAATTAGCTTTCTCCGCAGGGTGGTCCTTAGATATCAGGTGAGGAGCTCAGTCATTCAGGTGAGGCTCAGAATAGAGCCACTTCTCCTCCAGATAGAAAGGAGTAAAATGAGATGGCTCGGAAAGCTTTTAGGATGCCCCCTGGACGGCTGGAGGAGACCCAGGGACGACCCATGAGACGACGGAGGAACTATGTCTCTTGGCTGGCCTGGGTCTTCTCCCCTTTTTTGGGGGGGGGAATCAGAAAGTTTGGCTTTGGGGTTTCTACTGAGACTGCTGCCCCCTGTGAGCCAGTCCCCATTAACTTGGAGTATACGAGTACAATAAAAAAAAAATCCATTCCATGAAATATATTTCTTAGACAATATTGGTATTCAGTTAAAATATAATAAAGGATATTAGATATTGAAAATATTTTAAGCAATCCTCTATTTTATTGTATTTTACAAAACATACCTCCAGCTGCTATATGGCTCTAGAGTTTTTCTAGAGCTATATTATCAATATAAAAATTGCAAAACATCGTCTTCGTGAACATATCTGGATGCCGCATTGTTACACATACTTCAAGATGTTCACACCCCTAATATTTATGCTAATTTTCTTCTTTATTTTCTGATCTGCGCTGCAATCACTCTATTTATGGTATTTTATGCAGCTTCATAAGTGTCTTGTTTTTGCACCGGTTCATCGGTTAATAAATGTTTAAACTTGTTTCTCGATGTGTTTTGCAGCAAACGGTCCTTTACCACCTATGTATGCTGCGATACATTAATAACAAAAACATGTTTTTATGTTTCACAACCTTTCTTTCCCTGCAAACATTTGATCTGTGGAGGAAGTTTGGACCAACATGAAACACCATTGTTCGGAGGCACCAAGCATTTTTTCTGCCGATTGTTGCTCTTGCAGCTCTGTTTCCACACAACATAAACTGACCACAACCTCACCAAGTTGGAAAAAATTCTAACCGTGTACAAGTTTGAAACGCAGAAAAGAAACATTTGGCTGAGCCCTGTGACTCAAATGCTCATATCTCGCTGTGCAGCATGACAAAGAGAAGAGGTGGGCAGAGCTGGGAGCTGACAGCTTTGGGAGGCTCTGGGCAGAGCTAGATAAAGATATCAGAGTGTGAAAGTGTGCAGGAGCTCCACGAAAGGCAGGAGCTTTACATGATTTTATATAATCAGGATGCCTGGGTATGTTTAGTAAATGGAAAGTATGAGTGAAGACACTGAGAAGAGGGGAAGAATCAAACGGGAAGCTGGTGGTGGATAAAACAAGATCTGACCTTGTTCGAACATGGGATCATCATGCATCTTTGATGAACCACCCTCAATCGGAAACCTCCAACTAAAAGGTGTCTGCAGTGACTTTGAGAAACAGTCGTCACCTCATAATCCTCAGTTCTCAACAGTACTGTAATAATTCAACAAACAAGGACCTGGAGAATCGGAAGCAGGAGGAAACGTTCCTTAATACACAAAAGTAAGCACACAATTTTAAGATTCATGTTGTCTTCTGTAAAAAATGTCCATTTACTTTTCTTTTTTTTTTTTAGATAATTTCAACACAAAATATAAAATTACAACAACAACAAAAAAAGACTCAAATTTTAAGATTCTCAGAATATGATATCTTTGAGCGGGACTGAATCTACAATAAATTACACACACCTAACAAGCACAAGCCTACGCCCTCTCCTGCACACAAACACAAACAAACATGCTATTGTTCACTTAAGAATGACCTGGAACTCACTGAACTATGAAAAGTATGTATGACTGGGTGGAGCAAGTTTGCCTGCATGATCTTCCCTGACCTAATGCCTCTTTTATAAGTAACAGCCCAGCTGGGGTCCAGCAGGGTGCAGCACAACACTCTGCTGCTCTGACCCTAAAGTCATGGTTCACGGTGAGCATGTTCAGCTCTATACACACAGCTCCTAAGTGCTACATCTCTCCCTCAGGTCTGAGCACAGATCAGGAGAACAATAGACTCCAAAAGTTGACCCTCCTTTCCCTCCCTTTCTCAGGAGAGAGATTTCCTTTGGCTATGTAATTACTCTGCGTGAATAATAACTCCTGAGAGGTTTAAAAACATGTAACTTTGACCAGGAGACGACTTCTTGGCCCAGAGGAAGTATCAGTGATTGTTTGCTAGCCAGTGCAGGAACCACTCCTACTAGTCTGCACTTCAAGCTGCCTACAAGAGGATCGACCCAAACAGTCGTCGTCATGCTTAATAACCTACTAGTTCAACTTTAACCTTTATTGATTTTTGTTTAGTCTTTTATAGTTTTTATAAACATTAACAATTTAATTTGCAGTGCTGTATGTCCAATTGTATCAATTACATATTTTTGATAAATTTGAATCTTGATACATTTTAATATTAAATTAAAGGAACTGATATCATAAGACTTTTTTTTTTCTCTGCTCCTTTTCATTCAAAATGCATTGATTTGGTTTAGTTTTGTTAATTGTGCCTACATTTTACATCTGATTGAAAAAAAAAAATTAAAAAAATAATGTACTGCATAGCTTTTGCAAAAGCTTAGCTGTGAATGATTTGTCAAACATGTAGGCAACTTTTTTATTACCAAAAACCTACAAATAGAAATTATATTTTCTGTACCATAAAAATGTATTGAAATGGAACAATTTAAGCCCCACTTCCCTGGTTTGATCTGGTCTGTAAACAGTACTATAAAATGTGCTGCATTACTAATCACAATGTAATGCTTTTTGGTATTCCATTGATTTTAGATAGCTGATTTCCTCTTTAGGTTATTGTTTTTAAACATATTTATACTGCATTTCATGGCACACATCTACAGAAGAAGATTAGGGCCACTGGGGAAAAAAAAATAGTTAACTGATTTTTTAAATTTTATTTCAGTTTAACATTCTGATTTTAATCTCAGAATTCTGATTTTAATCTCAGAATTCTGACTTTTTTCTCAGAATTCTGACTTTTTTCTCAAAATTCTGACTTTTTTCTCAAAATTCTGACTTTTTTTCAAAATTCTGACTTTAATCTCAGAATTTTGGATCTTAATGTAGATGGGCACCATTAAGGAAGAGATGTGGGAGCACTCAGCTTCACTGACAAATATGAGAGTTGTTTCAGAGGGCCAGTGACCCATTGGTGGAAAATGGTGGAATTAGGCAACTTTTTACATGCCCGAGGGGTCCCCTCATTAATGGAGGAGCAAAAGGTCATTAAAACAAGAGAGCTAGTCTCTAGAACAGACATGGCTATGGCTTGATGCTAACATGTTCTGTCGGAATTCTGAGAAAAAAAGTCAGACTTCTAAGATTAAAGACAGAATTCTGAGAAAAAACTCAGAATTCTGAGATTTAAATCCAAATTCTGAGATTAAAGTCAGAATTCTGAGAAAAAAAGTCAGAATTCTGAGATTAAAGTCATAATTCTGAGATTAAAGTCATAATTCTGACTTTTTTCCCCATACTAAACGGAAGTAAAATTTAAAAAATCAGTTAACTTTTTTTTTTCAGTGGCCCTAATCCTCTTCCGTACACATCCCTACTGAAGATTAGGGTTGTCAAAATAATATTTTTGCAAACTCCATTGAAACTAATGTACAATCCTTTAATCTTAACATAAGAGAGGATTTATCAACAGAATCAAATATAGTAAGTAAATCAAGTATGAAAATAAAAACAAACAAAAACCAGAGAAAAAAAAACAACTACCGGTATTGACAATTGTTAAGGGTTCCTAAGGTATCCTTCCTTTATTGTGCAAATAATTCAGGAATCTAAAACTAACGATAGCAAATATATGTAAACACCACTTAAATTTTACCCGGATACAATGTTGGAGTACTTTTTTGGACTATCCATATTTTTGGCAACCCTACCAAAGATTTTGAGTAAATATCTGTTTCTGCTTTAGAGATTGTCGGGCAAGTAGAGGTTTCTAATGTACTCGGCTAACTTTACGTCTGCAGCTCTGATTTTAGTGCTGCGGCTTATTTTGGTGATTGTAGTGATAAGTGTTTTTATTTTTATTTTTTCAATTAATCTAAATAGAGATACTCCTTAGTAAAGTAACATAAAAAACAAATGTTTGCACTTAAAGCGGGTGATCTTTTCACTTTGTGACCCAAAGACATCCTTAACATACTTAGAATTACTTTCATTTCAAATAAATGTCCTTTTCTTGAATACAATTTAAATACATTTTAATAATTCAGTGGACATTTATATTTTTCTATTGTATATTTTAATATTTTATGGTATATTTAATATGTGAATTATGTATTAAAATAACTAAATAAACAAGCATTACATCTCCTTTCCGTTGTTGATTTATTTTATGGCATATTTTGATCCTCAGTGCAACCCAGGGATCACATTACATTTAATTTTGGTTTCACTTCGGGTACTATCGGAATAGAGCATATTTACTGAAAAATAAGCTTCATCTTAAATGCAAAATGTTGATATATTTTTGCATCTTTTTTGCATAATTTCTGGTTGTTTTGTCAATGAACGACTTGCTTTAAAATATATTTTACCTTGAAAGATTTTTCAATTACTAAATTAGTAGACAATTATTTCTATAACTGTTCAATTCCAACTAATCCAACCAATCGTTTCAGCCCTGGATTTATTTGTCTATCTTTTTTCACTTTAATAAATGGGAGCCAAATCTATTATAAAGCAATTAAAAAATTAAGCTGCTTGAACCAAACAGGTTCACAGCATCAAAAGGATTAGAAGTAACCTGGATGGTTTTCAACCACACAACAGATTTTATACAACTAATATTGGGAAGTGTAAAAACGAACAGCGCCCATGTTTTCTGCACTATTTGGGCAAAAGCTCAAGCCTCTCAACCCAGCATGTGATCGACAGAACGCCCGACTTAAAGCCTCACATGCTCAGCTTTGCTCAATCAGTCAGAGGTAATCTGTCATGACTGGCAGAAACATTAAAGGCGAGACACGCTTTATAATCACATGCTGCTCTCATACTGAACTAAGGCAGGGTAGATTAATCGCCAAAAAAAAGGTTGATAATCATATTAATTAGTAGGGGTGCAATCTGTTCTAACTTCAGCAGGGCAAAGTTCACTGATGAACATGACAAATCAAGTATGAAATGTTTTGGAAATAAATCATTAAAGATTGTGTTCAAACATTTAAACAGTCTTTGGTGCATTAAGTAATTTATTGACCTGTGCAACCACACCCTTATTCTATCAGTCTTTATCTCATTGACTGGCTTCCATCCTCTGCTTTTTGCTGACGGCAAAGTGAAGTTTCTGCAAAAACAGTCCCTGCATTGCAGCTGCAGCCTGATAATGGTTTTTATACAAGGTATGTATACGCTTTCCCAAAAAAATAGATGACTGAAAGGAAGAAAGAAATGATACAAATTGGAGCAGTTGTAAACTGCAAACCAATCTGAAAAAAAGCCAGCATTTAATCTTATTTATAAATGTTGATATCTGCTGCCTTTGGAAATGTAAACTTGAATGTGGTTCAGAAAAATGAAAAACTTAAAATTAATGTTGCATCTTTGAAACTGCAGAAAAAAAGGAGCAATTGAAGAGATTCTGCATATTTCTAAGAAGAAAAATTAGATGCAGATGTATTTCTCTGTTGCAAGGATCAAATTTTTGGTTGATGTCCACACTTTAAATAGGCCAGCCAAAAAGTATATTTTCTATCCTTATTAAAGCAGAGAAAAATAGACTTCTATGTTTTTAGGACGCTAAAATTTGCAGCCAAGTTAAATATTAAAAAGTTTTTCTCCCCATTTTTTTTAATCATTTATGGAATGCAATTAAAAATATTTCTTGAATACTGGATTAACTTATTATAAATTTTGACTCATCATTAGAAAGTGAACAACTGAGTTTTTCATTCATTCATTTCAGCTTGATTTTTTTATTAATTCAACATTTAATTTCACCAAACTAATGGATAATACTGCAGCCCTACAGACAATTAATGGACATTTTGCAGCATTTAACTTTAAGTCTTCCGCTTTTTATTTCCTGTGAAAAGAAAACCACACAAGGTCCCCTTAGTTTAGCCACTAGTAGATGTGTAGTTGCCTTTTAGTTTTATTAACTCACCTTGTTTTTTTTCTCCAAATAATGTATCTCTGGTGTAGCGTGTATGTGTATGGGCTGAATTTATATTTATTAGAATCAGAATATAATTGGATATTAATCAAACTACTAGATTATTAGTTATTTGAATGCAGTGGCTTAATCTTAATTAAATGTGTGTGTGTGTGGGGGGGGTGTATTTAAATATAAATAGGATTTCTTTTCTGGTAAAGTGATCTGGTAGATCTGGTGAACAGTAAAGTGCCTTGAGATGACATGTGTTGTGAATTGGCACAAAATAAATAAACTGAATTGAATTGAATCCGGCGAAGGAGAACTCAGCCCAGACTAATGTTTCACCTTGGCTCTACCTTTCTTATACATTCAATTAAAATAGTAAGGTAATCCTAAGCTACTTTCTATATTTATTCTGCTATAGGGTTAGACTGCTTGAGGACATAGGGACTACTCTTCATCATATCTCTGTTCTTCCATTCTGCAGTATTTGTTAGTTCCAGGCATAACTTGTATGATCTCTCTGCTTTTTTTTATCATGGTAGCTTAATCTGGTCTGTTCCAGTTTGACTGTGACATCATCCAGCAGAGGAATATCAGCTGTGCGGCTGCAAACAAAATCTTTGTTTAAAGATGTTGGAGCTTGGCCTGTTATCAGAGTTTGTCTACCTAACTGTGTCTTTCCTGGACGGGGCCGCCTGTGGAGTTATCTTTTGTATCTCTGCTTCTTTTTCCATGTCTGCTTGTCTCCTTGAACCCGAGCCGGTGTCTGCAGGCCGCTCACACTGTGCCTGGTTCTGCTGGAGGTTAAATTGTGTTTAAAAAAAAGTGTTTTCCTGCATAAATGCTTGTTGTGAAAGATTTTTTAGGAGTCAAGGACAAAATTCAAGACAAAAAAAAAAACGTCTCATCCAGGAGGAGCATGTCTTCCAGTGACAGGATGTAATCAACTGGTTTTCCTTCATAGAAACTTTTAACCAGTCTGACCGTATCGTCTCTGTAAAGTGTATTGGGATGTTTTGTTGTGAATTGGTGCTTGATAAATAAACTGCAATGAAGTTAATTAAATTAAATCAATGCAATTATATTAAAATGGTTCCAAACTGAGACATACAAGGCCTCTCTGAAGTACTCAAAAGGCAAATCTGATATTTGTGGGACTGAACCTCTAATTTTAACATCTAAGTTGTTGTTTTCTATAGTCACAGAAGGTGAACTACAACCAGGCCTTGAATGGATTAGGAGATAAACCTTGTAAATAGTAGATATTCGGCACTGAAGGCCATAGTTGAACTTTGGCACACAGCAATATAAACACAGTGGCCTAATTAGTCATGAAACAAGAAGCAGGTTACAGAGCGGGACAATAAATGCAAAACGCTGTCTGACACTGATTCATTGCAGCCCTTGTTGTGGTTATCAGTGCATTTTAATCCAAACACTCCACATTGAACTTTAGTTCAGAGTTCAACGACTATTGCTAGAACGGAATGACCAGACAGCAGAGAGACACCATTAAGTATTTGAAGAGGCTAATCAACACATGATTGTAGTGACATTTCTAACTAGCCATTATCCACAATTGGCTGTAATGCAGTGGAGCCGCTGATGGCTTAGTATACTCGTTCCCCTGCCTCCACAAACACACACTGACTGAATGACTAGACAGCACGGCTGATCTGCTTCCAGATGGGATGTAAGGCTTAGCTCAAACATGCTCCCCTCCCCGTGCTCTTCTTCTCCTCTCTCTCGTCACCCTCCTCACCGTTTTTACTCTCCTCTCTCACTCCATTATTCGACTTCTCCTCTGAGCTGAAACGGCCCGTGACTGAAAATGTCAAAAAGGCCCCACTGCCACCCTCCCACCCAACCCCTCGTTACAAAGTCACCCGAGGCGGCAACCTTTTTTTTGCTTCTTTTCCTCCCTTTTCCCTTTTTCTCCCCTCCAAAAAAACACCCTTTTCATTTCTCAAGCGCTTTCAAAGCACTCGGCCCACATTCTGGGTGAAAACACAAGGGTAAATATAATTTTCTTCTGCAGCTTAAAGTCACTTCTCCCCCTAAATAAAGTTCTCCCTCTATGAAGGCAACTTGCCAGTGATCGCGTCTCCTAAGCAAAAAAAGCACAGGCGGCGGAAAGAAAAAGGCAATCATTTAGGAACGTTTGATCAAGTGGACTTGGATTGGACAGGTTCATCTCTGAAAGCTGAGAAGAAAAAAAGGGTAAAAAGAAAAAACAGAGGAATAAAGAAGCGCACTTCAAGTTTCCGTTTAAGGTTATTTTTAATTAATGTCTTTCTGTGTGCAGCAAGACAAGAAGTCAGATGTTGCTCCCAGACAGATCCACAACAGGAGCAAACTAATAAGCCTCTCTGCCCTGCCCAACTCTTTCTGTACTTGAACTTACTTGAGGAAAAAAATAAAACATTTTAAAGTCAAAGGAGAACTTATTTGAGCATCAAACTTCCCTTAAAAACTCTGCATGATAATAAGGATAATGGCCTAAGTAGAGAGGATCTTGTTCTCCTATTCTCAGGTGAGCGCAGTCGAAGCAGACATAAGCCTCCGGTGTCATTTTAAACCCTGCGCTGCGAGCTGTTCTCTTTAAATCTTTAAAAAGGGAGAAAGAAAACACCTCTTTTCCCAGGGCAGTCGGTGCAATCGACACCAGCTGGTAGTTAGGCAACGTGGCTCAATATTGTCATCCACGCTACTATTGTCAGTTTCCCTCTGGTTGATAATGACAAACAAAAACAAAATGCTATAAGGTCTGATGATGAAGCAGCAGACATTCAGGTTGAGTTTTTAGCATTTTTTTTATGGTCAGAAGGACAGCTCAGCAGTGAAAGCCCAGCAATGACAAACACCATTATCCTTCCATCTGGAAAAACTGGCTGAGTTGGAAATGCAGCAGTGTTTGGAAACTCCACCGAAACCAACAAACAAGTGTGTCTAGTTTTATCTTTGTGGATATTTGCCAAGGCTAGAGGAAGAGATAAGTGTTACAGCTGGAGTGTGACGAGGCAAAGCAATCCGAACCTTCTTAGAAAAAGAACATCATGTTCTGGATAACAATGCAGGGCAACTGCTTTTGTACCTGGGAGAGGGTTTTTATATAACTTCACAACATGAACAGGATCAGAGTAAAAAACAAGCTCAGATTTCATTCTATTCTATTCCCCATGTTGTTCCTCATCACATCGACAAAAGTTTTACACTTTCGAAGGACGACATTTAAACCCACTCTGCTTAAACTCCCCCCAGAGAAACAAAAGAACAAAGACTAATGCATAGCACTTTCAAATTAAAACCATAAACATTTATTTTGCTGCAATTTTATATAATCAAACATAAAATAACATACTGACACCACCGTGTTTCATCATGGATGATGCGTTCATGGTGACATTTAGTTTTTGTCTAAACCTTCACGGAGCATTTTTCCTAAAGGTCTAAATCATTGTTGGAACGGTACTTATAGTTCATATGAACATTATGTTACTATAGTTAGCTCTTAATTTCTTTTTCTGCAGGAACTATGAGAATAATATGGACGTAACGAAAGAGAAATCAGGCTTTTCCAATTATTCTTTGTTCCATGACTGTGCATGAAATATATATATATATATATATATATATATATATATATATATATATATATATATATATATATATATATACACACATATTTATTGAAAAAGAACTTGAGGAAAATATTTTATAGTATAATAATTAGGGATGCACGATATAATCGGCCCCCTATCGGTATCGGCCTTAAAACTGAATATCGGACATCGGCCACCCCACCGATATTTAAGTAATAGAAATGAACCAAATTTGTAAGGTTATTTAAAAAAATGCAACTATTGATGGAATGCTGAATTCTGTGACAAAGAAAGATAAACATTTAAAGAATTAAACTTACAGAGTTAGTTTGGTGATATAAGGGAGATTTAGGTTCATTCTATTGCCGTATGGTTGACAGCAATCGGCTTCCCTGTGTGCACTTTTAAAAAGATTGTTTGGAGGAAGGTGCGAAAAAGTTTAGGAACCAATAAACTATCTAAAAAAAAGTCAGGTTTGTACTAAACGTAGGGTTTTGTGAAGAGATAAGCAATCAAAGAAGCAATAAAAGATGATGGTTTTAAAAAATAAAAAATACTCCTAAGAGTGCTACATTTCCTCCATTTTGTATCTCTGGCAAGTGTTCAAAAACATTAACTAAATATGTCATTTTAAGATCCCAGAAGTCTATGGTTACTAAAACTTAAGTAACAAACAAAACACTTCTACTACCTGAACTTGCATGGAGCATAAAAGAGTTTTATGAAGAGCTAACGATTGAAAACAGAATGTGTACTCACGCAAACTATTAAATGAAAACGTACTCTAATGCAGCTATAGCACTCATGGTTTTATTGGTTTATGACCTGATCATAACCTCTCCACAAACTAGAACTTTAAAAAGGAAAATGTGCCTTTTTGGATGTTATTTTGATTCAATCGGATTAGAACAGCAGGTAAAGTCCAATCTGAATCAGCCCTTTCATCTGAAAACACAACAAGCACAGACTGCAATGCTGTATTCTCACCACTGTTCCTAAAGCACACTCGGTTATTCATGCAAATTTGGAATCATGCCGTTATTTGCCAGAGACAAAGCCCACCGTACATTTGTTTGCATAAAGTGTAGGGTGGAGTTTGCTGCTGTGTGGAGATAAAAACGAGTAAATACGCAGATGGTTGAAGCAAACACAGCAGTGGGGGAACAGAAGGGCCGAGATGGCAGAGAAAACACAGGTATCAAGGACTAAGTGGAGCTTCAACTATTCTGGCTTTCATCTGCATTCGACCGTTGAAGGATGACAGCACCGCGTTACTTTTCTGCGTTTTGGATCATTAACTTTTAGGAGATCATGGGGGTTTCTAACAGCTCTTTTTCAAAAGACAATCAGGTGTAAGACGCAGAATAAATAATTTTCCAACTTTCTGAGCGTCGCTTAGTTTCTAATCCAATGAAAAGATATAAAATTTCTACATAAAAGATTTACAGCATGAAACAAATAAAGTAAGATCCGCCTCTACTGGGTGTGTTGGTGGTATTCAGCAGGCTGTCTGTGGTTTTTTTCCCCCTTCAGTGGATCAAATGTCTAATATCTGAACACATCCAAAATATGCCATTAAGTAATTCATTGCTTCTAAATGAAGGGAGGCGAATGTTCTGTTGTGTCAAAATTTAACTTATTTAAATATGCTTAGTTGTGTGCTTTAAGAGCTAAACAGCAGGAAAAGAACAGCTTTATCGCTGAAGTTAGATCAGTTTGTGTGTTGTGGTAACCCACTTCATGGTGAGAGGATCAGTGATGTCAGTTTCCTGTAAGTCACTGAGGTCGCTGCACGATCAGTAGGAGGATGCAGCCAGACACACATTTCTGAGGTCAGCAGGTCATTGGAAGAAGGACTAAAAAAGAGAGAGCGTAAAACTCTCCAATCACTGCTCACTTCTGACAGCTGCAAAAATAAGTGAAGATTTTCATCCAAACATTCGGGATGTTTTCTCAGGAAAGGAAGGCGTGTGGCGCTGTGCTCCTCCAGCCTGAACAGGACCAACAGGAGCGTGAAAGAAAACAGCTGCTGTTGCCTAGTGAGAGCAAAAATTGTAGCGATGGTTGAAAAACTAACTTTGCAATCAAGTAAAACTGATTAATAGGACAAAACGCCACAAGTATGGTGCTTTGTGAGTGAATTCCCCAAGTGTCCAGAATATGAATGCATTTAAAAGAAATAGATAAATAAGCTATAAGCTAATCTGCAAAAGATTGACATATAATTTCCCTTTATTTTTAAAATTAGCTAAATTATGAGATTACGCTGCACTTTGGTCTTTTTGTGCAGCTCCACCCAGAACTTATACATACCTTAATGCATTTTCTCTTTATGCATCATGAAACACAAAATAATGTCCATTAAAACATCCCATCTGATGATGTGTGTCAAACAAAAATCAGTAACAGATTCCAGGATTTTTGTTCCTGTATGAAAAAATACTTTTTCAGTATCAGTTTCACCAAACAAAACTTCTAACTTCGTTAGCAAAGTAATCTAGAATAGTAATGTCACATCTTAAAACTTTTGCTTTATTTTAACAGGTACATTAAAGCTCAGAATAATATTAATCAAGCAAAGCTCCCTATTTCCTGAATGTCATTATGAAGCAATAATAACATTATATATTATTACTATCTACTGATTTTAAAAAAGTTTGCTTCTGTATAAAAAGTGTTTTTCATCCAAATCAATTAGCGTCTAACTTTAAAAAAAAAACTGTTTCTACAGTGGGTTTTTGTACATTACAGCTATACTATAAATTTAATGCAATCCTTATCGCATTTCAGTTTGCAGTTTATGGTAATCGGAAGCAATATTGTTAAGTTGTGTTATGTCCAGTGCCAGCAGTCGTGCTCTGCATGCAGATCGGTTGGTTGGACTTCAGTCTTTTTATCTGTTGGCCTTTGATGCTCATCTCCGATATGCATTTAAGTAACTGCGGCGGTGAAGTTTCTGAGCCTGACCGGACTTTTTCCACAAGAGTATAAACTTTATCTATTATTTACATCAGCGTATTAGTGTGAGCAGATCACTCTGCATGGGTGTTGACTCTCCAGCAGGCCTTTATCCACTGGTGTCGTATCAGTAACATTACATAACAGCTCCGCTAAGCCCCAGATCTGTCCATAGAAAGTCTAATTTGTCATAAAAAGCACTATGAGGTTGGCCAACAGCTCTTTAGAGATTAAAGTGCTGCAGCTCCATTTTCCACAGACAGATGTCAAACCTGTTTTTAAGCCGTCCCTCTAGTTTGAGTTTCTATTTTATTGTTAAGGTGACTCCTTTTTCCCATCGCTATTTTTCACCGAAACTTTATGTCATCACACTCTACATAAGCTTCTCCTGTGTAGTTTTTTTTCTCCCTTTTTTAACCAAGGAGATTACAGGATAAAAGTTGCTGTACTGCGTTACAGCTCCACCAGCTGAACCACATTCCTCTTGACTGAATGAGGACAATGCTTCCACTAAAGACTGACTCTCGGTCTATATATCCCTACAGTGATCACAACAGCTTTTCCTATTGTTAAACAGCCGTAAAGCCACTTTTCACTCAACGCATTCATAAAGACCATAAATACGATTTCAATTGGCTTAAGAGAGACATTCTAGCAAGAGCTTTCCACGTGTCCCGTACAAAGTTTGTGCCCAACATGTAAGGTAAAAAATACAAAAAAAAAGGATAAAAACAATTTAAATAAACAAAAATGCATTTGAGATGAGTAAAAAAGAAGACACCTGGAAAGTATGAGAAACCTCTGACAGAACCGGCTGTGGCGCTTTTAAAGGTGTCGCATTTATTTAAGATAACTGCATTCCAAACAGGTTTGACATTCCTCACTAAACACACCACTCCCATAACAAAAACCCAACAACCATGATGCAATTTATTCCACCTGTTCCTTAGTAATAAATACTTTATTGTTCCCAGACTTATTAATACAACATTGTTCTTTATTTGAGTAATATTGCTTGATCGAGCCTTTTCTAACATTTAACACAACAAAATAAGCAATAAGAATATGTATTATTCATGATAATATCTTTTCGGGTCAATAACGTTTAAATATTTAAAGCTGTATCGGAACAATCCCTAAAAATCCTCATTCATAAAGATTAGAAAGAAAAAATTTTGTTGGTTTTACTTCAATCCATCCTGGAAAAGTAAGTTTCCAATCAACTATTTGAATGACCAAATTAATATAACTTTTATTTTCTCAATAACTTTATATAATAATAAATAACTGAACTTTATTGATCTTACATTGGAGAAATTTATGTCTGCATTTAACCCATCCCCTTGGGGAGCAGTGGGATGCCATTGTGCGGTGCCAGGGGAGCAGAGTGGGGTTAAGGGTCTTGCTCAGAGACCCAGAGTTCAGGCTGTGGGGATCGAAATGGATACTTGCAACCTTCTCAGAGCACAAGCACACTGCTCTAACCACTAGGCCAAAACTCCCCAACCCATATAACAAGGGTGTAACTTTGCGGTAAAAGTTGGTGGGGAAACTCTTAGGGTGGTGGGTGATGGACCTACAGTTATTCTACACAAACCCTTTCTATAGGGTTTCTATTTTCCAAAAATGAGCTAAAACATATATTTATTGAATGCTTTCCTATTGTTGAGATCACAAAATAATCAAAATACACTGATATTTATACTTATAGACATTATTGTATATAACAAAAAGGATGAATAACAGCCGATTCTGATGCAAACAGCAATATATCACCACCTATCACCTACCATGTACACAATTTCAGTTTCATTCATCAATCCATCCAGAAAAATGTGGATTGACTGACTGATGGATATTTTTCCTTTCAGCTACATTAGTGATTATCCTCCTTAGAAAGCAGAAAAATAAAATTTAGACATTTGCCCCACATATTGCCAAAGACTATGTATTGAAATTATTAGTGGGCACTGTCCCCACTAGTCCTTCAGAAAGTTATACCTGTGCCATATAACCAGGTAAATTAGTTCTAAATGACAATATTCCTCCTATAATCTCTATCATTAGGATGCTAAACTATGAATAATGAAACTTCAGTTTTTAAAGTCATACTTTTCTCTGAAAATAGAAGCTGAAACTTTTATCACTAAGAACACAAATACATTTTTGGCTAAACCAGATACAAATCAGGGAAGCCATCCATTCTTTCAGTAATTGATTGATGGAGCTATAATATGTTGGAATAATGGATTCATCTAAAAAAAAAAAAAAAAAACAAGCAATATACAAGCAAACATTAAACGTGTTTTCATCCAAATGAAATGAGATTTTATGGTCTTTATAAATGTGAATTAAAAGTCTGCTGCTGTACGCCGGAAGCGATTTGAAAAACCATCTCTTGTTTTGCACATTAACCCATTTTCACAAAAGCAAGAACCAACTCAAGTTGCAACTCAAATTTTGCAAGCCGTTTTTTTTCTTTACTGTTGGCATCAAGCTTTTCCGATTCAATACTTCAACATGTACATTTGGAAACACTGATAGATACACACCTATGTAATGCACATTTTAAATGTGCTGTAAATGCACTAAAACGTGTAAAAGATTACATCTGTTTCTTCTGCTTATGGAGTTATAGATAGAGCATATTTTGAGACATAGGAAGGTTTTCCATCCTAAATGCAAAATGTGGATATATTTTCTTCAGTTTTGGTTTAATTCCTGCACAGATGTTGTGTTTTATTTTGTATACTCCAATAATTATAAGCCAATCACCAGATTACTTGAAGATCATTTCAGTCATTTATTCATCAAAAATAATCTGATTAATTGTTTTAACCCTAATCAAAATGGGATTATCTATAATCTTATTTAGCAAAAATCTAATTATATTCAGAGGGTTTAGGAAAGCCAGATTGCCTCAGCTTTGCTCCCATTCATACACTGATGCTCAGATCAGTATGCAGCTAAGAGCACATCGACAAGTGACAGGAGGAGGATTCTCTTCCCACTGAGCCGCTGTCACCATCTGAATCTTATCAATGAAGATTCACTGTCTGAACTGCTCCCCTATGTCGTACCACAGGTCTACGTGAATGAAGCCAGCAGATGCTCTGTTGTTTGCATGACAAAAATGTCAGGATTGCAGAGGCTCCAGTCCCTCTGCTCTCTTCAAACAGTGAGTAATGTACATGTGACCACTTGAGCATATTTGCTCAAAGGACCTGCTGCAGACTGTAGGCCATGAAAACAAAACTGGAAAACTCTGTTATATGATGATGCTAAAAGACTCCCACCGTTTTCTGACCTGAAACTGGTTTATTAATAGGGTGAAAAAAATAAAAAATATAGCGTGATTCACAAGCAGCAAAAAGAGAGAGAGCAGTCTGGCGTAACCGTTTGCTACTCTCAGCATCTGCATCATGAATGAGAGGGTGAGTCAAGTATGCCGAAACGTCCTCGGTGCGTCCTCGACTTCTCCTCAGGATCAGGCTGCTGGTTGAGTGCAGAGGCGCCGGAAGCAACGCCGCCTTAACCGGGATGAGATTGGGCCAGATCAATAACCTGTTAGGGCAGCTATGAAAGGAAAGCAATCTAAATTATCTGTCTTCAGACTCTGACACCCATGAATTCTAATGAGCCTTCAGGGAGCTCATCTCCACACAGTGCACATGATGCATTGCTCACACACTGAAATAAAGCCTACATCCCAAAACCAGGGGGGAAATAAAGGTGAAGGTATTAAGATAATTAATGCAACCTCTGGTCATTGCACAAACACCGAGCTGTTTCTAAAGAATTCCAAACCCTTTGACAGCTGCAATCTTTAAAGCATTTTACTGAATTTGTATTTGATCAACACCCTGTGGTACATTATATTTATATAAGTATATATAAGTACATGCCATTTACCATTTACATTGTTTTAAAGTGGAATCAAAACAATAAAAAAAATCCCAGAGCTTTTAAAATGTTTTAGGATTTATAAGATGTAAAATATATCCGTTATATTGTAAAAGTTGTAAAGTGGCTAAGCATGAAATTATTCCAGAGGTAAAAATATTTCTTTTTAACGAAATATACACCATCAACGAGGGAAGACCATCAATGATATTGTCCTTCAGTAAGACATGAGCAGTGATGCAAGCGTGAGATGGACAGGAGGCCAGAGGAGCAGCTGGTTGAGTAGGTAGTTACATGAAAGTACTCGGCTTTAATATTTGTTTGATTGGAGACGTTGTCGTGGGCTGCAGGAGAATGGGCTGAAATCGATTCTTTGAGGTGGAGTGCCGCAACGAAAACACCCCAGATTGTGCTGCACCAGCAGAGCGAGCAATGACCTGAGCCCATCAAGTGTGGGAGGAGAGCCAAGACTGAAGAGCTGCAGCCAAATGGAAGACTGAACTCTGAGATTAAGTCTTCTCAGCTGATTTATCACACTGAGAGTAGAGAAAGATCCCAACTGGATGAACAGAAGATCGCACGTATCCAATTTACACAGACAGGCCATCTGTCTCACTCCTATCACTGCCCAGTAAAGGAAAACCCTTGGGATCCTCCCAAATGAAGTCTGAACAATATGAAAGCTACCAGCCGCATCTTCATGGACGGCAAAAAGATCTAAATTTAAACAAAGACGCTCCAGCTGCATTTTAATTAAGCTACAGAATTTACAGCTAAAAAAAAAGGTGAAACTAAAACATTTCCACTTGTAGGTGAATTTTTTTTATTTATTGTTAATGCAAAAAATTTATTTTTTTAACAACTCAAGTTAACGATTAATCAATTAATAAATGACTTGACGATCAATTCAATATTAAATCACGATCTATTAGGCTGATTGTTTCAGTCCTAAGAGAGAACTGATACAAAAAGGGAAAAAAATCCCATTTTACCCGAAGTTCTTACCTTCTTCATTGGTTTCAGCAATAATTACAAACACTGCATGTGCTTCGGGTCTGAAATCGAAACCTCTTCTTTGATAAACAGCCGCCATAATCACACAAGACAGTTACATGGAAGAATCAATACTGTTAGAGAGATTAATGGTAACATAATCGCTTTCAGTCATGAGATTATTATTGCTTTCACATCCCCCTCTCCCTTTGCATCACTGCTTTTACCTCGCTCTCCTTGCACTCAGTCTTGCAATAAAACTACGACCTTTTTTGACCCCATTTTTCTTCCTCTAAACCCGTTTAGCATTTTTTGCCCTTGCCTGGTTAAACGTGCAGCATTCTTTAAAAGGGAAGTTGTTCAAAGCAACAGATGAACCAGATTCCACCCCAACTCATCCTAAATGCCCAATTTATCTGCTTCTTTGCTCAAACTAAGTCTAAATTTCCTTATATACACTTTCAGTGTTGTGTGTTGGCAAATATTTCGCCCTCTGACTGTAAAATAGAGCAGGGGGGAGGGGGTATGAATCAGGAAGCTGTTAAGAACTCCCTCATTGCACAGCAGAGATAATAAATGGATGACTGGGGAGAAATAGTCCGTAAGCTACAACTACTTGAAAAAAAAAAAAAGAAAGAAAAGTTTGCCCAGAATGATCTCCAAACAGAGCCTTCGACCATGGCAACAGACTATAGTGCAGAAGGTAAACATGAACGGACCTACAAGGAAAAACCTCAAGATCAATTCTTAGCATTTTATTTTTAGCAAGTCTGTTTCTGTTTCATTGCAGTTTGGGAAGTTTTAAGAAATGCTTGGTTTACGAATACATCTGGATTCTTAGCTCATCATGCATCATCTATAATCTGTCAATGGGAGAATTGTAATTCTTAATGTAGCCAATGAAGCAAGGGGATTATTTTGCACTTAGGGAAGAAGACAGGGTAGCCATTTCTAGCTCCAGTGAGGTGGTCAGTAATCAAATAAATAAAGTCAGAGAAAGCAAACAAGGCTTCAGAGGGGTTTTTCCACAGAGGTACAGTAAGTCTCCTGCAACAGCAAGTCAGATTGTTTTTTTTTTTTTTTACTCATTTAAATATGCTGGATTCTACAAGGGTTGCAAAATTTCGGAAATCATTTTTGGAAATTAATGTGAGGCAACTAGACATTAAAACAGCATTAAACATTATTTTTAAGCCTTCCCTTTATTAACTATTAATTATTCAAGCAGCAGAATCAATGCCATGCTGTGTGTGAGGGAGCGTTTGTTATAAAATAGTGTTTTACTAAATTAAAACAATAATAAAATGGCAGCAGAATTGCTATTTTTAAACCTGCGTCCTATAAAAGCAGCAATTGCAGGTTGTGCAGCTCCCCCAACAGAAACCTTAGCTTCTTTGTTTTGTCTGAAAAATATAAACCCTTATTTCAAACTAAGATTTAGCTTAGCTTCAATTGAAGATTTAACTTCAAGGTTTATAAGTATTGCTCTCTCACAATTTGAATGAAATAAACACTGTAAAACGTCTACTCTGCAGTTTATTTAACACATTACTGACAGTGAAAATCAGCGACTTTCAGAAAAAACCTGGTGGTTTGATGCTTTCATTGGCTGGAAAAATTATCAGATTTGTTAGCTTCAGACTCTACAGTCAGCGGGCCAGAAGAAATAAAGTAAAACAAAATTGATCCTGTTCAGTAATAAATTAAACTATGTTTTTATTTTATTGGTTTCGATTTCATTTTAATTCTTTTGTGTAGAGAGAATAATACAAATCTTTTTATTCAGATTTTTTGTTTTGTTTTGAAGTGTAAAAATACAAGGAATTATAATACAAGGTCAAATTTTTTTTGAATGAGTCATCACCCAGAAGCCTTACTTTGCACCTCATGTTTACTAGAGCTGATGTTGCAAGTTTTTTTTTCTACAGAAGAGGATTAGGGCCACTGGAAAAAAAAGTTAACTGATTTTTACATTTTATTTCAGTTTAATATGGGAAAAAAGTCAGAATTCTGACTTTATTCTCAGAATTCCGACTTTAATCTCAGAATTCCGATTTTAATCTCAGAATTACGACTTTTGTCTCAGAATTACGACTTTAATCTCAGAATTCTGACTTTTTTCTCATATTAAACAGAATAAAATGTAAAAATAAGTTAACTTTTTAAATTTTTTCAGTGGCTCTAATCCTCTTCCGTATATTTCTCAATTGTGAGATTAAAAAAAAAATTCAAGTTATAACTTCTTTACTTTTTCATTTTCATGGTTAGACTTTCTCCCATTTCTAAGAGGTCTTTTCTATAATAAAAGCTTTATAGTTACATAAACACGAAAAAACTATGTATAAAAACTTCTGTGGTTCACAGAAATTACCAAATAAATAAGGGGAAATATACGTTTATGGTATGTCATATATTTTATTTTTATAATTCAGGTTTTTTGCAGTTTCTGCTGCATCACCATCCTTAAAATCCAGCGCATTAAAACGGACTCAGAAGGCTCCAAAACAAGTTTCACTGGGTGGGAAAGTAAGTTGACCTATTGACATGTATTCACATTGAAAATCCTCTTTCACCCTTTGAATCGTCAACTAAAAATATATAATAAAAAAAAAAAAACGAGGCTCATTAGTTGGATGCAGTAGCAAGGTTACAACTGCTCAGAATGGGCAGCAGCGAGGCTCCGGCGCCTGGAACGCTGTCGCAGTGTTTGGAAGCCGACTTTTTCTGAAATAGGAGGCACAAACAGCTGCACAGACGAGTCGATCTTAGAGAGAGGCCAATTAGGAGACAAGCTGAGGAAAGAAGGATTCTCTAGGAGAGACAGAGTCTGTATGTGTGTACTTGTACTTGCAGCTGAGTGAGAACATATTTTACAGTTAAGGGATGATTTTAGTGTAAAGTTAGCACTTGTTACTTTTTAAACTAAGGGTTATGTTTAGTGCTATAGGTTTAAGTGAGGGTGAGGTATGTACTGGCAATGTTTAGGTTAGGGTCAAGTTTAGGCCACAGAAATAAATTAAAATGGGTGTAAATCAATGACTGGTGTGTGTGTGGATGTGTGTCCACATCTTCATCGCTAAACTGCCGTGTCCATTTCCTACAGCAGAAACAGCATCTCCAGCTGCTGCTGACATCGCAGCATGACCACTCAGCGAGTACAAAGAGGCATCCTTTGTGAATCAGCGCTCACACTTTCCAACAACCTGCCTGCCAAGTCCTCCTGCCTGAAAGCTAGAGCTATGGTTTAGGTGAAGATGCCATCTTTGCTGGCGCCTCATTCCGCACCGCAATGCGGCTTTGAAGGATGCCAATTAGTGAGGTAGACCAGTGATGGACAGAGCTTAGGAGTTCAGATCTCAGACAAAACAAGATTTAAAAAAAGAAAATGGTGTCTCCAGCTATTTAGAAAAGATATATTTAAATATCATTGGAAGAAACTTTTGCTGTCTATGATTTTAAACATCTTATCAGTACATTTAAGTCCTTAAAAGGAGCAATAACTTTCAAACCAAAGTTCATCAATACGATGAATCATTGTTAAATGATCAGAAAAGATCTTATTTTTGGCCATCTGAAAGTCAAGCCAGCGGCCAAGCCTACTATACCAGAAAAAGGATCACATTCAACATTCATTACAGGTGAAAGGAGCTAAATAAAACCAAAAACTATTAAGGTTTAAGAAAATAAGGTATTTCAGAGAGAACTCTCTGAATGAAAACACAAGTTCATAACACCGACAGCCTGTACAAGAAGGGCCAGAGCCGCCTTCACTTCCTGAGGAGTCTGAGGGCCTTTGGAGTGACCCGGCCCCTGTTAAAAACTCTCTATGACTCTATAGGGGCCTCAGCACTCCTCTACACTGTCGTCTGATAGTCCCCTGGCCAATGGCGTAACGACACAAAAATACACCCGTAAGCAACATTATCTGGGTGGGCCTCAAATGAAGTACAACACCTGGTAAAGGTTCAGGATATGGCGACAGCTCCATAAATCGGCCAAGGAGATACAATTATGCAATTCTCAGTAGTACATGATCACACACGGAAAAAATAGTGACCGCGCCCCTTGAATGGAACCACTGGTGACAGCGCACCACCACACGTAACAGACGTTGCAAGTTCCAAAATCTTATTTCAGGGAGATGCTTATCGAACCGCACCCCTAACTATACCCAGTTATTAATGTATTAATTAAAAGCACCACAGTCTGCTTTGCTATTGGAGTCGTGTTTAAACGGCTCACCGTCATGTTGAAATCTGGTATGAGTTGCTGTATAAATATGCTCCGGTGCGGTCAGGTACTTCAGTATCAGGTGGGTTTAAGAGGAATTGTTCGCAACGTTACATCTGCAAAGCGACGTCCTAATTTACAATTGCGTAGGGGGCCTACCAGGTGTCAGTGATGGGGCCCCTAAGCGGTCGGGGGCCCCTAAGCAACTGCAGTCTCTGCTTACCGATATTTAAGCATTTGCCCCTGACAGTGCAGAGCGGGACAGAAAGAGACTCAAACTAGTGAGAAAGGCCACTTCTGTCCTGCGCTGCACTATGGATTCGGTGGAGGAAGCGGCAGAGAGGAGGATGCTGTCCAAGCTCACATCCATCATGGACATTACCTTTCATCCCCTGCACCAGACTGTAGAGGGGCTGAGCAGCACCTTTAATAACAGACCTAAACATCCTGGGTGTAAAAAGGAGCGCTACCACAGGTCATCCCTGCTGCCATTCGACTTTACAATGCCACTGCACTATAACCTGGTGCAATAACACTGTAATAACTGATACTACTTATCTATGAAACAAACCAGAAACTGCACTTTACCTGCTACCACTTTACTGTACATACGATTCCATATAAATAAATCACCTTAAATCTCTCCTGTATTTTTTAACCATACACTGTATATATCTGGATGCACTGTATAAACTTCATGCATCTTTTCCCCCTTAGTGCACCTCTGTTGTTAACAAGAGACAATGTCACAAGTGAATTTCTTCATTGTGAGATAAACACAGTTCTATGCTATTCTAAAAAATAACAATGAAAACCTAAAAAAATATACCTCGTTTCGTATTTCTATTTCTGTACCTTTCTCTTTAAAAATGTTCAAAAAAAGATTTAAGTTAAAAAAAATAAAATAAAAAAAAATGATCATGTTTTGAGGTGAATGTCTTTTCATTTGCTTTCAAATTTTGATGCAAGACGTTTATTTAGGCAGAGCTCCACAATATATCGGCTTCGTAATAGACGTGTGTGTTTTTAAGTCCAATAACTGATGGCTAATATATTCCAATTGTTACAAACTCACATTTTAATACATTATATTATAGGTGACAGAAGGTAGGAAGCATACACGAGAAAGAGAGGAGCCTTAGTTTAGGCGTTAATTTTTATTATAATGTTTTGGTAATCGATTTTTAAAAAGGCATTAAATTGGAATTTCTTAGGATGGATAACAACCCAAAAAAATTTACTTTTTAAATCCTTTTTGCAACATTTTAGTATCCAAGGGCAAAGAGCAAAGACGTGACAAGTTGGAGGAATGAATCGTACAGAAAGCAGGATGCAACAGTACAAACCGGATGGGTGTCGTCAACCTTTATAGTATACTGGACTCAAAATGAAAGAAAAACTTTCATTCCACCTTTCATTCTAGCAAGTATACTAAAATATAAAGCTGCATGGGAAAAGGGAAAAAATCGAAAAGATGAATTAAATTAAATCGTTTGATGTAACTCGGGAGGTGATACAAGAAAAGGATCCAGTACCAAAGGGAACAGAATCCACAAACCCGCTGACAGTTCCTCTGCTGGTTTAGAGCAGCTTAGTCACTGCAGCCGTGAATGCACCACAGGGGTACCACATTAACAGAAACTGTGAGATTACAGCTCTGCTACTCTGCAGATAGCAAGCATAAAGTGTTAACATCAACATAACACCACCAGGAAGGGGGAAAAGGAGAAGAGACTGAAAGAGACCAATTTAGAAAAAATATGATCCTTTTTATGTCATATGATCATTAATAATCTAATGTTTTATTCTGTTTTATGCAAACCATTTTCTGCATTTGGGCTACTTTATTGGTCTCTTTAGGGGGCACTAAGGAACAGCAAGTTTAAAGAAAAAGGATAACAGCAGGTAAAGGTGAGGTGAAAATTGCTGCAACATCTCCATCAACATTTAAACATTAATGGAGAACATAATCTTCATTAACTTCTTAAAACAGTCAGAAAATGCATTTGTTGCTAGAAAACTGATGGTTTTTGCCGTAAGCCACTCAACAACATATTGACAAAAAAAAAGGACTATAACTTTAAGCCACTAGGGGCGTATAAATTTATAATCTGTATAAATGTAACTTTACCTGCAAAATTTTACAGTTTCCCTCGATGTTTTCTGAATCTGATAGGAGACCATGTTGCACCAGTAGATTGAGAAGTAATGGAGGTATTAATAAAATAAAGTCCACATTCGCCCCTCTACATTAAATCCTACATCAGAGAGCAGAGGCTTTCTAAGGTCAGGCAAGTGTACCTTAGTTAGCGTTCATGTCTAAGGGGAACTCGGATGTCTGTAAAACGGCACTCTTGGTCACATGATTCATTCAGTGATGGAACTGACTCCTTTAAGCTACATAGGTGAGTTTTTAAGAAGAGCAGCCTGCAAGGAGCTTCCATATGCACCAATTGCTGTATGCAGTCTTGGGATACACTACTGGTATCAGTACCGGGCCTAATAGCAGTGTCAAGGAGCCATACTTTTAAAAATTATACTCTGAACCGATACCACTTCTATATTTGACAGAGATCACAGTATAAAAACTTTTAGGTTTACCCCAGCTGCAGCTGACAAGAAGCCTTTCCCGGGGCGTGCAGGTGCCGCAGACGAAGATGTACTGGATCAAAAGTAAAAGCCTGACTTTGTCGACTCAGCATTTTAGAAAATGAGATCAAAACTTGTCAATTTTACTTTTTTTTTTTCAGCACTTGTATTGGCAAGAACTATAATTTCAGTATTTGTACTCGTACTCGATTAGAAGCAATCTGGTATTGGGACATCCCTAATACTGACCAAGGTTCTTACTACCATATTTCTGTGTAGCAAGCTGATTTGCTAAAACAGGTCCCCGCTATGCTCAAATTTCATCCGCTAGACTAATACTCCAAGTATATTTGCCCTTTGCCCGACATCTGGGTTCCCTCCTTTAGGGCTCTGTCCAGCTCAAACACTGGTTACCCTGAAAGCTGTTAAAATTACACTAAAGTTAGGCCAATGCACTGAATTTTAATTAATTTAACAGCTGCAGAAACTGTGTTTCAAACATATTTCCCTCCTTGTTTGTAGATTTACATGTGAAAAGTGCTGTTAAGACAGGAACCCTGCTCCCTCAGACTCCATCATTGACTCACCCTGAGCTCTTGCAGGCAGGTGAACACATAAGTCATCTAACCACTAGCAGACATAGAGCTAGCTTTGAAAAAAAAATAATAATAAAAAATTATGTGAAAGGGCTGGTTATCCTGTCCTGCAGCAGTGTGTCGCAGTGAGCTTGTTGCTGATATACTTTTGATTTATGCCCAATATTGAAGCCTGGTCTATGTTATTCGCCACAACGCAAGATGGACAATCAGGAACTAGCTGTGGGTCTAGATACGGCCGAGGCGGTGAGGAAGTGGGGGCAAGTTTGTGCGACAATGGAGGGACATGAGGGCAAAAAAGAGCGGGCATCCAGGTGGAAAAATGGACCCAGCGTTCTCACGCACCTCGCTCTTCTAGCTCGTCCAACTTCAGGAGTCATTTTCGACAATGGCGGTCATGCAATCAAAACAAGCCTGTAAGGTGCCAAACAGGAAATACTCATAGTGTAGAGCGGATGTAGATTTGACCAATCAGAGGCCTCCTGTCTGCGGTCACCTACAATTTTAGATAGAGGTGCAGCAAAGTGTCTGCTGAAGGGGCGGTGGCACATTTGCATTCACTGCGACACACTCAGACGACCTGGTTTCCAAGTATAAACCAGCCTTATGTGTCCGGTTCCTGAAGAATTCCCAAATGGCCGGTTTCTCAATCCAGACCGACAGGTTGCTAGAGTGTTTTTTACTCATTAAAACAACATTGCTCTGCAGGTGTGTAACCGCCTTGCTGCTGCTGCAGGTGGGTCAAAACAATCTGATAGTTTGGACATTAAGGGAAGATATGAACATCATCTCCAACGTGGAGAAAACATGAAAAGAAAAAGAAGTGGGCTTAATTAGCAAAATAGAAACACAATCAAAAATAGAATGACAAATTAAGTCAATACTTGAGTCAAACCTATTATTAATCAGTGCTTTAAGAAAACTAAGGATAATATATCTGCTCCATAACATATTGGACAACCATCTGCTGACCCCAGATGCTGATGGGTAATTCTAGCATTCCTGTTGTTTAAATTAGACTCCATTTACCACTTCTTTTTAGCTGTAGAAAAAAATCAGATGGTGAGAAAATATAAAAGACAACACAGATGGAATGAGATGAGAGGTAAAAACAAGTGAAGGGAAATGTTTGAGATTCCAACAAAGGAGAAAGTAGTTCAGAGCTGCTGGCAGATGTGTTGTTTGTTACCAATATGATCAAACTCTGCCAAGAGAGACAGAGATTGGAAACTAACTGGATTTATTCCATCCATGTGTCATTTTGGATGATTTAGAAATGAAATATCGGATAGAGAACATGATGTCTGCTGTTACTGAGCTTCCTGTTGCTTGTTGAACAGTAGGATTCGAACCTAACTTTAACTGAATGCTGATGTTTCAGTGGAGGCTGAGGCAAAGTAGAGCCTCCAGCTGTAGAGACACAAGGGCATCAGCGGGGGAATCCCTTTCAAGAGTACAGGAATACATTCCTGATGAAGTTCATCAAAGATTTACAGCCTTATAAATCAAATTTTGATGCACAAGTCGGCATAAGATTTTCATGAAATTTAACTTAAAGCTTTGTGTAAAAAAATATGTTTTAATTACTTTTATTTTATATATGCAACAGTGTTTCCCCGTTCTGATCAAATATCAGGACTTTCATACAGATGGTTCTTACCTTTAAAATTTTTTCTTTGTCCTTTGCAGAATAAACCGTCTTATTTTGCTAAAAAGAAAAAGTCGCTCTGCAAAGTAACTTCACTAAATCAAGATGAGCTGTTCATTAGTTGGTGTATCTGGAGGATCATATTAGGGCTGAGTGAAACAGCTTTAAATCTTGTCACACTATATTGTGACAAGATTTATCAGAGCCCCACAATCACAAACACTACAGTAGTTACATAAAGAAGTGGGATTTATATCACTAAGCATCACATAGTAAGCGCATTTAATCGTATTCTTAAAATTTGCCAATTCCCCAATGGAAAAAATGAAAGCAGGAAATATTCAAAAGTCACAATTCACCATTTTTTTTTTTTTATAGGAACTCATTTTAATTTATTGTTAAGACAATAAATAACAATTGTTATGATGAGAAATGTATTAATTCACCCTAAAACCTAACCAGATTTCACTTGTTCTTCTCATCTTCTACCAAAGAAGAAAAATAAGTGATTGATGAAACAAGAGGATGAGATTAAGTCCCTGAAATTAAACGATGCTTTGATGCATACTTCAAATTACCAAAACCAAAACACTAGCACTAACTTTTGCCAGATGCTGAAACGAACGGATCAGGTTCCTCTGGATAAAAAACTGCAGTAAAACGTCTTTAATTTTATTTATTTTTTTAAGGCGTATTTGCACTTAATTTAAAGCAGGTAAATTCGATTACCAGTGGGATTAGTATTTTCTTTCCCTCAAAATGAGATTATTAGATACTATGCACAAGAATTTCTTTTTATATACAAAAATAATCTCATTCCACTGAAATTATCTTTATTAGCTGCTTAAAACCTGGTAAAATACAGCATTTTGAGAAAATTTGACTTCCTTACAAGTTTGTTTTTTTGCAGTAGCTAATGGTGAGCAGTCATCCTTCAAAAGCAACCCTTCCAGAGGTCACACCCTCATTCTTTTATGGTCAGCTAAATATTTACTTTGTTGTCATACTTCAGTAGGCATGCTTACAAAGTAAAAACATAGTTATTCTGGTTTGCTTTGACTTTGAAGAAATTAGATCATGTTTAGATCGATATATATACTGTAGTAAAGTATCAGTATCTTATTATACCCTTTTTGACTTAGAAAATAAAAAAAAAAAAAAAAAAACATTTTTAATATATTTCTCCCGGCTTTATGAATTATAGGTCCTCTCAACCCTCTGAGTAAAATTACTCATTCATTAAGCTCCCCGGGGTAGAAAACAAGCAGATTTGCATCCTGTGCATGCATCAATCATCAGACCGCTCAGGTCCCTGAGCTTCTGAGGGTACCTGCCATCATTCTGCCTCTATACTCTCAATCGTCCCCTCAAGGTTACTGCCTATTGCCTTGCCTTTCTAAGAGGATAAGAGCTGCATGCTGAGTGCATCTGCTGGTCTGTCGCCAGGCGGGACAAACTTCAGGTTTCAGCCCCAACTGTGAGGGGAAAACAGTTAAAAAGGTCTCAGCTGTGAAGAGGGAGGTAAAATAGCAGTGACCTGTTTTGAAGCCGCTGGTGTAATCATCTTGGCAGGTGGGGAAAAACGTGTGCTGGTCGGACCAAATACAAAAAGTAATCAATTTGGAAAGACAAGAGGAAGGGAATAAAACATAGTGAGGAAAAGGAATGGTTGTTCCATTCAGAAAAAAAGTGACAATTGGAGCTGATTGCTGGATTTCCATAAAGAATGTGTCCAAAACTGTCAATATTCTGCTAATTTTAAAAATGCAAAGTTTTGCGGAGGTGGTATTTCCCTTACATAACCAATAAAATCAAAATTGCACGTTAATACATTTGTTCATGTGAAACGTCTGAAAAAACAACATCCCAGCAGCGGATGTAAACACACGACATACGTCCATATTTCAGCCATTTCAGCTATAGTAGGCACCATCTTCCTCCAAAACACAAGTTTTTTTTAATTCAAGGGTTTCCATTTAGATAGTTTACTTTTCGAATCGCAAGTTAATGGTTAATGGAAACACAGCTGATGAAAGTCATACAATGAACCAAAGAAGCAATGAAAACAGAGAATCCGACCAAAAGGTTTAAGGCCTTTTTCAAACTATGACGTTTTGTGCACAGTTTTCAATTATAAGAAAAAAACAGAAATGTTCCAACAAGAATATCTGAACTTTTGAATTCGTGTCCATCACTGATTTATGTTCTCTAAGACTTCAAATCCAAAAATCATCCCAGTAGATTTTTACTGAATGGTGCAAAGAAAAGCAACAGTGCATTACACTAGCATCAGGTCAGGGGATTTCTCCGCACTTCAAACTTTCTCGTTTTCTGCACTCACTCCAGCCACCAGGCGACATCAATGATAGATGAGGTCTGCATCAATCATGAATAAGCGGAAGGGAAAGATCTAAACACACGGTCCCAAGTCAGAAGGACCAATATGAAAGGGCTGGAGACCTCAGAGCACCACGCGACGTTAAAGACTCTGGAGCGGGGAGCGCAGGCATCAACGACCCCCAGCTGAGACCTCTGAAGAGCAATTAGACTCTTAAAGTTGTGGATCAAAGCTTTAAAACTAAAAATCTGGTCATCAAAGCTAATTTTCCAGACGAAAAATTGCGCCGAACAACATTCCAATGGTAAATGCCTGGAAGTCAAAGCATCAAACTCAGCTGCCAAGCTGGGAGCATCCAGAAGGGATTTAAGTACACAGGCCTGATTGATTCAATTAAACTTAGACACTTCAACACTGCAAGCGGAAGTACGCTGCCTGAGCTGGCAAGGCAGCTGTTAACAAATCCTCTGGATGAGTTTGCAAAGTGCCACACTCAGCAGTGCCTTCATTAAACCCATCCACACACACACACACCTGCTATACATGGACTGCTGGAGTTTGTCCGTCGATATGATTCGACACATTTAGTGCCATTCAGTCATTGTCTGTTGTGCCTCAAAGGAAGAATTAAAGGCCAGTAAGTTAAGAAACAGTAATAAAATAACCAATTGGATTTGTCAACACATAGCAAAGGCAGGAAACTCTGGAATGGCATCCTTAAACTAGGCCTCTTCCTTTTTTTATGAAGCACAGAAATATCCAATCTAAAAATGAATTACCTTGAGAAACTATTCACCAACTTTTCATCAGAGTGCATCCACAAACTTCAGTATGTGGTAAAGGAGAAAAAAGCTTTGAACAATCGTGACTCAGAAGGAAAAAGATGCATAGTTTCACATTTTCTAACAAAACTCTGAAACCTATAAAAACCCTCTTTACTAATAATAAATTATAGATTATTCAACTCTCTGCCCTCAGGAGTCACTTATTTATAGTCTACCTGTATGCGACTTAATTCAGTTTTAAATTTGATCGTTTAGTGGAAGTTTGTTAGAGAACATTACAGGGAAAAACAAAAAAAGCATGAGGAACACAGGAGACTGTGTGGGATAAAACGGCAGAGGGATTTAATGCAGACTGAGGTCCCAAATTAATTCATATATATGATCTTGCCAGCATCTGAAAGGGCATCAGACCTGGAATCCTACAGGTTTAGGCCATCCACCAACCAGATCACATCTGGCTGTTCATGAAAAAAAGTAAACAGCTGCAGGAAAACACAACAAGCAGAAGTAGATTCTGACCAATGTTTTACAATGAAACATGGTGGTGGCAGCATCATGATGGGGAGTGGCAGACACAGACATACCCCAAAAAGAAAGCTAATCTAAGCAGCTTTATTGTAGAAAATACTGAGCCAGAGGTTGAATACAAATTAAATTTTTTATTTTTCCTTTACCATTAAAATATTCTTTATCTTAGTCTTTTACTAGCAATAAAGTACTCTGACGTTTGCTGGAAGAACATAAGATTCAAGAAGTATACTTTTTTTTTGCGCTGGATGTGTTGGAAAGTGAGAAACTAAAATGATCGGACCCATTTATCACCGCAATAATGCGTCAGGGCACAGATTGAGCGCTTCCATCCATTTCACCCACCTGGCCTCACGGTCTTCAGGCGCACCGGCTCCCGAAAGTGTCTGATGACCGCCAGCGTGTCTCTGTTGGTGAGTCCGCTCACCGGGGTGCCGTTGACCTCCAGCAGCACGTCCCCGCTGCAGGGCAGCCTCCCGGCGTGGCACACCACCGCCTCGGGATCCACGCGTCCGATGTGGGGGAACTCTCCGAGCTCTGCGCCGCCTCGCACCTCCACCACGGCGGTCAGCTCCCCGGAGCCCCCCCACGACACGGAGCACTCCTGCACTTTAACGAACCAGTGCTTTTTCCTCTTCAGCGTCTTGGACATCGCTGCTTGGTGGGAGCTTTATGGCCGCTCAGGAGTTGGAAGTCCCGGGAAGGAGAAGCAGAAAACCTCTTTGGAGCCTCAGAGCGCAGAGACGCACGGATCGATCATTCCGGATCAGAGAACTTCAGCCTTATGGTTGTTAGAATAATCCATTCCAGGGGAGGGAATGCAGCTCGGCTCCCTGTGAGAGTGCGATCCTTCCTGTGAATTACTGGAGCATCGTCTGGAGCGTGACACCAGCTGCGTCAGTGCCGCAGTGGAGCAAAGGGTGCAGCTTCTGATGCCACCCCCAATTTACAGCACCTGGAAAACAAAAGCCAGCGCCTTCCCACGCTGATGAGCCCACTGTGAGCTGAGACTGTGCGTGGATCCTGCGCCACAGAAAGAAAGAAACAAAAAAGGGTTAGATCCCAGTTTTAGTTCCCACAGATATATAACTCCTGCCTGGAAGAGTTAGGAGAGAAAATCCAGGAAAACTTCCAAATGTGATTTTCCTTAAAGGGTGATATTAAACAACTTTATTCCAAGCACCTGTTCTTCCTTCTTTGCTCTCAATGCTCCCTCCTCCTTTACTGTGACATCAACGAGGAAACCCTTGGAAACGCGCAAACACACCTGGCCCTCCTCTCCTCTGCAGATCCCGCTCTGCGCGCTCAGCCACGCAGCTTTTTAGATGCTGGAAAAACTACCCAGCAGCATTAGACTTGATCCGATTATGCTTCGCTCCATAAGTTTTTTTCTTTTTTTTCACCCTTTTCCGCGTTTCTCTTCTGACGGCAGGCTGTTTTGTCCAATTGGACCCTGCGGGGCGGGTCTTCAGGAACTTTGGATCAGGCCAATGGAGGGTGACCAAAGGCGGGCGTCAGTGTTGCTTTGCGTTTCCATGGAGTTATTGTCCAAACGGAGTTCCCGCACAGGGGCCCCTGTTTTTATGGTAGACATTAAAGTTCAGAAACTTTTATTTCTTTGGTCAGGGGTCGTCATGCGTTTCCAAAGCCAGACGCTGCCAAATTTTGATTGTTTTAAAACCTTATCACTCCTTTTTTTACTTTTATTAGGCAAGTTTGGGAAAACTAAAGACTGGTTGTTTTTTATGGTGCAATGTCGCCCCCTACTGGCTGATAATGTGTGAAGCACCAGTAGGAATAGAATAGAATAGAAAATCCACTTATTGTCCCACAATTCTGGTGTTTTACAGCAGCAAAAAGATTATAGAAAAGAAAGTTTACCTTTGAAAAAAATATATGAATAACATAATAATAATAGTGAATAGTGCTTTAACAATATAAAAGTGTGCCGCTTGAAAATAAATAACAAATATACAGCTATGGACATTTTTAAAGTAATAGATATCTTATCTTTCGCTGAAAAGTCATATTTTTTTGACAAAGAAGCTGATTGTAATTAAATTAACATCCACATTTTAAGATCAACATTTTTTTCCTCTGTTTCAATGTAGTTCACTTTACTCTAATAACACTAATTCCGTCCAGTAGCCACTAATCCACATGTTACATGATAAATATACAATATCCAAATATTTAATAAACTAGAATATGATCAAAAAGATAATTCAACTCAGTAAAAAAAAGATTGACTGAATTTATATTGAATTTAATCATGTAAATTTAAATTTACATGACAATTTACATTGTCAGGGATTCATCAACAACAACATTTACATTGTCATGTACATTTTTTATAAGGCCTAGGCCTAGATGCAATATGCCTTGAAATTCTAAAAAGCAAAATGAATAAAATGCCAAATAAAATAATTGAAAATAGATTAAGCATTAAATATTTTTAAATGCATTTATTTATTTATATAACACTATAGCTAAAACTCCTTAAATTACAGCCAAACCGGTTTACACAACAGATAAAAACCACATATCTGCCACATATCTGACTCAATAACCATTAAAACAACAATTTTCATTCATTTCAGACGGAACTATTCACAGACAGGATTATTTTAAACTGCACTTCCAATTTTCACCACTGCTCGGCACCAAGTAACCTTTCCTTCGATCACGGAGCGACTGGCTTGCTTCATCTCGCAATGAATCCTGGGTAAACATAGGATACTGAGGATACATCGGACCTGTCCTTCAAATCGGGCAAAAAGAAGGACGCATTTTAAGGCCGCAGAACTAGGTGTCTTGTAATCCGACCAGACCTCGGCGCCGCGCTATGATGTAATCGTCCTTCGAATCTGGCCTTCTAAGGACGCGTCCCAGGATTTTGAACAGAGCCACAGCCTTTGTCTTCAATATAATACTTCTGGACTTGTTTGAGTGAATGCTTAAGCTGTCTGTAGTCACTGCTGCCACCCTCTGGTTTAGGGGGGAACTGATTGTTCTGCCAAATGATTTTAAAGAATCCTTTAAAAAATCCTGAATCCAAATTATGACGTGGATCATCACCAAAATTTCATTGATTGTTCCTTGGTCTGAGGTGCACCTATGTTAAAGATTTTATTAACATCCAGTCATAACTTTTGAAGTTATCCTTTACACAGACAGATGGAGAGACAAACCTACTCAACTAAAACCATCCTCCTTGGCAGAGGTAAATATCATATACAACATGAAATGATAAAATACACAAAATTGAATAATTAGAAATACAGTATAAATGAAATAATTATGTTATATAAAACATGTATATTTCAGTTTTAGTGGAAGTTAGATGAGGACCCAAACGCTGAGATGAGGACGGAGAGAGGATTTATTGCAGATTTAATTTAGATGTAGAAGGTAAACGAAGCACAAATCCAGAAACAATAGACAGGTAACCAAACTAGGAGACGCCAGGGAAAAACATACATGAGGAATGAAGTAATGAAGAGAATCGAGGAATGTATATATGGGAGACAGAACAAAGAATGGGCTGATCAGCTGATAGGGAGCAGGCGTGGATAGAAACAGCTAGAAGGGAGCTAAGGGAAAGGAGACTGGCACAAGGGGGCAACAGAGAGCAACTAAAAAACTACAACATTGCTAGAAAATAACTACAACGACACAATATGGAAAAGAAACCAAGGACCAAACAGAAGTCTACAAAGGGCAAATTCATGAAAGCATTTATTTATTTATCTAATACATAATTTAAATCATAGATATACCATAAAATTGCATACTTTAATATTAGGTGTCCCGTTAGATAATTATAAGTAAATTTGAAATGATAAATTATTTCAAGATTTTTTTGCATAAATGTATCAAAAATAAATATAAATAATTTAAATAATAATTAAAAATTATGTATTAAATTAAAAAAAACATGCATTTATAAATATTTGCCTGTATATGATTTTTTTTTTATAAATATATATAATAAATAATTAGTTTGGTAACATAGTATTTAGTTTAGTGCTAAATATTTTGGTTGCTAAATAAATGTTGAATGAATAAATTAAATATTTAGTTTGTAGATTAAATATTTGACTTGCTAATTAAATGTTTAACACAGGGCAATATTTAAAAATGTACAAATAGCATGGTAATTATATATGACTTTGGATTATTAAAGCCCATTTTCCCTTATTTGAGGTTTAATAAACAAAAAATTGCTGTGAACATTTGACAACATTACTTTACAGAAAGCAGCCAAAGGCTTTATTCTGCAATCATTTAAGATCCAAAATAATCCAAGAAACATAAGGAAAAATCTGAGACGATATAGCCAAAGACGAACAAATTAAATCTATTAGGGCTGCTCCTTTTTAATTAATAACAGCATGTAACCACTGCTGCCTGGATGTCCTTGTCAACATGGTCAGTTCATTTGTTAGTGTTGCGCCGATGCCATTTTTTGGCCCCGATACCGATACCCGATACCTGGGTGTGCAGTATCGGCCGGTACCGATACCATAATATTATAATATAATTGCCATCATGGCTTCATCAAGCTGCTGCCTACCTTTGTGAAGCACGAAAAAATCTAATACAAAGTGAATCCAGTAGAACTTTTTATTGCCTACCAGGAGTGGGTGGCAATAGTTGAATAAACTTATGGCTCTCAAAATGGTATCGGTGCCCTATTTGTTGGTACTCGCCGACACCGATACTACCATTTTAGGGCAGTATCGGGGCCCCGTCCGATACTGGTATCGGTTTTGGTGCAACACTATTATTTATCATACTGTTTCCATATAAACTATTAGCTTTTATTTGTCATGCCTCTAATGAAGCTACCAAACATATAGAGAACATTGGTCACCTGGCCCATTTAAATGTCAGTTATGAGGTGCTTTGCATGGATCATTTATGCTTAAATGTGGATGTTAGGACGGGCAAAATAAGTTGGAGTCTTTTGCACCAACTATGATTTATAGGGATGACTGGCCAGCTACAGCAACAAGTCTCCCTTTTACTCCAATCAGAAACATGCTTTATTGATAATATTGATGTTTCCAATGCAATGTTTATTTCATCTCTTTTTTCTGTTTTTTGTTTGTTTCATATTTTGTCTTCCAAACACAACCAGCTATTTTAGTCTGTTTCGTCTAGTTATTTGTTCTGAAAGGAAGCTGATCAAATATCTGCAAAGTGCTAAAAAAAATGGTTCCTTTTTGAGTGATGAGTCACAGAAGAAGCACTTAAGGAAAGCTGTTTGCTAAAGAGAGCTTTCATCTTTTTAATAGGGTGAGAATATGTCTCTTGGTGCACATGCTAATACCAGCATCTTTCTCTATGGAGTGGAAACAGCAAGTGTGAAAAACGGCTCCTTGCGTCACAGTTGCTTCTTTTTATTCATTTACAATCCATCAGATGTAACAGGCAGTTTTGGTTGTCAGTGTTTCTGCTGCTGTTAATTTATCTTATTTCAGATTTTTCACTTTGTATTTTGTCAGAGGTTGAAGACCAATTTGGCCCAAAACTCATAGGAAAAACATGGAAAGAGCATGTCGGGTGGAAATTTCTAATTAAAAAATGAAATGTAAACTTAAAATGAGATGTGAGGATGGTTGTAGCATGAGCGGAATACCAGTGAAGAGCAGTAAGATCTGAATGGCTAGAGAAGCTGCCTCATCGGAAACTGTAAAAGCAAATCTCTGGTCTGAGTGAAGAACATCTGCACCTTATATCCTAATGAAGACTGGGGTAAAAAAAAAAGAAAAAAAAAAGAGGTTGCCTCAAGTAGCTAAGGTGTTAGCAGAAAAATGTAGGACATGAATTTTGTTTCATTATTGTTGCAAGCAAAAAATACATCTTGTAAATGTAAATTTGAAATATAAAAACTTTTTCAGATCTTATTTTTCAAAAAAAAGATTTTCAGTTTTTTTATTTCATTTTTCTTCTTTTTTGAGACTTTAGCTTTACATGTTGCGTTTTGTTTATGTTGCTTATAGATCTGGTCACATTCTTTTTTGTTTTGTTTCTGTGGGTGGGCTTTCCTTCATATATCTATTTGTCTGAATTGATGTTAGCAACAACAGTTTTATTGAGACAGATGCACGCATGCCTTGAGAGAACATACAAACTCCATGCAGAAAGGCTATGAGGTAAGATCACTATCAAAATAAACTTGTGCATAAAAGCACAGTTGTGTACATATTAGTCTGAAGTTGTGCATAACAATCATTTGTAAACTCATAATATTTGAAATCTCATGCAAAACATGAAACGTATAGTTTAAATAGTTACAACTTCCATAACTAATGATTTTGACTAATATGTACACAACTGTGCTTTTATGTACAGGTTTATTTATATAGTGATTTTACCTCATAAAAGAACCTGGCTGGGAATTCATGCAGAAACATCTTCCAGAAATCAAATACCTAGAAACTTGAAGCACGTTTTTTTTTAGAAAAAAAACGAAGGCAGTCTGGATCTGCTCCTGAAGCTGTTACCCTCTGATCTACAATATCTGTTAAAACTTCTGATTTTAGTTATTCCATAGTTTACCATAACAAAACATTTAAAACAAACTCCAACAGGGAAGCTACAGGAGATGAGTGGTACAGTGAATAGATTTTTGCTGTTGCTTGATGGTAGGAGCTACAACAGAGGAGCTAGTGTCAAGCTAGCAGTATCTTTGATCACTCAGGGGTACTCTCTTTAGCAGTGCTTACATACTTGGGTTCCAGCAAGCAACAAATTCGATGATGCGGTGAAAGAATTGCTGTCACCCACCAAGTCAGTTGTTTGCGATATATCAAGCAAGCAGCTAAAGGTGGCAATTTTATCCGGGAATCACGTCAGCATGAACGCACAATAATAGTAAAGAAAAACTTTAAATTTGAGAGTTTATCCCATTATCACAATTATTATTGTTCATTTAAATATACATTTTCCTCATTTTAGTATGAGTAAATTATGAGCAATGAGTAATGTATGAGTAATGAGATCCATTATATAGCAGGTACTCTAACATGTATTCAAATCATGCAGACTATGTCTCTTTTGAACAAAAACACATTAGTTTTACATCATATTTGTCCATTTTGACCATTCTAAAACACAGTTAACATGGAATTAGAGGGAGATGAGAAAGAACCAAGTTTCTGTAGATCAAAGCAAAGATTCTCTTAAAAAAGGCCTTATTATCCTTTTTTGGATAGTTCAAGTTGATATATTTTCCATGTTCGCCTGTTGTGCTGCAAACAAGCTGCATCTTTAAATAACCCTTAGATCTGAAGGCCTATATGTTTATCTGTAAGTGCCTTCAGGACACCTAATAAGAGCAGAGACAGCTTCGTTTTCAGAAGCTGCCAAGAAAAACAAAATAAATGGATAAGAACAGTTTGAAACTTTTCTTTCTTTCTTTTTTTTTTTTTTTTTTTTGTTAACCAGACCTCTGGGTCTGGCTGAATGGGCCTGGCATTTACAGAGGTCATACAGAAGGCATCAGAAGAGAAGTGGAAACATTTTAAAGCTGTCTTACGCTAAAAAGCAAAGACAATGTCACTTGACTTTCTATCCAGAGAGTTTTTTTTCTTTGTTTTTATGTATAATGCTACTCTGCCTGTCAAAACCATTAGATGTCTTTGTTTGTCTCTCTCTTTAAAGTTTCAAATTGATGAATATTTAAAATCAGAAGAGGAACCAGAGAACAGGCCCTGATCTCATGCTCTGTCCAAAGCTTTTAAAGGCATTGCTTCATAGAAAATCAGTTGGATATCTGTCTGGGATAAAGAAGTGACTATCAATGTCCAATATAGCACAGCAATAACAGGAGGCACCTACTTTGACCATGGCACACCTGCCCAGTAAATAACATGCCAACGGCAAGCGTTGATTTGAGGCGCAATCATTGCTGCTTAAAGTTGAGATGGAGCAACTGTTTTAGCACCTAGTTGAACAGCTACAGCAATTGCTCTTCTATCAAGCTGATGTCTAAGTCGGATAAATTGGATTTTCAGGTAAGATGTCTCAGACTCAGATGTGGTGTGATACGGCGACATTATGAAACTGGCAGTACCAGTTTCAGATTCAGCAGATTGAACTCAGAACCTCTGTGATCCAAGTGCAATGCCCTAATCACTAGGCCACCACTCCCACTTGGACAATAGACTGGACTGGAGAACTAGTGTCAAGTTGTGTGAAGGTTGAAGGACCAAAATGCAGAGATGGAAGCTGAGGTAGATTCATAAAGATTTTATATGATTCCAAATGGCAACCGAAGCAAAATTCCACAAACAAAATACTAAAATCCAGGAAAACACACATGAAGGGCAAAGAAATGATGAGGAACCAGCAAACAGAAGAGGATGAGTATAAATCGGAGGCTGAACAAAGACTAGGCTAATCAGCAGACTGTGAGCAGTTGTGGACAGAAGAAACTAGAAGGGAGCTCGGAGAAGGAGACTGACACAACAGGGCAACAGCGGGTAAACAAGAAATTCATAAGAACTCATATACAACAAGAAAAAACACCATAAAAAGGGAATTAGACCAATAAAACTAGAAAACACAGAAAAACATGAATCAAAATGAAACTTAAACAGAAATGCAGAATCGTGACGCCTAGACCCTCTGGATATTATTTCACAAATAAAAATTCTTCTTAAAATAAAGAAAATTATAGACAACAGCGACAATCCTCTTCAGAAGATTTTTGAACAACAACAGTGTCTCCAGCAAGAGGCTTCTCCAGATCACTAGAGAAGATCCCTTCCTGCCTACAGCTATCAACACCTACAACACCTTTTTATTGCACTGGATCCAACGTAGTACAATGAATGATTTAACAGTCCTAAATTAAAATCTTGGGATGTTACAGTAACAGGTCTATAGTCACTGAGGACTGTTGGTAGAGTCTTCTTTGGCACTGGAATAAGGGAGGTCTTCTACTTTACTGGAACTGTCTCACAGGTCAGGCTAAGGTTGAAAAGGTAAATGGCATGTACTTATAAAGCACCTTTATTCAAGTCAGGAGACTTGACCAAAGCACTTTACACTACATTCATTCACCCATTCACACACACACTCAAACACAGATGGTGGCAAGCTACATTGTAGCCACAGCTGCCCTGGGGCTCACTGACAGTGAGCGGGGCTTCCGTACACTGGCGCCACCGGGCCCTCTGACCACCATCAGTAGACAATGCAGGTGAAGTGTCTTGCCCAAGGACAAAACAACACTGAAAGTTGGAACCGGGGCTTGAACCATCAATCCTTCGATTTCAGGGCAAACTCCTACATCCAACGCCACAGTCGCCCCTAGTGCTGGAGAATCCAACAGAGCTGCTCTGCCAAGGCCTTCAGGACTCCCTGCCTGACACCATCAGGCAGACTTATTACGATTCAGTCTCTCCAGTTGCCTCCCTACTTGACTTTTAGAGACATACAGGTGAAAGGTGGAAGGATCAGCACCATCTTCTGATTTGGCTGGCAACAAATTCATAGAAGTAGGAGATCAATGGCAGAGGAGGACTGGATGTTGATGTGACTGTTTGTAAGAGAGAAGGATGCAGAGCTTGTTTCTGAACTGAGAAAGTTGAAGAATGTATTCAGTTCATTTGCTCTGTCCAGACTTTTATCTGTCTGATCATCGCTGCCAGCCCAGCCTGTGATCTTCTTCATCCCTGACCACACATCTCTGATATTGCTCTGCTGGAGCTTGTTTTACAGCCTCTTCTTGTATGCCTCCTTGCTGCTGCTTTTGTACACTCCTAATTATTTCCCCGTCAACCATCTCAAAGGCTTTTTTTTTTTCTTGTAAAGCAGTTGCTTCATATCACTTGTCACCCATGGTTTATTTGCCTTAAATGTAATAAATTACCTTGCAATTGCAGATTTGCCTTAACTATAATCAACAGTAATGACCTTTTAATATAAAAATTTCCTCTTCAGCCATTGCAGCATAAGTGGGCACATCTTGCAGGGTGTGTCTTGTATTATTCGCAGCTGCAATTGGTTACTCTAAGCCAGGGGTCACCAACCCTTTTTAAGGCTGAGGGCTACTTCATTGTTAATGAGTCATTTCTAATTTTATTGTGGATATTGTCATTATGTAATCTATAAATGCTTAAACAGTCTTTATGATTAATATTATGAAATAAATGATTAAAAAATGAAGACCAACAGAATAAAATTAAACTTCAAAAGGAGTTGCTCTGATTTGAAGAGAAGCTGAGGGCCCCCATGTGGTCCTGGAGGTTCCCTGGGTTCCCGTGGGCAACGTGTTGGTGACCCTTGCTCTAAACCACCTTCCCAGTGAAAATTATATAATTTTGAAAAAGAGACGAAGACACAAATTTTTATTATTTTTTTTATTTCAAAATAGACATGCTCAAATGCACAGATCCTATTCCACAATAAGATATTCTCCATATTTTTTCTTTCTTTAAATCTCAGAGAAAATATACAGGGTTTTTTTCTACAGTGCCTTCAGCATATGCAAACATTAGAGTGCCTTTACTGTTTGAAAACCAAAAACACCCACGCAGGAAAACCGTGTGCACTCCTGAATGTACTGCAAGTAGGGCTGTGTGTGTCACTTTCTTCAAAGCACCGATCATAAGCTGTTTCAAGTACAAAAATAAGCTAAATTTAATATTCAAAACGAATAACTAAGAGATTGAGTTTCTTCTCACTCTAAGAGCTCCTTTTGGGCTTCTTGACAATTCAGTTCCTCTCAATCAAAAACTTAAGCTACAATTTATGGCTTAACAAGGAGCTAAATGGTTTGAATAACAAACTAAAAGACAAAATGACCTTTCAGTTTGTGGAACAGACACATTTCACCTGGATACATTTTCCTTTAACCATCCTCAGGCTTAAAGACAAAGCATTATCTAAAACTATATATTTTGTGCCTCCTGCTCACAGTGCAGAGGCACAAAAAGACCATGTTGTGAAAAATGAAAAGCAGTGACAAAAATAGGGTCCTTGCAGCAAGGAAATGCTCTACATAAAAAAGAAAAATAGATCAGTCCGTCTCCTCATAGGTGAGACTGGCTATATTTCTGACTCCTCAGTTTCAGCAGCACATTCAAACTGAGGCGACATGCGCAGTATTGTGCCATATCCATCAGATGGCAGCAGAAGCAGGGTTTAAAGCACCTGATTATCCAGTTTAAAGCTGCAAATCCCCAAAGAACAATTTTCAGGCTGCAGATGTGACATTTTATTTGAAGAAGTGACCAGAAATTCTCACAGTGAATTTAGGGGTTGACACAGAAATAGCAAGGCGCTCTATGGGTGATAGTGTTGGTTTACTGACTATTCAATGCCTCCTAAAACAGAGGCAGACAATAGGAAGCTAATGCAGCAGTTCGCAGACGTATTTGCAATATAGGAAAATGTAGAAGAGTTCTACGTAAAGAAATGTTTGCAATGAGGGAATGCAAGGGTTAGCAAAAAAAATGAACACAACCAAAACCGCACATCAAATAATAATATATATATATATAAATAACCATTTTTTAAAAACATCTATGATCCCTTTTAACATGCAGATTTCATAGAATTTGAGCTTTTAAGGTGGAAATTTTCCTTCTTTTAGACTCTGACCCACAAAAAGGCACCAGAGTCATTCACCAAGGGAACATTTCTTTAAAATCAGTTTAAAACTGGAATAATATTAAAACAGCATCAATAATCTAAGAGGTTTTGTTTATTTTAAGATTTTAAATCTTAAAGAACTCTAACATAATTTTAGTGAAATTATCAAGATACTGGTTAATAAGGACCCCAACTTGGTGAATTAATGTTTTAAAGAATGCCTGCAACTCTATCGCTTATGTTTATCTATGGTATGCAGCAGAGATCTATTCCTGCAGGAAAGCGCCTGCAGAGAAACCTATTGAACTATCTCTGGTGTAAAAACATAATATAAAAATATTAAAATGAAAGAAATATTAAAGAACAGAGAACTGAAGTTATCTTTTTACACAACAAACTTTTCCTTTCGTACTGTTCTTAAAAAAAGGCGACGTTCCCCTGCTCCCTCCTGTTTTCAACACCGCTGATAAATAATACTGATAAAAACAGATAAAACGTGGAGGCAAACCTGATGAAAAACGATCCCTCCGATTGGTGTTAATGCAACAGACTAAAGAAGACTTAACACAAGCTAATCCTCATTGGTAACACTGAAGGAAAAGAAAACAATCCTTGCTCCTCTTTGCCAAGTCCTCTCAGTCAGGTTTCACATGAGCATAAAAGATCAAAATAGAGAATTTTTTGCCATGAAGTAATGAGTATTTCTTCTCCCGAGCTACAAAGCTGCAGCAGCTTGTAAACGTATGCATTACTTTACAGTTTACAGCTCCAAAGTGATGTGGGAAACAGGATGTAAGAGACGGACCACAGCAGGTAGTAGACACACGCAGGGGGGAAGGAAGAGCAGAATACCATGGCAACTCCTGAAACAGACAAATAGAAGAAAGAAAAAAGAAAAATCTTCCTCTAAATCCATCTCTTGTTTTCAGCACCAATACCACTTGTGTCCATGTTTTCTATGGGCAGTGAGCCACATGCACATATATAAAGGGCTACTGACTGAAAATATTCAGATATCCATTACAGCTCTACAGACATTTCTATTTTCACTTACCCCCAGCATACACCACTTTCTTCCAGGTCTGAGACTCCAGCACTTTATCATGGGGATAGAAATTCTGACTGATCATAAAGAGAATCATGGCCACTGCTATGACCCGTAAAACTGTCATGTTTCCTCCAGACAGCAAGGAGGCGCTGGCTAGGATGGCTGAGGAGTAGATGCAGGGGAGGCCGCGGTACATGAATGGAATACCTAATAAAAAAAACAAAAAGGAGGTTTGGTTTAGACTCATTAAAAAATAACTGTTTGCGTAAACATAAGCAGTTACTCACCACTAGAAAAGAAACAGAGCCGGACGAATACGGACAGCACGTAGCACATGCATAGGACGTTGTCCAGCAGGTCGGACGTCCTCAGCAGCAGAGATGTAGCGATCCCGAACGTGGTAAAGTCTGCAAAATCATCCAGCTTTGCACCTACACATGAAAAACCAAACCACTAAGCTGCTGATACAGCTATTATTAGCATGCTATTAAAATATGCTCTCAAAAAATTAGTTTCTAACTCAGTTGTCTTATTTGGGTTCACAAGCATATAAGAATCTACCTGCTCCCTCCTCAACTATTTAAGACCAACCCAAAATTCATCAGCCAATCATTTTGCAGTGTTATGGTTCAAGGCAGGACATATAGAATGATGAAAGCAAGAGCTGCACAGCCCACAGCAATCCAAAATAAACTTGGCAGCACAGAAAGACTAACCCTTGCCCTAAACCTAACTCTGACCCTAGCCCTGACCCTATCCTAGCCCTGACCCTAACTCTAAACCTAACCCTAATTCTCCAAGTTCTACAAACTGGCTTGGCTATGGATCTGAGAGATACCAACAACCGTGCGCCGGCCCGTGCAATACCTTTGATCCTCTAGCAAGCTGCCCTAGTCGTCGGACTTGTTGGGGGGGTGTCATCGAGAGAGTGTCTAACGCCTAACCCTCACGTCTGTTTTGTCAGAACCCATAATTGTATTACTAAAAGAGGAACTGTAAGAGTGTAACAGTGTTTTGAGTGTAACAGTGTCCCTCCATTAAAGACATTTCCTCCCAGCGCTGCGTTTCCAGAGCCCATCACATCATCAGTGACCCCTCACACCCCCACCATGGACTGTTCAAAATAGTAGAAAAATTGAGCTTGTAATTCACATTGTGGCATCTGGCTGTTTTTTTTTAAAGGTTTCTTTATACGTTTATACTTTAAGTAGTTTTTGGAGCACATACATTTTCACTTTTACTTGAGTAAAGAGGTCAAGTTGATACTTCAACTTTAACTAGAGTATTTTTGAACTTCAGTTTCTGTACTTCTACTTAAGTAATAAATGTGTGTACTTTTGACACCACTGCATATTTGCACCATACATATTTGTCTTTGCACTGTTCTGAACTTCCATATCAATGCGTTTTGCACCGTGTTTTTTTTCTTCCTAGCTCTTTACATTTGATCACTGCTGCACTTAACAGTAATGTTCATTTCACTGCTAAGCTGCTGCTCATTTACTGTCTGAAAGCTGTACAAAACGAGATTTAGCTTTGACAACAAAAGTTTGTTGTGGTTTCTCATGATGACTGCTGACATTTTATTTGTTACTATGATTGGCTAAAACCAAATATCACTAAAAATGTATGTGTAGGTGTCTGAATTTGTAAATGTAAATCAATAGTGAGAGAAGAAGTCAACATGGTAAATCTCACACATGTATAACTCAAGCCTGAGTTACATGGGAGATTAGTATGGAGGGAATTTTGTTCCATTATTGTTGAAGCACAAATTTTAAAAAATGCAATCCGGAAATAAAACATTCTAAATATAATAAAAGAGTTTTGAGAATTACAAATGTTTTCTCTGAATTTACTCTTTCTCCATATTTAATTTTTCTTTTAACAATTATTCGATTTTCTTTTTTACAGATCGTATACTTTCACATTTTCTTGTGTTTTCAGCCTTAAGCTTGTGCATCCCTACCATGTGAAAGTGTTAGTTGCACATACATGCAAAAATCTTTAACAGGAAACATCAGCGTCAGCTCAACGAGCAAGTTTTTCAAAAAAACTAAATTCTCCGCCGGCTCATCTCTTTATCCCTCAGGAGCGCATAGCATGTTTTCAGCAGATGACGATGAGGTGATTCAGGCTGCAGCCATCAGTGAACAGGTTGGAATCCAGGGAACCCGGGGTTAAATATTTAAGCAATTTCAGACATGCGGAGAAGCCAAAGCAAGAGGACAATGCAGACAATTGGAACTGGATCCCATGGACTTAGGTTGCCTAATGGGAAAGTGTTCAATTGAAAAAACAAAAAACAAAAACAACAGCACACACCTGCAAAGTCATGCAGAAAATGCTTGTTGAGACATAAAGCTCCCTGCACAGCCAACAATGATGCAGCTGGGAGCTATTTTAAGCTTCTGGGATAATATGGACACTGGTCAGGTGCAGGTGTTATTTATATTGCAACTTGGCTTAGAAAAACGTTTTTCAAAGTTTTAAAAAAAAAAAAATTAGCATTTTGTCTTTCTAAACCCCTTAAGAAATAAAAAAAAATTATAAAACATGTTTCTTATATTCCTAGCATGTTAAAGGCTAAGTAGAGCTTTCAAAAGCAATGCCGCCTTTCGTTGGAGACATTCCAATTACAAATGACTGTGCAGCATATCCTGCCAACGGCCTCACTGAAGTTAATCTTTGGTTAAAGCTTATTGACCAATAGCCTACACTTACCCAGTGCCGAGCAGGCATTAAGTTGCCTGGCAACCGCTCCATCTGCCAAATCTAGCAGGTACCCAATCAGAACCAGCCAGCATGCCGCGTGATGGTGCCTGAACAAACAAGGGAGAGTGAAGTTGAGTTGTTTGAAGAGTGCAAGCCCATTTTCCTCCAAAGGTGCCATGTGTGTCTGGTCTGAGAGGTAATTCTGTCAGAAAACTGCCAAATCTGTTAAAAACAGATTTTCTCATAATTTATGTACCATCTAGCAAAAAATGTATTTATTATAATTTTTTTTATCAGTGCTACCTTGCAACCCCTCCAGCCTTTCCACATTCTTTCACACAGTGAACACGTGAGAGAAGGCTCTGAGATGGGAGCGACATTTTATGAAAGCCAGCAGCGAAGATCACTCTGAACAGAACATACTCTCTGTTAGACACGGTGGTGGTAGCATCATAATGTGGAGACGCTTTAAGAAACTAACTGGTCAGACTTCAAGATGGAGGATTAAAATATGAGGCAGTTCAGGAGGAAAACTATTCAAAATCTTTTAAAGGGATCCTGGATTAGTTGTAACAGTTTCAATTTGCATGTTTCCAAGCAATACAAGGCCTTGTCTGTATAAAGACTCAAACTCTCTGCGGATCCAGACATTTGAATTGAGAAAGCTTCCTGGAGGGGAAGCAAAACGTCTTCAAACCTTGGAAACCAAGTCCAGTGGATTGTTTTTTTAAACTTTTACGGAATTGTAACAAATATTTTATGTGAGAAATATTTATGTTGTATTTAAATACCATATAGTTAAAATGCTGTAGGCTGTTTAGTTTAAAGGTGTAGAGGATGATCTATTAATTCCGGGTGGATCATCTAAATAAGTGGTCCTCCTAATTGTCAATCATTCTGGTGGTAAGTCTACATGAGGCCTTCCTCCTTGCTCATCCCGTTAGCTATCTTTTTCTGCACATTCAGGTGTATATGTGTGGTGAGCTATGGTTTCAGCCAGTCATTGAAGCTCACCTTTCTCACCGCAGTTCTTTTAAAATGGCAGAGGGACGTAAGAGAAAAAGTGTCTATGAAGTGTATGAGAAGAAAAGAAAGGTCCCAGGAGAGACAGATTTGTTCCGGAATGCGAGGAGAGCTCTCCTCGCAAAGCATTATGGGATTTGGTGTCACAGCGGCCCGCTGTCGCCATAGGCTGCCACCACCAAACAGCGACGACTAATAACAAAGATGGCGCAGGCACCGCATGGTGGAGGAGGAGTTATGTGACCAGCGGAGCAAAAAGTAGCAATCATCTGTCTGAGTGGTAAGTTAACTAAGTTCACTATAAAGTTCACTATCAAATCCCTGCTCTATATACTGATTGAGGGATTTAGGTGGACATTCAGACACAGTAAGCCTGTATGGGCTATGAGAACATCAACTTTTAAACAGAGCGAGCACGAGGAGAAATGGGCTTATGCATGCTCTCACACAAGCATTTTTTTTAAGTAGAGAAAAAAATATTGCGAAAATCTTCCACAGTTAAAAAAAGTAAAATTTAAGTAAAGATTAGACTTAGACAGATTTTTTCATTTTGTATACACAAGTGTAAACAAAAAGAAATTTTGTTAACTACAGCTCTCTAGACTATGTCATTCTTTAAAGTGGAAACATGTAAGAGGAGGAGAGTTTTGAGTCAGAGGTCGTGGATGAGTCTGCGACAACATAAATTTTTTAATTTAGAGGAGAAAAGCGTGGACAAAGATGTTGTTGAAGAGGACGCCAGGGAGGCTGAAGCTTTGTTTGGTGTAGAAGGCTTACAGCTGTACATATTTGAGCCCTTGCCTCGCAACACTGCCAGTTCTGATAGCTCTACGCCTGCCGATGGCACAGACGTCCATCCCAGTGAACACTGGGACGGAACTCAATAGTAAAATAAATTATTCTTATTTCAACCGTTGCGTATATTAGCTGCAACATATGAATCAAGATGCTATGACCGAAAAAAATTTGATTGACAGATGATCATTGATATATTATTGGCTGAATTTAGGTGTACAAGCTGACGTATAACTAACTGGCCTGCATAAAAAAAAAAGTAAAAGCACAGATTTTAAGACAGATTTTTTTTTTTTTCTAGAAATTTTCTAAATTGGGAAAAAATGGGAAAATATAGTCTGATAAAGAGTACATTTATATACATGTTTAAGCCAGAATGATTTGACATTCATATATGACTTCCCTACGACTTTAACCTTCCTTTGTTTATTCTGTAGGTTCCAGTTGAGTGAGACGTAACCACGTAATTAGCCCAGCATGCATTGCAAAGAGAAAAAATAATGGTAATCCCATGGGTGAAAAATATAACAAACGACACATAATTGAATCTATTTGATATTTAGGCCAACTACTACTACTAATACGATAAAAAATTTGAACCTGTATTTGGATTCTCTAATGCTAATGTGTTCGCTCACCCGTTCAGGCTGCTGAGGATGGAGGCCATGCCCATGACCATGTTGGCCACAGACAGAGCATTAGCAGCGTTTTTACGCACAAACTCCTTGATCTGGAAGCCTGTGGCATGATCGCTCAGGAGGAGCTTGTTGAAATCTGAGAGCAAACAACAGCAGCAGTTAGCATCTGTCCATGTTCAATCAACAATCCCCCCCCACCCCACTGTGATCAGACGAGCACACCAGCTGACCTTCTCAGTTTACTGATTTAATCCCATTCTGATTCAAACTAAGATGGGGTCAGGAGTTCTAAGTCTTCAGTATATCAGTCATTACTTGATAAAAAAATAATATACACCAGTTAATCTAATAAAACAGAAATACTAATCCAATACTGATGGCCCCGTCTGATGTAAAAGAAGTATGACTTACCAAGCTGTTTGCTTATTGGACGGAGTTCAACTTTACGATACATTCATCCATTTTCAGATCAAGAACAAATCTATAATATGTCATGACTTAGTAGATTGTTTAAATGTAACAGCAATATGCACTTCATTATTTACAACACAGTAGGAGTGATTTTGTTCCATTTTTCTAGACATTTTGTAACTGGAAATTTGAAAAGAATGCAATCCAGAAATGAAACTTTAATAAAGGTTTTTAAAGTGAATTTAGATTTTAAAAAACATGCGAAACAAACTGTATTTTATATATTTCATTATTTCAAATAGAATTCTATCAAAACACTTTCTAACAGAATTTTTACTTTCAAATGTTATTTTTTTTCAAAGTTTTATGTTTTTTCTATTGATTTGAAATTTTCTGTGTTATTTTTTAAATTGCTCTTTTGAATTGAATTGATTGAATTATCCAGATTGCTTTTCTTTAAATGTTTTACAATTCCTTTTACCGCTTGGGGGTGGGCCTTCATCTTAAGTAAAGAACACAGACACATTTCTATTGGTCTGCATGGGGAAAAAATGGAATCATTGTCAATGGGCATGTCAAGAGCAAGAATTTGTTATAGTATAGAGAATTTGATTAATAAAACACTATCTGTAAAACAGAAATGTATAAAATTCTTCGCAAAAACAAAACAAAAAAGATTTTTAAAAAAACTAACTTTGAATTTGAATTTGAACGATTAAAATCTGGAAACAAAAAAACTATTAAAAAAATGAAATATGAAAAATGAGTACAAAAAACACACCAAAAAAAAAAAAAAAGAAAACTTTGCTTTAAATATACATTTTCAAATTTCCATAAAAAATTTGCTTTTTTCAAATTACCATTTACAAACTACGCTATTTGCTTTGCAAAAATAAAAAAATGGGACAAGACAAACCCCATATAGTTAAAATATTTAGCTTTAGAAATATCTCAATAACATACATGAAGCGTCATTATGTGTTAACTTGTAGAAAACGAAATATAGCTATGTTAGCGCTGACAGGTGGTTTTTCTGAGGTATCAAATGCTGATGTGAGGGACGAGCTAACATTTAGAGGGTCACTGCATCACTGGGCTACTTTCACAGGGAGCTGGACCTGCTGCACTGACACAAAGCAGACGAGATCGATTAGCCTGTTAACATTGACCTAACAAGAGCAGTGCTCACGTAACTGACTGATTGTTGGGATCAATTAATAGCAATTGGACTTGAGCTTTAATGGAAGGGAGTGACATTGGGGGGGAAAAATCCAGGACTGTGGAAAAAAGATTCAAATCCTCCTGTTATTCTATTTTACACCAAGTTTTGATAGAAATTTGGTAAAGCTACACTGGTAAGGGTCATTTTAATACACGGAGAATTTATTATAAATAATTAAATCTCTTGTAGACGTGCAAAGGAAAACGACATACCATAAATAAATAAAACGTTTTTTTCAGGCCTAAAGAGATGTTTTCTGACTGCGATGTTTTAAATAGATGTGTTGATTCTACACTGGAAGAGAAACGTCAATTCAATTTTTAAGTGTGAAAAAATAAAAAACAACCCAAGGCTGAGGGAGGAGGAGTTGTGATTGTTATGTCCTTATTGTTAACAGTAAATGCAATAAAACGACTCTCTCAGTAACTCTAAACTAATTAAACTAAACAAAAAGACTTAACGATAGACACAAAAGTCCAGACAATAGTGAAATCAATGCTTTTATGTCTTATTAAAAACAAGAGAACAGAGACGAGGCAGCCTGTGTGCCCTCTCTGGAGCTAAGGAACCATGTCGGTAGATGGGAGGAGAAAAACAGCAGGTTGGAGAAGCTTGCTGGGCAGACGGAGCACGAGAGGGATGGAGGGATGGCGGCTTGCTGGTGCTAGCTCAAGAGGACAGCGGAGGGACACAGATCAGAGAAGCATGGCAGTCAAACAGAGCGCTGAAGGGGTGTGAGACGGGGCGTCTTCTTGGGTGGAGGACAGCGGTACATCAGAGAAGCCGGCCGGGGAGACAGAACAGGAAGAAGCATCGGCTGGCCGGGGCTAGCCTCAAGGGGCTAACTGTGGGACATTGAAGGGTTACAGTGGAAGATCACTCTGTCCGCCTGTCAGGCGGACAGAGGAGGGGAAGAGAAGGCGGTGGCAGATTGGGGTCTGGGTTGGATGTAGGACGACAAAACAGTCCTTCTAGGAGTAAAATAAAACAGCTTTTTTAAAAGCCACCCACCAAAATCTCTTAAGAACATTTCCCGTGTCATACTTTGTAAACATTTTTTGTGATTTCAATTATTATTAAAATGAATCCATGTCTCCTCTTTTACGGTGGGACTTCACCACCAAGGCCGAGCATCAACTATGCAGAACGGGGTGTCCCGAATCCAATGGAAAATTACGAAGCTCTAACAGTTGTGGTTTCAATTGAAGGGAGTGTTGGTAGTGAGTGAGGGCCTATGGTTGTTAGTGGCAAACACTAAGCTTAAAAATGAATACATTGTAAAATAAAACAAATGATCGAACATCAATTCTAATGCAAAAGTACAAGAAAATCGTCTTTAACAAGAAATGAAGGCTCATTCACTGTATTTCTATCAAACATGCCGATAATTTATTTTTCCAACTCACTTTTTTAGACAAAATCTCTCCTGAGATCCTTCTTTTTTAAATGATCAAGTAAACTATTTTTTTATGAACTGATATTGGTACTAGAGGTGTTGTACCAGAGGTGTAGAGGTGTTACTATCAAAAACCTTTTTTTTTTAAATGGCCTTTATGATAGCATCAATGCCTCAGTTTGGTTACTTCACCGTTTTGTTTTTACTGTGTCCCGAAACACATGCTTGGTTATATCCCTACGAGCTTTTCACTTTTTTATGATATAAAAATAGACAGCTTCTTCTAAATAAAAAAAAAAAATGTATAAAGTTTTCCTTATACTAAAAATTAGGTATATCCTTAAAGTACCTTTCCCCACATTCATTTTTAATTCATATGATTCTAGAAAAGCATGAAATCAGGAGGAGATTGAATACTTTTCTTCCACAGTAGTTATTAATAATAGGTCATGTTAGAATTTGATTAGAATTTGAGAATTAGTCTATTTAATATTATTGTTAGAAACGTAAAAACTTGCTCAGGTTGCCTCACTCCAGCCATTTTTCATGAAATATGTTTCCTCGTTTCAAAGCTAATTGTTTTATCTTAAGTCGTGTTTTTTTTTTCCCTAAAGCAATATGCACAGATATTTTTATTTCATTAATTTTTTTGTTGCAGTAGCAACCTTTCACGAGATTTTCTCCCTGAACTTCCTTTGATTCCAAAGCCAGGCGAATGCATCTGAAAGAAAACATCGTATGAGACAAAGCACAAAGCCAAAAAACAAACGTTCACTTGACAGCATGCGTTTTTCTCTCCACTATTTCATGCTGGACTTTATCTAAAAGTTATCACCTGGCAGGTCAAAATAACATAACAACACACTGCTTTTAAGATGTCTTAATATTATATCTTTTGACTTTAAACATAGTAAACACCATTAGAGAGCAAAACACGTGTGTGAGAGTCTGTGCGGGTTATTGTGATCTCTTGGCTAGTAATTAAAAGAAAAAAGATAAATCCAGAGCCAAACACTGTCAATTTGAAGCAGGTCTCTATTTGTGGATTCCAGTCTAATGAATGCAAAGCATGATGGGAAGGACCATGTTATGTAATCTTGTTCCATGTTACCAGGTAACGGCTAAAGAGAGCACGTGGAAAAACAATGAAAACTCTCAAGTCAGGGTGCAGACCCAGAATAAAGAGAAATAAACTTACTGAGGTAACTCAGCTGACTACCCTTTGATATTAAACTGCTTTAAAAACACATCTAAGACATTAACTGACTGACGGTTAAGATATTTAGCTTTAATAACATAGCATTTTGTAGTTTGTAAATATAAAAACTGTCAACAAAATGTGCTCATTTCACATAAATTAATAAAAAGATTATGTGGAAAATGCTAAACTAGCATCTTTTGTACAAAATTTTAATAATCATGTATGAAACAGAGAGTATATATGTGGAATAGGATAACTGTTGATAAAAAAATCTAAATGTATAAATGTAAGGCAATAAAACCAGCATATCATATGTTTCATAGTGCGAATGCAAATTATAAAGGTACACCTCGGCCACAATACAAGGAAACAAGCACAAAACAGGAACAAATTTACCTGTATCAACAAAAATGTCTGAGTGTCTCAGATTTATGAGGACCAAGAACACATTTAAAAATACAAATTTAGAAGAATGAATTAATAATTATATATGAGATCTAAAAATTCATGAGAAGTATTGACTACAAACAACAAATTTATGAATATGAATTACAAATGCATGAAAAGAACTTAACAATGTGTAAGAAGGAATCATATATTTACTGGTGGGAATAAAAAATGTACAAGTAAAAATCACAAATTTTGAAACCACAAAATTACGACAATCACATGAAAAAATTTGCGATCTGTACTTCGGATTTTCCTAAATGTGCTGGCGGTGTCTGAACTTGTATTCCGACAGAGGAATCATGTAACGTCACATGATTAACAACACGGAACAAATACATATGTTAAATCTATACACTTTTATTGACTTACATTTACAAATTCAGAAACCTACACGTCTTTATTGGCAGTTATCTTACTCCATACATATAGGATCAAATTTATTATTCAGGTGTATGTCAGTAAATTAGAATATCATAAAAAGTTTCTTTACTTCAATATTTTAATTCAAAAGGAAAAATAAAATACAGTATTATAAATTACACACAAGGGAATATTTTAAGGATAATTCTGATGATTACTGCTGACAGCTAATGGAAGCCTCTGATTCAGCTTCTCGGAAATATTGAACTTTAATTTAGATTTATTTTATGTGGATAGTATTTCACGGTAAAAATAATCGCCCAAATGACTTAACTTTTATCCAGCAGACATCCTGCACCAGGGTGTTAGCCATAAAGGGTCTTTGCAAGTTGACCCTGGATACGGAGAGTGGAATAAATATCAATGTTTGAGGGGAAAGGAGGAGTGTTGGACAAAATATGGAACAAGAAACGATAAAAAGTACAGTCAATTAGAGCTTTAAGAACCACCTTAAATGGGTTTAACTGCTCCGTCCCCTACGTTTAGCCTCTCGTGAACTAGAGACGATGAACTCGGTTGTTTATCGGTACAAAGTTCATTTCATTTAGAAATCAAGGTCCCAGAGTCTGGAGGAAGAACATAGAGCATATTATTCGTGTAATATCCTATTACTGGTCCTGATTTGATATTTCAGAGGGATGCTTCTCTCTGCAGAAAAGCTTTTTATAGAGATACTGATTCCATGCTGTAAAGTATTCAAATGCAAAGTGCCATTTTACATCGAGCCCAGCAAAATAAAAGTCCTTTAGGGCCGTAAAAATCACAGGACCTTTAAATAAAACACAACTTATTATTTTTTATTAAATATCTGCTTAAGGAAATCTGTTGCGTTTTATTAACAACAAAGAGTTTATTAGTATTATTAGTTTTTTACCCTATAATACCAAATGTGTCATATTTGAGCTTTTGAGACATCTTCAACGTGATATTTTTATTTCTCGGAAAACCTGATTTATAAAATCTGACAGAAAAGGAAAATTAAAAAATAAATGACAGAGAAATGTGTTTTTAATTAATAATAATAAAAATAATAATTTTCAATTATTCAATTTACTAATTATTACAATAAGGACTACAATATGTCTTTAAGGGGAATTATTGATTTCCTCTATAGGGATATTATTTTATTTTTAAAAAAAAATCAATTTGCAGGCTAATGACAAGAAATACAGTTCTAAAAAATAATTATGGTTTTCTAAGCCAAACCCCTATGATAATTAATGGTTTTCTTGCAGAGGTGGGTTAAATTCACTCAGTTACTTTTAGTTAAGTAACTTCTTGGGACAAATTTACTTCAACAACTAGTTTTCCTGCATTGTTCTATTTACTTTTACTTGACTAATAGATATGAAAAAGTATCAGTTCTCTTACTTGGGTAAAATGTCTGGCTACTCGACCCATCCTGAGTTACTTCCCTTTATGAATAACAGTAAATAAAACCTACAGTACGCTTCTGTTTAGTTCTACAGCCTCCAGCTGTTTTAATGTTATTTCCTTTCTGCTGATCCTGTAATGTCATTTGGAGGTCAAATGGAAATACAGTTCACTGTGTCATGTTGCAGGAAGTAACCTGCCCTATTCCAACCTATAAAGCCTACATAACATACTATCAATAATGACCTCAGAGATTTATAGTAAAGAATATCTAAGGAAAAAAATAAAAGTGTTTTTCTCCATCCGCAACTGTGGTTCAAGTTTGTTATTTATATACATTTTTTTTTATCCAATCTTCTAAATTTAGCAGATAAATGTACATGTTTTAATAATTTTTAGTACATCAAATCAGATATTATAATCAGTTACTCAGAACCTGAGTGGCCGTTTCACCAAATACTTTTTTTTTACTCTCACTTGAGTGATTTATTGGATGAATACATTCTTCTTATACTTGAGTAAAAATTTAATCAAGTAATTCTACTTTTACTTAGGTATAATGTTTAGGTACTCTACCCACTTCTGTGTACTTATATGTTCAAAAGGAAGATGAAATGCACCAGAGGCAATATTTCAGAGAGGTTGGAGGCTATAATTAATCGTACGCCTCCATGCCACTAATGTATAAAATATGTTACTTAATTGTTGTACAATATAGCAGAGGAGCCAACATTTTTGTGTCAATAAAAAATAAATTGATTTTGGCGATTTAATCTCCTTCAACCCCCAACTGTCAGGATCAAGGATCCAGTGAAATACAGGAGTTGCATGGTTTTAACTTAAAAGTGTAATAGATTAACTTTTTATAATCTTTCTAATTTATTGAGCTACACCTGATGACTTTATGTTTGCATGTCTGATTGTTTTAATGTTCTCCTGTTGCCATTTCAAAAAATCCTCTAATTGCACATGAGGGGCTGCTGCTTCCCTGTCAGGTTCATATATAATAATTTACTGTGAGATGAGGCTAGAGCACATACCAGAGGAAGCTGTCAGGAGGATCATGGTTCACAATTCAGCAGCTGGGGAACAAAAAAGACAGATTTTAACTTTATAAAAACATTTCTTAGCAACAATCAGGTCAGGAAATCAATTAACAAAAGTGATTCAGAAGAAATATAAAAATTGGTGTAAACAAGTTTAAAAAACGAGCTGAAGGAGGAGGAAACAGACGCTTCTATATATATTTGCCTTGAAAGAAAAGATCAGATAAAAAAATAAAATAAAAAATTATATAGAGAATGTTAAAGTGTTTCTTATCTTACCTGAAAGGAGATCCACAGACTTCTTAAGTAACTTAAATGAAATCACGGAATTTTTAAAAATAACACAAATATCTACCAAGATTTGTTATTATAGATATTCTTTTTCCTTTCCCCTTTTCTCTTTTATAAATGTAGAACAATTTCCTTTTAATATTCTCTTTTTTTGTGCGTCTGTATCCGTCAGGAAGCAGTGGATTCCTTCCGCAGATCACCTGTGTGGGTTTGATGCGCGCTGCTGAAGCGCGTCGTTTTAAAGGAGCGGCAGAGACAAATCCGCTGGAATATTCCGAGCGGAAATGACGCAAGCAACGCTTCTAGTTTTTTCTAAAACCTCTGAAACTGGGTGGACATATGTGCAGGCAGGAAAACCTCATATTAAATCAGATTAAGTATCACACATAACAACAGCAAAAAATAAATAAATCAAGGGCAGAGATATATTTTTTTTGTTTTAAAGAAATAATCAGATGAAGATATTTTTTTGATTGTTAGTAGTCAGAAAGAGTCCTCAACAAATTTGATTCATCCCTTGTAATTTTCAGTTTGAAAATGCAGCATTTATTCTAATACATAAATAAATGGAAGAAATCTGCAAACAAAACTGGAACAACCAGGCATACTGGTGCTGTGTGGGATCAACCTATGGCTAATAAGTTGCTGTAAATAAAACTCTTTGTTTCTGTAAATAAACTTCTATATAGTAGGAAATTGTAAAGAAGACAGTACCTTGTCGTAATTATTTTTACGGTAACAGTACTGTATATGACTGACAGTAAATTTACGGTAGAGAATTTCATGTAAAATTACAAGAAATGTCTAACAGTACTGTATTTTGTTGCAAATAAGTATTTGAGGCAATATAATGTGATTATTATAATATGACTTGAGTATTATCAGTTCCCTTCCATTTATGGTCTGAGGAGTGTCCATATTCTTCATGTTTAACTTCCATTACTGCTGAGATATTAATTGCTATTGCTATGTAGTCATTTAGCTGTAAGTTCTTATGTTCTTAATGGTTTCTGAAAGGGTTTCTGCAGTCAACAATATGTTTTATTTCATGATAGTATGTTTCATTAAAATATGTGCAACTCTTTTATTATATCTATTAAATCAATGCAGATTAGTATGCTTTGTAGACAACATTATTTTATTTGCATGGACATAAAGCTTGAGTTGTTGCTTAAGTGATACAAATTACAAACTTTAAAACTTCCCTTAAAATTGACTCTGTCCACTGAACTTTCTGTGATAATAAACCTAATCAAAGATCCTTTAATATTTGTTTTGCTCTATATAAAATAAAACTGACGTACATAAAAAACAGCAAACCCTAAAGCTGCTGCTTTTTTATACTTTAATGATTAACTTTTTAAAGCTTTAAAGTTAAACTATCTTGAGAAACTATTGTTTAGTTTATCCAACATATGGCTGCTAGTCTATGAATGAATGCGTCACTACTGGTGCTTACAGTTAAAACAGAAGTCCCTGTTTTGTTTGCATTAACTTCCACTCTGTTTGACTCTGGAAATTTACTGCATTTGCTAACAGTATTTCCTAAATTAATATGTTTTTATCGAAATTTTGTACAAAAACCATTGTGATTGCAGTAAATATTAAACTGGTTTTATTAAAAAAAATAAACCATAAAGACATGTTTGTTACTATAATTAAGCAAAAGTCCAACAGATTTTATTTCAGAATGTTACTCTGAGCAGAAGAACTTTTATTTTGTATTTTTCCTTCAAATAAATGTAATAATATAAAGGATAGGAATGTCGTTAGACTGACCTCAAGTATATTAACAAATAACATTCTTAGACACTTTGGCAGATTTTTAAAATGAACATTTGAATTGAATATTCACAACAGAAAAAACTTGAAAGAGACCCAAATTGGTTTTATTAGAACTCTAATTACTGTTTTTGCTTGACAGGTATAAGTTTACTTTTTACATGAAATAACAAAGAAGAAAATCCATACTTCCTCTGAATTAAATGTTTGTTTTGTCCTTATGTTTAGCCTGCAAAGCCTAAATTTTGGATAATTAAAATTAGAGATGTTATAGGTGTAATTTGTGATACATTTGGCATTTCTATGTGTTTTAATATGGATTTTCTGTTCACTATTCATGTCTGAATATGATGATATCCTTTTTTTAATCAACAAAAACTATATACTATATTTTGGTGTTACAGGGTTAAAATCTAAAAATAAAAATAAACTTGTTTTTGTTTAAAAAAGCAACAGATTTACGTTTGTAGATATTTGACAAAAATAAGTTGTTTTTATGTTTCAAGGTCATGTAATGTTTGCGTTTCTTAAGGACTTTTAATTTGGTGGGCTTCGGGTAAAATTGCTCCTTGGGTTTAAAAGGTTACAAACCCCTGCCCTAAAACATAAGTCAAGGTGGGAGAAATTTCAAAGCAGAAAAAGACCCTAAAATTATTTAATTCCTATCATCTAGGGGAGTTTTATCTGACTGAGAAGCCCTAGATTTAATGTGTGCTCTGTGATGAGCACAATTCTACCTAAAAAAAAAAAAAAAAAAACTTAAAAGCTAATAGCTAACAACAATTTAAGCACTTTTAATATAAAAGTTTTGTCAATTACTTACTAAATTAGCCTTTTTATTTCTCATCTTTTTTATTATTCTAACAATCTTCTGTCAGATCTACAGCAGGCAGCATTTAGTGGGATTTTCCTATTGTTGTGTTGTTAACTACTATAAGCAATACAAGTGAACAGAGGAAGTAAATCACTAAAAAAGAAAATAATAATAGAAAATAATCTGGATGACCAGAACTGCTTGGTTAGAATAGAATAGAAAATCCCTTTATTGCCCCACAATAGGGAAACTCTGTTTTTTACAGCAGCAAAGAGATTATAGAAAAAATTTTCACACGAATATGGACCTTAGAAAAATGTATAAGATTAACATAATAGTGAAAAGTTACAAGATAAATAATAAAATACTATACTGTAAAGTTTTTTAACCACATAAAAACTGTGCACCCAGAATAAATAACCAATATATGTACAGCTGTGGACATTTTTACAGCAATTGATATGTGAAAATAGCAGCAACATCAGAGATGTACAAAATGACAGCAGCATGTTATTTAACTGACTAAGGTAGAGACTGTGAAAGAGTTAGCAAGAATTTAACAACTCATTGAGGCTGTTTGGAACAGTGATTGTTATAAAGTCTTGCAGCTGCTGGGAGAAAGGATCTGTAATAATGCTCCCTGGTGCATTTAGGGTACAGCTTTCTGTCACTGAAGGAGCTCTGCAAAAGCTCTCCAGTTCTGCAACAGCTTCATGCATGGGGTGGGAATCATTATCCAACAGAGATGTTCATTTATTTAGGATCCTTTTGTTTCCCACCTCCTGCACTGAGTCCAGAGGACATCCAATCACAGAGCTGGCCTTCCTGATCAACTTATCCAGCTGCATTCTCTCAGCTATAGATAAGCCACTGCTCCAACAGAGAGCTCCATGGAAGATGCTTGGTGCCACAACAGAGTTATAGAAGGTATTTAGGACTCCAAAAGACCTCAGATTCCTCAGCAGGAAGAGTCTGCTCTGACCTTTCACAGTGTTGTGAGTCCAGTCCTGTTTGTTTTTCAGATGGACACCAAGGTACTTATGAGTCCACTATCTCAATGTCCGTTCCCTGGATGTTCACCGCTGTCAGTGGGGTGGATCTGCTTCTGCGAGAGAAACATTGCAACTACATGATCATATTTAAAATATCTTAGAGATATGACATCTTTCTTTGTGACTTTTTGTTTTCAGTTGGTTGACTTCTCTGACTTTTGCTCCACTTAAATTTTTTTTTTAATTTCTTTAACACTTTTAAAGGGCTCCATTTACTACTTCACTCATTCTTTACTTTCAGCATGACTGCATTGAACTTTCTTTTCATCTACGTTGTTGGTTCTGATCTCTTCTCCTTGTTTGTTATATTTCTGCAGTGAGCCAAAGGAGTTCCACTGTGTAAAACTTTGACCCTTCAACCATTACCTTCCATTAAAACTTCTCCCCTTGCAAGGGTCAAGTAGAGGTGAACAGGAAGTGAAGCATCAGATTCAAGTGCCTCCATGGGAAATACAAGATCCTCGCTGTAAAGCAGTGATAAGAATAGTATAAAGCTGATCAAGTCATTAGTGATAACATTGATATTATTGAGAGGTGGGAAGGTTATCTTAATAGGTACATTAGGAAGGTGGAAGCAGCTGATTGGCTTCTTGAACAACGTTACGATTTTAATTTAACAGAGCATTAGCTAGTTTGAGTTTAAAAGAATTAAATATTATATTTTAATTCATTGCTGGATTCCAGCTTTATCCTATATGATTTGGCAGCACAACGTGTTGCCTTTAAAAACCAAGTCCAGTAAGATTTTACTATGGCAACTGTGACTCAACCGTTTTGACATTTAGGCGCAAGCAGCTTCCACCTTCTGCTTTGTTTTGAAATGAGTCTGCAGGAAAAGCATAAATAAGGGTGAAATGATTGTAAGGATATAATAAAAAAATAAACTAAATTTGGTTGGTGCAATTTGGAGCTGGGTTGACCAGTGGAAGAAAAACTGAAATATGAGAATGAGAAAAATAAGCAGGATGAAATTAGAGATAAAGAGGAAAGGCTGAAAGCTGAGAAATCATAATAAGTTATGAGAAGTGGTTAGTAAAGAGTGAAAAGATGAGAACGGCTAGTAGAGGATGAGGAAAATAAATGGATATGGAGAGAGATGGAGAATTTACTTAAAGGTTTAAACCTTAAATCGTTTTCCGTGAGTCTCTTCTGTTTAAACATTCAGTATAAAATGGAGACTATCAGACATCCAATGCAATTAGCTGGATTTTAATCCAATAAAATGAATAAATAATAACTATTGGATTAAATTGATCTGAGTAACTTAGAAAACTAAGGTTATTATAAAAAGCCAAACACAGTAATGTGGTGTAAATAGAGGAAATCTCACAAGATCACAAATAACACATGAAATTTGTTTTTATTTAGGAAACAGAAAGGGAACGGGAGAGGGTTCCCAACATGGGTTCTGAAACATTCAGATCATAATCACATCAAGATTGCTTTCCGGTAACTTCATCAAGTCAGAATTCTGTTGTGTTTTTAAGTAAATAAAACCAACCTAAATAAGATCCAACTGGATCTTTCAACAGTAATAATGCTGAAATAAAAATACAAACAGAAGGGAAAAAAACAGGAAGTCTTAGAGACAAATTTGCATTGATTTGCATTTTAAGTGATAATCCGGTTTAAAGTCAGATGCTTTTGCTTTTATTTGTTCACCAGTTTTGTGACTTAATGCATTTAAATCCTAAGACTCTTTTTTTCTTTTGAACACTAAGACCATTTTCATCCACTTGATGTGGAAAATGCTATGCTGTTTCTGGGCATTTTGAAAGGAGTTTATTAAATGTTGCTGGGGGTATCAACAATATCAAATAATCAATCAATGAAAGCAAGTGAAAAAAAAAGCATGAGAGCAAATTTCATGAAATAAATAAACTGAAGTGAAAAGATGCTCATTTTAGGATTATCAAAACAAAAAGTTTCAGCTAACAGACAATAAAAAAAAAAGATTTACCAAAACCAAAACTGATTGTGTCAATATGGTTTTCCATGTGACTGGAAGAAAACAAACAAAAAAAACTTGCGAGCATGCTTATCAGAGCTACCCTACAGATCACAGCCCCCTGCAGGAGGTTTCCTCTGACCAAACATGAATCCAACTGTGAGCTACTGTAGATGAATCTATTTCTGCAGATAAAAATAAACCATAGAACCTTCATAGGACTTTAGTTTTCCATGTTAAATCTAAAGCTACTTTAGGTCAAAAACCTGAGGTATGCGGTTCTGGATATGAAAACTGACACATACTCCCACCTGGCTTAAAGTAGAATAGGAAAAGTTAAAACCATTTTGTCTTTGAGTCTGACATGATTATCTACCTGACTGGCAGATAGCTAAACACATAAAATCAACTATTCAACAACCACACATAAAAAATAAAATACACCTTTATTTTAGGTTTTTAATTTACTTTGAGATCTACTCAATCACAGAAGTGGTAGCAACAAACCATGCCGCATCGTGGATCGATGTCAAATTCCATGCATATTGTTAAAAAAAAAAAAAAGTCCACAACTAAACTCTTTTTAAGCCACAAATAAAGCCGAATCACTAGAAAAAAATACTCTACACATGACAGACGCACACTTTTGCATCTTCAGGTCTGAAAATTAGCACCGAGTTTTATTTATAAAAACAAAAAAAACACAGAAAAAGAAGACATAAAAAAAGGTAGTGTGAATTCAATAAAAGTGAAAAATGGTGATAATAAAAAAAGAAATAATCAGTCCAACTTGTAATGGTTATTTGATTGTATTTGGCAGCCTGAGTTGTGAACTGGAGTTGCCTGTGACGGTGACCATGTGTGCTCGTCTCCCAACAGTTTGCCAAGCATGCTCGCAGATAAAGCTTTCTCTACAGAAGTGAAGGAATAAAATGAAAAATAAAAAGGCCTACATATTTTCAAGTAACAGTAGTTAGGCCTACAAAAAGCCGCTGACACACACAGTATAGGAACCCAGAAAAAAAAAAACAATTCTAGGAAAGATAAAGCAGTTGTAATGTTAGCTTGTATGTTTTTCCCCACAAATATTATATATTTGTATATAAATAAAAAAAAAATCAGTGCTGTCAAAATATCTCCATCTCCATAGGATCTGACCCATCTTAGAAGGGCTAATAAGCTTTACTATTAATCTTCTGCTGGCTAAAAGTACTGCTGGAAGTATGAAACCCTTACTATTTATCCTTTATCAGTCCTTCATTCTGGTTACAACACTGAGGCAGAGAAGACTTGTTAATATTTTTAAAACCGTTTTTTTTGTTTTTGGTTTTGCTTCACATAAAGAAAAGCATCAGATGTGTTTTGTTTTCTTTTATTTTGCTTTTTGGTAGCAGCAAAGCACAGAGTTTGTCTCAGGGTGTTAAGTCTCTCTGAGGGAGTCTTGCTGTGTGTGAAATCACATGTATGTCTATGAGGAGCAGGGCTGAACGTTGAAGCTGTGGGAAATGTAAGCCTGCAAATCGATCGCCTGGGCTGGCTGGGCTTCTGACCGAGTGTTCGTCAGCGTCAGGTTCCGAATGCAGCCTGTTATTCCTGTGGAAAACTTTCCTCCAGTCATGGCAGCCATGTCTGGGGCCCCACCTGTGCAAGACAACGGGCATAAAACTTTAGAAGCTTTAGAAGTACATAGGGACACCTGTTACCTACGAAAGACACCTTTAAAAATGGGCTCCCTGAAACAGATTTAATAAAACTTTTATTGAAGGGCGTGAGATCCATGTATCTCAAAATAACATAGATTTTTTTTTTATCATAACCAAGGATAAGTCTGTCAGGAGACAACACATTTTAAGATTCCTAAAAAATGTGACAGAAAAAAAAAGTTTAATTGCAGTTAGTTTTGCCACCCAAAAAAATACATTATAAAAAATACTAAGAAAAATAGGAAACAAAACCATCATGTCCAAAATATAATGAAAAATAACTTTGTGAAATGTTGTTCTGACATATTGACTGTTAGGAATCTAGTTTGTGTGGGTTGTTTGTGTGTTTTTCTCTCTCCACCACCAGGCGGTGCCCTGTCCTTGTTGGGCCTCCCTGCACATCTGCGGGTCGTTGGGTTATAACCAGAGGAGTTTGAGCAGCGGGCCGTCAACCTCTATGCCAGAGTGTTTGCCAGTATTGGGTATTCGAGCCAAACTGAGATTAGCAGTCTAACCTTAACATTGTTTCTCTGAGTCTGAACTTGCTTTTTGTCTTTGTTCTTCGGCAGGAAGACTTCCTGCGTAACTGGATAAGCCTGGACCTTCTACCCCTGGAAGGATTTACTGAGTCTCACTGAGCAAGGGGAAAACCTCCACATGATCTGTTCAAGTCCACTCCTGGAAAACCAAGTGAAAGTCTGCTCCTTTACTCCTCTGGGTCCAACATATGTCTGCCTGTCCGCTCTCCAACGAGTTCCCTCTTCTCTGGATTAAACTCCCACAAACTGGATCCAAGGATAAACCAAGAGCCCCCCCCCCCCCCCCCCCAAAGTGAGTGCCTCTCCAGCAATATTCAAGCCTCAGTCTATTTTCCCACTGTCTGTGAACTGATCACTGTGATCTCCCCTTTAGAGTTTCTGGTTCCGGTTCACCAGTCCACTGAGTTCCAGCATTGTTTCCCCACAGAGTTTCATATCCATCAGTGTTTGGAGACCCTGGGTCTCTGAGTGGTTCTCTGCATGTGAGTCTGATCTTTAAAGCCCATTATGACATTGACATGTGAAGAACAAAACATCCATATTGGTGAACCTGTGAATGAATAATGGCAGGTTTTCTCACCCAGGTATATGCTGCCCTTGGTGTTAACCATGAGGCTTTCCCCTTTAGACTTTCCATTCTGGGTCTCTCCTCCATCAATTCGCACAGAACCATTTTTTCCAACTCTGAGAGGAATGAGAAACACACACTTTTTTAAATACCAAAAAATAGGCTGGAAAAACACAGCTTTATCTAAGCATGAAACTCATGATGAGAAATTATTTTGTTAAAAGGAGGTTTTAATCATAAGGTCCTATCCAGATACAGACACTAAACCTTACACCCCTTTGTAAAGTACGTATTTGCTTCAAGTGAGCTGGTTAGAAGGGCATAAATTTGGAGAAGTGGGACAATATGAGTTATATTATAGACTAGCACCTCAATATGACATCAAAAAAGCTGCTTTTACCATCTTCAAAAATGTTTTCTAAAACTGCAATGAGCAGTTGTTTGTATTATATATTATATATTGCATAGTAGTATTTAAATAATTTCATCTGAAAACAAATTTTTTTCGGCACAGACACTAAACCTTGATTGTTAAAATCTTATTTCTCCGCCTTTTCACACAATACATGACATGCAGCAATGAATTGTGGGTAATGCACTTTGGCAAAAACCATAAAGATGTGCTTTTCGAAGTCTGGCTGTGAACTCAGTAGAACTAATTCAACGCGCACGGGTGGACAACATGCATCAGGACACAGTAATAAACATTAAAAAGAAATTAACCATCTTTAGTTTTACTGCTTTTGTTTTCACAGGTGAAAATACTTTTTCTTAGATGTTGTGGAACTAACATTTTTTCTCCAGGTACATCCATTGAAACTGAAAACCAACCTGACTGCTGTGATCTTGTGCCACTTTCCATCATGGATGGCTTTTGTTGATCTTATTCTCCCTTCTCCACTGCCCAGCTGGTAACTAGACATCATAAAAAATAGTCACCGATAGTGTAAATCAGCAGTGGACCTAAAATGTTTCTTAAATACATCAGTTAGAGGTCAACAGGGCAAGCAGATAAAGGTGCAGAATCACCTGAAAACCAGGTGTCCGTCCTCTAGACCCAGGCTGATGAAATCTTTTCCTCTACCATTTTCTCCAGGTACCTAAAAACAAAAGTGTAATTTGAGTAGAAGATCATTTGTGTACTTATTCAGTACCATGAACTTCTGGCCCCTGACTTATAGTAACTTTCCACATTTAGGGCTGCACTGAACAAGCATGACGGAACCCGTTTGGGGGATATTCCAACCAAAGTTCTATGTGACTTAAAATCTGTCATGAAAAACAATATTAGCTAAAAAAAAAAAAAAAAAAAAAAATTAAAATAAAATCCACAAATCCACCCAGTCCTCATTTATACATACTTTCTAACCTGAAGTGCAAAGTAAAAGTTCAACAAAAGTATTTAGAGATCCTAAAACTTTCCATAATTTGTCATTTTACAACCTCAAACTTGAACATATCTTGGTGGTACTTTTGGAGTAATGCACAGCTGTGAAGGAATGAAGTAATAAAGTAAAGTGAAGTAAACATTTTATTCTGCTTCATTTAGTTCAATTTTTCTATCTACTCTGACTATCTTTCCTGTTGGGCAAAGAAAGAGAAAGTCAGAATGCTGCAGCCACCATTTTTCATGAAATGTGATCTGCAGTTTTTCTTTTTAATCCAGCATAAGTACCAATTGTATAGTATCATAAGCACTGACCAAGACCAGAGGGTTTTTCCCATTCTTCTCAAATTTCTCTCCTGTTTCTCTTCTCTTCTGCCTCACAATGAGCATTGTGCAAGTTCTCTATATTCTCCTACAGTTCTCTCTTTTCCAGATCTCAGCTAAGAGATTTGGGGGATTTTAACAACATTTTATTTAAATAATTCAAACAAAAGAATAATTTATTGATGTAAAACATAGTTATTTAAAAATCACTAAGGTAAAAACAAGTGTCAGTTTAAAAAATCATTAAATATGGAGCTTGTTAAATTGTAGTTGTCCTTCATCTGACACAGTACCTAACATTTTGTTAAAACCCCACAGCTGAATAAAATCCTCCATGTTCTGTGAGAACAATGAGACATATTTTGCTGATTGTCTCAATATGTCTCAATTTAAAGAAAAAGAATAAGTAATAAATAAATAAAGTTGAAGAATATAACGGACAATAAATAAATAAGGAAATTATTACCAAGGCAAATAAATAAAGAAGCTAATTAAAAAGAGAATATACATTTACGTCTCACTGTATAATTTAACTTCTACCTACATTTATTTGTTTGTTGTATTTTTGGGGGCAATAAATTGTACGCTTATTTATTTATTGAGCATTTATTTATTTCTGTATTTATTTTTAAATATGGCAGAGTTGGTCCTCCATAGAATACAGATATATTGACAGCGACATGCACCTCCTACAGTACAACTTTGTGTTGGTCTAAAGTATAAAATCCCAATAAATTAAGATTTTTATGGTTGTAATATGACAAAATATGGAATAATATTGTACCTCTATAGGTAAGTCTATAACACATAACTATAAAAACCACGAAATGTCTTGTGTTTGACGATACCTTTTTGATAGCATGCACCTTTCGCAAATTTCGTGCACCTTTGGTCTCCTGAGGGAAATGGAGGGCGAGTTAATAGAAGCACATGCATGTATTTAGTGGTGTAAGACAGAGCTATTGATCTCAGCCAGCATGCCCAACAATGTCAGCAGCAGTACAAATTTCACATTACGATGATGACAGAATGATATTCATAGAAAAATAAAACAGAATGCAAATGCAACATTTCAGCAGGGAAGCAAAGAAAACTGACAAAAAAAGTTATGAAAAATAAAATCAACGTGAGATTAACATTGTTAACGGCGAGTTAGCCATGGTGATTAACAGTGCAGGGTTTGTTTTTTTGTTTTATAGGATATGTTAGAGGCTGTGGAGATTCTTTTAGACTGGTCATACTGGTCAGAACTTACCACTCCCTGCCACAGGATCAGGCCCTCGGAGGAGCTGGTGTTAATTTCCATTTCTATTGTCTCTTTGTTATGGACACTATGACAGATTAGACAACGATAAGAAATTAAATCATATGCAAAAAAAACTTACATTATAAAAGAAAGCGTGCAGAAATAAGCTGAAATAAAGTTACCCTCTTGGGAGAACTGATTTAGGAATTTCAATGTAGCCGTCATTTTGGAAACGTGCTGCGTACTCATGGGGGGAATCTACAAAAAAACAAAAAGGTGGAAAAAATAATATAAGTCAATGCTTAATCCATTACAATGGTTCTGACTCCCTCTTGTGGAGAAAGAAAAGAGAATTCAAAGTTTTGGTTGGTTTTGATTAGATTCAACGTTTATAGCCAAACATAGAAATCCCTTTACATTGAGAATTGTCTGTGTTAATAATACTTAGGTTCAAATTGTGCCACTTTTTAGAACACAAATTACATATTATACCTAATACAAATAGAGACCTAAATGTATTTTCATTTTGTTAATATTTTATAGTACATTTGGAGGTAGATTTAGAGTTTAAGTACATTTTAGTAACAGAGTAGGTAGGAAGGTATTTCTGTTTTAATAAACTACAGTCAAAGCCGTTTAAGTCATTCAATAACAATCCTCAGTTTAAGTTTAGATGCAAAATCTAATTCCAGATACAGTACTGTGTAAAAAAGCTGCATGATACAGATAGTAAAAACCAACATATGATCACAATTCATAAGCGTTCATAGCATCTTAGACCTCTCACTGTTGGGATCTGGGGATGTACCACCTTTCTCCAGCAGAGTGCGCCTTGGGTCTCCTGGGCTGGAGCCCTCCAGGACACCTGGAGCTCGTCAGCCCATCAGGAGACCTTCCCTACATAAGCAGCTGCCAGACCTTCCTTCAACGCCGCAGTGTTGACCTAGTTTGGTTAGCAAACCTGAGCCTCTGTTACCTGAAAGAATCTTAGTCATCTCAAGTGAGAAACCTGATTCTAATCTGCCTCTGTCTTTGCTCACAGGAAACCTGTCTCAAGTCTGAAGCTCTGGATGAGCTTAACCTGCCTGCCAGCCCTGGTGAGCCAAACCTGAAGATTCCAATCTGGATGTCTCCTGCTGCTCTCAGAAAAGAGCTGGAAACTCTGATCAAGGTCTGCCATTCAAAGTCAGAAGCTAGACGCTGTTGCTGCTTGTGCACTCTGCTGAACCAACAGTCTCTGGACCCAACGGTTCCCTCTCTCACAAGTAAAGCCTGGACTTCTTCAAGGTAGACTCTGAATTATTCTAAGACTCAATTAATCATCTGACTGCCTGGCTAATCAACCCAACCCGGACCAGTACCTGAACCTGTTCATGTCTTTGTGTGAAAACTAATTTTAATAAACTCTGTTAAACTTTTACTCAGCCTCCGTTTGTGTTCTGCATGTGGGTTTAACCTTAAACCAATCATGACACTCACTAAGTATTTATCACTAATAATTCAGAATGCATAAAATTCCGCAGGTAAATTTTTACCGCAGGTGGAGCTGACACCAATAGTTCCATACCCCACGGCTCTGGAACTGTTATAGCTAGAGGTCTGAAAATTTCTGCATTTGTGGTTGACATGATGTAGAATAAATATAATACAATAGACCCTGCCTTTTCTCAATAATGTCTTTATTGCTGATATTGAAAAAAGACCTATAATTTCAAAGAATAAAAAAACAACTTTGAGTCATGTTAGAACTGATGCAGGTTGGTCTGTGTTCTACTCACCCAATTAGCAAACTAGAGGGTGTTAGCTTTCAAATGTTTTGCACATGTAATTTGGGCTTACAGTTCCTAAGTTATTTGCTTTTCCATTTGGGTAATGAAAATAGGTGAGGATTATCTCTTTGTTGACCCCTTTAGATCGTTAAGGGCATATAGAAAAAGTACTGCCAGTTAGCAAATGCAAATACTGCCTTAAGTCCTGAATGGGTCATGAAAACACTGAAGCATCCTGACACACTTTATTTATGGGCTTGCCTCGCTGCTATGGACAGAGAATGGCATCCACCATGAAGTCATAATTCTGCCAAAAGGTAAAATGCATAGTAATTACTCACACCAGCAGTTTTATTTAAAACACACACAAACAAACATTACTCTCCATTTTGATTGTTTAATGAGTTCATTCTCATGCTTTTTATGCTCCCATAGATTCTTCAGGCAAACCAGGAGAGCAGAGAAGGAGCATGGATTAATATCATAATGGTGTTGAATCTGCATCCACAGAACATAAAAAATGCATGTGCAGAGTAGTTTTCAGGTGCGTTTTAATTAAATATATTCATTGAGGCAAATTTCCCTGAATGTAGGGTGTCAAGTATCATTCAGTAAAGTTGGTCCGTCTCAAAACCATTGGCCACAGCTGTGGAGTATAGACCCACATTTTATACAGATATTTGCAAGTACAGAAAAAAAATGCACCCAAGCAACATTTTTTTCCCCAATAACAGTTGAAGTTGTTAGTAGCTTTAGTGCAAAAGTTTCCACATGAAGAAGACAGAAGTAACTTTGAAAGCTTTAAAATGAACAAGTATTTTCTTTGACGTTCGTTATGCAGGCAGTTTTTAAAGCAGCAAGGCTTGTGAGTAAAGGCATCTTCCAGACACAGACAAAATTCCTTGTTTCAGACTTTTACTTTAGGAAACTGACAAAAGACTGTTTTACTGTCACAGTCTGCCTCACCGTACTATTTCACATTCAATGTTCCCCTATTCATGCTTTTAAAGGCAGAAAAGTGTCTCAGTTGTAAGTTAAAAATAAGATGCATATTTGTTTCTGTCTTCATACGCGTGTGTTAAGAAAGACAACAGTTGATTTTGAGCTTTGTTGGGATGCTGGGCCCCTCAACCCGAAGCCGGGGCCCAGTTGATTTTGAGCTTTGTTGGGATGCTGGGCCCCTCAACCCGAAGCCGGGGCCCTGTTAGTTGGTCTTTTCAGGCAGACTGATTACTGATATACTGTACCATTTGCCTCGCTGGTTTCTGAACTCCGCTGGGCCTCGGGGAGGGTGAGGACCTGGCCTGTGTGTGCAGGATACAGCCATGAGAGTGGAGAAGAAAGACACGTGCAGCCTTTTAGGGTTTTCTCCCCCAGCATCCTTTTCAGGGCTGGGAGTTTTCTTAAAGCAATCGGATATTAGGCAGGTTCAATTTGGGGAACATTTGGACCATATGGGCTGCATGTTTCTGCCTTGGCCTTTCATTCTTTGATGATTATTACCTCCATTCACAGAATGAAGATTTATAGATCGACATATGTGCTGCATATGGAGAAGCGTCTGTTCTCTGCGATAAGTTGGCCGCTTTTAGGAAATCATTAAAAACATGCAATAACATTTATTATTATTTTAATACTTACTTTCCTCACAGAAGAGTCCGCCGTACCCAACTTGGCATTTACAATTGCCGTCTAAACAGATGCCTCCATTTTTACAGTCGATGTTCCTTAGGCACACAGACTTCTGCAACTCACAACGTTCACCTGCAGGGTCACAAACAAGGGAGTGTCAGAGGTGAAAGGTCAAGTCATGTTCAGTTTCGTAATAAGGTCAACCCATTTGAACTTGATTTTATCACCCCTTCCAGAAACATTTAAAACCCTGTGATAGATGCATACAGGACCTTAAGAAAAATAAATATATAATCATAATTTTATATTTTAGGTGAGGAAAGGATACAAAAATGCACATTAGAATAAACTAGAGCATCCTGGACCCCCCCCCCCCCCCCCCCCCCCCCCCCAGTCTAACTGTATTAGAATGCTAGAAGAAAGAAAATTGAAGAAAAAAAATACTCCGAAATTTAAAAGCATATTTTCCTTATATTTTTTGTGTTTTCGTTGGTTTGGTTATTGTGTCATATAACTGGTTAGTTCTTTAACCGTAGGAGAAATCAGCCCTCAACAAAGAATATTGTTGATGGTCACTTTTCCTAAAGATTTGTTATTTTTTTTCAATAAAAGGTCCTTATTTATAATTGAATAGAACAACTCAGACACTACAGACAGATTAATTGTGAAACCATTATTTTTAGTACATTTATTATTAAGTATTTGTATAAATATTTCATTTTGGAAGGTTAGGACGATGTGATAAATTGAAACATAGTGATCTGGAATACACTGAAAAAAATAATGCAACCAGTTTTGGAATTTACTTTCACTTTTACTATTTCACATTTAGTTACTTTAAGACAAAGAAAAACAAATTAATGTTAAAATTGGAAACTTTTCCTGGCACTAATCAATCTCAATGTTTCTAAACTTACAAACATTATGCCCCTATAATTAAAGATGGCCTCATATTACATTTATTTTACATATCTTTAGGATGTAATAAATAGAGTTATATTATCTCACACAACACTGGTTGTAAAAACAATCTAATTTAAAAGAAGGAAAAACAGTGACTCCTGAGCAGATCAGACATGCTGTATATTGTAGCGGTTAAACGGTGCTGTTATGTGTTATGTGTTTCCCATGAGGCTTAGCGGCAGAAAAGAGAGCCAAACCGTGAGTGAAAAGGCTATCTGTCCGAATGAGAAGACCTGTGTGTTCCGCATTAAAGTCGTTAATGTTCTGGCTATCTGACTCTGTGTGTCTCTTCACTGGGATCTCAACGGAGGTTACATTGGTGTCAGAAGTGGGATAGCCGAAAATGACATCGCTACAAAACATTGAACGGCTGATAGCCGAACTAGAAGAAGAACTCACTTTCACAGAGGGGCAGCCTAGCTCGGAGAGATGGAAAAGAAAAAGCAAATTGCCTTTGTCAAGGCAGGTGGAACGAAGCACGGAGGAACAAAGCGCGGGGAACACTCGAACCAGAAGCAGCCGACCAGACGGAGGGAGTGCTAGCAGCCGACCAGACGGTGCGAGCGCTGTCCGCGGGCGGTCTTTGTCAAGGCTGGTAAGTGCCCGCGTCCCTGCTTTCCCGCCTACCATCAGAAGACAAGAGTTGGAGAGGATTGCTGGGGAGGAGGTTTCCCAACGACGTCACCCCCTAACTCTACCCAAGCTCCCTCGTTATAATGGGGAGACAACCCTGGATGGTTACCTTGTCCAGGTTGAGATGGCTGCTGAACTGGGTAGCTGGTCCCCAGAGGAAACGGCACTTCAAGTCGCCTTGGGCTTAGAGGGGGGTGCCCTACAAGTGCTGTCTGACCTAAGACCAGAAGAACGCCACACTTGGCCATTGATCCAGGAAGCTCTTCGGAGGCGCTTTGGCAGGAGGATTTATGCTGAGCATGCAAGGGAACAGCTGATTAATCGCCGGCGCCTGGATGGTGAGTCCCTAGGCTCTTATGCAGCTGACATTCTGCTACAAACTCGACAAGGTTACCCTGATCTGGAGAAAGCGATACAGGAGAAACTTGCCCTCCAGGCCTTCATTAGGGGACTTCGCCCAGCCAGACTTCGTGAACATATCTGTGTCAACTCTCATAACAGCTGGGCAGCGGTGCTGGAGGAGGCGGAGAGGGTAGAGCCTATTCTAAGCGTCAAGAATACCAATCCAGGGGTGAGGCTGTATGCAACACAAGCTTGTACTGAGAGTGATGACGAGGATAACCTGAGACAAGCAACGGCCGTCCAACCGCGAGCACCAACCGGGGGGCGGCGACGAAGAGGAGCAGAATGCTACCGTTGTGGAGAGCTGGGGCATCTGGCTCGTGATTGTCCAGCTCCACGTAAAAGAGACCTACAGCCTCCTTTAAACTGATTGGGGGTGGTACCAGAGGGGGCCTGCCACCACCAGAATACACCCCTACTACTGAAAATGCAATGCGATTGGGACGACTAGGCAGCCCACATGGACTATATGTGAACATTAGGCTCAATGGTGTCGCCCTCTGTGCTCTGATAGACACTGGCTCCACGGCCTCCTTGGTTCGACCAGGCATACTGCCTGGGACTGAGGCACCAAGTCCTAGAGGATGGTCCCTAACCAAGAAATACATCACCACGGCCACTGGGGAGCGCTCAAGGATGAAAGGCTGGCGGGTCCTTGATGTGGAGGTGGAGAGTCAGAAAAGTCAACACATGTTTTGGCTGGCGAAAATCCAGGACCCCTGTATTATTGGATTGGACTTGCTGGCGGCGTGGGTGGGCATCATAGATGTTACTTCAGCCACACTCCGAGTGGGCCACAAAGCTGTTCAACTTCACTCCCAACGTCAAGAGAGGGTGCGACAGGTTAATGCACCAACACTGTCAGAAGACCACAGCAGGGCCCCACAAAGACCACTGGATGACTTGGTGGGGACGGAGGAGGCCCATGCAGAACCGCCATCAGAGGAGACAAGGCAGGCTGTACGGGAGCTGTGCCTGCGGAGCTGTGGAGGACTGGGTCAGGAGCAGAGTGAACGGTTACAGGACCTGCTGGAGGCCTACATTGACATTTTTGCTGCCAAGGATGAGGAGTGTACTCGTACTAATCTGGTACAGCACGACATCGACACTGGAGAAACGAGACCCATCCGTCTGCGGCCCCACCATCTGCCTTTTTCAAGGCGGGCCGTGGCAGAGAAGAAGATCGAAGAGATGCTAAAGGCTGATGTCATAGAGCCCTCCAATAGCCCTTGGGCCGCACCGGTAGTGCTGGTGGGAAAGAAAGACAAAGACTGGCGGTTCTGTGTTGACTACCGACGACTGAATGAAAACACCCGCAAGGACTCCTACCCCCTCCCACGCATTGACGATACGCTGGACTACATTGCTGGGTCCAGTTGGTTCAGTTCCCTAGACCTTCGCAGCGGCTATTGGCAAGTGGAACTGTCTCCAGAAGCTCGCCCAAAGACAGCATTCACCATTGGGCAGGGACTGTGGCAATTTAAGGTGATGCCTTTTGGTCTCTGCAATGCTCCAGCTACCTTTGAACGCCTCATGGAAAAGGTGTTGGCTCGTATTCCACGAAGCCGCTGTGTGGTCTACCTGGATGACCTTCTGGTGCATGCCGACAGTTTTGAGACTGCGCTGGCCAACCTCCAGGAAGTGTTTGATGCCATTCGCCAGGCTAACCTGCGACTTCACCCACGGAAGTGTCACCTGCTCCGGAGAGAGACCACCTTTCTGGGCCACGTCATCAGTGCAGCCGGAGTATCCACAGACCCGGACAAGGTCAGTACAGTGAGGGATTGGCCAGAGCCTCGGGACACTAAGGAGCTGCGTAGCTTTTTGGGGCTAGCCTCCTATTACCGGAGATTTGTGAAGGACTTTGCCACTCTTGCTAGTCCCCTGCATCGGCTGACCCAAAAGGGACAAACATTCCACTGGGATGAAGACTGTGCTACTGCCTTCTCTGCACTCAGGATGGCACTGGTGGGGGCCCCAGTACTGCAGTATCCTGACCCAAACCAACCCTTCATTCTGGATACTGATGCCAGTGATAGAGGCATTGGGGCAGTGCTCTCACAAGGGGGAGACACAGAAGAATGGGTTGTTGCTTATTACAGCCGCACCCTCAGTCGGGCAGAAAGGAACTACTGTGTCACCCGACGGGAGCTGCTGGCTGTTGTCCAGGGGGTTCGACACTTCCGCCACTACCTCTATGGGAGGAAGTTTCTTCTTCGCACTGACCATGCATCCCTGACCTGGTTGCTGAATTTCAAAGAGCCAGAGGGGCAACTAGCACGGTGGTTAGAGGCACTGCAGGATTACAACTTCCAAGTTGTTCACCGGGCTGGTCGGCTTCATGGCAATGCTGATGCCCTGTCACGCCGGCCGTGTGCAATAGGAACTGACTGTAAGCAATGTCAACGGGTGGAAGGACGTGGGTCAATGGACCCCCAGACCGTGGCTCTACAAGTCGTCAGCAACAACCCACAACATCCTAGGTGTCTCAGGGTGACCGAAGGGTCTATGGATGTTGTGGAAGTTATGGGGGCCGAACAACTGCGGGAGGAACAAGATCAGGACCCTGTTCTCGCTCGGGTCAGGCAGTGGGTGGAGGCTGGCCAGCGGCCCACCTGGGAGGTGATAGCAGCTCTCGATCCAGAGACTAAGGCACTGTACTCCCAGTGGTCCACCATTTGCTGCCACAGTGGGCTCCTTTATCGACAGTGGCAAGCCCCAGCAGCACAGCGCGACGTTCTTCAGTTGCTGGTGCCCAAACAGTTGCGGGCCAAGGTGCTCCAGATGGTCCATGGTTCTGTGGGGGCAGGCCACTTTGGAGTCGCTAAGACGCTGCAACGCCTCCGGTCGAGATTCCATTGGCTGGCTGCCGCCAGGATGTGGAGCTCCATGTCCATTGTTGTGATGCTTGCACAGCAAAGAAAGGGCCAACCCAGTGCTCACATGCCCCCTTGCAGCAGTACCAGGTGGGTGCTCCAATGGAACGAGTGGGTGTGGATGTACTGGGCCCATTTCCTGTGACAGAAAGAGGGAACCGCTACATCCTAGTTGCCATGGACTATTTCACTAAGTGGCCGGAGGCGTATGCCATCCCCGACCAGAGTGCTGCCACCACGGCTGAAAGACTGGTGAGCGAGATGTTCTGTCGGTTCGGTGCCCCTGAGGAGCTGCACAGTGATCAGGGCCGGAACTTTGAGGCGGAGGTGTTTGGGGAGGTCTGCCGGAGGCTTGGCATCAAGAAGACACGAACCACGCCACTTCACCCTCAAAGCGATGGGCTGGTTGAGCGGTTCAACCGGACCTTGTCCACCCAGCTGGCTATTCTGGTGGATAAACAGCAACATGACTGGGATCTACACCTGCTTGTCATCTTGTGGGCCTACCGGACAGCGGTCCAGGAGTCCACTCACTGCACCCCTGCCTTGCTGATGTTTGGCCATGAACTACGCACCCCAGTGGACTTGGTGTTTGAGCCACCCCCCGGAGCGGAGCAACCTGTTGGGCCAGGACCGAGCTACATCTGTGATTTAAAACAGCGTCTACAGGTTGCTCATGAACTGGCTCGGGAGTGCCTAACCGCAGCCGGACTCAAGCAGAAGCGGGCCTATGATTCGCGCTGCCAGGGGAAGAACTTTGAGCCTGGGGACAAGGTTTGGGTGTTTTTCCCTGAACGGAAAAAAGGACTGTCCCCAAAGCTCACCAGTCAGTGGGCTGGACCATCTGTGGTGATTCACAGACTTTCTGATGTGGTGTATCGGGTGCGGCTTCGCAAGAGGGGCCGGCTGGTGGTTCTTCACCGGGACCGCTTGGCCCCATACCAGCCAGGCAAGCCTGCGGTTGGCGAGCTGGAGACGGATCCTCCGCCAGTGGTTTCTCCTACGCCTCAAGTTGTTCAGGGTGAGTTCCGGCGTGCTCACCCCAGACAACAGTGCCTTCCTGCACGATTTAGAGACTTTATAGTTAATCCGTAATGGACTGAGAGTTCTGTTGTTGTTCAATGTTGTGGTTCATTTCACGTAGGCATTCCTGGTTGCTTGGACAGCTAACCGTCTGAGGGGGGGCAATGTAGCGGTTAAACGGTGCTGTTATGTGTTATGTGTTTCCCATGAGGCTTAGCGGCAGAAAAGAGAGCCAAACCGTGAGTGAAAAGGCTATCTGTCCGAATGAGAAGACCTGTGTGTTCCGCATTAAAGTCGTTAATGTTCTGGCTATCTGACTCTGTGTGTCTCTTCACTGGGATCTCAACGGAGGTTACAATATTAAAACACTGACCTTCAAATCCATCTTTGCAGAAACACTGGTACTCATATTCTGCACTGGGTATGCATTCCCCACCATTCAGGCAGGGTCGGTGGTCACAGGGACTGTTGTCCACACATCTGCTAATTGATTTGCTCTCTGTGAAGCTGTAGGACAAGTCCACCTTCTTGTTGTTGATGGAAACCTAAAGGCGAGGAAGAAACTTGGCTGAGCTTCCACAGCCATAAGAGCGGGCAACAACCTGATGAAGTAAATTAATCTGCACCAATGATTAGAATATATTGGATACATGTTTTACATATTGAATAAATGTTTTACACTAAATACATTTATGTTATACAGGTCACAGAATCCAAAAGAGCGTGCGCCACCAAATGTGGAGAGATAGAGAGCAGTGTGTGTGTAAAGGCTCTCTGCAGCTGCAGCTTTGGAGCGCAGCCTTGAAGTCTGAGAGATAAGACCAGGGTGGGAAAACGCCGAGAATGAGCGAAATAACAGGAGCATTGAAGGGAGTCCAAGGCCATTTGAGGTCTTTGAAAACCAGGGTGCAGAAATGAGACCTGTTTGTAAGACAGACGCATTGAGAATGGGTTGTTCAGGGTTGCACAGCTAAGCTGAACTAATTGTAATATATTAAGTTGTCATCTCCAAAGCATGCGGTGCTGTACTGGTTGCACAAAAAGGGAGGTTTTACTGGGACTTTGAGTTTTAAACTTATGCTGACCTTTTTTGATGTAATGTTATGATCAAAATTCACACTGGATGAAAACCTTGTTTTGACATATTGATGATTAAGACTATGATGTGTTTTTGATTTAACTGCACTAAATGTCATCATGATCTACAAGAAATGTCACTATGACTTGTGAAGAAAAAGCTTTGATAGATCAAAGAAAGGCTTCAATTGAAAATATAAAATATGGTTTGAAGGTGGGTCTTCCATCAAGATGAAAGAGCCCCAAGCCCCGGGAGTGAATAAAAGGGGGCCCTTTTCTGCATGTAAGTCAGTTGCTCACCGGTGAACAGCTCATGTGTGTTCTGTGAATAAAATTCTCCGGACCTGGACCCAGTTGCCTCTGCCTAATTTTTGATCATAGTTTGAAGACTTTTCTACAGCTTTTTAAGAACTCTGAATTTTTATAAGACTTAGCTTCAATTTTAAGTCGTAGGGAGAACAGTTTCCACGACAAACCCTCTGTACAGAGACTCCTTACCTCTCCTATGCAACCATCAAACATCCGTGTAACATTTGCGGGTTTGGGCAGGATGTCCATACTTGGCACCCCTCCCAGATACATGGAAGTATGGATATTAAGGCCCTGGGCTTTTCCTGGAGACATCCTCCTTTGCACTGGGCCCTGGTCCACTCTCAGATGGCCAGCCCTCTTGTTTCTCTCGGCTACAACTCTGTGCCACTGACCCAGAGAGACTGGCTGAGGACTTAAAAGGACGGCCTGTCCTGGAATTCAAGACAGAATAAAAACTCTTAAGAATAATTACCAAAAAAATAAAAAGCTTCATTTTATTAAGTAGTAAACAGAATAATTCAAAAGTGTTTATACTGGAATAAGGTACTTTAACTTGGCCATTCTAACACATTAATATCAACTGGAAGGTGACCCTTCATCCAAGTTTTTAATCCTTTGCAACATCTAACAGCATTTTTTTGTGCAGGTTTGACATGTTTTTAATGTCAGCCTATCTTAACATTGTCAAGAAAGAAATTACTACAGTTATCAATAAAAATGAAATTCAAGGTTAATTTAGATCTAATCTAATCAGAGCACCTTGTTATGAATGTTCTGTATATATATCCTCTTAAAACCTTAAGTGGGGGTAATAACTCAGAAAATTACCCAAAATGAGGTGGATGTTAAGAGGTTAAAAAAAAAAAAATAAATATATATATATATATATATATTTATATATAAAACAAAGAATAATTACACAACTTAGTATTTTAAGGACACTCATATTTGTTTCAGGGTGTTGTTTGCTCTCAGCTCTCAGTGTTGTTTACCTGTGCCAAGTTCATATCTGAACTCCACGTGCCCGTCCACCATAGAAACAGCAACAAAGTCCTCCACTTTGGTTTTTTTACCACCGCAGAAGAACATCAAACCATTCCTTCTCAGTGGTTTGAACTCCAGCTCCACACGCAGATCATCATGGACGTTGGTCAGAGGTGGGTAAGCTATGTACGACTCATCCCCGTCAAACAGTGGAGTGGTCACCAGCTCACCTAAAAACATTCAGTGAGAAATGTGAATCATTAACAGTCTAAATTTCATGGAGCTTATGGATGCATTTGCCTCGTTATGAATAGCGAAGTGTGCAGCCTGTTTTACCTTGCATGCATTTGTCTCCAAACTTGCCCAGATGGCAGCGGCAGTCATAGCCCAGGCCGTTCGGGCGGTTGATGCAAGTAGCATCAGGTCCGCAGGCCTCTGCAGGAGCCAATTGTAAAATGTTACTAACAGAAGGGATCACTCGAATCTAAGGTTTAAACCTCAACTTTTAAAGGTGCACACTAATGGCTGACATTTATATAGAGACTCTATTGGTCATTTAAATTCACCTGAGTGGCAGTGTAGAGATGAGTGATGCTGGCAGTTGCTGCCTGTGAATCCTTTGGGGCAGGTGCATGTATAAAGGCTGGCATCTGAATCCTCACACCTTCCTCCATTCTGCAAAAAAACAGAGTGGAAAAAGTTTACAAAGACAGAGCAATACAGGCCTGAGAAAAGAGATGATTTAAACTGACTTGGCATGGATAATCTTTGCAGGTGGGACAGTTTGTAACGCCAGTAGAGCTACGGTCGAGTTCCTTAAAGATTACTTCCTCTCCTTGGATGACCAGCTGACGGATACAGCCTACAAAAACAAAAACAAAAACAAAAAAACAAAGCAAAATCAGAAAATCCAAGCTGCTACAGAAAATCCACCTGATGTTCCTCTTGGAGGTAAACAATGTAAGGTCTTACCCAAAAAGCCGGTCTTGATGCCAGCTGTTTTTGCAATGGATGAGTAGTTGGGGTAACCGCCAACATGTAACTCCTCATTCAGATCAAGTCCCTGGAACTTGCCCTGATAAGTAGAGGAAATTCAACTTAAAGGGGTGCACAGCTTTAACTAGTTTCACATGTGGTGTTCCTTAAATGTTGATCAAATATTAATGATTACATAGAGTTTTATCACTGGAAGATTCAATATTCCCTTTCAATGCTTTGTCACTGCATTAATTAAAATTAATGCAGTTTTATATCATGAGACATCCAGTTTGTGATATTGTTGTAAAATGTTTTGAATATTTTATTTTATTTTGTTATTCATTGTCAACATATTTATATGTCCAACAATGTCAGTTTATTAACTCCTTTCATAGACTGCTAAATACTGCACACAATAAGTCCTTTGTTATGATGATAGTTTATACTCTGGTGACAATTATTGCCATTCAGTATTTTGTTTCTATGAATTAACCATAACTTTTTTATGTTCTTATTGGACAGCTTCAGATTTGATCAAATCTATGCAAATTGAAACTGTCCTTAATATACATTTAAAAAAACCACAGCTGAATCTAGTACTGATTGCTTTGTTTCCTTTTTGCCTAAGATCTAATAACGTTTATTTATCTACATTTAAGCAACCATGTGTCTACAAACAAAATAAAGTGCAGCTTGGCGCTACAGCAGTCGAAAACCTTTTGCCCTTTCCTCAAACATCCGATGACCTTTCCAAACATCTTCCATTATATAAACATTCACCTGTTCAGGTAGAAATAGATCTCCCTCCAAAGGGAACAGAGTGAATTACAATCGCAACCAATTTCGCTTTCTATATCATCTTTTAAGAAATAAAACCAATAAAAATTGTTTAAATAATTTATTATTTTCTTCTTGAAATGCATTAGATCAATAAAATACGTTCATAATCATTCAAGAAAAGTAAAAGTAATAAAATAATTAAAAATAATTCATGCTTTTAAAAAAAAAAAATTTCAGTCAAAGTAGTTAAATAAATCAGCTCTGTTTTCAAATTTAACAGAAGCCAATGGTAAAAAAAAAAAATAAGATGTGAATTCTTTTAAAGGATTTGTTATTGTCATAATACCTCATTTTGCTAATTCTTGACTCAGATCCAGCTCAAGAAGCTTAATATTCAAAAATAATATATATTAATCATACTCACATTAACTAATATTTATGATGATAAAAAAAGCAAAAATACCGGTACATCATTCATTTTTCATGAGACTCACAAAAAAGTCCAAGTCCTGTGCTGCTTTGCAATGCAATGTATGTCAATATGGGGGCAAAGTACAGCAAAAATAATTTCTTATTATTTTTAAACAGGGGGAGAAACACTGATTCATACAGTTGTTTTAGTAAATATATGTTTTATTACATATAATTCTACCTTTATGTTTTAACAAATTTCCAGCCAAAACTTCTAAAGGATGAGTTTTGTTTACACCTTTACTTAAAGAACAACAGCACCACAATGGGAAACTTTTATATTATTTCTAACTATGCAAAACAATCTAAAGCTTCTTGGGTTTGTTTTACGCAAGAAGACGGAAGTCATTCGCACAGAAGAAGCTTTTAATTAACTACAATAAACTTTTAGAGTTCAGGATAATGTCTAATGGTTAATTACCTGTGATTTTCCACTGATGGGCTTCCCTCCGTCCACAATAATAGATCCCTGGGTGAGGTTACGATGCAGCTCCACCGTGTGAAACTCTCCCAGTTTAATGGGGTTGGGGTCACGAATGGTGGCCATGCCGGAGCCAACGTCAAACCTAGCATCAGATGGATTTCTGGAATGACTGTTTTTATCCACAGCAGCCCTCATTATGCAGCGTTTATTCAAAGCCTGACCTGAACTCCAGGCGTCCACTAACAAGTCCCAGAGAAATGAAGTCGGCTCCTGTCGTTTTTCTCTGGCCGTTGTAGAGGATCATGCCTGCGAGGCGAAGAAAAAGTCAATCAGGGAAAGCCATGCCCCTACAATCCATCCTAATAGGTTCATAAATCTTCAAAGTGTTTTCATGGGAGACTAAAAATGTCCCACCCAAAAAACAGGAAGATTATGAATTTGATCTGAGAGATTTATCAGGATAGATATTCTTTTGGATTCAAATCACAGCAGGATGGTGAAGCAACATGCCACGGAGTCGCAGCTTCAAAGCTAAACAAAGCCATGTCAAAAAAAAAAAAAAATGCTGTCAAATCTTTGGGCTGCGAAATGCAACCCGCTGCATCATAATCCAAGATTGCTATGTGAATTCAAAGACATGCTGGAAACTCACATGCATAATGTACATGAGCTGTTCATTCTCATGGAGATGGCGTGCATGTTTTTTTTTTTGTTTTTTTTAAGGGAAAGTCATATCTTACAGTGAAGCTGATCGACATAAACCTAGTCCTGTAAATTCTTCAAAAATTCTTTTTTGTCCTCAGCTTCCTTCTTTTAGTCATCAAGGGAAGAAAATTCATGTCTAAGGCAAATTATAAGAAAAAAACATAGTAAAATGTTTGTTGTTTTTGTCATTTTCCAGTCGAAATTTTGTTATTTTTTCACACATGCTCCAGTTGAGTTTATTCCTGAAGAATGTGATACTGTACAGAAAGATACTAATATGGTGGTGCCATTCGGCTGAAAAATGTATCAGGGTATAAGTCTTTCACATCTGTCAATATTAAAAATTGCAGGTTAGTATTTATTTTTTTGTTATTATAATTAAAGACTAGGGTAAAATAAATAAAAACAGATTTAAAATGTAACAGTAAGCTTTTACCTTTAAAAGCAGCTCAGCCTTTCTACCAAATTAATTTAGTTTGGCTGAGAGGATGAATCCTTTCCTCTGCCTACATCTCCCAGAATACCATGAGCTTCTGGATCAGAGTTTAGTAAAGTTATTTAATATTTGATCAGACATATTCTATATTAATACTGATAATTTGTCTATCCTGATATTTATTGATGTTGATTTATTGCTCAGTCTTATCATAGTTAAATAATATGTCCAACAATTGGTCTAAAGCTTTGCATATTTATCCATATTGCTCATTTTGGATAAAAGTTTTGTTTTACTTGAAATGATCAGCTCCTTGTAGTGCACATGAAGGATGGCTTATCTATAAACACATACGGAAGGTTTCTGAGGGGAAAAGCCATAATACCTGTGATATTGGTGGTAAAATCCAAATGTTTAATGATTAAAATCTTCACTTTATTATGTGAGATCTGAAGTTGAATGCATACACACAGCTTATGCAAAAGTTTTTAGATATAGTTCTCTCTGTATTTGATATAGATGTAGTGCATCTGGAATGATATATGAAAACATTGCAACATGCATCCTGTTTTTCTGCTTTTGCAGCCCATAATTAAGCTCTGAGCAAGACTGGGGAAGTGAAATGCAGCCAGAAAGCACAGTGCTGCAAACATCAGCCTCGCGTCTGAGACTCACCAGCGTACAATATGAGACCTTCCCACCCATGCAGAGGGGAGAGAAGGGGGGGCACAAGATCCAGTGAAATTAAATATGAGACAAGATTAAATATTTTACAAAATGTACCAACAGTAATAAAAGCTCATTGTAAATCAAATGCATACATGAGGATGATGACTCACCATCAACATTATCAGGTCTAAAGTTTATCTTTACGCTGAAAGCCTTATATGAGTTTTTAATGGTGGGCAGAGTGAGGTAGGACAAGGGTTCCTGGGCAAAGTAGGGCATCACTCTCTCTGAAAGAAATACATCACAGTGAGACATCAGCAGTGTTGTAGTTCCAGGTGCCTCTGGGTTGTACTCTGCACTTCTCACACTAACCGTGGACTTCAAGTTTAGTGAAAGCTGCCACTTTGCCGTGCTCATTAGAGGCGGTGCAGACGTATGTGCCAGAGTCCTCATGAGTGACCTTTGGGACTGTCAGCACGTTGGCCTCCTGGAAGCACTTAGGAGGAAGTTCTCCTTCCGACTTCAAGAAGAAAAGGGAGTAAAAAAAAAATAAATTGGAAGGGCTGCAATCCAAACATGTGATTTAGTCTAGATCAGGGGTCTGCAACCTTTAAATGCCAGGGAGCCAATTTTGCCCCAAATCCAGCAAAATAAAAGTCATTTACAACCGCAAATATTACATAACCTTTAAGAAAACACAACTTATTTTTTAAATATCTGCTGTTGGAAATCTGAGGCTCTTTAAAAAAAAGCAGTTCATTTGTATTTTTAAGGTTTTTAAATAAGGGTTAACATAAAACATTTCATATAAAAAGGAAGTATTGATTAAATTATTCAATGTGTAAAAATAAACAACAACAAAAAAAATTATCATCAAGCTAATCACAAAAAATAGACCTAAAAACATATTACTGGTGCTTATCATGTCATTCTCTTGTTAAATTAAACCTAAAATGTCCTTAAAAAATTATTAAACTGTCTAAGACTGCCATTATTTATTAAACTGTATTCAGAACCATCAGTTGGCTTATTTATAGTATTTTGGTACTACTGAGGGCCATAGCAAGTCCTAAGAGCCACTTGTGGCTCTAAAGCTGCAGGTCTAAGACTGCCATTATTTATTAAACTGTATTTAGAACCATCAGTTGGCTTATTTATAATTTTTTGGTGCTACTGAGGGCCATAGCGAGTCCTAAGAGCCACTTGTGGCTCTAAAGCTGCAGGTTGGAGAGCTATGGTCTAGAAGCTGCGCTCGACTATCTAAAAAACCAAAGAGACTTTTGAATGAAATTATAACGCAAACAGATTGGAAACCTTAGTTACCTTTGTCCATGTGATGTCAGGGACTGGATATCCTGAAGCTAAGCAGGGCATGACTGCATCAGACCCAACTGTCACCTCCTTAGTTTCTGGCAGCGCAGAAATTTGAGGAAGGGCTGAAAAAACAGGCCAACAATTAAACTAAACCAACTATTTCCATATCAGTCAAAGCAAGCCCTTGAAATTTCCCCCTACTGTATGGTTAAATGTAGAGTGTGTATTCATGGATGTTTCTATGATAAAAAAGGGTTGATTTCACTCACACTGGACATTAAGCAGCACTTCAGACTGAACGGAGCCTACGTCGTTGGTGGCTGTGCAGCGGTAATGGCCGGCGTCTGCCTCGGTGACCTGGTCGATCCTCAGCATGCCATCCTTCACCATGATGTGTGACGGCAGAGGGCCTCCCACTTTACTCCACTGAACTGTGGGCTCTGGGTCGCCAACAGCGTGGCACTCGAACTCCACAGAGTTCCCGATCATCACAGTCTGCATTGATGTGCGCACATTAATCATCACCTTCGGCAGAGCTGTGCAGAGGGAGAGAGAAATGTGAATTAAAAAATATAAAGAAAACGTAATATGTCTCCATATCTGAGCATTTTCAGATTTATTCAACAGAAACTTGAAGACAACTTTGCCCCCTGGGTTTATAATCAGAAGGATGTGTCCAAACCTTGAATGGTTAACCTGGCGGTGTCCTGTGCCTGACCATACATACTGCTTGCTCTGCAGATGTAAACTCCTTCATTGCTCTGCTCCAAGTCTTCAATTCTGCAAAAAATTGATGTATTGCACGTATATTTACTTAATGCACCAAATATTCTTTTCCTGAAAAAAATAAAATGTCCATAGCTGTATATTGGTCGTTTATTCTCCAGGTGCACAGTTTCATTTCGTTAAAACACTTTACAGTACAGTATTTTATTTGTTGATTTTTTAACTCCTCACATTTTTATACACTTTTCTAAGGTCCACATTTGTGTGACCATTTTCTCAGTAATGTTTTTGCTCCTGTAGCACCAGAATTTCCCTATTGTGGGACAATAAAGGGATTTTCTATTCTATTCTATTTATCAGGTATCACTACCCCCTAAAATGTCTATAACCTGTTTTCAGGTTACAGATAGAAAAATCTTTAAAAAAGAGCCTGGTATTTATCTTCTTCCTCATATTTGTGGTCTAGTCAAAGTCAGGAACCAAAGTTGAGAATAAAAACTTGCATTAAAAGAGACTTTCCATCTAAACTGACTGCTAGGGCTATTTCTCAAGCAAAGATGGACAAAATCCCCTCAAATTAATAGAAAATATAAACCAGAAAGATTTTGGTTTTAAAAGGACTAAATCTGAAGAAATTTTCAATCTTTTGACAGATTTTTGCAAGGTGCCTTGAATTGATTTTAGATGTACTGAAATAGAAGCACCAATTATACTAAACTGGTGACATGGGCACCTGCAGTATGCTTACCATTTAATCAGCTAAAGGAGAATAAACAGGTTTGCCCTGCTTAACCCCACTGCAAACATCTACACCTTCCTTCCTCTCCATTATCCCCCCTCCACTACAGTTCGGAGCCCACAGGAGCTCCTGGGAGCATTCGCATATCATGCAATAAATATGAGGGATGAAAATGGCAAAAACTTTGTGTCTGAGTGATTGTCCCAGTTAACCAATTGTGCTGAAGACAAATGTTAGAGCCGCCCACCTCAGTAACATGCAGACAGACGTGTATAAAATAAATACATGTGGGAATGTAGCAGAAAAATATGGAAAGTAAGAAATAAAAGGAATACATTTATTTACAATTAAATAAATTCATAAGTAAATTAATAAATATGCAAACAATAGAAAATACACAATAATTTATTAATGTTTTACTTATGCATTTATACATTACATTTATGTTTATATTTATTTTACATGTATTTATTGGTTTATACAATTTCATGTATATATTTTTTTATTTCTATATGTATTTATTCATTTTCATCTTAGGTTTTTGGGGTTTTTTTGGAATTTTTTTGCCCCTTATAATTAAAAGGATGTTAGCAGCATGGAAATTAGATCACAAGCCTACCTAAGAATTTTTAAATAAGTAAAGCTTCTTACAGAAATTACTGCCAATATTACAGATATTCATACAATTGATATTCTATGATTAGTGACTATACTTGTTGGAGAGAAGCTTTATTACTACATTTAATGTTCAGTAGTAACGTTTTAACGACCTAGTCAGTGCTTTCCATTCCTGGTCCTTAAGGCACTTTGCATGTCTTGAATGTTTTCCAACTTTTACACACCTGATATCAATTAAGAGGAGATTCTGAGCTTGCGGATCTGTAACATCTGAAACAGGTTTGTTGAAGCAGATAAACATCTAAGACATGCAGGAAAAACTGCCTTGAGGACCAGGGTTGAAAAATACTGACGTACATTAATGTTGGAGCCAAATGCTTGATTTATGATTGAATATTTTATTTTTTCTAGTTTACTATTTTTTGTCTGAATTGGTATGACATATATGAACATGAAATATTTTGGTTCGAAGTATGAGTTGACTTAATTATGAAATAATGAATTTTTTTAGTTGTATTTTTGCTGCTGTGCCTCTTCATGTTGGCTATCGGGGCCAGGTGAGCTCTTGGATTCAGGCACGTATACAGTTTTTGACCACTATTGATTATTGTTGTTTTTTGAGTGGCAAAAAAAGGAAAGAAATGAGCCAATATGATCTGCCTGTCACGTCATACTGTGGTAAAACATTCTAAGTATGTTTTTGGAAAATAAAGCATCTTGAACAAGAGGAAAGAAAGTTTTTTGGATTGCATGGTGACTTTAAAAACATTTGACAGCGTTAAGTTGGGTCAAACTTGGATGCTTCTGAACCAAGAGCCAAACGCGTCTTTATTGGAAGGATTGGGCTAAGATTTAATGTAAACAGTCCAGTAATTGATCTTGTATGTAAAGTTGATAATATGTATGTATCTATATATCCTTGTAAATGCCTTAATATGTCACAGTCCTGTTATGTTTTCTTTTGAGTATTCAATTTAACTTTGCTCCATGTTTTCTAGTTTTATTGGTTTAATTCCTATTTTGTTGTGTTTTCTGGTTATATTTCAGTTCTTAGGTTTTTATTTGTTGCCTTCTTGTGTTGGTCTCCTTTTTCTCTAGCTCCTTAGACTGCTCTCTTCACACCTGCTCCCAATCTGCTCGTTAGTCATCTCTTTGTCCAGTCAGCCATAAATACTCTCCTTGTTTTCCCCCTGATGTCTCCACGGTTCTGGTTTGTGTTTAATTTTTATGTTGGATTTTTGGATTCCTGTTTTTGCTACCTGTGACCACTCATTAAATCAACAGAAAATCACCTCTGCCTCTGCATTTGGGTCCTCAAACCTCAACCAAAACCTTGACATAATAAAGCAAGGTTTTTTTGAACATGTAGCCATTTTTAGCAAACTTTTGTGAAGCTTCAAACTTCTTTTCCAGTTCTTTTTTTTTTCTTGCTATTGAATGGCTTCCGTAGTTTTTCTGTTGGAGAGATGCAATTTCTTAACATTTACTGCGATCTAGAATGGAATCGAAATTTACAGGTGAGCCATCACTGGTACACGGTCTGAATTGGATGGAGCACTGTAAATGCTTTGATTTTAATTGTTGCGTATTTTCCGAGCAGAAAATACGGACACTGTGGGGAAAATAGAAGTCAGTCACCTGAGGACGCCGTCTTTTATGTAGTGGTTTGGAGGCAGGGTCCCTCCTTCCTTCAGCCATTCAATCTTTGTTTCAGGACCTCCAGCTGCTGAGCAGGTGAACTCCACAGCACTGCCCTGAGCTTTAACCTCAACCTGAGGTGACACCCTCACCGCCAGTGGGGCTACAAAAAAGGAGAGACAAAGGGATATCAGGTGTGTTTTTTTTTTATCCAGTCTTATATTAAAAATAAAATGTATTTTCTGGTTCATTTGGAAGTTTTCTAATAAATAAACTGAACCAAATGAGCCTCAACTTACATCTGACTGTAACTTTAGCAATGACTTCGCTGTGGCCGACCCTATTGCTGGCAACGCATTTATAGCTTCCAGAGTCCTCAGCAGTGGCCAGATTGATCTGGAGATCTCCTTCACTGGCCTGAGCTCTTTCAGGTAGGACACCATCCAGTTTAGTCCAGAGGTAGGTGAGGGGAGGAGTACCATGGGCCAGGCATTGCAACCGGATCACCTCTCCGACCCGTACTGCCACATCATCGGGCACAGATGTGACATAAGGAGGAGCTACAGAAACAGAGAGAAAGAAATAAAACATTTTAAAAGTTTTGTGTCGCTTGGTTATAGAAACCATGACAATGTTCCTCCAAATCTATAAACAAATATAGAACATTTAGAGAGCCTTCACTAAGTATGAAGTTACGCTTTATGCAGGTGATGCTTCCTTTTTTATGTAGGATGCCAAAATATATTTATCATTGCTGTTAGCCCCTTTTATGATCAGTACCGTAATTTCTGGACTATAGATGGCACCTCAATATAAGCTGTGACCACTAAATTTCTTGAAAAAACTGGGAACGTACATATATAAGCCGCCCCGGGCAATAAGCTCTCCCAAACCTTTAGGGGAAGCTCTACATATAGCGCCTGGAGAAGGCCTCTTCATTGGTTCAGCAGCTTTAATGCCGCAAATAAATGGCAAAATGTGTGCATACGAGACATTTGTTCTCCGTCGTCCCTTATTCTTTGATTTCCAACTTTGACTTTCCCTCTCTGGCGGTCAGCCAAGCCGCACCTTCTTATACACCGCATGGTTCAAAGCGTTGGAAAAAAGTAGAGGCTTATAGTCCAGACAATTTAGTAACTAACATTTTTCATTATAAAGAACTTTAATCATGAGGAACTTTACCTTGACTTTTTTTTTATCTAGGTCTACTTTTTTGGAAAGTTAATTTAATCTGTAAAACTCACACAAAAGAAATACAATTTGAAGAGTTTTATTGATACATTTACTTTAGTTTTTGGCACCCAGACCTCGGCAGGATACATTAGAGTTTAATTTATTTTGCTTTGATAAGCATAAACCGGAGTAAGAGTAAGGATGTTTCCCCCAGGCCTGAAACTGGTGGTGGAGTGGAGATGGATGAAGTTGGTCAGTCCATGACTGCTGTATGAAGAGATCCAGCGGACTGCATGGTACTGGTACTAGTGCTTCACTCTGGGACCTGGAAGACGAGAATCCAGCTTGGATAACACAGGTTGCATGAGTCTGTCCATGATGAGCAAGCATGGAGAGACAGTGGAGAGCAAAATACTCCCCTTTGGGAAGAAACCTCTGGCAGAACCGGGCTCAACATGGCAGTCTTCTGCCACACCAGTTGAGATAAAACAGGGAACGCAGTAAGAGTCCGGGAAGACTGACATTCTGATCAAGCTTTGGCTACGATGGTGGAGAAGGGGCTGGAGGTGAGTGAATCGGGTCATCTGAGTCAAAGTCCGACATGGTGCAACCACTGCCAAGGCTTTGGGTAGCAGACTGAGATAGCATGGCATGGGTAAGGAATTGTTTATTCAGTTGAACTTCTGCCTAGGCTCCATTTCAATATTTAAGTATTAGTAAATGAAGAAACGTGTTCTGGAGGAGAAACGATTGACATTAAAATAGAGCTTATTACAAAGGTCATCCTTAAACACAGCTTTGGTAGTTTAAGTAAAATAAAAGTTTCTCAGAAGTTTTCCAATTTATTTCAGGCAATTGTTGTTTTCATCCTCTATTTTTTTATAACTCTAGATTCCTCCACCTCCTTTATTTGACAATGCAAAAACACTGAGTATCTTACATGTACCTTTAGCACACACTCCCTAATTTTTACATTTTTATTAATAATCAGCTATAATCTGTTTTTCAATCTTTTGATCACAATCTAGACAGAATGGAAGCGTTTTTTTGGGGGGTTGCATTGCAGCTGATTTTGTATGATTTGGACATCACTTACTTACTTACTAGTTTTCACTTCCATTAACCACAGCCTCAGGTTGGATGCTAACCTTAAAGCTTTTTTTTATAGTACTATCTTGTCCATAAAGTTATTCCTACCTTTTAGCCCAGTTTGTTTGCTTTAAGTTAGGCATGGATTAGAGATAATTCACCATAAGAGTGATTTTATATAAAACAATTAGAATCATTGAGGCAGCTTTTCATGAACAATACTTTTTCCAAAATGTAATTTTTGGACAATTAATGACGAATAATTCTTTGATTTGTTTTTCTTTGAAAAGCTCAATATAGGGTCCCTAATTAAAAGTGAAAAAAAGTTAAAAACAAAAAGCACTCACTCTCAACCTCTAGCATCAGTGTGACTTCACTAGTTCCCATGGTGTTCTTGGCGCTGCAGATGTATTCTCCAGAGTCCTGTCGACCGACAGCTGGTAGCACCAAGCTGTTGTTCACCACCTTGTGTCTCCAGGGAAGAGAGGATCGCAGCTTGGTCCATGTAATCACAGGGGAGGGAATTCCTGCAAAAAGAAACAGCAGAGAACTAAATATATAAAAAAAAGAAAACATCTCGACTGAGTTGTATCTCCATTATATAAGGCATCTTTTAACAAGAATATATTACCGTAAGCATCACAGTGCAGAGTTGCAGTCTGACCCTCCACCACAACCATCAGTGGTTCAGGAACCAGGGCCCTGGGCGCTGTAGGCACTCGGGATCCTCCCTCTACAATCACCTCTACTCTGGTCTCCTTAGTGCCTTCAGTATTACGAGCTAAGCACACATATGTCCCACTGTCTTCTTGACGAGCAGCAAGAATCTAAAAGATTAAAACAAAACTAGTGTAACTAAGCTGCATATCGATTGCTTTCCCCAGTTCTTTTCCTTTTGCTTTTTTATCCTTTCTTTTTCTAAAATCATGCAATCAGATAAACAGAATATGGCTGCCCAGGGTTTCTTTCTATTTATTAATCATATACCACCTGTTAGGCACTGCAAAGACATTTCATGTTTACATTTATGCCAAAACTGGAGAACTCGATTATTCAGACTTTGACAAACCCTCATATGAGCAGTTGTTGGTAAATCTGCTCTGAGAACTACTGGATCGAGGGAATCCTAATTAATGTGATGAACTTAAATAGAATAAATTGCAAGAAGATGTTCAAAGTATTTTCATTGCACAAGACGTTTAACCTGACAACAGCATGTCTCGCTCCGCCTAGCTCCACTCACATACATCTGGGAAACCTCATTGAAAGTGATTTCCCCAACCAAATTTATGGTCTGGCCAATCAGGACGCAGGGCGGGTGTGTCCTGGAGTGGAGAAGCGACCGTGAGATTCCAACAACAATGGCGGCTCGCATTGAGGAAGCAAGCGTTAGCATTGATGCTGTTATTTCTTCTGTGTTGTCCAATTTCTCTGATATTGTTTCATTAAAAGAACATCAGAGAACGGCTTTGAACGCTTTTGTTGGTGGAAACGATGTTTTCGCCCTTCTCCCGACCGGATTTGGCAAGAGCTTGATCTACCAAATGGCTCCTCCTCTCACAGCGTCACGGGTTAGCTTCGGTGTGAGTGGTTGAAATAGCACGTCGATAAAGATGACAGACAAGTGGCTTATCCAATCAGATGCAAGGAGTTTTGATAAGGCCCAGCCTTCAGTAAAGGCAATTCCTATGGCGGTTTCCCAGATGTATGTGAGTGGAGCTAGGCGGAGCGAGACATGCATCTGGCTGTTGTGAGGTTACAAGACGTTTGCTATAGGAGAAAATATAATTTTCTGGAATATGCATGCACGGACATCGTTTAAACAGAATGTCGTTCTGTTTATGGCAAAAAAACTGCAGAATTCTTTGATAGTGGAATTTAAATGTTGTACAAGAGTCTATGAACATCAAAAAATGTAAGATGTAATGTAAAATGTAATTTTTTTTTTTTAAGTGTTTAATTTGTGTGTTTTTAGGAACAGATACTACAAGATTTGTCTTCCCTCTATTCGTTTTTGTTGTATGGAAAAAAGAAGATGCAATGACATAACATAAAAAAATGAATAAAAAAATAAAATAAAAGTTGGCTAATTATCTTCAAAATTTTCTTGTCTTTATGTCTTTGTTGTTGTTTCTTGTGTCTGAAAAAACAATTGATTAAAAAATTATTTGATAGGTGTGATTCCATGCTCTTATTTTTGTGAATCAACTGGATTGTTTTGTTTAATAATATCCCCATAGATGAAATTGGATGTAAACTGGCTCTACCTGAAAAAAAAATTAATTGAGGAGGGGTTTTATTCCTTTGTATGTTTAATGAACAATCAGAGCCACTGATTCAGATGAGAAGGAAGCTGTTATTGACTTCATTCCAATTGATGGATAACATTGCAAAAAATAAAAAATCTAACTTGAAATGAAACCTTTGATAATTTTTTTTATGGCCATTTGAGTTTTTCCACACAAAGACTTTTTTTTTAATCTCTGAACCCAGACGCTTCGTCATTACCTCAATAAACCAACACTAAGCAAACAGTGAAAGATTAACCTCACCTGCATGACTGCGTTGGAGTCCATGGGAACAGGGCTGCTCAGGGTGGTCCTCCTGTTGTTATCCAGTCTGTGCCACGACACTGAGGGGCGGGGCTCTCCTGAACCTTGACACTCAAGATTAATGGGTTCACCAACCCCAACCCGAACAGGCCCAACAGGCGTTACCGTGGCCACAGGAGACTCTGATGTTACAAAAATATGTTTCTCTATGTCAAAAGCCACCAGTGGGAGGCATTCTGTTAAGGATATGAAAAGGAAACAGTACCTTTAACAATCAAAGACACTATTGTTTGGGTGACGCCATACAGGTTGCTTGCCACACAGCGGTAGGCTCCACGGTTTGTGGGACGAGCATTGTTGATGGTGATAATGGAGCCATCAAGGCTTACTCTGACATTATCTGCAGAACAGAAAGTAAAATCAAATATCACAAAAGAAATTACTTAGGCTGGAAGCACAGAGGGTTTTAACTTTACAATAATAACCATGAGGAACATTAGGATGACTGTGGGCTTAGAGGATAGAACTACAAGCTTAATCTTTAAAATAAAGTTGGACGTTTTCACTGATAAGCCTTAAACAGAGCTGGCTGTTTTTTGTTAGAAAAAGTGCATAAAATATTTAACACTGGAACAATTGCAGATGCAGACCTGAAGGTGACAGCATGCCAATGCATTTTACTGCATACTACGTCATAACAGGCAATTAATAATTAATAATTAATTTGAGTGACAAAGTGATGGTGAAATAACAGCACAATATATAATGGAAGACAGTTTCTTAAATTCAACTTCAAGGGTCCAAGATCAACAGTTTCCACACTGCCATTACTAAATCAACGATGTCAAATATGTGCACACCTCATGTTTTAATAGCTTGTTAAACCACCTTGAAGAGCAATAACTTCAAGGTGTCTTCTTCTTAATGACCTTATTAGTGCCCCCATCATCTCTCTGTACATCTTTGCTTTAGTTAATAGAGGTTGTGTTGATTTGTTCCTGCATGCCTCTTAGGCTCTCTGTAGGTCTCACCACTGTATTCCAATATCAGTAAGGCTTTAAACCTGATTTATGTTTGACATGTCTGCGAAGGTCTGCATGGCCAAATTATCTAATTTTAGCTTCAACGGCCCAACTGTGCAGCATTTGCGTGACCAGACTTTTAACACCACACACTTAGGAAGATTTGTTACTCCATGGTAAGCTCTGAAGGAAAAAACATGGTGGAAGAGCGACAGAACATGGAACGAAATAGAAAATTAACAAGCAAAACATCCGGATTTCCCCAAAAAATCGTTGAAAACAAACTAATATACAATCTGAAAGGGTTGAGCAGTGGTTCTTTATTTTTAATTTCATAGAAGACTGCTTGATGACTGCAGAGACTTCCCCATAAATTGGACATACTGTACTGTAGTTCACTGTCTCTGGAGCATGCAGGACCTCTCTTAACCACAGGGTGGCAGCAGTGATGCTCTCAAGTGGAATATCCTGACTAATTTCACATATTGTTGATTTATTACCATAAACTGACACCAAAACTGCATAAAATTATTCACATTCTCATTATATGCAACCGTAAGCGTCTGCAGGCTGGCTGTTTTATGCACTACTCCACAAAGAAACCATGTAAAGAGATCTAAAATAAGCTTTGAATAAACTTATCTTTACATCATTCCAGACCGTATAGAATTTCTTCACTAGAATATATGACAGTAGATGGACTGATTTCTGGGCCATTTCGTTTCTTGACACCCCTTAGTGAGCATTGGTCCCTGCTGGCCACCCTGTGGAAATGATTGGGCTCTGCCTCTGGCTGAGAGTAGGGGTGGCCAGTGATTGGCTAAGGGTCCTCCTCTAGCTCCACCCATGCATTTGGATGCTTGGACTTTGAAAATCCAAATTTCAAGCCAATAGTGTTATTGGCATCCTGGAAAAGACATTATTACCTTTGTAACATTCAAAAAATATGGATATTTTGATGGCAAAAATTAATGTCAATGTAATAACAAGAAACACTAACTTGACCGGATATATTAAGAAAAAAAACAAAGTGCTTCAATAAGAAATACATGAAAAACACTCTGAGAGTGAAAGAAACACATTTTTTGGTAGAACATAACCTTAGAGGTATTAATGCTTTTACTGGAACTTACATTTTATTTACATTATCAACCTAAATGCAATTATTACCTGTCATGGTCTTGTTTCTGTTGTGTTTTACTTTGCTCCGTTTCCTAGTTTTATTGGTTTAATTCCAGTTTTGTTGTTATTTCTAGATTTATGTTAGTTCTTATGTTTTTCTGTTGCCCTCTTGTGTGTGTGTATGTGTGTGTGTTCTTTTCCCCTTGGCTCCCTCTTGTCTCCTCTCACACCTGCTCCTCATCTGCTCGTTAGCCCTGCCTTTGTCTCAGTCAGCTATATATTCTCTCCCTCTGCTGTCACTCCTTGTTGGTTCCTTGTCATTGCTGTATTCCCATGCTGTTGTCTTCCTGCCTTGTCTCTCCCTGGCTCCCCGTGTTTGGTTTCCCTGAGACGTCTCCATAGTTCTGGTTTGCTTTTCATTATTAGTTGGATTTTTGGATTCCTGCCTTTGTTTACTGTTTCACTCCATTAAACTCTAAGAAGTCTCCTCAGCCTCTCTGCCTCTGCATTTGGGTCCTCCAAACCACAAACAAACCCTGACATTACCTAGGCTTATTAACTTTTTAACTTAACTTTTTACCTTTTTACCTTTTTTTCTTGACTTGTTAACTTTTTTTTCAACTTAATTAGTAGTAGGTAATATATCGTTCAAGGGCTCATCTAATTGGTTAAATGCCAAAATAAGATGTAGAGCCATGTAGCAGTATCTTTGCTGAATGGCTGGATATAGATCTTGTGCTTCCAAACATCACTGAGTGACGCGGGTGGGGGGACTCCATTTGTAAGAGGTATGCAAGTGATCAAAAACGCTAACTTGCCCTATAAAGGGTTAAAATGTTGGAAACAGCTGTGTTTTCTACTTCCTAATGTTGTGTGTGGTCTAAGTTTACCATGTTAATTTTCACTTTACCGTTGGAAAGGACCATTGCCTTGAAAACACCAGCAAAACATGGTAATCTCATGCTCAGCATATGGGTGTAACAACCGACAAGAAGAAAGGACGGCACCTCATTTTGCTTCCTTTAAGACCCAGAAAGGCGAGGGAGGCGGGTGGCCAACTACAACTAGCAGAATCTGCAGCGAACACTTAATAAACGGCTCATTTTTATGCTCAGATTATTGTAGTGGAGTTTTTTTTTCATTTAGATGTGGAAACTATCTATGATGGTAGTTAAAAACAAAAGGTGAGTTTAATCTTTTAAAAGACATGCAGGGTTTCTCAGAGCATATAATAAGCCTAGAGGGTGACCAGGCTTCACTCCCACTGCACCAAGATAGAGTAAGATTCATCTTCACATTTTAAACAAATCAAAATTTGAGAGCAACATAAGTAGGGTTATGTCCATCATGCTCTCCTCCTTCCAGCGGCATGATGCTAAAAAAATAAATGTAGGCATGAAAACTTTTATAAGCCTTCAATGCTTTTCTTGAAAATTAGGATCGGTTATTCAGCAAATAACCTTTACAAGTCATGGTAGGAGAATTCGATGTCCAAAGGATGGCAGTCTTGATTCAGTGAAAAGAAGATAGAAAAAGAGATCATTTTGCAAAGAAGATTTTTTTTTAACTTCCCATCTAAATGTTGAAGTTATGTAGACAATGTTGGGTTGGCCGACTCTCCACTCATTTTGCTGTTTTATTACGGCACATGCAGTTGGTTTTTATGCCACCAGGCAAGGCGGCAGAAACAGACAACGGTCACATGACTGCATGTCCTCTGTATAAATTAATCTACTCACCAATCAGGCCATTTAACTTAGAAAATATAGGAACTGCTCTGATAATATGAACAAGATACAACAAAAGAAAAGGCCCCTTGGTGGTGTTGAGAGAAAATGTCTTTTAAATCAAAAAATGTAAAACGATCAAATCAATTCAAATGAAACCAAAGCAGTTCAGTTGTAAATGATGTTTCGCTTTTTCAGTGAAGAGCTTTCTCAATTCTGCCAAATTTTTAATCTAATGAGTTAAAATGTTTCTTAAAATAAGTGCATTTTCCTTTAATTGAGAAAATAAGTAAGAGAATTTGCCCATTTGAAAAAAATTATTTATGTCTAAAAAAGGAAAAATCAACTTATTTGAAATGCATAAAATCTTAATTTTATTGGCAAAAATACTTATTCCATTTGGTAATGTATTAACCTGTTTAAATGAAAGGTAAATAAACTTCATTTAAAATCTTTTTTAACTTATGTTTTTATTAGTTTTTGCAGAATAGAAAGAGAAAGAGTTCACATCTTTTTAAGCCATCCCTGGCCCTGCAGAGTACATCCATCTCTCCAGAAGGAGCTCTTGTGCTTCCAGTATTTCCACAGCTCCTGATTCTCCAAGGTCATTGCTGATGTCTGTTCATACTGGCACTGTGTTCGCCATGCTATAAGCGCCGGTAACCACTCCTGTTTATTTGGAGCTGGTCACGTCTGCTATTGATCATTAAATGGAGAACATTTGATCATCAGCGGCTGGTTGCTCTATGCTTATTAATAGTGTTGCACGCTTCTTTATAATATAATAAACAATGACAGGGTTAAATCTCTTGTGCATAAATGCACAACTGAATTTCATAAAAAAATAATAAAATCAGATCCATTTTGAATCATGACATGAAAAGTAAAACTAAAGTCAAAGAGAGCGTACTCTGATTGACCCAGCCTGCTGGTTTTAAGCAGCGTGGGCTCAGCTGTTACCTGGCAGAGCCTGGCTGTTGACATGTCTCCACTCCAGTCGGACCGGCTGGGCTCCGCTGTAAACCTGGCATTTGAATCTGGCTGACTCCCCGACACGAACTGCAGAGCTGTGGGGCTCAATGCCGATGATGGGGCTTTGTAGACCTGCAGCAGAAAGCAACAAGCAACAGCTTGATATCATCAAAAGAAACTTCTTTTTTTCCCCCTGCTGTATTGTGTGTGGCCTCTGGCTACAGTGACAGCTCCAGGAAGGAGTGAATGAGGATGACATCATGGGATAGCAGAAAGGAAAATCATCCAATCTTGAGGTCACACTGGTGAGAAGGGAAAAACAAGTGTGGATTTTGCGAGCAACACCCTGCGGTCTAACGCTGACCATAAAGTGAGTTTCCCTGCAGCTCACTGATCTTGCATTGTTTAATAATCCATCTGGAAACAGCTGCTAGATTTATTTAAACTGTCTCACTACAAGTGCAGCTAAGTGTACTTATATTAAACACTTAGAGAGGATCAAAGGGGGTCTTTAGTGTTTATCTACATCAGAAGCAGGAGATTCAACGTTTGGAAGGCGGGGGTGTTTCACAGCCTTACGTGAGGAAGATGAAGTGACTGAGACGGAGACAGAGGCCTGATGGACGGGGGACCCCGAGCTCCCTGAATCCTCTACCCGACAGATGTACTCTCCGGAGTCCTCCGAAGTGGCAGACAGGATGCGCAACGTATTGCCAACAACCTGCAGGAGTGGGAAGGACAAAAGGTTAGATTTTACTTTGAAAAAAATACAATTCTTTGAAATATTTGTGTAGCTTTCAGAAGGGCTCATTTATCCTGGGTTCTTTACTCTTGAGAGTTTTTAACGTTCCTTTTAAGTCTTGATGAACTCAGAAAATGAAATATTATTGCAAACTGGTGCAATGCAGGTAAGCAACCAACATAAAATAGATGCACTTTTTTAGGCCTTTTTAACTTAACATGAAAGTTCTAGCTGTTGGGAACAAATATCAATGATGTAAATAAGCCAAATCCCCATAACATCATGTCCCTTTAAAACCATGGTGCAAACTCTTCTCGTCCTCTTGGCCCTGTGACCTCCGGGTCTGATAGGCGTGATACACCTGTCATCAGCTGAAACCACGTTACCCTCATCCCTCCCTCTGGAGAAGTCTGATTTTTCATAGCAAAGTTAGACTGCTTTCTATCTATGATTCAGAGAGACCCAGATGTAGATTCTTACATTGCAATCCTTCCTGTCTGAAGCAGATAAGAAAAACAATCTAGTTTTTCGCATGGTCCACTCCTGTTGGCCGCCCACAAAACAGTCTCGCCAGTTCTGCTGAGGTGCCGCTACTAAAAAGCCATCAGCCGCCACTCTGAGGAGAGTCCTCTCAAAGTTGCTTTAAGGCCTCAAATTAAGGCAGATCTTCCTCTGTTGTTTGGCATCAGAAATATTTCAGGTCGCTGTTGTTGGACGAGTGGACTCTGTTTCTGAACCGTACTGAGTCGGACATTGTCCCCTCGTCTTTACTTAACCAACATACGGTGACCCTCATTTTCCTCAGTATTTATCTGATGCTTACTGAGGTATCTAGCTTGGGTGAGGTACAGTATAGAATAAATATTTGCATGTTTTTTTTTTCTGCAAGATACTCTTTCATTTCAACTGTTGTTGGTTTTTAAGTAAGAGAGTTCTGAACTGAATGCTGACTGTGAACGATTGGCACTATGTCTTCTCTCTGTTTATTTTCCCTTAAGCTTAAGAGTCCAGGTGCTACGGTTGGATTTGCAAGCATTGCCAGCTTAATCTTCAGCCATCTTAGGACAAAGTTTTATGAACCATGGTTCTTAGCTCAACCCCAGTTTGGCTTCCTGGTGTAATCTAAGCTAACTCAGTTTGCGCCAGTGCTGCTACATTTTGATGCATTTCGGAGTCATTGTTCGTTATTCACTGTAAGACCGAATTAATCTTTACTGTTTTGATTGCATTTGAGATCTCTGCATCGTTTTTTTTTTACACTTTTTTATTTCTATTTTAAGGGACACCTTAAATGCATAGACACACCAAGCCTTAAAATTTGAACATTCCTTAGAGCAGGGGTCACCAACGTGGTGCCCTCAAGGACCACATGGGGTGCCAATGGACTCACCGGTGGACTAAGCTTTGAAATTTATTTAATGCTGCTGCTCTTATTTTTTATTATTTATTTTTTGAGTATTTTATCAAATCAATAATTTAGAATATTTAAGTTATGACATTTAGGTGAATGCTGACTCCTCCAGTTCATAGGTCAGAATTGGTAGCCCATCCTATGACTCAGTACCCATGAAGTAACCATCAGTCTTAAAAAGGGTTGGTGACCCCTGCCTTAGAGACTCTTTGAATTGACTCTTAGACCCTGTTTTCCCTATTTTATTATTTATTTATTTTATTACCTTGTGCTTAGTTTACTTATTATATAGTGTCTACATAGTTATTAGATATAATAATACAGCAATATGCGTCATAAGGTAGTAAAAATACCGATATAAAAAAGGTTTTTGAAATTAACTTTTCTGTTTTCTAAAGTTTTATTTTTAGAAATTATTTCATTTTTCTTTTTTCATATTTCATTTGTTTAAACTTTATACCATTAATGTATTTTTTAACCAATTTAATATAACATTTTAAAATTTCTCTTTCGGATTTTTAAATTTAATTCTTTTTAAATTCAGTTTCACAATACAATCCTCGGTCTTGACCATAACAATGTTGTGGCTACCATCCATGCAGACCAATAGAACTGCTTCTTTGCTCCTTGCTACAGAAGAAGTCCACTCGGAGAAAAGAAGAAATTATGAAACAAATTTAAAAAATATAAAATCTGTAAAAAAGAAAAAAAAAATAGAAACATTATATTTTGAATAAATAAAATCTGAGATCTGATAAAACAGCAAAGTTATTCTCAAAACCTTTTCTTTTATAAGAAGTTTTTTCATTGTTTTATTTCTGGATTGCATTATTTTTCATTTAAAATTTTTGTTCTTTGCTTACAGCTTTTATGGAGCAAAATTCACTCAATATATATTCTTATCTTTCCCAAAACATTAATATAGAACACATTAAGTTTGATGTTAATATCTGACAAAATGCAAAAGAGGTATAAACACCTTTTGAAACTGAGAATATAAACTGGGATAAGGGTGTTAAAAAAAGCAAGACCTTCACTCAAAAAGAGCATAACCCCCCCAAAAAGTACAATAGTTGCCTGAAATGTTAAACATATTTCGAGAGTCAAAAATCTCTAAACAGCCCATCAAACGTTGGCCTACCTCTCAACTATAGGCTAAGACCAAAGATTATTTAATTGCCGCATTTTTTTCCAGCATGGATTTTGCTAAGTTTTGTACTTGTGCATCTAAGATATATATAGAGAATTAAAAGCAAAGATTTGGGTGAAAACCTGATGGTTGGAGGTGATGTATCCATTGGCTCTTATCCAGGCGACCCGGGGAGGGGGATTACCGGGAGGAAAGCAGTTCAGTTCCAGAGTCTGACCCTCTTGTACGTCAGCGATGGAAGGCTGGATGGTGACAACTGAAAAGGTTTGCTGTGCTCCTTGAAAAGAAAAAAGGAATCAATAAAGGTTACTATGGAAAATAGGCATTGCTTAAAAAAGGAAAACTATTTTAAAAGAAAAAGCAATTGACGGCATGTCTGCCTTATTACTTTTGCATCTCGTGAAGTGGTGGTCTGCCGAGCTGTTGTCGACTAGAGCCACGAGTTTAGCAAGCGTTCAATCATCACTTGAAAATGCCTTTTGCGTGTATTGCTTTAGGTTGTTCTAATAGAACAAATCATGAGACCGATAAAGGTTACTTTTGGGTTCCTCGTAAAGTTATTAACAAGGGTCCTCGCTGTAAGAATTTCACGAAAAGACCCGGGAAAAACTGGCTTGTTAACATTTCGTTGACTTCAAAAGGAGCTGAGTCTGAGTTTGTGGCGATCACTTTTTAAAGGTTAGTAATTCACTTTGACGTTAATTTACATATAAAGAGCCTTTCAGTGTCATTAACAGTGATTTGAAGATGCATTTGAAGTATTTTAAAAGACATGTAGCTGTTTGTTAACTGGTCCAAAATGCCAGTTGCTAGAACCTTCAAAACAGCACAATTTCTGCTATATAAAAAAAAACGACATAGACTGGGAGCTTACAAGGAAACTTGGCCCTGAGAAAATGAAACTGCCGACTGCAGCGATTGTAGAGTGAGATGAGCAAGAGCACACTCTGGTGGAACACTAGATAGACTGAGATATTGGGGAACTGACGGGCGAGTATTTTGCCAACTCATAAGTCAAATCACTCTTGGATAATGGATAAGGATCTATTCCATTACTAGGGATGGGAATGGAAAACAAGTTCCTGTTCAGAAGCGGTTCCATGTGTTCCAATTCAATGGCACCATTTAGCAGCTCGCTTAACGGTTCTCTTAACAGTTCCAGGCAGCACCAGAGCCTAGCGCTGGGCAACACGACTTACGTCATGTTTTTTACGCACACGGCATTCAGTAAGCAAGTACGACGTGACCAGGAGTAAGTCTAGAAAAGAAAGAAAAAAATGGCGTCCCATTGGGAAAACCGATCGGGAGTTTGGATGTAAAGTGGCAATAACATCCGCCGGATAAACATTTAGCCGTGTTTTTGATGTTTCCGGACAGAAGCAAAAGTTACGACCAGCATGGAAGACAACTCTGGTGGTAAGGAGCTAGTTATATATCACTGACTGTGCTTGTCATTTCTAATAAATCATGTGCCATTTCTGGAAATAAACCAGTTTCCTACCTCTCTTTGGGGTCATTAAACATGCTATGAAGTTGCTCCACAGTTCAGGGAGCGAGAGAAAGGTGACGCTCGTTTATTTAAATCAGGGGGAGATGAGTTTATTTCCCGAAATTGTACAGTAATGTTTTTTCATTAAACGGATGCCTTCTCCATGAGATTTAGATGACTGTGACGACAAGGGTAGCCTGGCTGCTCAAAGGCTGGCAGCTCCTGTTCACTGCCTTCTGTTTTCGCCGAGGCAGGCCGAAATAGAATATCCCAGGCGAAGGTAGACACTTACCAAGTTCATTGTTTCACAGAATCGATAAGGGAATCGGAATCGTTTCACAGAATCGATAAGGGAATCGTGAAAATATTATCAATTCCCAACCCTATCCATTACACAATTTGACTTTTCCGAGTCATCGATTCAGAGAATTAGAACCTAAAGAACAAAAATATTCGGACGGAGAGTTGCATTTCCATTGCACATCGGCAGCCATTTTAAGTTGGCCTGACCTCCACTTACTTAACTGGACATGAGTGTATCATGTGATTGCAAGCCAAGAATACATTTCATTCCTTCTTACCTCTGTGAACAGTGACCTGAATCGGAGCGCTGTTTGTGCCGACAATGTTGCTTCCGATGCAGATATAAGTGCCCGCGTCAGAGATCTTAATATTGGGGATGAAGAGCGTGCCGATGTCTGTCCGGTCTGTTTGGGCCTGAAGGGAAAAGAAAAAAAAAGCTTAAACCGAAATACTTACAGATTTTCATTTTGCCCGAAAACAAAGTACATCACTTACCTCCGCCTCTAAATACAATAAATGGTGACAGAACTAGCTAGAAGCAACACAAAATGCACTATGGTGCAGATATTTCAGACAGGACAAAAGCTGTTATTGCAACAGTCTGAGCACTGTTTGTGATTTTCAGTGTCTTTGGCACTTTTTGGCGAAAAGAATTGATAAAGCAGGGCAATTATTGCCACTGTGATCGGTGAGGTTAGAGCAGTTACTCTGCAATGCTAATAGTCAAATTTGATAGAGATGCACAGAGGGAAGGGCTTGTGGCCTGAATTAGATGCTTTTCTTTTAATGAGGAACTGCAACACTCTTCTGAGCAGAAGTTATTAAAGAAAGCTTTAAAGTTACACTGCAAAGAATTTGGTTCCTACCAAGAAAAAACAAACATTTAGAGGTGATAGATAATAGATCCCACTTTCTAATTTTAAGTGTTTAACGTGCTTTATTTCTAGACTTAAAAATATTACATCAAGTCAAGTAAAATGATCTTCCTGTACGGATGAACAATTCCCCTTGCTTTGAGCTGCCTTTAGATGTTTTGCTAATAAAAGATGCAAAGAAGGGTAGCAGTTCACTCATAACTTTTATCTTAAAATGATGCAAAGGCTATAGTTATAGGAAAAAAATACAAATTAGCCACAAAGCTCTGATGAGTGCATTTCTATAACTCACTGTTTCCTTTGAAATGTCTTTAACCGTAAATGATTGAAATAATGAGGAAATTAGGGTGAGCAGTTCGGAATTATTCGAGGCAACCCAGAATCAAAGGTTAGTTAACATTATGGAGCAGGTTGTGGCAATAAAATCCCAGCAGCAGGTGGAAGTATTCATTATAAAATTACCAAAATAATGGAAACTGGTCCATCATCTTTATCTACTCTCTAGCTAAAAAAAAAACAGAAACCAAGCTGGGCCTTATTTGAACTCCTGCACTCCAAACTCTGAGGCTACAGTCAAAATGTAATGAAGCTTTGATCACATCAGAGTGGAAGGGAATCAGTAGGGCAGGGTCAGAGTCTGGGGACGGATTACTGTAGTGAGGGAGGGGGGCTGATGTTGTGGCATCCGTGGACAAAGCTGCTTAGCTGCAGCCAAATCAACCGTGCGGGATGCTAAACCGAGCAGAGTCGGAGGCGGATCGAGCCTCAATGTGCGTCTGAACCCATTGGCGAGTTTTCAAAGCAAGCCATTTGCTAGGGCATACAGAATTTCTGCGTGGTCGCACGGCACAGCCTGGCTCCCCCATGGGAAAGGCTGACACAACGCAGCGGCTCTCTGAGGCAGAACTAAATAAGGCCCCCGAGCCCTCGTCTAGCCAAGAAGGACCATGAGGAAACCAGAACACAAAACCCGTTCAAGGGCTGCAAAGAGCTGCAGAGAGCTGCATTTCAGGAGTGTCTAAAAAGCTGATTCCTTGAAAAAAGTTTCTATGCTCCTAGAATTTTCCACATTCCTTTTTATTTTAATCTTTTAGTGCTAAACATCTCTATATCTCATTGGGGTGTAGTGTGATAAACCAGCAGACAGTAGTGCAAAACTTTGACGTAGGAGGAAAATGGAAAATGCTAAGCTAATGCTTTTCCACAAAATGAAAAAAAACAATGGACATTTTTCCTCAGAATGGTCAGATTTGGTCAGAAGTTACGCAGTGTTGTCTAAAAAAAAAAAGTCACTTTGAAGCTTGTGGTAATTTCCTGACAACTTGCAGTTCCTATCTTTATTCTTAGTTCTGTTAAAACACTTAGTGGAATGATGGGGATTGCCTGGGATGATTTAATGAGGACAGAACAAAAGGAAACACTATGGAACAACTTTATGAAATAAAACACTACAAAGAAACAGGGACTGCATGCAGGGCGTTCAACAGACGCCCTTATTGGTTTAAGGCGTTTGACACCAGCTTCACCAGAACTGAAGTGAGCCACTGCTGGACATTACTACGAATTTCACATGGAGTGGATCAAGGACATGTTTTAGGTCATGCACTTAGTGGACGTGGTGTGAAGACGAGGTAAGTGGCAGACAATGGATTTGAACTAGTAGACAGGACAGACACAGACAGATGGACAGACCTGCAGCTCCTCAATACGTCTTTGTAACACATCGAGACTGTTGCTTTTAAACTGATGGAAACCATGAGAGGGAATGGCCTGAGCAAACGGTAGAACAGGGTGGGAGGGGGGCAAACAAGGAGAAGGAAAATAAAGGTCAATGGTCAGCATGCTGTAGAGTCCGATGAAATACCGTCGGCACTGATCGCACCCTGAGATATAGCACAGGTGAATGTAACACAGAAATATTAAATCTGATATTTTTAATTTCAATTTAGACTTTAGGGAGAGCATTCAATCCTTGATTATGGTTATATTAGGGTTTCATCGACCAGAGAAAGCACTATATCTTACCTGGGGGGGAAGCTGTCCTCCATTTTTCGCCCAGCTGAGCCTCGGGGTGGGCGAACCGCTTGCTCTGCAGTACAACCTCAAAGATTCTCCTTCACGAACATCCACATTTTGAGGACTTACTTGAACTTGAGGCTGAGTGCCTAAGCCACTGGGATTATTTTCTTTAAGAAAACAAAACAAAAAATATTACAACATTTCCACAAAAGATGCTTTTATAGCAAATAGTTGCATGTTTCCAAAGTCCTTCACAAAAGCAACAACACCTTAAGAACATTTTCATATTTTGCAGTCTTAAAACCACAAAAATATACTTCTTTTATTAGAAATTAGAGAAGTATACCAACAGAAAAAAAGTGATTGTAGAGTGGAAGAAATTCATTATAGGATTCAATTTAGTCTGAAAGTTTCTGGGTTTTAATTTGCTCTAATATCACTAAATAAAGTAATTGCTAAATGGACAAATGAAGAGAGCGGAAAGGTTAGTTAGAGTGAAAAAAGTTTAAAGTAATGAAAAAAAACTACAATTTGAACATCCCAGAGAGAACGGTTCATTCAATCATCACAAAACATAAAAAGTATGATAACTGAAAACCTGCTGAGACATGGCCGTCGACCACAAGCCGGGCAATGATAGAATTAATCCGATTTTGCTTTAAAAAATAACAGCTCAGTTTGAAGAATCTTTGTGCCGTTCTGTTCTGAACTATACAAGTCTGGCCCTCATGGAATAGTGGCCGTATGGCTGCAGAGATTCCTATTTACAGTAGGGGGAAGACAGTGGAAAGAAGTCTTGTGATCAGAGACTGAGCTTGAGCTTTTTAGCCTGGAAGCAAAACCCCATCTGGCAGATGTCAGACTGCACATCAGTAAAATGGTAGTAAGACCATAATTATGTGATCATAATTTACTTCAGGATGGCCAAGGAAGCTGAATAGAACCAATGGGAAAATCGGGATAAAGGGTGGGCAATCCTGGGAACTCTCAAAACTTGAGGGCAGAGGTTTCTTAAAACATCCTAAAGATCTTAAACCTACAGCCAGCCTATGATGGAACAGTTTACATCAAAGTATATCCAGATTGATACCTACGGAGAAGCCAGGGTTGCACTTGAAGGTTGATATTTGCAGACGTTCTTCTTCAAATCTCACTGAGTTTGAGTTGTAATGCACAATTCAATTCAACTAAATTCAGTTTATTTGTATAGCGGCAATTCACCACGCATGTCATCTCATTACAGTTCACCAGATCATACGGTCAAACTGATTCAAAGTTTTCTATCTAAGGAAAACCAGTTGATTGCATCGACTCATTGACTCGAAGGCAATCCCTCACATTAAGCATGCTCGTAGCGACAGTGGAGAGGAAAAACTCCCTTTTAACAGGAAGAAATCTATAGCAGAACCAGGCTCAGTGTAAGCGGCCATCCGCTGAGGCCGACTGGGGTTCAAGGAGACAGAAAGATGCAAAAAAGCAGCTGTAAAGGCGGCTCGGTCCAAGAAACACACAGCCAGGCAGACAAGCTCCGAGCCAGCTCCCATATCAGAGGATGAAGAGAGCACATCCAGCCAAGTGGTGGAAAAATGGTGGAGCGTTCATGTAGCTTTTCTTTACTAACTCTATAGGCTACAAACCTCTCTCCAAAATGCTACCAAAGAAACACTCCCTAGGACATGTGAGGCACCTTGATTGTGTTTGTTATAAGAGCCCTGTTCCCACACTTCTCACCCTCTTTCTGTGAGCACTCTCCCATGGAGACCACATTGTGGGGGACCATCTGGATGAGAGGCCTGGAGGCAGAGGCCACATGGTTAAATGGTTGTTATTAATTTCTGTTTAAAGTTCAGTAGACCTGCAGCCTATTTACTAGAACCTGCAGAACAGACTGTCTACCATGTTCTCCCCAAGTTTGAATGAGTAACTCTGAGCCAGAGGCCTCAGAAAGGAAACAGCTAGCCTTCCATCTAAGCCAGGCATCTCCAACCTCGGTTCTCAAGGCCCGCTGTCCTGCAGGTTTTAGAGGTATCCTTGCTCCAGCACAGCTGATTTTAATTGAAAGCTGATTAACAGGCTTTTGGTCTACTGCAATCATTATAATCAGCTGTGCTGAAGCAGAGGAACCTCTAAAACCTGCAGGACAGCAGGCCTTGAGAACAGAGGTTGGGGATGCCTTATCTAAGCTATCTAATCTGAGAGTCCAGAACACACCCTGGACATGAACAATATTCCTGAACTTGGAGATACCTCAGTTTTTTAAAACACGGACCAATAGAGGTATCAGGTCTTGAAAAACAGACAGGGAACACCATTTGCTTTTATTATTATTTCTGATCAATTCATGTGTTTTACTATGTTTTGACCAGCAAAGCTAATGGTCACTAATTTGGTTTGAACACATTCCAAATCCTTTGAATTAGTTTAAAAGCTAATCCTGTGATTAATTCAGGTTATCCTGAGCTATCTCTATAGTTATGCTGCTATAGGTTTAGACTTCTGGAGGACATAGTGACCCCATTTTCATCATTCTGCCTCATTCTCTCTCTATTCTCCTACTCTGCAGAATCTGTTAGTTCAATCTCTAACGTTCTGCTCTCTCTACTTTTTTCTCAGAGTAGCTTTGCCTCATCTGTTCCTTTTTGGTGTGACACCATCCTGGAGAGAAATATCAGCTGTGCTGCTTCCATCAACACCCTTGTTTATAGATGCTGGAGATCGGCCTGCTTTCCAGTGTAGTCCTGGTTCTCTGACCGTGACTGGCTGGATGTGCTCTCTTCATCCTCTGACATGGGAGCTGGCTCGGTGCTCGTCCGCCTGGCCGTGTGTTTTCTGGACCGGGCCGCCTTTTACAGCTGCTTTTTGTGCCTCTGCTTCTGTCTCCTTGAACCCCAGTCGGCCTCGGCAGATGGCCGCTCACACTGAGCCTGGTTCTGCTCGAGGTTTCTTCCAGTTAAAAGGGAGTTTTTTCTCTTCACTGTCGCTACATGCATGCTTGGCGCGAGGGATTGCATTTGAGTCAATGAGTCGTTGCAATCAACTGGTTTTCCTTAGATAGAAAACTTTGAATCAATTTGACTGTATGATCTGGGTGAACTGTAAAATGCTTGAGATGACTTGTGTTGTGAATTGGCGCCATATAAATAAACTGAGTTGAATTTTAATTGAGTTTCACTAGTTTAGTCAAGAGTTTTCCATTTTCTGACCTGCAGATAAATTATTTTTGTTAATAAGTGTGTATCTTTTGAATAGTAGTTGTGCATTTATTCCACGTGCAGAGGTAACTGAGTGACCCTGATTTGAACTTGAGTCAAACACATTTACCCTGTTTAAATATAGACTTTTAAAGAAATGTTTGTAAAAACAGAGAAAAGACTTAATCCAGTATCTAACGTATAAACACTGAGCATACTTTGGACACGTAGGGAGGCCTGTGCTGTGTGCTCGCCATGAGTGTTCAGGGCCTTGCAGATATACTCCCCCTCGTCTGCAGAATCCACAGCTGGGAACGTGAGGATACCATTTCTTATCACAGCTCTGGGACTCATCCTGTTTCCTGGACCACCTGTGACGATCATATAATTAAACCCTAATAAAGCAGATGTTTTCAGGTTGTAAACATTATAAAAGGTTAAAAGTATAAATAAATAGGGCTGTTGGGAGACAAAAAATAACTGTCTCCAAATTGTACACAAACTAGTCATACCGATCCATTCGATGGCTGGTGTTGGGTTTCCAGTTACTGTGCAGCGAATCTCTGCTCTCTGGCCCTGCCGGACATTTAGCACAGCTGGAGTGATGGTAGCAGTAGGCTGGGCCCCCTCTGAAGCAACAGAAGAATATTTGCCTGTAAAATGAAGCTTTATACAGACATGCTACAGGAAAGAAATCATAAACAAACTGGTTTTAGGGTAGAATCCCATCAAATTGGTTGGTATTTTGAACTTTTGGGATGTGATCTTTCAGTGAGCCAGGAGTATGACTGCACACTTAAAGCTGGCACTTCATAAGTTTGCAGTATACAGAACAGATGAGTTGTTTGAGGCACTTCTTGGCATCGCCTCTCTGCATATTTCACTCTGCAAGAGCTTGGCTCACTTCTCTCCACTCTAATACTTGAGGGTTGCAGTGCTAAATAAAGGCCTCTTTCAGCACAGAGGGAGGCGTCTAAGAAGGCTAAAACCAGTGAGACGGGTGTAGCTTCAGCTAAGCTTTGACTGTATCACCCAGCTGACTCCCGCAATCCAGACTAGAACGATTCATGGTCTACATTGGAATACAGGGCAAGAAGTAACAATGAAGAATGACTCTAAGAGTGAGTTTAGCAACATTTCCAATTGCTCTATCCATACAATTAATGGGGGTCATGAATAGTATGAAATCCTTCCTCTATTTTCCGTTAAGCTTTTACTAAGTTTTTGTTATACATGTAAATAAACCCCTTATAATTACTGACTTATCTATTTGTTTTTATTTCTAACCACTACTCAGGCACTGTGGACATTTATTGACAGATCTGTAAAATATTTAGATTTTGCTCTCCTGTTTTACACAAAACAGCATTTTCTTTCAATAAACTTAGTATTTTTTCCTCCTTAGATAATTCTCCCTAGATGCGGACTGAAATGTTTTTGATTGGGTGGATCATTTCTTCTTATTTAGCTCATACTTTTTAACCTTTATAATGCTACAAGACATAAAGACCCAACTCCAGATTTCAGGTCAAAGATTTGCATCCAATCAAACATTTCCCAGGGTTTGTGAAAGAGAGAAAGATCCTCCTAATTCTAAACAATAAAGAAATTCTGCTATTAATTCACATTTTATCACCTTGAAAAACATCCAGAGACAGGCCCTTCCTGAACAACCGCATTTCAAAAAATCAATTCATGCATTTATTTCCACTGAACTACTGTAGTACTTTTACCGTAAGTCATTCTTAACTGTAATAACCTATAATAAACATATATTAAATATTAATTTTAGCTTAATATTTTGTCATCTTAAGAGCCCTGCACTAGTTTAGATATAAGAAAGTAGAAACATGTAAAGGATTTACTTTGTTGTAAGATCATGAAATGGCCAAGGTTGATTGTATGTTTTAGAGAAGATCAATTAATACACTATACATTTAGGCAGAAGTTTTATACCAACTTATGGTAAGTGATATTTTACTTTGAATTTGTTTATTTCTAATTTATTCCCTACTTTTTCTTTATATTTCATCTCTTTTTTTGTTTTGTCTCTTCATAATTTCATTTTTGATCTTACACCAACATTGCTATCTTAATTATTTCAACTGGTCATTTCTATTTAATGACTTTTTAAGTACTTTGACTTCATTAAAGACTTATAAAATGCATAAAAAAAAGCAAACTTTTCCATATTTTAGTTAGTTGTGTTATATTAATCAACCTCAATATCTATCTATCTGATTAAAATATGCAGGACAAGTTTAACTTATGTTACTTTAGCAAAAACTACACATCTATGTTTGTGATGGTAGGGCATCCTGAACAACAGCAAATGGGTCACATTTAATAATTGGAGGCTTATTGAACTTATTCAACACTAGTCTTTTTAATATATTTTTTAGGTTTAAACATGTTCAACCATCTATTTATTTATGAGTTGGCTGGAAAAACTCAGGTTAATAAGAAAGTCATGGATTACTACAGTAATCTAATACTCCTACAGGCTGATAACCTAACAAATAAAGTGAAAATATTTGCTCATTTAGTAAGATAAAGCCTTTCGCTCTCTTCATCACGTTAGCCAAAAATGTTGCAGTGAATGGGTTTGTTTAAACAGATATGTAGCAAATTGACTGATTAACAAGAAGGATTTAAAAAATGTGACATTTCCAGTCACAAGAAAAGAGCGAATGTAAATGTTCATGTTTAAGTGATGGTAAGATCTAAAAATAAGTGATTTTTTTTAAATATATGAATATAGCAGTATTTGTTCTTAATTTGAGAAGGTACACGTAAGTAAGATATAATACAAGCAAAATGAGTATTTTTGCCCTTAGAAAAACTAGATAGTACACACTGGAAATAAGATGCCAAAGGTTTTTGTTTTGTTTTTTAAGAACACTAACTTTATTCCTTTGGCAAATTGTCTTTTTTTTACTTGCTTTGATCAAGAGAAAATAACCATACTTCAAATTTACATACCTCAAATTTAGCCCTTTTTTTTTTTCTTTAAAGGGTTTTCTTGCTTTTAAAACTTTTACCTTGACTCTACACACTTATTCACAAACCTCAATTTCATATTCATGTGACTTTTTTAAGGTGCCTCTTGTCAAATTAAACTCAACACCAGTGTGAAAAACACATTCGATCATGATGCAGAAGATGATGGGTTGGGATGTATTAAGCACAGTTATGTTTGAAGCCCAGAGGACAGCATGTTTCCTGGTGAGGTATGGGTGGTGCAATGAGAAAGAGGATAAAGATCAAGATATGTGACATCTTATCAGTGAAGAAACCACAAAGTTTAACAGATTTTTCCAAAAGTAGACCACAAGGACTGTGTAGTACAGTGGGAATTTGCAGAAAGATGACAAGAAGAGTTGGCATTTATGAAGAGGTGCACATAAAAATGAACATGCACTTTCACAGTGATGGAGCCCATTTAACCCAAAGAGGTGGACAGTGACGAGTAATGCTCATGTACAATTAGGTTTGAGTCTATCAAAAGAAATAAGTTCCTGTTTGAATCTAAATTAAGCTTAAGGGATTGGAAAAAGGTGTACTGGACAGCATGGAAGCTCCATTTCAGTTTGGTTTCTGGAGAAAGTGAGTGGCTGATTGTACATGGGCATCAGCAGGCCACACGTCTCCATGCTGTAGGGGATGAATGCATGCATGACGTAAAGAGGGAAGGCTGGGTCCGACCAGTGAGGAAACATTGCAGACTTACGCTTTCCGTGTCCTTCAAACATTTCATAGGCTGTGTAAAACATCTGAGTCTGTGAGGCCTCTGGAGACGGAGGGGGGGAGGAGACAAGTACACTGACAGGTCAAATCAGCAGCAGTTTACTGTACCTCCAGTCAGCCGGAGATACGCTTACAGCGCATCCTCGTCCACATCTGGTCTGCTGCTGGTTTTATGTATTCAGTCCAATAAAACACCACACACATAAACATGTTTTAAATCATGAACCCTTTATCTTACACAACTTTGATCTATTTTTTTTTGCAGCTTTTCCCTTTGTTTTCTTATTTTCTCTATCAATAGAAAGTACCGCTGCATAACTGCTTCTGTGTATAACTGTCCTCTCTGAATGAGTCAGTAATGAAGCTCTTGCCACATCTGTGTCTCTCGCCAAGTTTTAGCCATTTACAAATCAATTAATGTCATAACTATACCATTTCTGTTCACCTGGCTCAGTGCTGATTTTTGATATTTTCACAACTAAGCCATCAATGGCTTTGTTATTTCTTCTGTCAGTGAGGCTATGTTTTCAGTAGTGTTTGTTCAAGGCAGTCTCTCTTCCAACTCGGCAGATATTGACGCTTGGGTGGTTGCTTAGTTGGTTTCTAAGCAGGATTAATTAAAATGTTATTGATGGATTGTATTGAAAAGTTTACTAGAGGTGCCCCTCACATCAATGAACGATCAATTAAATATTGGCAATGATCCAGATCATAATCAGGATACAGGACTCTTTTTTGAAGGATGCTTTAACATAAGGATAAGGATAGTCGGCTGAACAAGCAGTTCCACCCTAAACCGGAGGGTGGCAGTAGTGACTACTGACGGTTTTTGCTTTATACTCAATGTCTGAAAGTATTATACTGAAGACAAAAAAAATTACAAGAGAAGGGAGCACTGTTGATCCGATGACTTGAAAAATCATCAATGGTTTTAAAGACAGAGGTTTGCCTCATACCAAGAAACAATTCATTTAAATGTGGTAATGATCCAGACCATGTTTAAGTTTTAGCTATAAGTCAAAATATGGTGCAAAATCTCCTGTTTGTGGAGGTCTTTGCTCCGAGTGCTTTTCTAGTTTCTCTTAATCTTTTTCTTTTATAGAAAGTATGCCTGGCTTAGCTGTGTTCAGCTGCATGTAATTTCTGGATGAGTAGCGAATTTTTGCAGCTACTGGTTGCATTGCCTTTGTTTATATTTCCCACAGATTGTTTTCCTGAGTCCAGCGAGTCAAAGCTTGGCTGGCAGGGGCTCAAACTAAACCTAATTCTGCTGGAAATGTCTACCTTTGAAAGTGACTTCTTCCGCTCTACTGTTGTCTCATGCTTGCTCAGGATGATAAATCAATACCATGTAAATGAACTGATGCAATAAGCTAGAGGATCAACCGAAGGCTGTTAAATTATTTGATGAATTTAACAGCATTGCATTGCAATTCGGGTTAAACTTGACGGCATACAAACACATCTGATCTCAAAACAACATGTGATTGCATTAAAGTGAATTGAACTATCATTATTTTCAGCCACTATTGATTCTGTTCATCTGAATTGATATAACCTGTTCAGAGTAATAGCACTAAATTCTGTTGGTTTTGGTTTTAAAGGTCATGTACACTTAAATATATTTAAAAAGTTGTATTGAAGAAATGTGACTAGATTATGAACAAAATATTACACTATAAAAAAATTTCCCAGACAATAATGCTTCAGGTAAAGATGCACAGACATACACACACACACTGAAGAACAGGGAAACAAAGAAGAGCAGCAATATGTTAGTCATGCTGGTTAGTAGCAAAAAGCAGTCATAAACATCAAGACACTCGTTTCATCTCAGCTACTAAAACCAAGATATACAGCTTGTGGTTTTCCTGAACTAAACGATTTAGGACGACAGAGTCCATTTCACAAATGTACAAATCATTTTAGTCTGTTATTTTTAATGCATTGCTTCTTTATCACAAAATACTTTCACAGTTAAGATAAATACAGGTGGTGAATACATTACATTTTTTGCATAATTTCTAAAGAAATATATCTGCAATAATACAAATCAACAGAAGTGAACAAATGAAAAATGCATTGAAATAGTAAAGGTGATTAAAATGTGACCTGTGATTTTATTAGTGAAATATTCTTTAATACATAAACAAGATCTAAACACAGAGCAAACAGGGTAACTGCATATACACTGACAATTCCTATGACATAAAACAACTAAATTAGTTTATCAGATTATTATTTCAGTCCTCATTTTAATACTCAAAACATTGTCGGTTCTAAATCAAAACCACACAACTGCAGCTGATCAACAAAATTCAGATTATAACACTTTTTTTCTGTATTGAAAAAAATATTTTTGCTATTTGATAAGAAATATAGCAATAATTCAGTACCTTGAAAAAAGTATCCATACATTTAAAGCTTTTCCATATTTCTTCACATAAAAAAAACATACATGGCTTTTATTTGTATTTTATGTGACAGGCCAACTCAGTGTACTTCACTGTGAAATGGGAGACAAATAATGGATTATAAAATGCTTAAAAAAGGGTTTAAAACATTTAAAATATGATTTCTACAGCAGAAATACAGTCGTCCTGTAAAGGCCTTTGAAAATAGGGAAAAACTTGTGAACAAAGTGCGTCTTGGAAACCAAGAGACATCAAAGGGCTTGGGAGAAATTGAGTTTCTTTAAAGATCACAAAATAAGCTTAAAAAAAACAACAACCTCAAGATGTTTGGAAATCTATCCAGGAGTGCATTGGTGTCTGTCTGCCTTAATCCCTAAACACTAAATCACTATATAGAGCAGTGACTACGTAGTGGACTTCATAGTGAACTGAGTTAACTGACCGCTCGGACAGATGATCACTATTATTCGCTCCCCATTGGTCATTGACTTTGAACACGGCGCCTGCCACATATTTTTTTTTCTTGTCCCCAAAATAAATCACATGATGCTTTGTGAGGAGCTCTTGCGATGCGTTTTTGCTATATCTGCTCCTCTAGTGACAATGGATGTATGCTGCTATTCAAGGTGCATTGTGGGAAATATTGAGTCCACTACTTTTTCATCCACTAGACATTCAGACACCAAAAGACATCCAAAGATTTCTGTATAGACAGAATCAAAGTCTGATTGCCTTCAAATTTAAGCCTTTTTTGTGGTTGCTATGACAACCAATCACTTAGAATTTACACAAACATCTTAAAAAGAAGCACATTTCTGATAGCATAGTTCATTCTTACAGATCAGATTCTTTTCTGGGAGTGGGCTTTATTCTGGAGTGTTTTTTTTTTGGTCTGCATGGACCTTAGCAACCAACATCTCATTGGTCAGTGTAACTTTTTGAACTGGGCTTGAAGAGATCATCTGTAAAAATGTGTTAAACCATCTGAAAAGAGAAAATTGAAAACAAAAAAAAACTAAAATTTAAAATAGAAAATATCTAAATATCTTTTTTGACTTAATACAATTTTAAAAGAAAAAAAATGGACAGAATAGAATCTGAGAAAACAGCAGTTACTTTTAAAACCCCTTTTTTTATTATTAAGTGAAAGAAAATCTAAGTAAGCAGTCAGGGATGCTGAACAGAAACCAATGGCACATTTATTAAATCACGATGTGTAAAAAAAAAAAAAAACATTTATCATGCAGTTGGCCTGTCACGTAAAACCCAATAAAATACACAGAGATTTTTCTGTTTATAAGTGACAAAACTCAAAGACTATAAATCATTTTATAAGCCACAGTATGGCAGCTTACAACAAAAGAAAGTTAATAGCACCAACATGTTCACTCTTTTACACGTAAAGACGACAGTTACAAAACAGGAATTAAAAGAATACTGTAACTACCGGAACAGCGCAAAAAAGAAATAAAAACATGAAGTTTTTTCTTTGGTTCACCATGAACTGAAGGAGCTTGGACATGGGGTGCACGGTTATCTCTCCACTTGTGGCATTTGCATTTCATCCCATCGTGGCACACCCCAAGGCTAAAAGCACACCAAAGAATACCGCCCCCGGGACAGCAGCACCAAGGCAAAGATCTACCAGTGATCGAGAAGCCACCAAACCACCACCAAAAAAAAAAGCTCCAAAGAAGTTGGCACAAAGTTGTACTCACAGATCCTGTGTCAGGAAGCTTGTTATTTCAGTGTTTAAAAGCACTCTGTCTGCTTGACCACAAATTGTGCAGAAATGTGGAACATTCAATTTATTCGTCATCATTTAAACCCACAAGCTGTATTTCTTTTTATCTAAAGTCCAGGAAACTCGGGTCACATGACATACACAGCAGGATGTTTGAATGATAAAATGCCAGTGAAGAGAGCAGGATTAGCAGTTTAAAATTAAAAGAAGCAATAAATATGTAATCTGGCAGCAGAGGCTATGGGAGTTAGACTTGGGAGCATATTGTGCTGATAGCCCAGTGATTTATGTCACATGATAACTAAACGCTAAATCAGCCATGCATCATTCAAAGCAGAGGCAAGGGGCTTTTATTTAGGGTTAGACACTACAGGATTCAGAGCTGAAGCAGGGGTGAGGATGATGGGAGGTGGAATGCTGTGCCAAAGGATCACCAACCTGGCACGTAGAGTTTGGCGCTACTTTCATCCATGGCAAACATGTTGGAGCCTGTGCAGACGTAGACGCCCGCGTCCTCAGGCTGGACGTTCTGAATGGTCAGGATGCCGTTAAAGTCTGTGGCGCGGTTGGGAAGCTTCCTGTTACCCTGTCTGGTCCACACCAGAGTGTAGGCCGGTGACTGTGAAGAAAAATAATATGAAACACAGGAGGGATGGAGACTAAAAAGACTGTAGGGTTTTGAGTCTGTTTGAGACTGTTTTTTTTCTAACTTTGATAAGGAACTACCACTGCAACATCTATTTATTACTTTAGTTACTCTCTTAAACTGTTAAACTCTGATCATTCAGATTTATTCTGTTTATTTAGATGAGCCTGGCTTGCAACTAATGCAAATAAGCAACTGTTGTTTCTCTGAAAAGTACAATTCTTAGACACATTTACTGTCAACCTAAAGCCCTATAAAAACAATCTTTATTAGAGAAATCTTCAGCCATTTGAATAGCGTAACCATAACCTGTATCCGATATACTTTATCAGGGCTTTTCTTTTTTTTGCATGAATTATTGCATCTATGTTGAATGGGAAGGTGATTACAAATATATAAATTACTTTTCTTTCAGTTAGTAATTTAATCAGTGATATATGGGTAAATTATAAAATTACCAGCACTATATCCTATGTTTTGGTCACCTAAACTTCTGTCTCTTATGCATCTGAATAAAAATCTCATATTTTAGTTTGTCAAAACTATAAAGAACTTCTAATTTGTTGTACAAGAATGAATAAGTTGGGTTTTTTGTATATTCTTTTGTAGGGAATGCTAGTTCATGAGGTGTTTGTAAATTTACTTTGATACCACATGTTTTCCTGTTTCATTTTCATGTGAAATTGGAAGCTCAACCTAAATTAGGTGAAGTGTAGCATATGTTCGCCTGTTATACAGGCATTGAAAATGTGTATTGTGCATTTAGTGTAAACAATTTAGCTGTTTAAACCAGAATGCTGTCACACGCGTAGCCTACGCATGTTTCATTTTGTCCTTAATATGTAAACTTTTATGGTCCTAAATGAGAGGTTGGAACCAGAGCTTCCTCTTGACTTTAGTATCTTGATTTCCAAATCGAATAATAAAAAATTTCCTCCCACTCAACTTTGTACTATGAATGACTTTGCATTTTGAAAAGTCAGCATCTACTGTACCGCATTTATCTTTCAAGGCTTATGTAGAGGAACGTCATCTCCTACATAATCTCTAAGATTGGCTTCATTCCCATGTTTAATTATACCATAACATAAACAATTTTTTGTTATATATTGTATTTTTTTGTTAAGAAATATAACAATTTTTTGATGAACTGAACTTAGTTTTTGTTTTTTTATTTGCAAATATGATAATTGCTGGAATCATCCACTTTGTGTAGAATAAATCAATACGTTCCGATTTGATTTATTGAAATAAAATAACGTTTGATAATATAATGCTTTTTTAAAAGCAGGTAGAAAAAATAATAACTTTTAAACTTTTAAGTTTTGGTTAAAACCCACCATCCCAGATTTATTTTACATATTCACTTCACAAAGAAATGCATAAAACTGTAAAATGCTTAAAGCTGCACATAAATACCAGGACTTTATTGTAGGTTTGCCATATGAGAAGAATGTCTGTTTGACAATCTGATTTCTACCCCTTTGGTGAAATCGGATTGATTATGTTTGCAGGGGATCCATTGTACAAGTGGTGCACATTTAAATACTTAAAAATTTTACATTGATAAACTGTGTTTCACCCAATTTTTGTGTGTGAAAAACATAAAATGCTGACAAACCCTATACTGACATACTGTGTGATTTTAAATGAAGGTTAAGGTGCCTCAGTTTGCTACTGAAGCGTATGGAAACACGCCAACAATAAACTCCAGAGTTACCTTGCTCTTTGCAGTACAGATGAAGTTAACAGTGGATCCAACCCTTACAGTCTGAATTTTCGGCTCCTCCACTGTGACCACGATGGGTTTAGTTGGGCCACCTGAAGGGATGAACACATAGTTTACAATGACTGCTCAGACAGCTATGCTCTCACTGAGGTGACCTTTTGGGAATCATAACCCAGAATGGCCAAATTCTGATCTTTTCTCCTTCAAAAAAATAAGAAATGTGCCACTTCCATAGGAGGTGCTAAACTGGAAACACATCGGATGTATAGTGGAGGATGTTCTTTTTCCGGGTTGATCATCAATATAAGTGGTCCTCCTAATTGTCAGCCATTCTGGTGATATGTTTATGTAAGGCCACTCTACGTGCTTGTCCCAATTTTCAGTGAGTCTGACATAGTAGAAAAACTGTAAATCTTCTTTTGGAAAGTAAGCTTGTATAAGTGATGCAAACATCAACTTTTAAATAGCATGCGCACGAGGAGAAATGGGCTTGTGCATGCTCTCACGTGTTTAATAGGCATTGCCTCTCGGGAGAGGGTACAGGGTTGTGTATGTGCATTTTTTTTTTTTTTAAGTGGAAAGGGTGGGTCTTTTCAAAAATTCGTGAAAATCCTCCACTATACCTTTAACATACAATATACCAAAATCTCAAGGAAATGAATCAGGGAACTTTGTGAGAATAAAAAAACCTCCTTCTGTTCATTTGAAAGTTCTTTCTTTTTTTTGGACCAGCACTGAATTTGCTGCACTGATAGAAGTCGGCAGGACCCTCACGCACCTACGACGATAATCTCAGCATGGTTTGAGCTGCGCAGGTCTCGGCAGGTACAGACGTAGATGCCAGCGTCGCTAAGCTGGATGCTGGGGAAGTACAACTCTGCCCCTGTGCTCAGAAATAAGTAACAAACAGTTAGAGAAGGAGAAGCAAGCTTTCAAATTGAAAGAGCCATTTTACCCCGAGCCTCAAATATTACAATACAATATTAATTCTAAAAAAGATCACACCTTGTTCACGCCTCTCAGTGCCACTTGAGATGGGCCGTCCATCCTGTCTGGACCATTGGAAATAGTGGGGAGGAGCTCCGGATACCTCACAGTGCAGAGAGAGAGAGCTGCCCTGCTCTGCATGAAACTTATCTGGAAAAACTTTCACTTGCAGCTGGCCTGCGTCTGCAAAATGCAACAACCAATAGCCAGGTTAATTTTACAGAAAAAAAATATTATTCTGAAATCTGTTGCAAGGATTACATGGATTATGTAAATATTAGCGTTCTTCATTACCGTCATTTGGACGACACTTTTCTCTCTCCTGTGGGTTGCCGACATATCCTGTAGCACAGCTATAAAGGATAGATTTAAAATATGCAACTTTTATTCTGATATCCAAATTGGAAAAATAGCCCTGTTTTGTCAATATTATGTAAAAAAACAAACAAAACAAAAGCAGTTGGTTTAATTTTCTCCATGTCAGTAAGAAAGAGCTGTGTTACCGTTCACAGTACTGGCCGGTATAACCAGGCTGGCAGGATGTGCACTGGTAGTCTCCACCGCCAAGACTTTCACAGGTAGGGGAGAACCTGTCACACAAGTCACGCACAAAGCTTAGAATTAAACAAAGAAACAGCCAGTAACTAAATATACCATAAAAAAATCCCTTTTGACGCTGCTACATTGCTACTTATTAACTAACATATCTTTATTGATTAAGATGACTTTTAACAAGTGCACTCTCTCTGCTGCAGGGAGTAGCTTTTGGTGCAGAGACGGAGCAACAGCTCAGATGCAAGCATATGATTGGTTGAGGGGATGTAGAGTGGGCGGGTCCACTGTGGCTCATACAAAAAGGAGAGACGTGAGGCGATGGCTGATCTGCAGAATGAATAATAGCAGTTCTAAACTCGAAGTGTTCTCTAAAACTAAAGAGAGATGCTGGGTTTTGACTTTATTATATATAGAAAGACAGAATATGTCTTCCTTTTATACTGAATACTGTATAAATTACCACTTATAGCAAGAAGAATGGGAAAAATACTGCTCCAGTATCCTCTTGTAGCATTTAAAGCAACATTGTGTAACTTTCAACACACATAATTGCTTAATTTGACATATATATATATTTTTTTTTTTCCGGTCAGAATAAAGCGTATATTCATGCTCTGTGCAGTCTAATCTTTTCAAAAACTCATCTATAACTTCTTCACTGAATGGGTCAATTGACCCAGAGTGCTGCTTTATTGCATTCTAAGCTCCATTTTAACAGTAAGGCTTAACCCTGATCCTTACATGATTATAGCATGAACTGCTTAACCCTGACCCTTACATGATCATAGATAATTGGTAAATCCCTTATCATATCTGGTAAAGGATTCAATCTAAAGGGGTGAATGTGGCCTTAAATTTACAAATAACTGAATGACTTGTCAATCTGCTGATCCACAGTGCCGATTTGCCACAATGGATTTCTGTCACGGCGGGTTTCCACTAAATATGCATCAACATGCTGAAGTAGAACAACAAACCAGTAAAGTATAATCTCATGTGTCTACTCTTTAATAACCTTACCTTATTTTAATCAATTAAATGCTTACATTTGTTATGGCTGTCTTTCAACTATATGAACAGATTTTTTATTACATAAAAGTCCAGAAATGTGATTTAAAGAATGCTAATGTAGTATTTTACTTCTTTTATAACTTTTTTACTACTTTTTAAAGTCTATTACTACTCTTTACCTGATCTGCTACCTTTTAATCAACTGACTCTCTGCCTGAACGAACTGCTCTGCTTCATATTGACGTGGACTTGATGCGGCAAAAACAGAACAGGCTCCGTTTTTAGGCAAACGGCCAGCAGCAGCCACATCAGGGACGCTTCAGAAGTGTGCACCAGGTGGAAAGGCTCTGATTGGTTAAGGATGCGGCAGTCAAATAAGCACAGCCTCCACATCCAGAGGAACCTGGTTACAGGTCTAGTGACCCCAAGTGGCTTAAAGTTACATAGGGTTGCTTTAAAAGAGATCGGAAATTAGACAAAAAGGTTTAAAGACGGCTACTTGTAAGATGAGTTGTTCTGATGAATCAGTTTGTGCTGTATCTGAAGCCACAGAAGTTTGACTTCATTTTCTATAAAAATAGCGGCTAGACAAAGATCAGTCTGCAGCTATAAATGGAGCTGAAATCAGAGCTCTTGTTATGTGTGGCAGTACTTACTGGTTGTCTGGGTCAGTGTGAGGGCAGCCACATCGCTGGCAGTCTTCTGGGGTGCCAGCAGTAGGGTCTCCAAAGTAGCCAGGTGCGCACTGGTCACAGAACTCCCCCTGCGTGTTGTGCAGGCAGTTCTGCAAAGAGAAACGTCGTTACAGCATCTCACCACAGGGTTTATGCGACCTGTTGGTCACATACTAAAACATACCACGCAGATGCCAGTCTCTGGGTGGCAGTTGTCAGAGTGGCCGTTGCATTCACATGGTGCACAGTGGCCTAGGTATAAACCTCCTCCAGTACGAGTATAACCAAACGCACAATCCTGAAAGCAGAATTCAGAGATTTTGAGAATCTTACAACAAAAATCAAGACAACACAGTAATTATCTGTCTTCTACAACACAGGACAGGGGGATACATTAGAGATATCTCCTCCGTGCGTATGGACCATGCGCTCGTATCACCTTTTCTCATTTTGGAGGGTGGAACGTACCAGGAAACTGCCTGTGATTTGCTATTTTAAAGGAAAACCAGCCTTTTCATGAAGTACTGTTTCTTCCTAACTGGCAAGCTATTCACGTTAGCACATCATTTTCAGGGTAATCACTGTTCTATTCTCAGAAACCAGGTCGTCTGAGTGTGTCGCAGTGAATGCTAATCCCCCCGCCACAGACACTCTGCTGCACCTCTCCAAAATTGTAGGTGACCGCAGACAGGAGGCCTCTCGCTGGTCAAATCTACATCCCCTCTACACTATGCGTATTTCCTGTTTGGTACCTTACCGGCTTGTTTTGTTTGTATGACCGCGAGCTAGAAAAGCGAGGTGCGCGAGAACGCTGGGACCCTTTTTCCACCTGGATCCCAGCTCTTTTTCACTCTCATATCCCTCCATTGTCTCATAAAATTGGCCCCACTTCCTCATGCGCCTCGGTGAGGAGCGCAGACCACGCTTCAATTTTAGTCATAAATCAAAAATATCTGCAACAATCTCACTGCGACACACTGCTGCGGGGAGTATAACCAGGCCTTTAGGTTTTGTCCGAACGTCCACCCTAACCCCTAAATCCCTCAATCACTATATAGTGCGGGGATTATATATTGGATTTTATAGTGAACTCAGTTAACTGACCATTCAGAGAGATGATCACTGCTTTTTCCTCCATTGGTCACATAACTCCGCCCCTCCCTGTACGGGAGTCGCCAATGTCGGGTAGCGACAGCCGTAGGCGACAGTGGGCCGCTGTGACGACAAATCCCATGAGCAGATATATCCTAGAATGATTCCGGGATACATCTGCTCGTCTAGTAACCATGGATGACCAGTACTTTTTAAGGTGTGTTGTGGGAAATTTCAAGTCCACTACTTTGTCATCCACTAGATGTTCGGACACTCCTCTAAAATGCCGTAATCACTATATTGTGCCCTATATAGTAGTTAGGGCGGACATTTAGAGACATCATTAAATACATTACTTCAACACAGTCATGAATGTGTTCTGACAGCAGTAGAAATTTGATCTAACATGATTAATGCTAAATTTGGAATTGTATGAGCTAAGCTAGAAAATGGACTATATACTGGACTACATAGTTGAACTCAGTTAACTGACTGTCCGGACAAATGATCACTACTTTTCTCAGCATCAAAACTTTTAAGTTATGATACTGTGATCTTTGAAAAATATAGAAGTCATATGCGTTCAGGTTGTTTTCACGAGTACTTGTACTTAACACTGGAATCGGGCCCCGATACAGATACCAGTATCGGTGCATCCCCATTAACAGTTGACGTTAGGATTGCTGTTGGATATAAAAATAGAATATGAAGACACTTTGCTAAGGTTAGTAGCTACAAGCAGGAAGAAATCAGTCCTGTCCCGAGAAGCAGGATTTCCTGAAAAGTAGCCAGTCACAGGCAGTTTACTTTCACTGGGTGGTTCCACCCTCAAAGTGACAAAAGTTGGCATGAGCACATAAAAACTGTTCCGAACGAGAGAGAAAATGAGAATCTATAAGGACCTAAAAAACAACTGAATGAGCATGAACTCATGTTGTGACAGTTAGGGCGCTTATGGTGTTGAATATGCATAAATAACACATAAAAAATGTGCATGGAGAGCAGTTTACATGTATGCGTTTAAAAAAAAAATCCTCATATGAGTATTTTTATTATGTGTTAGCACTCTCACTTGAATTCAAACTTTATACTATTCGTACCTGGCAGGAGAGTCCTTGGTAGCCAGGTGGGCAGCGGCACTGCTCCACCTCGTAGGCCTGAGCCAAACCAGTGTAGTTGGGCACAGCCACTTCCATGCTGACATCAGAGATGCTGGAGGAGAGCATCTCAGTGGAGTAGGAGGCTCGGATCAGGATGTCATCCAGGTCAGCCAGAACCATCATCAGGTGCTCTCTGTTGGCTGGCATGCCGTCAGGTCTACGCCAGTGTTCCTATAGAGCAGCAGACACTGGTGTGAAACAGGTTGACACAGCACTTTGAGGACAGATCTCTGATTCTCGCTAACAGATGTCAACGTTCCCACCAAACATTTAAAATCTCACATTTAGCAGCAACATTTCTAAGGATCCATGTATGATTATTCCACAATCAGGTTTAGTTTGCTGTTTACTGTAATGTTGGAGATGTTAGGAAGGACCCACCTCTCTAAAGATGATCTCAAACTGCTGTCTCTCTCTGCCTCCCAGCTGCCTCCGCTGCCAGGTCTGACGAGCTACCAGGGTGATGTCATTACCCTATGAGGGACAACAAGGGGGGGCCGTTTGGTGAATCCAGCTTACTTTGGGAGGTCTAGTGGGAAACCAGCCAACCATCTGGACGGCATACTCACAATGATCTGAATGTCAGCATCCTCAAGTTCTGTCCCTCTTGAACGAGTCACATAGGTTATGGTGTACTTAAGCTTGCCACCATAAGAGCCCACCTGAATCACAGAAACTGGTTTACATTTCAAGACCTTTTATTTTATAAACATTTAGTGTAATATTATACAAAAAATAACACAAAAAAACATCTTTCTTTTTTTTAACAATTGATTATTATTATTAATATAGCTGTATGCGTCTATAAGCCTTCGGTATTCCTACATTTACCAATATTTAAGAACAAACCTGTGCTTTTCTTTGAAATGTGTATTCTAAAATCATAGCTCCCTTTTTGCCCACGGTAGAAGCCAAAGAAAGAAAAGTTTAATCAATGCCCTGCAGAGGATGGATGGATGAATGGATGGATGGATGGGTGGATGGATGGATGGAAGGAATAGCAACCAGAAATTTATCCAGGTCACCAGAAATACTCTAATTAAAGCACTGAAAGTACTTATTTCTATCCTTAGATCGTCAAAGTATACTAAACTACATGTTGTAAAAATTATTTAACTTCTCTGAGAGAGTTAGATGCCTTTTGCATTCTCTTCATTAAACTGTTTGATTGAAGTCATCATCGGACATGTTTAGAGCAGTCTGGAAAAATATCATTGCACAGTTTGTATAGCATAAAAATACAGCAAAAGTCTAACAAAAAACTCAAAATTACTACATTTATGTACATATCCAAAGCAGAAAAAAAAACAGCTAGTGGAAGTAGTGTAGGATCCCATTTCCAGGACAGGTCAGGTACAGCCAAGGGTAAAACAGACAGGATGTAAACACATTGATGTTCTCAGAAAAAAAGTATGCCTATTATAATTAGAAAGAGAAAACTTCTGTCTTTTATTCCAATCGAGGGCGACCTGGATGTACTTCTGGTTGCGCAAATGAGCTGATGTTACAGATTGTGTCCTGAAACTAGTGTCTTGAAAAAAAAAGTTTTTTTTCTTCATATAGAAAAAAATACTTTTTTTTCTATTTTCTTTCTACTCATATCCAGACACCAAAATCAGCCCAGCAAAATTCTGCAGTTTTCCAGGTTCCCTGCCATTACCACCTTAGTCCACTCATCTAAATGTTATGTGGACATTTCAAAATAATATTTACTTATATAAATTCATTGTCGACAAATGTCCTCTGTTATGTAACCAGCATCTGTTAAATCTGCATTTATTTGAGGTTTGACATGGCTCATTCAGATCTATAAGAAAAAAAATCCAGTTTTATAATCCTGTAACACAAATATGAAAATTGGAACAGAAGAACTGGGTCGATGGAGTGGGACAAACTGAAGATACTGATGGTGTTGATTGTGCAATTCCTCCAAGTCCAATAGAAGCTTGGCTGAACACTCCCAAAGACCATTTAAAGTTACCTTATCCCCTCTGAACTGCTCAGGGAGCTGCCAGTAGAGCACATTGTCCGGCTGCGAGCTGAAACCTTTGTAGACCAGAGCGTACTGACAGGGCAAAGATGGCAGAAAAGGCATCAGAGAGTAAGCCATAGACAGAAAGGCAGGGAGGACAAAATGTAAGCAGGCTCAGAAGCAGATGAAAGTAAGCAAAGCAGGGGAAAGTCTGACATGTATGGCAAACGGTTATAAAGCTTTTTTTATGTATGATGAGTCACAAAGACCCCCTTATTAACAATAACAGCTTCTCCTACAGTCAGGGACGTTAGTTTAGATTTAAGAGGCCTCTTTAAACCCAACGACAGTAGTGACAGACCAAGGTACGCTCTGCAGCAGCAAGAAGCTCATGTAAGAAGAGACATCCAGTCTGACCAGAGGGATTTAAAATCAGAATAGTTTCCTAAAAATCAGTAAATCAAAACCTGAATTTCATTTGCTTGATAAAGAATTTCTAAAGCCAAGTTTGATCCTAGAAAATTTTAGAAAACAGATTGGAAAAAAATGCTCTCTGCACAAATATACATCTTAAAATAAAATAAAAAATCATATTTAGTTTAGGTAGAAGAAAGCAGTTATTAGCTAATACTTTATTGTAATTCAGAAAGAGGCTAATTGAAATGTATTTAGCGCATTACAGATTCATGCCACTTATTTATGACTGGAAAACTGAGAAAAAAAACAGTACAAATTAGTTATGAGGATTTAAATAAATGTGTTTTTTAAGTGCTGACATTTTCAACCAAAAAAATTTTTTCATTTGAATTTCATTAAGTAAATAGACTGTTTTGAAATTATGCAAATAATTCAAAATAACCAATGGGGAAATCCTGTGAAAAAATACTTAAAGAACTTTGAGTTTGTTTCCAAAGAGATTTTAACAAACGTATGATCAACTCCAGGACTTTGAGGGACTGTAGAAGGACCTTCTTCCCATAAACATGATTGTATTGAATAAAAATTTACAAAATCCATACAAAACTTTAAAAAAAAAACAGAGTATTATTAATTTGCTGGCTAACAGCATTTTATATTTGGATATTATATAAATTATTATGGCCTGCAATAGAATGGCAACCTGTCCAGGGTGTACCACGCCTCTCGCCCGTAGACAGCTGGAGATAGGCACCAGCACCCCTCGCCACCCCGCTTGGATTAGGCGTAACAGAAAATGGATGGATGGATAAATTATAATATCATAGATATTACTTTGTTCCCACTAGGGATGAAAACAAATGATCGACTTAAGATTAATAACTTTTGTTAGATTAGAATTTGTTCCATCCCATTAATTCATAATGTCAGCTTAAAAAAAAAAAAGAGTTTTTAAAGTTTTATCGCTATAATTTACACAGTTTTAATGGTAACAATGGTTCAGAAAGCACTTTATGTGGTTCTGTCAATTAATAGTAATGTTATGTTTTACATCTTTGTACATTTTTATTATCTATTATCTGATTCATCAATTTAAGAATCCCTTCTCATCATTTCTAACCTGTATTCTTGTCCAACTTCACTTAAGATTAAATCCAACTTCGTTTAGGAAGCATGACTATTTTTTTGTTTTTTTGCTGAGGAGCAGTCAATTATTTCATGCTTTATTGTTACTACCTTGCCTCCAGAAGCCCCAGAAGTCTTGCTTATAGTGTTTTTGCTCTGTACATCGACAGCAGAATCAGACACCAAAAAGGAAAAAAAAAGTCACAAATAAAAAACAAATAATTAAATGCCTTAAAACCCTGACATCACATCTCTGGCTGACTGAGAGAGTACCTGCAGACGAGGGCCGTGGCCTGGAGAATAAGACTGAGGTTGGGTTGGTCTAACAGAGGAAGAAAATCCAGATGCAGGAGAAGGGGGGCTCAGGTTATTTAAAGACCATTGAGAAGAAGAGGAAGTCGGGACCCCGGATGAAGAAAATGAAGATGATTTAGAAGGGGGGAGAAATGGAGGGAAATCAGCTCGTCCATTGGGGAAGTTAGACAGAAGTGCCCAGACCTCATCGTCCAGCTTTTTCACATCCTTCTGAGGGAGCAGGGCACCAGAAACAGAGTGGAGAGGTAATGGTGGGGGGAGTGAGAAGGAAAAAGGTGGATGTTAGGTTTTAGTTCTTCCTTAAATGTGCAAGACACTGAGAAAGTGAGCATGCTGTGTTATGGGAACAAAGTCTCTACACACCAAGACTAGACTTCTTAAACATCTACAACTATTTACCTAAACACGTGCAGTCAGGCCTTAAACCGTGCTCCCCTGCTGCCTGTGCTGATTACAGCGCCCTCCATACTTTCAGAGATATCATAAAAAGCTGTTAAAAACCCTTAAAATTGATCCTCTTTGATCGTAAAAATACTCAGTTAAAAAGATATTCTTTGAAAAATCCAACCTTTAATTTGCTTAATTTAATTACCATTATAAAATAACTGCTTCAAACAAATAAATCTTAGCCAAAGTTGATGAAAATTCCCTCTAAAAAATATATGAAATACATGTTTTTTCATATTTTAGGGTAGTCCAAATCCATAAACCTAAAATGAACCTCTTGTTTCTGTGATTTTTAAATATGTAGCATATGTAGGGTCCTTGTCCTTAGCTACTACATTAAAAAGGAAAGAAAAAAAGAACATGCTTCTCAAACAAAGCAGGATGGTTGATATTCTTAAGTCAGGATGTTCTTGTCAAGTGATGACAATAGACCACTTAAACTCTCCAAATCTACATCAGAACAGAAATGTAAAAAAACAAAACAAAAAAACATCCCAAAAACATGTCCTACTCCCATACATATTCATACTGCCACCCAAAACGCAGCACATACTGTCCTTCTAAAAGGGTATTCCGTAAAAATTCAAAAAATATCCACTGGACTTGGTTTCCAAGATTTGAAGACGTTTCGCCACCTCTCCAGGAAGCTTTCTCAATTCAAATGTCTGGATCCGCAGTGAGTTTGAGTCTTAAATATGAGTCTTAAAGTACTTAAATTAAAGGTTGGCATTTTTCAAATATTTCAATTGTTGGAATATCTCACTGCATCAAATTAAAATTTTTTTTTTAAAACTTTCTTTTTCAGACATTTCTACCAAAGATGTCAGGTGTGTAGGGTGCTTTGTTCTGGTTAGATGTGTTAGAAGGTAAACACTACATTGCAGCTTAAACCAAATACCTGGCTGTCTCTTTTGGACCTTTGGTTGGCTTTATGTTCGGTGGCCATTTTGTTCCAAACAGAAGCATCCTTCCTTAGTTGCTCCTCTGGTAAGATCGGGTCTCTCTATTGGTGTAGATGAAGGAAGCCCTTTGATCACTCTCTGTTTCACTAAGCTCATGGTATTTGCCAGTGTTGTGTCAGCGTTACAAAGGGAAGGTTAAACTTTATGAAGCTCTTAAATGGACCATTAATGATCAATCCGTTTACACGGCTCATGTGATGCGATGCAGAAACCTAATCCTGTGTGGAATATGCAGGTTCATCTGCCTCATGCTCACTCCATGTTTATTTACAAACCATGACCTAGTCTAATCCATACCCCAAAATAACAGGCATGCTTTGGAAAAATGCATAAAAGTTAACAGTTAGGGATGAAACCTTCTGACATGATGCTGGATTTCATGATCCAAAATCAATTACAACACCAGAACCATTCCTTGTTGTTGTCCCCGTACCTGATCTGCTCGTCTGACACGAGACCAGTACGAATTTTTCTACAGAAAACAAACGGAAGGTAGAAGAAATAGACCAAAGTTATGATTTTACACAGTGTTGTAAGAATGGCAAGGATTTAACAGCCAGGAAAATGCAGAAACTGAGGCAAAGAAATGGCAGAGAGATTGAAATACGCAGTTTGCATGAATGTGCACGACTTGAGGTAAGAAAGGGGAGCAACATAAAAAGAGTGCAGGGAAATAAGTGGTCTACAAGTTTCAGATGTGCTGCACAGTCCCGTTTAAGAGCACTGCTGCTATCTACATTTTAGCTTTCCTCTGATCTCACTGCTGTGCTCTCTTTCTAGCCACTGACCTTGTCTCCCTTGTAAACATCTGGAAGCTGCCAGTAGTGTGGCCCCTGTCCTAGGTAGTTGAAGTTGCTATAGGAAAGCTGAGTGCCTTCAGTGGAAATCTCCACAGTGAAACCCGTGGATACACGATTGGTTCTCTGACGGTTCACCAGAGCAAATCCTTGGAAGTTTCCTGGAGTAAACACGGAGGAAATCTGCACAGAAAAGGTGTTTGTTTAGAGAGGTCTTTGCAAAGACAAAGAAGATTTCTCCTGCCAAACAAGTTCCATAAATGTATTAACTTTACAATTAAGACCTGTAAAACTTGAGATGGAGTTCAGCTCAGCATAAAGCGCTGGGATAGATTGGCTGACCTACAAGTGAAACTAACTTACCACATCTCTGTAGTACGTGGAGCTGGTGCACTGCGTGGTGACACCCATACAGAAACAGGACAAGCAGCCATCTTTGTTTGTCTGGCTGAGATTAAAGGTTCCAGGCTTACAGTTGGAGCAGTATGGACCCGCCACATTCATCTGTAAAAATTACAACCAGTCAATTTATGCAAGAATGGGGTTTCCAAATAAATGTTCTGTTGTTATATGGTCCAATCACCTTGCACTGGCACACACCACTATTGCAGGATTCGCTACCTCTTTGGTCACAGCTATAGCAGTTCCCTGGAACAAAAACAGCAAATAATAAAGTTACTGAAAGCCTAACCTTTGTTAGAGAAGTAGAATTCAGACCCCTCGGTCTTATTAAAAAGCAATCATTTTGCATTTGTTTTATTGGGCTTTTTTCCGACAGAAGGACAAGATTTTTCCTCAACATTGGAAAGAAATATTCAGTTTTCTACCTTATTTCTTTGTACCTCTATTGTTAAAAAACAGAAATCTAAATCTTTTTTCATATGTCAATATGATGTAGAAACATTCGCTTGGGAGCAAAAGTTTGAATTTAGATCTGACCTTTGACTAGGCCATGTAATTACATTAATAAGTTTTTTTCCCTAAACAATCCCAGTAGTTCTATCTTCTGCTGACACATGAAACTTAAGCCCAAATCTCATCTAACTGGTTTTGTTTTAAGACTGTCCTCTATGAAAATGGCGTACTGCAGAAAGTCACTAAAATGTGGCGCTCAGGAGACAAAAAATTAAGTCGAGTTCACACCCATTCTGGAAGTTGCTGGGCAAAACCTTCTTTTTTATCTTATGGTTGCCCGTCCATCTCAGTTTTGCCTGTCTGTTTTTGCTAGCCAAATTATTGTAGGTTGGAGAGCTGAATTTTATTCTGAAATTCACAGGGACTGTATCTTTCTGGAGCCCAGGTTTTCTGGCAGCTACACCACATTCAATGAGAGCTTAGCGTCATTTATCTCTCCTGTAACTCAGAATGATGGATTCATAATCTAAGCAGGCTTCTTCAGACCTTTCTTGGTCTTCATGATGGTGCTTGTTCTCTAATGTTGTCTAGTAAATCTCAGAAACCTTTACAGATATCTAGTTTTATACATATTAAATAAAACATAAGCTGCATTCTTTTAATTAACTAGGTTCTGTGATGCCTAAAAAGAGTTGACTTGATTTTGGGATACAATGTAATTGTTAGGACTCCAGTCTGTGTGGTCTGTGTTTTTTGTGTGTTTGTCATCCATCCTCCACCAGGCGGCGCCTGGTTCTGATTCTCCTCCTCACACACCTGCAAGGGGTTACCTTGTTAACGGAGTGTTCTTAAGCTGCTGACTGCCACTACCTCGAGGCCAGAGTGTTTGCCAGTTTGTGGTACTCTAGCCATGCTTAGCTTAGCAGAGTCTAATCTGAGTTTTTGTTTTACCAGTTTTGGATACTCTAGCCAAGCTGAGTTTTGTTGAGTCAAACTGAGTTTTTGTCAATCTGAGTCTTAACATTTTTTTTTGTCTTTGCCTCTCGGCAGGAAGTCATCCAGCAAACTGGAAGGATCAACTGAGCTTCAAACTGAGCTGAGGAACAAACCAGAGGTTTGGATCCACTTTTCCCAGAGGAAACATTTGAGCTTCACACTGAGCATGGGATTCATCTGCACAACAGTCCGTTCACGTACCGCAGGAAATCTGAGTGGCAGTCAGTCTTTCTCCGTTCACCTACAAGCAACCGCATTCTGGGTAACCCTGTCCGCCCTCCACTGTATGAGACAAACACCGGAACACATTCCTCACCTACTGGAGTCTAAGAGTCAACCTAATCTCTGGAAACGTGAGTCTGCCAACCTCTTCTCCTATTCAAGTTTGAGAATCAATTCTCCCACTGAACCTGAACTAACCGCAGTGTCTTCCCCTCACCTTTCAGTTCCGGTTGAGTAGTGTTCAGAGCAACACTGGAATCTCCACAAAACCTCTCAATAAACCTGTTAAACTTTTTCCCTTGTCTCTCTGGACTAGTTTATCTGCATGTGGGTCTGAGCTCTTGATAAAATCATGACAGTAATGGGGGCTAAAAATCCAGCCAGACTGACTAACAGTGCGTAAAGCTTAAACTCTTCGGTCTAACACGGGCTAGACCAATCATAGTGGGGGAGTGGGAGCTGCTGCTTGCCCCAGAGTTACCCATTATGCAAAAAAAAAAAAAAATTCTGTAACCATAACAATCAAGACTGCAGCAGCAATGGAGTGATTTTCTATGGTTTGCCTTTACTGTATGAGCTGGATTTATCTTTCAAATTTCAAGAACTGGTTACTGTAAGAGCTTTTCTATAAAAAAAAAAAAAAAAGATGGTTGTGTGTCACATCCAGAGTTACCTGATTGGTTCTAAACTATTTCCTCTGACTCTGATAGTCCAGCCTTAAAATCAGGCCCTACCAGCTCTTTCCCAGACCGATATGCAGCTTATACAATGTCTAGCCAAGTTAGCCAAAAAAACTCAATTTTAAACTTTAATCCAGGGCAATATAGCATGTGTTGGTCGACTGCATTAAATTTAAATGAAAAGCATTTGTGTTTATCGCTGTGATGTGATAAAACCTTAAAAAGTTCAGTGGGTTGTGAATACTTTTATAATACAATATAGTTTTACTACAAAGGCACCCTATTTAGCTTTCTTTCTGCTTAAGATAATTATGGAACATAAGGAGCAAAACAAAGGGTTTACCATTGACTATATTGTCAAACACGCATCTCTCCCCCTGCAGCGGGTTGCCAGTGTATCCTTGGGCACATCTGAAATAAAAATGATGTGTTAAAAGAGATACTTTCATTAAAATAGACTCATGCTTTTAGTGAAACAGTTATTATACGGGAGGCTTATAACGTGGAAAAAGTTTAAGTTTTTGACTGCGAATGAAGGATGTGGAGTGCAGAGTTGGTTTAGGTGGGGGTGTTTTCTAATACTGCTAATTTAGCCAATAAAAAATGCACAGATCTACCATTTACAGTAGTTCTAATGTATGTTGAATGAACGCTAAGTCATAGATACCAAGCTTTTTCACTGTGTTGTGACTGATGTTCAAAATAAATGAAACAAAAGATGAGAGCACCCCTGGAGATGGATGAAGCAATGGTGCGACTAAAAGATTCAACATTTCTCATATGTTGATTCCATCTCTCATGTGAACACACCACTGAAACAGAAAAAAACATCCGTTTAAGAGATCACACAAAGAAGGATGCATGCATGCTTGGTGTAAGGAATTGCTGTCAAGTCAATGGGTTGATGCAATTAACTGGTTTTCTTTAGATAGAAAACCCCAATCTGACTGTATGAACTGGTTGAACTGCCTCTGTAAAGGCCCTTGAGATGGCATGTGTTGTGAATTGGCTCTATGGAAATAAAGTCAATTGAATTCAAGTCGTAGGACGGCACAAAGTCTCTGCATGATCACTAAACTACAGTTTGTGTTGAAGGACTCGCCCCGAAAAACAAAGCAGAACTAAGCAGCTGCAGGTCAAGATGTTCAGGATGCAAAAAAAGAAAACATCAAATCACACTGTGCCGCAGGAAAGTAATATAGCAAGAACCCAAGCGAACAATGGCCCTGCCACCAAAGCAAAGCAAGATGTAATCTGCAACTTTAAGCGCTGCAGTCTTGCTTACCTCACCTGTAATCTGGCAGGTCCCCAGGTCAACAGCCAACCAACAGGGCCTTCCATGCCATAAACTTGCTTTGGGAAGCTCTAATAAAACTAGCTCCTGAGCCAGCGCAGCTCGTTTAGCATGTTATGATGTTTCATACATTTACAAATATACATCAAAGTGATATGGCTTAATGAAACATGCCAGTCCGAAAAAAAGTACATAACATGGCAAAGCAGTATTCTTCTACAATAAAAACAAAAATACAGTAAGAAAAAGATTTAAATACATTTTCATATCTAGCATCTATTTCAACAACCTCCAGGTGTTTCTATGAAAATCAGTGATGACAGCATGCTAATATAGAACATCTATGTTACAACCAGAGATCCCTTTTCTTCGTCTGTTCCTTTGTCATGGTTACAACATCGGCCCAAATTGAAATAAAAATATTTTTCTGTAGGTGCCAACACTGAAGAAAGCTGGTTAAAAGTCCATATTTATAAATATTATTCTTGTTATAAGCAGAGGTGGGTGGTAACATTTACTCAGTTTACTTTTATGAGAAGTCTTGCTTCACTGTACATTCTACTTTTACTTAAGCAATAATAATAGAAAGTATTGTTACTCTTACCTAACTAAACTCTCTGGCTATGCTACCCAACGTGAGAAACTTAAAAAACAAAACAATCTTTTTTGGGCCAAAAAATTACCACATACATGTACTGTATACATACAATTTATGTTCAAGTGAGACCTCTTGTTTGTATTCCAAGCTTTTTTTGTTTGGGTGTGCAATTCACTTCTATGACTGGATAAAGTTTGGTGTCGAGAAACTAGAAGATAGACTCATAGATAAACTATAGATCTAAAGTTGAGCCATGAATTCTGTTTTTTTTTTTTTTTTATCTAACAGAATAGTTTTATTTGCTTTGTGGGGAGTAGGGGGTCCATGAACAAATTTGGCACTAGAAATGACGAATAGGATGTATTTAACTGCTTAAAATATTGGTTTAATAAAAGAATGATCTAGAAGAAAAAGTATTCAGAAAAGTAATGTAATGTAATGTAAAAATATGTTAAGGTAGTACTATATTTAAGTAAAATTCTGGGTACTCTACCCACCCCTGGTAATCTTTGCTATGGTATATCGACGTTTTACCGATCTACTGTATTTAATGAACTTAAATGGGGGAGGAAAGTCCTTTGGAGCTCATATTAGAGTTTCTAACAAAGGTGTCAAAAGGGCTTGGTGGTTTAGCCAAATATCTAAATAATTTTGTTGCTCTAAAGCATGAAATGTTTTTAAAGTAAACTTATTTTATAGGTTCAGATTAAGTAGAGATATTTCAGAGAAAAAATATTTAAAGAGATGTTGAGGCATATCTGCAAGTAAGTCAGGCTGCACCTTAGAGAGAGAGAGAAAGGGATTTTAGAATACAACCAGGAAGGCTGTGTTTGATACAAAGCTATCCTCTTTTATCCTGTCTTGGTTTGGAAAAGTGTCAGAGGTACGAATTAGCATAGAAATAAGCAGTTGCTGTAATCCTGACCACAGCAACTAGCTAGGATAAGATGCTAAGAACTGCTTCAAATGTACTAATGATATGTTTACTCTTGGTGAAGCACTATAAAACTCTATGATAAACATTTTATTGTAACCGAGTTGCTATGCTAGAGCAACCCAGATAGAGGTTGAAAGGATATCTTAAAGATCTGTACACTCAACAATCTGGAAGAATCCATTTCTCATAAAAAAGGGAGGACCTTAGCCCACATATTTAATGTGGGATTTACAGATATCTATGTGCATAAACATTGGAACCAATATGAAGACACCCAAACACATTGTGAAGGCTGGAGTTGCCTTAGAGATAATTCCAAAAGAGCATTGTTGTACATTGCGCTTTGTATGCCAACCATACAAAGGCAGGCTATCAATACAGTCACATAACGTAGTATGACTCCATTTGGATTACTGCACATTTTCATTCGATGATGTATTATATGTATACATAAAAAAGGTAATGGGCTATAATCTAAATCAATCAAATGATTGTAAAGAAAAGGTTTCAAAAATCTCATTTCATACCATTAAATTCAAACTCTGATGGTACCAAAGACAGTGACTGGGAATCACTACAAACCAAAATACTTTTCCGTCAGGGAACATAGGTGTTTATAAACAAGTACAGCTAAAAAACTGGAACACCATGAAAAGGATCAATGTTTTCAGTCAACAACGTGGGACAACAAACTAAAACATACATTTATTACACATCTAGTGAAATATTCCAGACTTTTAATTCTTGTAATTTTTGTGATTATAAATTACAGATAGTAAGAAACCCAAATCCTGCTTCCCAGGTAAGTACAGTATAACATAGGAAAAATGAATGTTGATATGTTTGTTAAAATACTGACTGTAGCCTCACCCAACTCCTTCAATCCCCAAACTTTTTGAATGTATTTAGCCTTATCCTTACCTTATCCTCTCAAGGCTACAGCCCTCTTGTTGGTGCATCTTCTTCCTAACACAAGTTTACTTTCCACTCAGCTTTCTAACAGTATGATCAAATACAGCATACACCCACCAGCTTCTTTAGCAATGATGTTTTATGACTTACTCTCATTATGGGATGGGGGTTTGGGGGTCTTTTCAATCATTTGGTAGTCTACCCAAAAAGAGAATTAACATTTTGAGGCAAAGGGAAAAACAGTTAATAAGCTGATTAGAATGTAAAACAAAGATTTAATTGGATAGCAAAAAGTTCTTTAAAGACTATTTTTTTGCAGTATTAAATAATCGATTATGAATCATCCAATAATTTTTTTTCAGCCCTAGTTTCCATATTTATCTTTTTCACAATACTTAAATTGTCACTTACACTGAATTTTAAGTTTTTTCATATCCGAAAGTCATGATAATCAAAATACAATAAAGGCTTATTATATTCATCTATGTGTAATGAATCTACAAGAGTTTCATTTTTTGAGGTTAGCTACAAAGATCTCCAGTTTTTGACTTGTACTTGGACATAAACTGGTGAAACTTAACTAAGGTTCATTAAAATATTTCCCACTGATTGTTTTACAATGCATTCCCCCAGAAATAAAAGCTTTCAATGTCTCCAATATGTTGTTTTTTCTGCTTTGAAATAAAAAAAACAATTTCCCATGCAATTACACATGAAATAATAAAGTCAAAAATTCTAATGCAACGGATACGGATAAAAAAAACCCAAAAAAAAACCCATCCCCAGTTTTACCTTCGATTAAAGCAAAACGGCACTCTTTAGCCACTGAGGGCACTGATGTAAGCACTGTTGCAATTATAAAAAGTCTCCTATGGTGTTTTGGAAACTGATAGCAAACCACTTTAGATCAGCAGATGTAAGAAAGAAGTTATGAAGTTACTTGTAAATTTAGGGTAAATTCTCCACTATAGTTTAAATCCTGTATCAGAAAACCAAAAAATATGCCTGATCAGGTGAGTGTCATATCTGTTGGGTTGGCTATCAACAACTTATAGCTTTGTTAACGCTCATATTTAAGGGGAGCTCAGTCTGCTGTAAAGCAGGTCTAATGACTAATTGAGAGGCCAAAACAACCTTCTAAAGTTACATAGGCAGGTTTTTGTGAAGGTAGGCCCGACACATTACACCCCAAATGCTGTACAATGGCCTGAAAAACCATTCAATATAAGTCAAATTAAGCTAACTATTGGGTCAAAAGTTATTCATTGTTTCTTTAAACAAGCTAAAAACTCCTTATCGTAATCTAGATGATTAAAGCCAGAAATACACTGTGCGATTTTGTTTTCAATCGCTGCACGCAGCTACAGCTCACACTGTACGACGAAACCCTGCAGTTTTGTCGTACAGTTTGAGTTCATTGCTCACGATGTATGTTCTCAAACTGTGAAGCACGACGCTCTGATGCGATCTACCTGCTCACAATGTACTTCTAAAAACCACGTCAGATTCAGCTCCCGAGTGAGATGGGGCTACTCGGACTCATCTAACTGGAAGCCAAACGAGTAGAAGAGGAATGTGAAGCCCACTAGAGTGAACCGTGCTGATCGTTAATACGATCAAGTAAAATGATACGACTGGCATAAAATCAAATACAAACAGCATAAAAATAAAACAACAAGCCGGTCCCATCTAGGCGTAACTGGGAGAGAATACCGCAATTTTTTATATTTTTCAAAATAAAACATCACTCAGACTCTGATCGTCGATAAATTGTATATATATATATATATATATATATATATATATATATAATTTTTTCTGTGCGGCCCGGTACCAAATGACCCGCGGATACACGATTCACGATCAGGCCGAAAGTCGGCCCGATCGGAAAAGTCTCGCACGACTGGAAAGTCACCTCGAAAATGGCAAAAAAGTCACACAGTGTAAGCCCGGCTTTAACTATTTAGTCAGACACGTTGTGCAATAAATAATGCTATTTCCAGACCACACAAGATAAGCAACAAAAAAAACAATGCCGCTGAACATGAGGTAGTCGACTAAAAACAAAAATCTGACACAACCAGTGAAGAAAGGATGTTTAGCTAGTTCTTCATATTTTTGTGCAACAGCTACAATATTTTATTAGCACCTCTTTATGTAAGCATCCTATATAGATATTAGAACAGGCATGTGTACTTCTATAACCACAGTAAAAAATAAACCCCCTTCATAACAAACTGTTCAAGCAGTGAGGACCTGAGTATACAGATTATCTGAGGTTTAGGAAAAACCATAGAAAAATAGTCCAACACAACATTCTGCTGCTCATTAATCTGGGATGATTTTGATCGGAATGGCAAGTTTTCCTAAAACAATATGAAGAGAACTCTCTTGATTCTTCCTCGGTTTTGAATCGCCATGTAGGAGCTTCAGTAGATCCAAAATGCCAGAGTTTGAGTTTGTTTTCTTCTTAGAGTCCTTTTTCTTGGTTGTTTTAAGAGTAATGGGAGGCCTGATTTTACTATTTACTTTTGTGACACTCTCTCCTGGTGAAGCTTTGCCATTGGAATTACTCTTCCTTTTTCTTGTGATTATGGTCCTCCTGACGGTGGTAGTTTTTGTTCGGTGTGTGTTTACTGTTTCCTTCTTAGCAGGATCTTTAGTACTTTTGACATTTTGCTTTGAGTTCCTGGGAGGCTCTGGCAATTTCTTTGAACTGCCTTTAGGCGTTTTCTGGACAGGTGCATCTGATCGTACACCCTTGCTACGTCCAGTGTTTTTGATACGCGACAAAGATTCATTTCTTTTGGCCTGGAAAGACTGTTTGTGCAGCTGAGGGTTAGTTGGAGGCTTTGATTTGTGAGCAGGGGGCCCCAGTTGAAATTTAGTGACGGCTGCCTCTTGTTTAGTTTTCCTGGACTTTGTTTGTCTTGGCTGTGAAATATGTTTAGAGGTCACAGATGACCCACTCCCCTTTGGCCTTTTGGTTACAGGCTTAACTGGAGTTTTTAATGTAGACTTTGGACCAGGCTTTTTCTTATTAACAAGGGTCTTTGGCTTGTTTGTTTGCTCGGATGGAATGTGACTTTTGGCTGATTTTGTTACTGCTAGGGACTTGGCAGTAGTGGTTACCTCAGATTTCATTTTCTTGTTTCTCTGACGGACTGAAGGAGGTTTTTTCTTGGTTAAAACTACACTTGGGGTAGGTATGCTTTGCGGAACTGTTGCTCTCTTGGCAATTGGTGATTCAGTGGGTTTAACTCTGATCACATTCTGAGGAGTTGAATGCAATGGGATAGCGATGACTGTGCTTAATGTAGGCAAAACCTTCTTATCTTGAGGCCATCTGGAGACGTGTCTTGCACGTTTTACCTTGTTCATCTCTTGAGCGAGGGCTGTGAAGCCATCTATAAGAATTTCCAGCCTTCCCTCTAGTCTTTTAAGTCGCGCATCCATGTCTGTGTAGCTTCTCTCCAGCTCGGTTATCTTCTTATCCTTATCTCGGAGTGAATGAAGGCCAATGACCTTCATTAACTGGGTGTTGAGGTGACTCTGCTGGTCCTCCATCCTAAGAAGGCTTTCTTTCATATCTAATGTGTTGCCTTCTAGCATGCTCAAGCGCTTGTTGAAAGTGTTTAGGTGGTTCCGGAGCAGGTGTTGAAAGCTGGAGTGTCTGATTTCTGGGCTGGGAGTGAAACGTGGAGGCACTCTGGAGGCAGATCGATTGAAGTTGACTAAGGTTTTATTAAACACAATGGCTTTAGTTGATTTTGTACTCTCCCTTGGAGTTGTAATCAAAATTAAAGCCCGAGTAGGGACAGCAGTAGTGCCTATTACTGGTTCATCAATCTCATCATCTTCACTATCATCCCCACTGCCGTAAGGATCTATCTCTTTATCCAAGCTGAAATTGAAGACCGGCTCGGCTCCACATCCCACTGGAAAGAGGCTGCCGATGTGTTCTTCCAGGTAAGGATCTCCACAACTGTCTGCAGCCGGCTTGTCTTCTCTTAATATCAAAACAGCAGAGTCAGGCATGTTGAAGGCACAGGCGTCAAATCGAAAATATATGAGTGTTCCCCAAAGTCACCTGTTCATCTTTGCCTTTGCAAAGCAAAGATTCATCAGCCAGACAGTAGTCCTCATAAATGCCATATTTACATTTATGATCTAAAGGACACAGGATGTGGGGGTCTGTGCGGGACAGAATTTCACACCTCGATATATTTCTACCAGCAAAGCGCAAAGCTGAGGCAGAAAGAATCTTCTGAGAAAGACTACCGCAGATGAAGGACAGAAAAAAGCAAAAGTATTTTTTTTTTCCAACAAGAGATGCTGTGAAAAACTTTGTTAATCTGAATTGGGACATTTTCTGCTGGTTGAAATCTTAAAAGTGAAGTCTTTATTTTATGTTTTAAATAGTTATATATAATACCTGCAGGTTACTCTAACGTTGAGACTGTTTGGTGTAAAATAGATGTTTTTACTGGGGAGGAAGACTTAAAACTACCTTAGAGGAAGAACTACAGAGGGAAAAATTTTATTGAAACTGTATTTTCTAAGTAGGCATTTATGTTACCTGCTAATTTAGGGTCCTTCGATGAAGAGTGAGACTAAGACTGTTTCTCATTATGGGTACTTGTGTGTTTTCATGTGCTTGTGTCATAGTGAAACGTCCTCAGCCACAGCACTGTTCCAATTGACCAGAATGCACTGCGGCAGCAGCAGCTTCCAGGCGGGCGCTCACAGAGCTGAGAGTATTAAGTTAGAAGTTTAAGATTGTTTGAGGCAAGAACATTATGCTTTTAGGCTTCTCTATAGGGCTTGTTTTTGACTGATTTAGTGCATAATAAAAAAAAAAAATCGTTCAGATGTTGAGAGGATCGTGAATGCATAGTGTGAGGGATTGCATCCGAGTCAGTGATTCAATGTAATCAACTAGTTTTCCTTAGATAGAAAACTTTGAATCAATTTGACTGTACGATCTGGTACAAGTTTCAAGTGCCTTGAGATGACATGTGTTGAGAATTGGCGCAATATAAATAAGCTGAAACTGAATTGAATCGTGGCAACCACTGGACCTCGAGGCTAACCGCAGTCCGGACTAATGTTAGTCCGTCTGCAGCAGCCCTCTCTCTACACTCAAAGGTTGCTTTTGATGTGTCTGTAAATTCTCCCCTACTTGTGTATTTACATGTGTGGGTCAAATTTTTTTACTTTGAGGATGGAACCAACCTGAGAACACTGCCTGTGATTGGCTACTTTTCAAGAAATCCCACCTCTTGAGAGAGTACTGTTTTCCTCCTAGTTTAGAGCATAGACATTAACACGTAGATGCCCCATTGGACGCTGCCGGTAGCTACGCCAAAGTGTCTATAAGCCGGCCTTAGGTCAGATCATAGTTCAAACCGCTGCTGTCAGAATGAATAGGATGTGCCTCAGATCTCATTTTAATCACATGTAAGACAAGTCAAAGATAATATCACAATAATCTCTTGCATGTCAAAACCCCTTGAAAGACCAAAACACATTTTATAATGACCTATCAGTTAGATCGCACTTATTAATTCTGACTCAAAACAGCTTAAAGTTAAGTCAAACTGGATGAAAAATATAGATGTCGTAATATATTTTGCAATTAAATGTTAATATGATAAACACGATGTTTTATATTAATATATTATAATATATCAATAAAGCACTTTTCTCCGCTTCTGTCCCTGCTACAAATTAGCAGCGTTTACCGATGTCTATGGTTTAGGGTAGCAACGTTAACAAAGCAGAATTCTAACTTTATATGCAGCAGCTCTCTCTCATCCACTGAAAACTTTAAACACAATGCAGCACATAAAAAGAAAAATTCTTAACAGTGGGTGCAAACTGATTCTAAACAAAAAAAAATGTCTGTGTTCAGTTATGAGTTAATTCAAGCCTCACTTTCCTCAATAAAAACAGTGAAGCTAATGTTAGTTAATGTTTCTTGGCTTATACAAAGTTCCAAATTTCAATCTAATCAATTGAGAGCTTGTTGGTGCTGCTGCCAGAACACATTCACAACTGTAATAAACTAAGGTATTTAATGATGACTTTGTAGCAATTAGCATGTAGCTGCTTTGCTAATGCTATTAGCCGCAGGAAATGTAGAGTAGTTTACTTGTGTGTGTTTTAAAAAAAACTGCTCGTATGAGTATGCATTTGGCCTTTGCACCATTGACCGAAGTCTGACTTTATAGAAGCCCATATGGTTGAAAATAATAAGAAAGGATTGCTATTTCTAATGCGATAAAGGTATTAAAAATGAATTGAGAATAACAATAAAATGTGTAATGGGCTATTTAAAAATGTATTTTCAACCAGGTCAGCTTTTAACTACTGTCAGGTTACAACAGCATCACTTGGAAATATCCAGCCGGGTTTGGGAGGTTGTAGAGAGTACAAGCAGATAATACAGTGGTGAAAATTACACTAGTCATTCTAATTGTAAATACGATATGGCATAAACTAGTTAAATTTGTTGACTTTATTAAGATGTTTGTCAAGTATTAAATCCTTTGAAGGCTACAGAATAAATTAAACTTGCTTTACAAATCCTTGTTTGCTGCATCTATGAAAAGTCTATAACATGGAACACTGGCACATTGTTCTAGTCATTGGAAAAAAGCTTAAAAAATGTATGAATGCATCCAAACACATCAAGAAGAAAGACACAGAGAAAGTTGAAAAGTTGAAATAAAACTGTGGAAGGACAGTGAATACTGGTCTGCACCATTCAAATCCCCCTATCCAGTGACACCGCTCAATCTCAGCTAACATGAAAAACAACAGAGATATGGACACCGCCATATCGCCTTTCCTGCATGTGAATGAAGCTTGTGGGTGCTTATGTACAGAACCCGTTCACCTTGCTACCGACTAGCCATCAAACCCCCAATCAGAACCAAGAGGACAGAAGAAAACAAACAGGAAAAAGAGGAGAAAATAAAAGGAATAATGTGATGTACCTATCACAGCGCCGGCCTGTGTATCCAGGGGGACAACTGTCACAGACTGGCCCCCCATCAGTGCCCAGGAAGCAGGTTGGAGAGAATCTGTGGGAAAAAAAGAGAATAATTCATTACTGTGGTATCGTATTGGACTGGAAGACATTCACCTCTTTCTAAACCAAAACATTTCCTGAAATATGTTATTGAAAACTAGTCATTGTTCCCATATTAGTTCAGGTTGCAATCACACAGTTTATTTCAATTGTTGGTATTTTATAAAAGACAAACATAAAGTGTATACAATTATGAGATGGACCTAAAATGATACATGAGATTTTTAAAATAAAAAAATAAAAAATGTTGGAAAAATTGTGGCCTGCATTTCTGCTGAGTTATATCCACCTATAACCAGTGACCTAACAACCTAGACAGATAGACTTTTGTCATAACTTTTTAAGTAATGAGTCAGTATGGACACAACCACATGAAAGCAGGTACTAACAATATCAATAGTTCCACAAAATGAAAAAGGGAAAAAATTATGCACATAACATAGAGAAGTACAGTAGTGGCGCCATTATGCTGCGGGGTAGTTTTACCTATCAGGGACACTGCTAACAGTTTCCATTGAACCGAGTCTTAGATCTAGCCACTATGTTGTTTTAATCTTGTTTTAAGATTGATATACCAAGAAAGAGCAGATTTTTTCAGAATACTAATTGGCTTTTGAGAAATTCTACTTTTGATAAGTGCAATAATCTTCCAGTGCAGTAAGACAATCGCACTTGGTATTACTTCTGGTTTTAAAAATAAACATGATTTCAAGAAGTTTTAAAAAGTGAAATTGTCTTATTGCACTGGCAATTTTTTTATGAGAAGAATATTTTCAGTAATAATAATAAAGAATCTGCTCTTGCTAGAGTTAAATGTAGGAGAATCTGCAAAAGATGTGAGATGGTGTTTGACCTTCTAGCAGGACAATAATCCTAAACATACAGTCAGTCACTATTGGATTCTTTAGATGAAAGAATATTTTGTTTGTTAGAAATCTTAGTTAAATAGATTGAGAATGAAATACTCTACAAGGAAAATTGGGCAAACATGTTAGTTTCTAGATTTTCAAAGATGCTCTGATTGCTGTATTAGATTACTTCTTACCAAGATAAAAGAATATATATAAATATCTAAAACTGTTACATGATTTATTGTATTTTAAGACCTCATATCTGATTTTGTCATTTTTGTGTCATATTTCTTGAGATAGAACTTCAAAGTTGTTTATTATCTCCCACAGGATCATTTGAGTTGTTTTTTTACATAAAATATTTACATCCTACATAAACTTACTGTGTGTTGGATGTGATCCCAGGGCATGGACAAGGCTTGCAGGCCTCTGTACCCCCCCTCAAAGGGTCTCCGTAAAATCCAGGCAGACACCTCTCACATCGGTCTCCAGCGGTGTTATGAAGACATTGCTATTGGCAACCAACACACATGAATGACGAGGAGGTGAGTTGGAACAATTCACAGCACAGAAGTCAAGTTTTCACATGTCAGGATGAGCAAAGAAATCATTAGCATGTTCTATTGGCAGGATCAAAGCAGCTTTGGCACCAATGGAGAGGAAGAGAGGGGCAGAACCTACCAGACACCTGCCGGTCTCTGGGTCACAGCTGCTGGCGTAGCCGTTGCAGTTGCACCTCTCACACGTGCCAAGGTAGAGACCAGAGGTGGTCCTTGTAAAACCCACATCACACTCCTGTAAAGTAAAGCGTGGAAAAACCACTTCAGATGGGGCATCTGATAGCACCATCACTAAAGGCAGAGGTTATAGTTATTATGGGCAAAAACAAAGGAAAAACAGAAATTTATAATAGGATAACTTTTATGTTGATCTGTTACAGTGGAGGGCCTGCAATTGGGGCAGACAAAATATAGTATCTTTCAATTTGAAACAGAACTATTTAAAAGAGATGCACAGAGAGACAGACTCTGAATGGTCTACAAAAGAGACAGAGAGAAAGCAAGACTCTCGGGTGATAACAGGAAGGCTACACAGACTGTGTATAGTTTCTCTTACGTAAAGCTCAGTTATACTCTCATGCATGATCTAAGCAGAAATGAGACCTGCAGACACCCTGTCTGCACGTGATTTTTCCCCCCTCTACCTAATATTCTGAACTCCAGTGTGACATGTATGGCACAGACCTTAAGAGTAAAACACCACGAAACAAACAGAAGCAGAAAACACAGCTGTTTACGATTTTTCCAAAGACTTTTTGTGTTTTTGAATGATGATCGGATTGACAAATGTGTGGAGTGAATTTTGCTCCATTATTTTTGTAAAGAAAATGGAAATGGAAAAGGAAATACAATCAGGAATCAAAGCTTTAAAAAAGCTTCAAAAACTAAATCAACAAAATTTTGTCTTGGAAATACCCACAGGAGCTGTTTTTGGTATCAGTTACATTGTTAAGCTAATCTTTAATGTAGGTACTAAAAAAAACACAAGTTATTTTTATTATGGCTTAGGGAATATATATTCATAGTATAGATTATACTAAATGCTGCACAAACACATACAAATCCGAGTGAATCTTGTTGAAATTTCAAAGATTTGCAAAACAATGACGTTTTTGTCACAATCCTTCTCATAAAAAGTATTTTTAAGCTACAGCAAATGATCTCAAATATTATGCTTGAATCAATATGAATACATGGACCAATCTCGGTTTAAATATTGCTGTGATATACAGTTAATTAGACATATCATCGGACCCAATATACACTGAAAAGACATGACGAATTGCTGACAATGCTTCTTTGCTTCAGTAAAAACTTGCGCTGCATCATCATCATTCTTATCATCATCATCACTGCCACGTGCCAAGATAACAGCATATGGCGAGTCCCCTCCCAAAACATATGAACAAAGGTCAACAATTTGGACACAAACATGGACTAGTAACAGTAGCCCAATTTAAATTATTATTATGAACATAGTTGATATGTTAAACAATGGCAAACATTGACTGATGCTGATCTTAATGCTGATATACTAGCCATCCCGCTCACGACACAACTTAAGGTCAAAGAGGCGCACTAAGAGCCTTCGACTCATCTCAAACAGAAGCTGTTTTTAACATAAGCATATCACTAAGCAATCGTCATTCTGGGGCCTATAATGGACCCAGACACACAGGTCAAATTTAGTCTCAGACCTAATAGTATGGAGCTGCAGTTAGCTCACCTATTACAAATTTCCATGTCTTAAGTCATTGACACTGTCTCAGACAGACTACTATAAATGCCATCGCACCAGAATAAGTTACGCTATTTAATGATGCTGGTCTATTTTAACTGACATATGAGTGCTTAAATTAATCCCTTCTTTCTTTTGTAAAAGTGAAAACCAAATCTTATAATAATATAAGTTTATCAGATAAGGGAAAATGTAGCTAATTTTGAACGTTTAATATATGATGTTCTATTCATGTAAAAAGGTATGAATTTCATTACAGCTACCCCCTTCCACATAAAAACCTATAATTTATACACAAGTGAGACCAAAAAAAAATAATTCTATGGATTTTAAAACACCTTAAATGCTTCACCTGTTTATTTTTGTGTCCAAATATTTCCGGGAGTTCAGAGAGGCTATGTTTACTCATGGTTTTGGTACATTCATTGTTTACTCATGGTGTTTTGATTACCTAAGTTCCCATAATGAATAAATACAGAGTATAAATTAAAGCTCAGTATTTAATCTATTGTGTGCAAATAATAGTATACACAACAGGGGTGAAGCAGTTTTAAACTCTTGCTGTTACTATAATATAATAACTAATATTGTTTTATCTTACACCCTGCATGTATTTTAAAAGACTATGCTTTTTCAGATATACACGTATATAACTTTAAAATTATCATTATTATTTTTTTTTTGTTGAGCCTTTAGCTTTTTCCTTTAAATTGTTCAATAAAAAGAATAAATAATTTTTAAAAATCAATTTTTAAAATATTTTCAATAAATGCCTTTAGAATATCAAAAAGCTTTTATTAACAACATGGCAATGAAAATTTCCAGGAATACTTATTTTTTTATTTTTATTCTCAGGCTGATGAAAAACCTATAGAAGTCTTAGTTAAAAACAAAGCAGCTTTTTTCACTATTGTTTAACAAAAAGTAAACTTATGGTTATAATTGTTTCAATTAAATATTTAGTCTGGATACTGCGTAGTGAATTGTATTCCCTCTAACAACCCCCCTTTCAGAGACATAGACAGGTATTGTGTATTGCAAGCTAACAAAGAACCCAAACGACGCCCATTCCTAAGCTAGCGGATCGGTTCGTCCATTTCAATTTGCACGTTTTCTAAGCCAAAACGAGGCTTTATTTTTGGTCCACTCTATAAAACCATTTTTGAATAGAAAAAGCTTCCTGGTTGGTTAGCAAAACATCTTCAAACTTGGAAGCAAAATCCAGTGGATTGTTTTTTGTTTTTTTTACTTTTTTGGAATGAGCTTCTATAAGAAATGAGTGAAAAATGCTGACAGACAGAATTAAACACATTTTTTTGTTAAAACATGTTTTTTGTTAAAAACCAGTTACACTCAGCTTTAAGACAGAGGTTGAGTTTGAAAGATCTTGCAGACCACATTTGACCTCATGATCTTGCCTCATTCGCTGCAAAGTGATGTTTATATCCAAGTTACCAAAAAAGGTCACTTGGAAGATAAACGACTAAAAAAACGTGACAAAAAAAAGAAGAAAAAATACTGCAGGTTTGCAGTTATCTGCATAATTTTTTAGAGTTAAAGTAATCCAAACAGCTACCTGACAGGATGGTCCTCTGTATCCTAATGGACAGGCACACTGCTCCACCTCCAGGGCTTGTTCCTTTCCAGTTAAGTGAGGAACAGCTATGTCCATCTTGATATCTGAAATGCTGTGCAACAAAATAAACACCAAAAAATGTTTCTCTTATCTTTGTATTCGGCTCTATTTTGGTCCATTTATGAGAGTCCTCTAGAGGTTGGCACAATACCTGGTCTCAGTCATGCGGTCTACATATGTGGCTCTGATCATAAGCAGGGAAACATCAGCAAGGGCCATCAGGAGGTGCTCCCGAGTGCATGGCTGCCCATCAGTGCGACGCCATGAGGACTAATGGTGAAAAATAAGACAATTTAGCACATTATCAGAGACTTAAGACTTCTGCTTTAGCTAAAAGTTAATATTAACACCCAAAACAACACACCTCTCTGAACGTCACAGTTACAGTTTCTGACAATCGTGGGAGTGGCTTGATTTCGGAATAGTGCTCCAGGAAGATGTCGTTGCCCTGGAGAACCACATCAGGCTGTCCGTCAACCCCCCGCGAGCCTTGAGCTGGATCAAAGCTCACCGAGTAGCTCAGCTCGCCGCCGTAGGCCGTCACCTGGTGGCAGGAGAGAGGCGACTGGTAACTAATCTAAATGGTGGAAAGGTATTTCCTCCATGTGGTTAGTGAGGAGTCACAAGACGCCCACGCTGGACTTTCCTGTGAACTGAAATTGTAGTTCAACTTTTACACACAGAGTAATAGCACAACAGGAGACCTACGGAGAGGTTATTCGCTCGTCTTCATCCACCGCTCCACCTCTCAAGGAAGCTGTTTTCCCATACCTTATCTCCTTTGAAGCTCTCTGGCAAAACCCAGAAGTAGACGTCCTGGGAGTCACTTGCACCTAAGAAGGGCTGATAGACGACAGAGGAGCCCCTCTGGAAGATGCCTTCAGAAATGGTTTTGGTGTTGCCGCTGTTTGAGAGGGTAAGGAGCTGCCCGTTCACCGCCCCTTGAACCTAAAAACAGAAAAGATACAGACTACTTGTGAAAACTGTTATCTTGTGTCAAGTATTATTTCCTGGCCAAGAAGCAGCAACTCTATTGGAAAAGATTTTTTTTTAACTCAATTGGACTATTCTGGTTATGTAAAGATTTAATAAAAAATTATTATCTTCTCACGAACAGTATTTTTTCTGCATTTTAAAGATCAAAGTAAATCCGCTATCCATTCCCAGGTATATACTTTAATTCTATACCTAAATCAAGTAGTTGTCGCCTTCAGCTGTTCAGAAAATACGGTCTATATAAAAAGAAAACTGCACTTCTCATCACAGCCATTTACAAATGCCTTGAAATTGGGCACCTGTCTCTTTAAGAACCCACCTGCTGTTTCCCTCATGGCAATTTCAGTGCCTCATCACAACAATGCTACACATTATTTTCAAAGGGTCTTAGGAGCATTGTGTTTAGTTGTTAAAACTATTATATAAGACAATATCGTTTTCCAAATTTGGAAAATGGCAACTCAGAATACAATTAAACTTAATTTGAATGATCCAACATCAGACCTTTTCTGAAGAACCAAACCAATGCAAGATATTCCACATTGGAAAGATATCTACCACTCATCCTCTCATGCATGCATGAGTGTTAAGCTAGTTTATTCAAAGACATTAAGTGTAAAACATATGAAGCTTACCTGGGTAGACAAAGGGGTTTGAATACTCCTTAGTGTTAGAACTGCACAATCTTTTAGTGATTATCTTACTATTAGTCAAATGTCACTCTCACTTATGTTCACAAAGCTGCCATCTATGAAGAAGCTTGCAAGTAGCTTAAAAGTACAGTAATCCTCTTGGTATCCAAAAATACATTTCTTTAAAGGTATTTTTTAATCAGAAAAGGACTGGACTGAGAAATTGTTGGAATTTCAATTCAACAGATACACACTTTCCCCAGTTGTTTGCTCATTATTGCAGGTAGTAGCATGCAGGGCCTGCAGATAGGGGAAGGGGTGCACTTTGCTGCAGAAGCTTGGCTTCCAAGAGGAGGAGATGTACTGAAAAGGTGGAGCTAAGTCCAACCAGCTTTTTTTCTTCTGCTGATTGGCTGCCACAGGATATTATAGTATTCTTCAATGATACATTAATGATTCCAAGCAATACTCTAAGGGCCGGATCTATCAAAGGTTTGCGTGTATAAAAACGTGAGCTATTTCACTGCGCACGCTAAAAAATGTACAAACTGATCTATCAACAGCGCGCTAAAAGGATTTCGTCTTTTAAACGTGCTAAATAGCGCCTCTTATCCATTTAGTACTTTTTCTGCAATGCAAAAGTGCGTCTTGTGGGAGGAGAACATGTAAATATATTAATTTAGCACTCGCAAAGTGATTTATCAAACCTGAAAGCAATTTTGCTAACGGTATCTGACTCTATATTTAACATGTTTCAAAAGAAGGTGCAAATGGTCTGTATGCGTAATTGCGCCCACATGGCAGCGGTTATTGTCGCAAGAAGGAGACATGGAAATGAAGCAAGGAGACGCAGAGAACGCATTTTTTCACTCCGTGTGAATATTTTTGGAATGAACGAGGAAACGATCATCAAAACATATCGTTTATCCAGCATTGCCATTTTGGAGCTGTTGGGGGAACTCCGAATGGATTTGGAGCCAGCCACAAGGAGGACCCACGCAATACCAGATATCACAAAACTCCTTGCAACATTGCACTTTTTTGCATCTGGGTCATTCCAGCGTACGGTTGCAGCGAGAGCTGGGATCTCCCAATCTCGTTTTTCAGAAGTGCTGTCCGACGTTCTAAATGCCATGTCGCCCTGAACCCCGACCTCCCCCCTGCGCCTGTGGAGCAACATGCCACTGCTGCGGGGATGCGTACGCGCAGTAATCTCATCCACAGTCACTTCTTGTGAGCCATTTGGTATGAGCATTTTTCTACAGGCCAATACAAAACACCTGTTTTTTTTTTTTTTTTTTTTTTTTACTGCAGTGAAGTAGAAATTCAGCCACATACCACCTTAGGGAATAAAGGTTGCCAAAGTTTATATATATATATATATATATATATATATATATATATATATGTATATATATATATATATATATATATATATATATATATATATATATATTTTTTTTTTTTTTTTTTTCTTTTTTGGATGGGGTGGGGGTGTCACTGTAAGATTTAAATTTCTTAATGCACTAGTTTGTGCAAACTACAAACTACTTTGCCGCAAACCACAAAACGCGCAAAACCATCATTTAAATAGGGTGCCTCCAACAGTTTTGCGCCTGCCACCAGTTACGCAATCACTCTTGTTAAATCCCCCGCAAACCATGGTTCAGCCCCTCGCGCAAAATTCCAGTTTGCGAGCGCAAATTACTGCACGCAAAATTGGATCTTGATAAATCCGGCCCTAAGTATATTGTTGATTGATGTTGACAGGATTCAATTCAGTTTATTTATATAGCTCCAATTCACAACACATGTCATCTCAAGGCACTTTACAGTTCACCAGATCATACAGTCAAATTGATTCAAAGTTTTCTATCTAAGGAAAACCAGTTGATTGCATCGAATTATTGACTCGAATGCAGTCCCTCACACTAAGCTTCATTGTAGCGACAGTGGAGAGGAATAACTCCCTTTTAACAGGAATTAACCTCCAGGATAAAGTTTTACACTATGTTAAGGCAAAAAAGTTCATATTTACGCAATACTGGCTCTTTAAATATCTTATTGAAAGCTTTATAAGCCAAGGAATCAATAAATGTATAAACATAACGACCATGAAGAAAGTATTTATGTAAACATATGACCTAACGAGTATGGAGGACCTAGAGAGGCACTGAAAAAAATACAGCCATTTTAGAGTTAGCTTTTAAATAATGCAATTTGATATCCAATTTGAAAAACATTTTTGACTTGCACATTTTAATTTGAACTTAAAAGAGGAATTGCTGTTTTTAAATGGAGTTTAAAAAAAACTAAATTCATAAACCTTAATATAAATACATTTCCTAATAATTTAAAAAGATAACTCCTTATTCTATTTTCAAATCGTTTTATTATTTTTTATTGCATTTTCTTTTTTATTTACCTGCTCTTTTTACCTTGAGCAAATGCTTTTCAATATGGATTTCAAATAGCACAATTTAAATGTAAAATTTGAAATGGCTGTTTTTCTTTTTCAATGACTCACTGGGTCCTTCATAGTTGATGCAAAATGAATAATCAAACAGAGATTGCTAATATTCTACTATCCTTTTGCCTTGCAGCTCACCTGATCTCTACTCCAGGAGGAGCTGGCACACTGTGAGGAGACTCCCATACAGAAACAGCGTAAACAGCCATCAGGGTTGGTTTCTGATAGGTGGAAGAACCCAGCCTTACACTCATCACACTGATCGCCTGCCACGTTGTTCTGCAATGCACACACACAAAAAAAAAGCAGCATGAGGGAGTCGAACATATGGAATCCATCTGCATGGCATGCCTGCCGTTCACTTTAAGATAAACTGCGATACCTTGCAGCTGCATGGCCTGCTGCTGGAGCTGATGGTTCCTCTGTTATCACAACTGGAGCTTTCTGCAGGGAGAGGTCATTGGAAACAAGATGATGTGGTGTGCAGATTGTAGTGCACCTGGGAGAGCTCTAGCTATGCTGCATACCTGAACAATGATGAAATACTACAGAAACACAACCCTGGCAATCATTACACAGATAGGAGTGAAGCAACCCCCTGTCCAGCTCCTGTTCATTCACTCATGTCTGTCACCTGGAAATCCAAATTAAGACTCACCTTTTCGAACGCATTTTCCATTAGGTTGGAGGGGGTTACCCTGGTAACCAGGAGCACACCTAAAATTAAAAAAGGGCATCATTAAACATCTGCGGTTAAAACTTAAAGCTGTTTATATAAACATAACATTTATAGTTAGAACCTCATTTCCTGAACTAGTCAGCTGGACTGTAGAATAAATGACATAAGTTTCCGTACTTTTCGCAGCGTCTTCCTGTATATCCGGGCCTGCAGGCGTCACATGTGGGCTGCTGGTCGGTGTGCAGGAAGCAGGTGTCAGAAAAACTGTACGGAACATTGAAAGCGCCATACAGGAAGAATTAACAGCAGTGAAACAATGAGATTGAGTTTAACTTCCTGTGATTTAAAAACTGAAGTGCAAATATCTGGTTTAAATCAGTGAAGTGTATGATGCCTTGTTTTTTGGAACGTGTTAACTATTGTTGGGTATCTAGGCTTACCGTCGGGATGTCTCTGTGTACGGGCAAGGGCAGGGCTTGCAGTCGTCAGGACCACCTCTGGTTGGATCGCCAAAGTAGCCAGGGCGGCACCTGTCACACTGGGGGCCCTCTGTGTTGTGTTGGCAGCTCTGTGGTAGAGGGAATCACACACTTTAAATTCCATAATAGTATGTTAAATTTAGCAATCACAAAATGCAGTTTTTCCAAAAGTAATGCTCGTCTTTCTGTGCCCTCATAGCTGTTGCAGCTGTTGCTTTCCACAAAATATGTGAGTCTGTTTTGAAAGGCTTCCTTGTATTTGCAGGAGTGCATTTTGAGATCAAGCATTGATGTTGTATAAAAAAGTCTTGGCTGACTAATAAATTGTATGTGCTCATGTTTAGATCACTCAAGTTCTACCGCTCATTCATATCTTTATGGACCTTTCGTTTTGTCAGTATATGAATGAGCCATCACTGAACTGTTTTAACAAAAGTCTGGGGCATTAAGTGCTTCAAAGTTTCATGGTGGATAAGGAGCTCCTCTAACTGGACCTGCATTGCTAAGAGCAACTGCTACAAGTTCTTCTCCATTTCAAAATGGGACTCTTAAGCCCGTCACACCTTGAGCGAGACAGGCGTATGCCTGGCGTCCTAAAATCTTCTAAAATGCTGGCATCCACTCAACTTTCTATGTATTTTTTCAATCGGGCATATACATAGAGTATTTATATCGAGTCCAGAGCATATGTCCAATAACAGCCAAACTTATGCATAATGCACGGCAGCATAATGCCCATGAAATGTCACAAGCCAGTGCCCAGAGGCGCTCGGCCTGCATAAAAAGATTTCTTTGATCATGGTATTAACCTAACTACTGTTAGGCCAGTGCATCTACAAAGCAAAGCAAAGCCTCACTTCATGACCAGCCTAAAATAGACTTGGGGTCTATCAAGTTGGAGATACCCAAGCCTTCTTGTAGAAAATTGTAGAAAAAGGTGTGTTCATCCCCACTTACTGTCAATAAGCACTAAGCACCAAGACGTCTAATGACACGGGCTGAAACTATTAGCAGCCCTTTATTGCGATAATGCCAAAAGAAAATAATGTCAACGTATCTTTGACAAGTCACCATCATGTACTTCTTATTTAAAGACTGTCATTGAGTAATTTGTTATTCTTTTCCCAGTAATGTGCTTGTTGCAGCGCAATTTGCAACAGGGACTTTAAGAGGACTCTTCATGTTTGCCATTCTCCCCACAGAAGCTGACACGGTGGGCAGAGGTAGAGCAATAGAGGAATAGCAACAGCAAAGAGCTGAAGTGCAGTTGAAGGGAAGGTATAGAGAGTGACCAAAACTTTCAAAAGCACAAGAACATTTCCCAGAGAACAAAGCCGTAAAGTTGATCAATTTTAGGCTGTGCAAAGTCGAACTGGAGCATCACAAGAGCTACACTATATTGCCAAAAGTATTTGCTCACCCATCCAAATTATTGGAATCAGGTGTTCCAATCACTTCCATGGCCACAGGTGTATAAATTCAAGCACCTAGGCATGCAGACTGTTTTTACAAACATTTGTGAAAGAATGGGTCGCTCTCAGGAGCTCAGTGAATTCCAGCGTGGAACTGTGATAGGATGCCACCTGTGCAACAAATCCAGTCGTGAAATTTCCTCGCTCCTAAATATTCCACAGTCAACTGTCAGCTGTATTATAAGAAAATGGAAGTGTTTGGGAACGACAGCAACTCAGCCACGAAGTGGTAGGCCACGTAAACTGACGGAGCGGGGTCAGCGGATGCTGAAGCGCATAGTGCGAAGAGGTCGCCAACTTTCTGCAGAGTCAATCACTACAGACCTCCAAACTTCATGTGGCCTTCAGATTAGCTCAAGAACAGTGCGCAGAGAGCTTCATGGAATGGGTTTCCATGGTCGAGCAGCTGCATCCAAGCCATACATAACCAAGTGCAATGCAAAGCGTCGGATGCGGTGGTGTAAAGCACGCCGCCACTGGACTCTAGAGCAGTGGAGACGCGTTCTCTGGAGTGACGAATCGCGCTTCTCCATCTGGCAATCTGATGGACGGGTCTGGGTTTGGCGGTTGCCAGGAGAACGGTACTTGTCTGACTGCATTGTGCCAAGTGTAAAGTTTGGTGGAGGGGGGATTATGGTGTGGGGTTGTTTTTCAGGAGCTGGGCTTGGCCCCTTAGTTCCAGTGAAAGGAACTCTGAATGCTTCAGCATACCAAGACATTTTGGACAATTCCATGCTCCCAACTTTGTGGGAACAGTTTGGAGCTGGCCCCTTCCTCTTCCAACATGACTGTGCACCAGTGCACAAAGCAAGGTCCATAAAGACATGGATGACAGAGTCTGGTGTGGATGAACTTGACTGGCCTGCACAGAGTCCTGACCTCAACCCGATAGAACACCTTTGGGATGAATTAGAGCGGAGACTGAGAGCCAGGCCTTCTCGTCCAACATCAGTGTGCGACCTCACAAATGCGCTTCTGGAAGAATGGTCAAAAATTCCCATAAACACACTCCTAAACCTTGTGGACAGCCTTCCCAGAAGAGTTGAAGCTGTTCTAGCTGCAAAGGGTGGACCGACGTCATATTGAACCCTATGGATTAGGAACGGGATGTCACTTAAGCTCATATGTGAGTCAAGGCAGGTGAGCAAATACTTTTGGCAATATAGTGTATATGGTTAGGCATTAGAACCTAAAATACAAAAATCCTAGAGACAAAAAACAAAGCCTAACTTTCAGCATGGTTTAGTAAATCATTATTTACTATCATTATTTTACCTTTCTAAAAATAAAATGTATTATTTTAATGTTTTCTACTAATTAGAATTATTTGAGAATTCATATTCATGAATTATCACTTAAAGAATGTAATGAATTATTAATAATTCATTAAATAATAACAAATAATTACTGTGTTTTTATTTATTTAAATATACCCTAAGATAAAATTAGACTTAAATTCTAAAATGTCTCTCATATTTTAAAGTAAAATCCCAACATTACAGAGCTATGTCTTACCAGACAGTGCCCACTGACTGGATCACAGGCTGTAGCGTGTCCGTTACAGTTACAACCAGCACAAGTACCAAGGTAGGAACCCCCGGGGACCCGCTCGAAACCAGACAGGCACATTTCACAAGACAGGCCCGTGTATCCAGGAGGACACCTAGAATGGAGAAACAAAAGCACAATCATCCAAGGTTACAATCAGGCTTTTAACTAGCAATGCATACGGCCGTACACAGCATGGCCTTTACTAAACAGATGACAAATCGTATGCCCTGTTTTTCCCTTGGAAACTTCGCTCAAATGTTCAAAATTTCAAAAGCAGACGATGCTGGTGTTGTAGAAATTATATCTAATCTTCAAAACCTACGTGCTAAAAATTTTTTGTTTTTATTATCCTGGTGCATGCAGTTTGTACCACATACCTGAAAAAACGCTAACATCTATTTCCAACTGCCACAAACGGTAAGGGAAAACCCACATGACGCAACCATGCCTGATGCAGCTGATGCTGGGGTTTCCCAGTGACAACGCATCACCAGTATGTGGGGGTCTGTGCTATCCTGGCAGCAGCCAGATTGATATGTGTAGAACCAAGTTGAGTTTTATGTTGTTGTGTTATTAAAACTACTTTTTACCAGCTTATCACTGCAGGTATAGTAAAGCCGCTCTCTGCCATTGAGCACAGGAGCATAAGATGCCTAAAGATGTGATACACCAAGGTGTAGACCCTATCAAATATTCCTAGCTAAAGGCCTGGTTACAATCAAACCATTTATTGATTAACAAGAAAATTAAGGTGTGGGAGGCACAGCCAAATGAACATAGCATTTAAATCATCCATTAATAAATGCTAATAAGAATGAATTAGCCAAAATTATAAACAAAAAAATTCGGTTTTAAGTTGAACTCTGCAGAGATTGAGAGAATGTCGATTATCGGGTTTCATTCCCTCTTACCTGCATTCTTCAACATCCTTAGCATGACCAAGAGTGCTGAATTCCTCTGTTGTGGTATCCATGACGATGTGGCTGAGCGCCACGCTGACCATGTGGTTATCGTAGATGGTGCGGATGCTAATAATGTCCAGGCCAGCCAAAGTCATCATCAGGTCCTCGCGGCTGACAGGGAGGCCACTAGAGTGCTGCCAGTGCTCCTAGTAAACAATAGGCAGCAGATTCAAGCTGATCTCATGTTTTTATTGTTTTATAAATCAATCTAGTCGTTTTCATCCAATCTTACTTCAGTGAATATGACCTCTTTCTGGTTAACCACATTGGGAGGGGTTCCGTTGCCTCGGCGATACACAAGCCTACGCCCGTTTCCAACCAGGATCACATCGGGTCTTGACACAGGTTCAGAGAGACCGCGGGCTAACGTATACCGGACCTTGTATTTCAGGGATCCTCCATATGAATCAACCTTACAGAAAATAAGATTAAATTAAAGTCATTTGTTTTTACTTTTTTTTTTAAGTGTATTGTTTTTGTTTTTTTTGCACCAACCTTGTTGCCAAGGAACTGGCGAGGTAAGGTCCAAAAAGAATCAAGGTTGAGGAAACGGCGAGACAAGTCAACAAGCTGGAACTCTTCCATCTCTGGGTTAATAAGGAGCTGAGTGGAGGAGAGTGGGGGAGTATCTTGCCTGAATGGGTAGGTGACGTTTACTCCTGAAAGGCAAAGTCTCAATTTAATCGTATTTAATTGTAAAGTCTAGAAAATACGTAGTGATTCATTTAAGCTAATACTTTATCTACATTGCACTGCTAAAGTATTTATAATATATTTAGTATTTATAAACACAATGCTATGGAGGTACTTTTCAACAGCAGGTACATGGGTGGGTGGGAAGAAATATGGAGCTGCATACTTATTTGTCTAAAACAGACATGTTAACAACTCTCCATACTCAATTTGCACTATTGATGTCGAAAATGCATCATTGGGTGCTTCCTCTCTGCTTTGGGTGTGGACCCATTTCTGTTAGATAATATGAAGCTCCAAATTAATTAAAATTATTAATAATGATTTTAAAACACATTGCTACTGTTGTCAGAACACATGCATGACTGTGTTAAAGGGAGTTAGTAGTTTCCCTTTGTAAGTAATAAAACATTTTTGAATTTGAATGGAATTGAATGACTTCACCCTAGCCAAAACATAACTAGTAGCAAATATATTTTTGCTTATATTGCAGCTCTAAGTGGAGATTTAAGTTTTAAAATATCTAATTTGCTTTATTGATTTTTGTGACAAACAAAAGGAAAAAAAACACATCTTGTTTTCAAATATTCCTTTCAAATGTTTTATTTAATTAATTCATTAATAGCAAATATTTGATATTTTATAACTGAACTTCAAGTTGTGTTTGTGGTTCCAAAACAGCAAAGTTTAATTGATTAAGTCTTTACATCATACAAAGTAACATATATTAACTCTGGCTAAGGTTGTGAATTAGTAAGGTTATAACAAGAATTGGGCGATACGATACGTATCACGATACATTTGTTACAATATAATTTATCTAAATATATCCCAATACAGTAAAAAAAAAATCAATAAAGTAGCTCTGGAAAAACCTAAGGGATCCTGTTGTTGCTCTGCTGTGGCTGAGCAGCTGAATAATAGGCGTTTAGGCAGAGTGCTGCCAACTAGTGGCTGGAGGTTTAAGAATTGTATAAAAGAAAGACAGTGAAATTGATGTTTGATTATATTTTTTACATTCAAGATTTAATATGGTTATATTATTTGATTACAATCAAAATATATGACGGAATCTTTTTCTTCTTTAAAACCCTGCAACATTGGCTAATAACTACTTACTTTGATTGTGCAGTAACTGATTTATTAACTTATTTAATGTTTTTGAGCAACTAATAACTATAACTAGCTACTTTTTCTCTTATACTATATTAAATATGAGGATGTTCATGCTTTTAAAAAGGGGAGATTAGCCTGAAACCTTTAGTAAAGCCAAGGTGTTTTAATTATTAATGATTACCAACTTAAGTACCTCTGAAATTGTCTTCCTCAGTGAAGCGCAGGCTGATCTGATTGCGGTAGCGTCCAGTTCTCTTGCAGTTCTTTGAGACTCCAGCGCAGAAGCAGGAGATGCAGCGGTTACCCACACTGAAGTGGCCATTAGGACAATTTCCTGCAATTGCAGTACTATTATTTTCACAAAAAGCTTTTTTAGATTAAACCACTTGCTGTGAGTTATTTTCCTCCATAGCTATATCCTGTACCAGAGTTTGAATTTTGTATGAGCGTCAACACTCCATCCGGGATCCCGAACACCAGGCCTTTAGCATTCATGGCCTCGCAGGTGTACGCCCCCTGGTCTGCCTCTTTTACATCGCGAATAGTGAGGGTGCCACGGCCATTCTCACTGGTCATAGTAAACCTTGGGACACAGAGCATAAACTAATACATTTTCCAATTCCAAACCCACATTGTTAGTAGGCATAAGAGGAGAAAAATCTCTGATTTTCACAGAGTTTAAAATACATTTAAAAAAAAACACACAAATAGAGCAGGCACAGGTACATTTTAGAACATCATAGAGTCACAAGAAATACATTATCAGGTCCAAGGAATACATTTATTTTGTCTTAGGTCTTAGATCCTTTTTTTAATTCAGAAAAAAATCTATCTAAAGCTTACAATTTAGCATACTGCATATTTGAACAGTTTTAATTTAAAAATAGAACTCTTTCTTTTTCCTGTGACCTCTGACCTGACACGGTTTATTGCTTAGACCTAAAGACCTATTTCCTGAGCCCAGAGGATGTCCTAAAATGTACACCTTAGAGCGGGATGCCATGTCTGTGATTAGAAAATTGCAATAGAATTCCAAAGACTTTTTGTTTTGCAGACTGCAACCACAGCTATTGGAGTGGAGCACACAGCAAATAGCTCAGTAATTAAAATCACAGGCCTTGAAAGGTGGAGTTTAAAGTGGGAGGGCTGAATGTCAAAAGCTTAATTGTAGTTTACTGCTAAAAGAAGGGGTGTCTTATAGGTTGCAGTGCAACATGCCAGCTGCATCAGTTAAAAAAAGAGAAAACAATCCCTTGTAAATCATGGTTTTTATTTACTGTAATTAGAGGAATGACTGCTGTTGTTTACAGATGTGGAGAATATCTAAGTTAAGAAGCCCAACCTGTCGCTTTTGGGAATATGACCCCAGTTGAGTCTCCAGGTGATCATGGGTGTTGGAACTCCAAAAGCCTCACAGGTGAATGTCACAGTTGACCCCCGCACCACCTCTATGGACTCCTGTGGTGGCTTCACCACATTAGGTGGGGCTGAAACAGCACATTGCAAATTGGTAAATACAACCACATAAAAAGCCTGACATATGAGCAGAGTTGCAGAATTTAAAACCCCTGATACAAGTGTAAAACTCCTTACCAAATGGTGGCGCTAATGCACCATAAGGTTGTAACCCATGTTAAATGAGTAGAAGGTGAAAAGAGAATTATAAATTAAGCTTTATATCATGTGTGCATTGAGAACAGCATTTCAACAAAGATGTAACTTGTGTTTTAAACTTATATTCTCAATGATAAAACATCTGACATTACATGCATGGATGATTTAACAACAAGGAACAAATAAAATCTCAAATCTATTAACATTTATAGACTTAAAAAATATTTCAACCATCTACACATACATTTTATTGACAGTTATGTTTATCATGATTTTGGCGCTGATGACTGGCTTGATTACTAATTTCTTTCTCCTGCCTTACTCCGCCCAGTTTCTCATCTGATCCATCTGCTCCAGTTTATATTTAACCAGCCCTCTAACCAGTCATCAGTGCCAGATTATTCTGGAGCCTTTGGTGAGAGTTCTCTAGCATACCTGATTACGTTCTGATTACCTGCTCCTGACCCATTCTGCCTTTGGACCTCTGAGCCTGCCTTTTCCTGTTCTGATCTCTTTGCCTGACCTGTCTTCGGACTCCTGCTGGATTCTGCCTGTTAACACAACCTGGAACAGATTCCTGACACCAACCTGGATTTTCCTTCGTAAAACCCTTAGTGCCTCTGACCTTCACCTTCAGAATCCTGATCTCGTCCTTAACACCGCCTTTGACTTTGCCCTCATGATTATCCTGCCTTCCTTTACCTGTCTGGATCTGATCTCCTGTCATTGCTGTAGTCTTAAAGGCTTCAGCATCTCAAACTATCTGGGTGGCAACCGCTGCTTTTTGTCAGAAGACCGACTGGAATTTAACTCGTTCTCTGAGCACAGACTGAACTATAAAACCAGGTTAGTGACTCACACGGTCATAATCATCCTCCATCAGCTTATCATGGTGACTAACCTGTGTTTCTCTCCTGCAGAGGTTCCTCTCTTAGACACCCTAGCCGTTGCTACCAAAGATGTGTTTTTATAAAAATGCTTTTTGAATAATCCCAATGTCTGTCTTGCCTTGAATACAGGGTCCTTTGTTCTGAGGTATTACTATATTTCCAAGAAAAATAGGTAAATTAGGAATTTATTTTTTAAGAAGACAGTTGCCCGAGTAAGACTTACTGCAGCCTATCTCATCGGAGCGGTCTTTGCAGTCAGGCTCCTCATCACACTGGTAACTAGCCGGGATGCAAGTGTTATCACTCCGACATACAAACTGCTTAGGATCGCATCTGTCATTGGGGTCCCCAGTCGCTATGAGGATGAAAGATGATCTATAACCTTCTGATGATGTAATGTATGAAGCATGCTGAATACAATGGTAAAATCTACATTTTGCTCCATGAAGAAAGAATAACTTACGACAATCAATTTCATCAGAGCCATCGTCGCAATCGTTGTCGCCGTCACAACGCCACAACTTTAGAGCGCAGCGACCGTTGTTACACTTGAACTCATTGGGCTCACAGGGAGACGGAGTACCTGAAACAGAGCAGACAAATCAAAAACAAGTTAAACTCGATCATGTTACTTTGATTAAGCAGTTTAGAGTCTAACTCCCTGAAAAATGACCTGTCAATAAGTCAAATGTCACATACATCCACGTTAAAAAATTTCTTTATGATTCATAACATCAATTTATACATTGATTTAAACACGACAACCAAAAGTTAAAAACTCTTCATATGGTAAATGGCCTGTACTTATATTGCGCTTTTTTAGGTATTGAGACTTGACTAAAGCACTTTATACTATATTCAGTCATTCACCCATTCATGCACACACTCACACACTGATGATGGCAAATTACATTGTAGCCACAGCTGCCCTGGGGCTAACAGACAGCAGCGAGGCTGCCGTACACTGGCGCCATAGGGCCCTCTGACCACCATCAGTAGACAATGCGGGTGAAGTGTCATGCCGAAGGACACAACGACACTGAAAGCCGGAGCCGAGGCTTGAACTGTCGCCCACTTCAAATATAGTATTAAAGTAATTGAAAATCCATTACAATAAAAATGTTTTTAGCACTTTTTAAATGACTCAAGACTGTTAAGACTTAATCAAAAACAAGGAAGGTCAACCCACCTCTTAAAGATTTTTTTTTTTTTTGTCCTGCCGGAATTGAGCAAATATAAAACTTAAACACAATGTTTTGTGATCGTACGTTTTTTACTTGCTTAGTTATTGTAGCCTGTCTCAGAGCTCTGATATATTTTAAATAAATATCTAGATCAGGGGAAGGCCAGCAGACAGCCTTGGCTGGGCCCTGGACAGGAAAACTAGTTATGGACCCCAACCCGTGCCCATCATATTTTGCTAAGCGCCAACCAAAAAAATTAACCTTAGCTTTTTAAGTTCTTAAAACAATCACAGTTGCCAAAAAGCGCTTTAAGCACAGAGGACATACAATAGTATAATAAAAACAACAAAAGAGTTTAAATTTAGAGGCACAGCTTAATAAATATGGTTAAACAATGTCATTCATAGGTTAGTATTCCCAAAAGATGAGGAGATGTGACTTAAAATTCTGTAAATAGTCAATATATATATATATTGAGTGTTAATGGGAAAGTTAAAAAGAAAAAGAAATATGACAGGGATAATAGCAATAATTTACTTGGAGTCTCAGTAGCAGGAAATTCAACTCAAGTAGGACTTGCAATGCTTCACCAGAATATTACCAAGGTTAAAGTATGAAGTAAAGTAAAAGTACTCAGAAGGCAAATTAGTCAAATCAACGTAATGGAGTACTGTAACTAGTTACTACCCACATCTGAGCAGAATATAGATGAAGAGGTTTCAATCAAAGTATAAAACATGATCATGTGTTGAACCGTTTAACTTACCACACGCCAGCTCATCACTTCCGTCTTTGCAGTCCAGCTCTCCATCACAGATATAAATTCGGTTAATGCATTCCCCGCTCTGGCATTTGACCTGATCTGTTCTGCATAGAAAAGGCGGGGTGGGGGGGCGGGGCCCCATTGGTGCAATGTCACGACGGGGAGTGGGAGTGACAGCGGCGGGGGTTGTAAACACTGAAGGGACGGACTTCATGGCATCTAAGAACAGATTTTCAATCAAACTTTTAAAATAGAGAACTGGAGTACATGTCAGCGAGCGAAGGGGGCGGTTCATCAAGAAGCCAGTACGCCAAGCTCAGCCAATCAAACACTCACCACAGTTGGTCTCATCACTCATGTCTGCGCAGTCGGGTCTGTTGTCACACACGTACTCCATCAGGATGCATGTTCCATCAGCACACCTGTACTCATCAGCCATGCAGGGCCTTTTAATGGGGATTACTATAAGGAGTGCAAAAGAGGAAGCAAACGGTACAACCAAGGATCAAAGACATGCGGGAAAAAGGAGTTTATGGTGTCCCTTTAAGGGACAAGTTACATATTGGGAGACTAAATAAAGCAGCTTATACACAGCATAGATAAAAGTCAATTATTTCCAATCAGGAAACCTTATTTTGCGTGATCATAGTTAAAAAGGCTGATGCAAACAAATAAAAAGATAAACTCAAAACACAATAAGCAGACTGGACAACAGACAAACTATACAAGAGATAACAGACACAGACTACCCTTAAAACCTCCGATAGTTTTCATAAAGCTGGATATGATGCATATAGGCCATTTTTACACAAGAACAGATCCAATTAGAGGTAGAAAATACCTGTAGTTTTAAAAGAGTGAAAGGGTTTCTTGTTTGGTACCTCCATCATTTGCAATTCTAATTTGTTTTGTCCATCCAATATCATCTATGAATAATATTAAAAGAACCTATATTTCCACAATACTCTCTTTAAAAATCACAAAAATGTGGACGGCTGTCCAAAGAGAAGCTTCGAAAACCTGAGAATCAATTGGAGGTATGGTCTCAAGCCCCAGGTAATAGAATCCCCAACCTGTCCTGTGTTTCTAAATCCTACTGCCCTCTCAGAGAAACACCTTTCTAGGAAGTAAATGAAGTAAGCCAATGGCAACGGTGAACCGAGTAACAACTTTGACTCCCTCTGCTATTAATTTTTAGACCACATGCAGAGAATTTAAAAGTTAGTTCACAGTTTCAGCTAATTCAGCAAGTAACCACCAATCAGGCTCCAAGTCTGGGTGCAATGATGGACTCAGATCTAAAACTTCAGAAGCTCATTAAGACAGGAACAAGCTTGGCCTTCTATTACCTAAAGAACATTTCCAGGATCAAAGGACTAATGTCTCAGCAGGATCTTGAAAAACTAATACACAGGTTCATCTTCAGTGGAATTGAACACTGAGGTGGTGTCTTCACAGGTTTGCCAAGAAAGTGCATCAGCCAGCTGATCCAGAAAGCTGCTGCCTGCATTCTCACTAGAACTGAGAAAGTAGAGCACATCAGCCCAGTTCTAAAGTCCTTCCAATGGCTCCATGTATCTCAGAGAGTAGACTTTAATAGCTGAATAGCGTAGCTCCAACTTACATTTCAGACTCAATGTCAGTGGATCAACAGCCAACCTCTCAGTTGCTAACTAGCTTTAAATCAGAATGAAAACATTTGTTGAGTGAAATTTGAATATGCTGTCTTAACATTGTTAGCAATATTTTCAGTCCAACTTTTCTTGCATTTTTCTATTAATCATTCTATCAATTTCTTTTTTCAAAATCATCACATCTTAATGGTATATTTTTTTTATTTCAGTTATTCATAGTGATTAATAATTTAACTGCATTTAAGCCACAGAAATGTACTTCATTTAGCTTTTTTCATGTCCAGCACTTTGAGTTGTTGGGCTACGGAAATTTGCTACATAAATAAATGTTCTTTGACTATTTTCTGTCCATGATTATGAGTTTCTGCCTACAGCTATACCTATTTCATAGCATCACCTTAAACCAAGCTGATGCAAATTTTGAACACAACCATGGCACAATGTGCTATAAAAACAGAGCTATAATAGATTTAGAATTGGCTAACATGACATTACTGTCATTGCTCAGCAAGCAGCTTGGTTTACTTATGCCTTTGGTCTCTCTATCGCAAGGTTTTCATTGTAGGAAAAATAAAATTCTTTGAATTGATATTTGTCCTCTGGAGTTTACTCCTCCGTTGTTCATGTGTGAAAATGGCAGTACAGGAAGTCAACCCATCCAGACGTCAATATGTTCTACTTAAAATCCTACCACATATCATGCCTGTTTTCCAAGCTAGTGGAACCTACAGATACCAAATGTTGCGTCATGTTGCATAGAACAATAGCATTCTCCATCACGCTCATGCCATGCAAGGGTCATTTCATGTTCTATGTGTGCGCAACCTCAGGGATTTCAGCCAAAACTCTACGCTTGTGCTTCCATGCAAAACATTCCCTCAGACCGCATCTCCATGTCAAATAATGGCCATCATTAAATATCAGCAGAATGAATGCACTATGGTCATTCTACAGCAAAATCTGCTTCCTCACCATGCTGGAGGCATGGTACAGTACAAACCTGGTATTGCTATAGGGTCCACTGAAGGCAGAGTTTCTACTAGAAAAAAGGCATACGTTGAAGAAAATGCCTAATGTTTGGGTAGACCTTAACTTGCTAAGACATATGGGTATTTTCACCCTTACCTTTTCCTAGCTGTCTGAATTGAAAGCCCTCAACTGACGTCACGTAGGAGGCTATGGTTCCCTCCTTCACCACGTTGTAGAGGACGCTGCGGAGCTGTTCTTCGTTGTTGTTGTTAGTAGAGCCCACATCCAGTTCCACAAAGACATCGTCTCTACCATCTCTTTTTATCCTTCTGCAGAATAAAACCACCTATTAAGGCTACATACTGCATGGTAACACGGGAAATGGCTTCAAGATTATAAGTCAAATAGCCCTTGCAAGGTTTGTGCTCTTACTTAATGAGAACCACGTTGATTGTCTGGACACCTAGGATCTTGTTGTACTCTGACTCAAGCTGTAAAGAGAAAACTAAACTTATCAAAGTTATGCTTTGATAAAGCAGCAGACCCCCTAATCTTTTAAATCAGCTAAACAGGTTAATAGGGTTGAAACATGTACCGTGTCCATCACTGCTTCAGAAATCTCCTTAAACTCCGGAGAGAAGATATCCTCAAGTTCAGGACCATACACCACGGAGTTGGTGAAGTTGACCAGAGCTCGATAATAAACTGTAGATGGAGAGAGAGGAGGAGAAGCTGTCAGCTAAACAACACAATAACAAACCAAAACCACAGACTCAAAATTGATTTACATGTTGCAATCAAGTTATGTTTACCTCACTTAGGCTAAATGTTTTAGAAAAGCTTTGCCACAAATGATGGCATCTATTTTGGGATCTCAATATGGACAGGCCTATTTGATGCAGAAATATATAGGGTACTTTTTTCGGAGTATTTTACATGCATCTTCTTGTAGATAGAGTCCGGCAGTCAATATTTAGACATAAATGGGCAATGCATGCCTGCAGAGACTCTGCTGGGTGGTGAGTAGGACTTGAATTGATCTGCTATGGAAGAATAAGTAAATCTTCTCACCAGGAAAACACACCTAGAGGGTAAGGGAGCATTGATGGGGCAGCAGGGATTATATCTATCTCTTTATCTTGCCCTTTAACATAAAGGTCAACTGGTGAAATATAACATTCCCTGCCAGCTGAATTCCTTGAGATATTTGTGCATTGGAAACACATGACCAACCCAAAATGGCCTAACCGTATTTTGCAGCGTTTGCAACAATCAAAGTTTGCGTAGCTGCTTCTATTTCATCAGTTTGATCAGAATTCACGGTTTCATCTTTGTCAAGAGAAATAGAAAGAGAGTGCAGGAGTTGTTGTGGTTTCTTATTGCATCTGCTGCTGTTTTATTTGTGATTGTGATTAGCTCAGAGCAAACTTTGGGAGGCGGTCACTAGGTGATGCTTCAACCAATCAGTTCGGAAGGTTCTCCTGAATGTAACTTCTTTCCCTGAACAGATTTGATCAGAGCCATTCCATTAATAATATGTAGAGACCTGAATGCTACACCTTGTCAATGTGGCTTAAAAGATTAGGTGTAACATAGAGCACTCTAGGGCTGCAACAACGAATCGATAAAATCGATAAAAATCGACTTTTAAAAGCGTTGGCAACGAATTTCATCATCGATTAGTTGTGTCGCGCGATTAATGCGTCATCCGCCGCCGTCGGCGCCTCCCCCATCCCAACTCAGTTCTCACGCTCCCGCAGGAGTCCCTCTCAGCGCTGCAGTCAGAGCAGCAGGATGTTACCTTCAGCGTCCAGACTGCAAATGAAGCGCGCATGCGCCGGGATTGACTGCGCAAATTGATCACAATAATTAAAATAGCCTGCGCTTTGTAAAGGGAAAAAAGTCGTAACATGCAACTTTTGTAAAAACAAATTAACATAACACGGGAGCACCACTGTTATGATGCAGCACCTGAAGAGAAAACACGTTGGAGCCTTCGATGGCAGTGAAGAGAGCTGATCAGCAGGATGAGTAACCATGTTTGTTTCGTTCTAAAGTGGGGAAACGGAACGTTAGTTTCTCAGGTAGCTCATCTGATGCTTTCCTTACCTTGTTAGTAGGTTACAGACAGTGATAAGGTTGGCTACTAATTTTACTTTTAATTTCATTTGAATTAGCTTAAGCAGCGTTTATATTTTCGTTATAAATAAATTAACTTGCAAATTATGAGGGCAAGGCTTTTAAAGTTTAAATCTTCTGACAAAGATAGAGTAAAGATCCTGCAATTTATGGAAGTAAAGCAGAATAAAATCCAGCAAGATCAGTAATATGTCAATTAATTATATGCCACATTCCCATGTAAATATCTGTCTTTGGAGGATGTGTTTTTTTAACACCCCTAGTTCTCTCATTTTTATTCCAAATACAATTTATAATTTGAATCACAGGGCTATTTTTATCTCTATGGTTAAGTATTTTCTCAAGTAGCAACTTTAACTGCTATACTTTCCTGTCTTAAAAGGCAGAACTCTTCTAGTCTTAAAAACCTCATTTGTTGAAATGGGGGGCCTATTGTTTGAACCCCTTAGGGGCTTTTAAAAACAAAAATGTCTTTTTTTGCGCTTTATGAAACAAAGTACCCTATATTTTGTGGATGTACAGCTACATTTCTCATGTAAGTTTGCGTAGTTTTTACACAAACATTTATTTTTCATATTGCACCAGGACAGTTAATGAGCAACCTGTACTTGTGTGCTTGTTTGTTCTGTCTAAAATGTTTATTTTGGAATAAAGAGGTCAATATAAAAAAATATTTTTTATCCGATTAATCGATTAATCGAAAAAATAATCGGCCGATTCATCGATTTTTAAAATAATCGTTAGTTGCAGCCCTAGAGCACTCCAAAATCTGTCACACATAAGGTCCATTTTAACTATGTGGTGCCATTTTTTCCTAACCAGGCTAACTTTATTTATAAAGCCCTTTAGGGACAGCAGGCACTTAACCTTGCACTGCAAGCTGAATAGTCGTCATGGATCTGTTGTGAGTTTTCAGTTTTACAACAGATCCATATTGAAATATTTGTGCTAATCTCGTAAAACCAGTGAGTGGGACCAGTGACATGCCCGCAGTGTTTTTAGGTGGGGACATGTAGGAATGACGACAGTCAGGAAGGCCTTGCCGGGGCATTACAAATATGGCTACACTGAAGGACCCACCTGTCGATACCGCAGTAGACTCTGTTTTAGCTAAAATAGCAACAATTTTTCATTTGAAAAAGGAGCAAAGAGAAGGACTTTGTTCATTTGTAGATGGGAAAATGTCTGTGCTTTTCTTTAGACAGGATTTGGAAAAGTTTGGATTTATCAGCTTATTCCGCTATGATTGGCTGAAATGGTACTATGGAAGGCGGGTACTAGCTGGCACGTCACCCAATCAGCTTGAAGTACTGTACTAAACGTCCCTCCTTTTCAGGGTCAGACTGAGGCAGTAGAACCGAATTCAACTCAGTTCTACTGCCAGCTTAACAGGCACTGACCAAAGTGCTGAAAAAAAGGAATGAATTATATCAATAAATAAAAACATTAAAAAGTAGAACAACTAAGATAAACATTTATAATCCTAAATAACTACACCAAGTAAAAGCAGCAATATAAAGTACAATTATTTAACAACTAGTATCAGTTCAAATGCCAAAGAGAATTCAATTCAAAATTCAGTTCATACATACTTTATTAATCACAAAGCGAAATTATTTTTCCATTTTATGGCTGCAAAGCATTCCATAGTTTGGGAGCTGCATTGAAAAAAAAGGTCTAAAATCACCTGACCAGGATACCACCAAGGGGAATATAGGTGAAGTAGCATGGGGCTATTTGAAGGGGTAAGACTAATTAAAGACTTAATAAATCAATCAATCAATCAAGTTAAGTTGTATGAATGTACTGTTTTAATGTAATCTTTTGACAAACTGCCTTTTTATTTTAGCCACATACCACAGGTGAGAAAAAGTGGATATCACTACTGCCCTGTTCTGGCCATCCAGTTTAAAATCCCTCTTCATCTTAAAACCAAGGTTGGTGACAACAGGCTTCCTATGTTCTGCTAAACATCAAGTCTATGTAAGACGAAGACCCGCCAGAGACATTAGGTATAGAAATCATAACCTCAAAGACAACAAAACTTAGTATCTCTCCAGCCTTAGAATTAAGGATGGCTTTATATGCACAGAATCATTTGGTTATTCTGATTAGTTTAGTGAAGAGAAAAAAGTTTTTTTAACCATTGTCCTTTTCTGTATTTTTTCATATTAGAACAACACAGTCCTGTTTTTCATAGACAGAAGGGGCATTACTCATTTTAAGTTTTTTACTAATAAAAAACCCCAGAATGGCAAGTTTCCTTTTACAGATGAAAAATATTGAAGTTTGTCTTTCTAACATGAAAAAATGTGAAAAGGTTAAAGGATTTAGAAAGCTTTTGTAGGTTGAAATAGGCTTTTATGACCCCATGAGAAGCAAATGAATGTAGATGGAGATCTTTAAAGATTAACTGTTTCCAAAGTTGTGTTACGACAACATTTTCTTCAAAGTCTTCAACTATTCAAAGTTTTCACTCTATCCAGAAAAGCTTACAGATGTCTTCTGTAATGTTTATGTGCAACTCATTATAAGCAAAAATGTCAGCTGTACTATTATAATTCCTCTGTCAGCGGCCAAGTATCCGAAACTTAAAATAGAGAAAGGCCAGTAGGGTGCCCCATTCTTGACTGCCAACATTTTATTGGAACTGCTAGCCTCTGCATTCAAAACGCCAGAGGGGATATCAGAGAGGAGCTGTTTGGAGGGAAGAAGAAGTCTGTTGTGTCTACTGTCACAGAAATGTAGAGGAGCGGACAAACAGTAAACATGTGTAATTAACCTAAAATGTATAAACAGATTAGGCAACTGCCAACGTCAGAAATCAATGCTGTTCCTTGTATGTGTTTCTGTCTGTTTGGAAATCAATGAATTTCTTTTTTTTTTCAGCCAGTCAAATATGGATTGTATCAACTCTAGCCATTATATTACCTCATTTTTATTCTTTAAACATCTAACAAAATGTACCTAATAGTTATGTAATCATGGCTAAAAAAAAAAAAGTTGAAAGCACATCTCTGTAACCTGTTAATTCTTCGAATTTGACTTTGTTTCCAAGTTTGAAGACATTTCGCTTCCTAAGTTGTCAACGCACACCACAGATCAGTGATGGACAGAGGTTTTAATGAATGTTTTGTAATAGGGCAAGTTGTACTTTATTATCAGCTAGCGTTAGCGATAGTTCATGCCATCCGATGATTGTGAGGTATATAGAAATTCAGTATATTGTTTTTGTTTTTTTGTGTTTCCATCCAGCTGTTCTAATGCAATACTTCAAAATGTGCAAAAAAAAAAAAAAAAATACAATGGAAACACAATTATTTAGATGATTTTGTGGATTCTTCTTATTTGATACTTCGTTACAGTATTTCTTTAGAGTCTGAAGTGAATTTAAATTAGCCTTCTATGAACAATTAGGGCACTTCCAGAACATTTTATGCTTAAACATTATTTGAATCAGTTTATTATAGCCACTCTGATATTAAAGCACCACTGTATAGCTTTTAGCCACTAGGGGCGCTAGATTTATAACTTCCAGGTTTAGTGCCTGGTTTAGCGCCACCCTCTGTGTTTTAGTATCATATCGTTTTTACTCGTTTATTATTTTAGAGATGTGAATTTTAAGCCGATATTGTTTTCTTTTTTGAAAAACTACAGGGCCTCTAACTGGTCTTGAACTAATTTTGCAAGGCACAACAATAAAAGACCGAGGGATCACAGTCCGAGGCCAAGATCGGTAAAAAATAGTCTCAAGACCCGTCTCAAGGCCAAGACTGAGGCCTCAATCCCAAGATATGCTTAAGATCATACATTCTGACTGAAAGTAAAGATTATTTTTGAATCAACAAGATGATTTCCTAGTGAGCCATCAAGCCAACATCTTTGCAGATAAAATGTGAATCAACTGAAGGATGATTAATCCCTCGATCCAATCAAATAGTTATTAGCTTTCATCCTTTTCATCCACTGCGCATCGTTTTCAAGTATGTCACGTTGCAAGTATGTTCCTCTTTTGTCTTTTGCCTAATAAACTATTTACTTTAATAAATTAACTTTAAATTTACTTTAATTTACTTAATAAACAATTTGGAAGGAATTATCCAACATTTACAAAAAGGCCTTATGTTTGTGAAACAGTGCCACCGGCATAGAAAAAATTGATACAAAGACGTGTTAATGATATATATTTTGAGTGTTGTGCTTCTTCTACAAACAAGTAAACAGTGCTGCTGAATATTTTAAACTCAAGACAGAAGGTAAAAGAATTATAGCCAACTTCCAAAGAAAAACTTAAAAAAATGAATGGTTTAGTAGTGATGCACTAAATGACGGATAGTTTTATGCAAAGAGTTTTACCCGCGCTCGCTAAAAATGCCTCTTGCTTCTCATTTCATTTCTTTTTCCTCTCAATGATAAAGGATAATTAGGCTACTCCTACTGTTGCAGTTACTGATTTATTTCGTTCAGCGTACAAATGGCTCAATTAACATCCACTGAGAAATCCTTGGATGTCACCTAAATGTAAATGCCACATTTGAAATACTAATTTACAGACTACTATTTCCTACTAAATTGTTTGGAAAAATAAGACAAAGGCACCTAATGTGAGAGCTGTTAAATGAGTCTTTAACTCCAAATGATTTTTTTTTAAATAAATCCAAAATTTTAGATCCAATTTTCACAGATCTAGCTGGAAATAACCAAATATCATCTCTAATTTAACATCTATAATAAAGTGGTTGCATGCTTCAAAGTCAGACTGGTTCACTGGACATTTTTAAGCTCCATTTTCTTCCCATACAGCATTACCTCCTCAAGAAATCTCATTCCAGGAGAAGAAAAAGCGAAATTTATGAAAAAGTAAACAGTGCTCTGCCTGTGAAAACACTGAGGTCAACATATATCAACAGAACTATGAGTTTCTGCACAATCTGGAGGTGTTTCACCTCAGGCGGCAATTATTAAGATTTATAGAAACTCTAGGTCACCCTAAACATTGGCCAGGAAAACGGAAAACCTCAAAGTTACTCACAAAAGAATCTTATTTGACCCACATATAATCTAATCATTTGGGTGGGTACTTGCTGCCCGGTCAACAGTGGTTCATAGCTCCCACCGTCTCTGAGCCTACCGCCACAGGGTGATGAGCATGATTGCGTTCCTTTGATTGAAGCGCCAGGATGTGCCCCGTGGCTAATGAGCGGCACTTTCACTCCAAGACCTATTCTCCAAGATTCCTCTGTTTTAGGCTAAATATCCCTCAGTTGAGCCCAAATACTGTTAAAAAAATGACAAAACTGTCAGTTTGCAGACGTGAAGAGTGGAGAGAACTGAGAAAGAAAGAAAAAGTTAAAAATAAAACTAGCATTATACCCTTTTATTTTAGCTATTAAAGTTTTTCTGTAGATCAGTGGAAGCATTGTTGAACTCCCCCCACCCAAACACAGGGAGGCCCATGCAGAAGACAAAGAAATGATTGAGCAGCAAGCAGAGTTGGGCCTTTAAAGTTCAACCACACAGAGCTTGACCTTTAACCCTGAAGCTAGCACCCACTGCAACAGTAAAACCATTTAAAGAGGAAGCAATATGTAGAATCTATAATATCATGTTAAAAACTGCATTGAAAAACATACAATAATAGAAAATCAGACAACTGTTAGCTTCATTAGACCTGATTACTACCTATCACTACCTTTTGCTGCACCTTGATGCACATCAACCATTGACTTTGCATGTAAACTAGCTGCTTCTGGTGCTTGCGGTCCTAATGTAGCATAAGGAGATAACGCGGTCTGCTCAGGCGCTCTTTATTATCTGGGGACGAAGCTAGAACAGAACCACGTGAGCTCTACTGATGAACTAGTACCACTTTAGCACAATTCAGTTTTGTCTGGCACGGTGTGCGTGCCATTTACACAAAACAGTTATCTCGGTTACCATGCTTGGACCGATCTCGGCACGGTTTCAAGAGGGTAGTGTAAATGGGACATATTTGTAATTTCGTTTCAATTAAGTGGATGCTAACTGTGACAAGCTCTCTGTTTTTAGTGTAATGCAGCAACCAGTGTTTGGAAAGACATTGTGCTGCTAGCAGCGCTTTTAAATGGGAGGTTCTGGTTGCTCTCAGAGGAATGTTAAAACTTGGTTCTATAAAGTGCATCAGTTCACAAAAGCCTTCCCTGTCTATCATGCCAATTCCTAGCATGTATTTCCTATCATGTTACAAAATTGTTGCATTATACCCTCCACATATCTATCATCACATCCCTGCTCTCCAGAAGATAGGCTGCTCTGCTATGTAGCACGGCTTAATGGGCGCTATTTAGGTAATAACTTAAGACATTTATTCAATGCTTATGCGGTTATTATATATTTAAAGTAAATCATACTAAACTACATTGTATAGAATAATAACTTTACCTGAAAAATATGACTGCAACACATTTATCTGTATTTTTTTTTTTTTTTTTTTTAGATTACATACTGTATACTATGTAGCTATGATGAAATAAAACCAAAAATGACAACAGTTATTTACATATCCAAAGCCAAAAAATGCTGCCAGAAGCAGGGAAGGGATTGCATTTCTAGAGCAAATCCGGTTCAGATGAATAATACAATAAAAATTATATAAACACATTTATTATCTCAGTAAAGTTGTTATTAACCTTATAGATTATGTTGTTTAGTACACTTTATCAAACTGGTAACAGAAATAAGTCATGTTGGTCTATTTATGCATTTTTGGTTCTGAGCTGATTGTTCAGATTGTGCTACAGGTATACATTAGGTAAAGATATTTCTTCTAGTTTTTAATCTGCAAACAACAATGATGATCTGCTTCAGAATGATGAATTACGTCCTCTAGCGTACGCTGGTAACATTACAACACTGAGGGAAATTCCTTTTTAGCGGACATTATCAATTAATCAGATGGATCTACTTTTAATCTAACAAACCATTAATTGACAAGTAATCTTAAGTTAATTATTTGTTTACATCTCTACCCTATTACGTCAACCATAAATTTAATAGTCCAAACCTCACGTGGTAGCCCAATGCCTAGAGATAAATGGTGGATGTTATCCGAATAAGCAGTGAGAAAGTTTCAGTCATTGCTCTTCAACAGATGCAGTGTGACATCACCTCAGTTCTTAACGGAAATAATTACACAGCCACATAACTTGAGGGCGATAATAAAGTATTCTGAATGCAGTAGATATTTCTCAATATAATACATGAAATACAATCTGTATCATCAGGAAAATACATTACAAAACCTGAAAGTCATAAAATCAGTCATAGCCTGTGCATCTTTGTATACCAATTTACCAGCTGGTTCTGCCTTAGCTCCATTTCTGCAGACAAGATGCCTACTATTTAACTCTTGTACTGGTTCACGCCCAAAAAAGTGTCTCCAGGCCCAACCTGTGCCCTCTGGGAGACTCTTTGGAGATGAATCTTGCCTTTACCATTAAGCTGGCCTCTGTGTGCTCTCCCACAGCTTGCAAAGTCACAATCAGAATCAAACCCACTACTGCCCACATTTTTAGTTGTTTTTTTTGCACACAGTAACAGCTGGTTTGTCATATTGGGAGAAAGAAGAAATTGTTCAAAACACTTTTCTAATTAAAGCGAGGAGCTGTGCATTTTTTGCAAGTTTCCAAGACATCTTTTCCAGCTGGTAATGAAGGTGCTGTCACTGGAGCGTGATAAGCTTCGTTTTACTTGATGGAACATCTCCCATCATTTTTCCACTGGCATTAAGAATCATTGAGAGGGAGAGAGAAAAGTGCTCGGAAAAATACAGTCAGCAGATACAAAGCGTAACATGCCCGAGCTCAATCTTTCCTGAAATGTTATCTAAGTGTGTTTGGAAATGTGAGCATAAGTGAGAGGAGCAGGTGACAGCAGAGTCTGCCAAAACAAGAAAGAAGGGGGAAAGTGCTTGAAGACTTACTGTATTCCGGCTCATTTGGGCTCTGTATGTTTCTCAGATACCAAGACTCCAACTGCCGGGTATTAGCTAAAAGTAAAGGAAGGAAGCAGAAAGCAAGCAACAGGAGGGTAAGACAGGGATTGACAGAGCACAAAAAGCAGCCAAAAGGGGAATTGTAATAAGTAAAGCAAGACAAAGAAAGGAGTGATCAAAGTTAGCCAGGCAGAGGAAACAAAGAGAGAAAACAGAAAAAGACAATCAGTTAAAGAAATTGAACTTTTATCAACTATACATAAAAGCACAGAGTGCAACACAGATAAATGACACAGTCTGAGTAATCACAACCATCCATGCTTAAGGGAACAATGGCTTCTGTAGACCGAGCGTCTGTCTAGATCACACCAGGAACTAAGAGGAAAGGTTGCAGGACAGCCATGGTCTGAATCAACAAACAAGACCCCATCCTGCTGATCTTTTTGTACATTTCTGCTACCTGACGCAGACATCCACCCAGAGATGGTGCCGCTTCAGAAGGATGAGTCCTTCCTGTTTTCCTTTTCCTGTGGAAGAACTGAGTGCCATCAGATTTCTCTGCAATGGAACAAGCAACAATGAGCCTTCTTTGTTTTATGGTGACTCATTGGTTCTTCCACTCGCACCGCTGAACCAGGCTATAAAACCTCAACTAAAGAGGACTTGGAGTCGTTCTGGAACATGGATGGGACGATTTGCACAAAGGACAGTGTTATATCGCGACTACAGGCATCATTTGATAAAAAAAATTTTTTATATTAATGGATCACATTACAGACAGATTTTAGGCTCCAGCGTGGACTCAAGCAGTCTATTCCATAAACTTCAGTAGACCTCAGTAAACAGCAACTCATTTGTTGTTGAATCCAGCTGTTTCATGACTGCACATGCAACAAACCATATGGCACCTGAAGCTCATTAATGACAGATTTTGAAACAAGTTTAAAAAAATACACACTAACTCTGACTATATATTGACTGTATCTATAGCAGCTCAGTGCAAAAGGCAAGTAAAGGGGAGACTGTTAAACCGAAGAAACTAAATGGCAGACGCTTCAAGCTCATCAAGGGAAAGGATGACAGAAAATACGGCCTCTCCAAAAGAACAGAAGGCCAAGCTAATTAGAGCTAATGAACCGATCATACTTCAAAGTCAGATGATATAGAGCTGTCTTTTCATTATAGGAGCATTAGAAGAGCCAGGGAATGGAAGGAATATCAGTTTTATTAATTCTCGTCAGGGATTTATGTGTTCATAGGGCTACGATTTCTGAATGTAATAATTCAGTGAAGCTGCAAGGACATTCATCGCCTTTTTTAAGTTGTATTTCCAACTGGAAACTGACTTCTGTGCACAAATACCACCATAAGGTGTGTATATATATATATATATATATATATATATATATCTGTGTATATTTACCACAGCAAGATCATGTGAATAGGATTACAACACTGGAGGTGAGCGACGGTGGAGCTCATTGTAGTTAAGAAAAAAAAAAAGGTGCAAGAAAATGATTTGATTTCAAAAGGGATGCAACAGGAGTAGCACTGGGAAAACAGTAAGAGCGTTGGATTACATTAAAGCTGGAGCTAAAGCTCAGGAAGTTTTCTGATGTGGCTGCGAAGTAGATAGACACGTGGGTACATGTCCTTGCTAATAGTGCTACTCGTCTTAGTCATACTATTAAGCCCCATCTTCCCCCTGTTAATGATGGGCTCTGTGTATGCCCATGAGTCGGTTTTCCATGTGGCATTACAACACGGTCGGCACGATTCTGAGTTATCTAGTAGCCTGCATTAACGGCCACCATCTGGCTCTAGTTCAGCAGTACTGCCTGTTGACAGTGCCACGTCTGTTCATGGCGCCAGGTGCTAAGGTTCGGAACGATCAGAACACTATCAGGACGGACACTTGGAGTACATAGCCTTATATCATAATAATCAACTTGATTTTGATCTTTTAGGTATCGGCACATAACGCAACTATGTACTTTTAAACACCATAATTCTGCATTCACACCGAACACACTTTGAACATTGGGGAGAGCTGGTTTACATGCAAAATCTATGGTGGATGCGCATCAAGGAAGGTCAAGAGATCATACAGAGCATTTTGTCGCACGGCGCAGCGCATCTTCAATAATTTTGAGCATTGGGCAAAGCACATTTTGAGCTTCCAAGCCTTAAAATGTTTGAAGCATCTCCAAAGTGTCAGACTCAACTGTTGGGAAATCTCAGAGAATCTGATGCTAGGAGCTGGCAGGAAGACAGTCGCTGCATTCAAGCCATGATCTCTGCTCCTGTATAGCTGTCAGCATAAAACTAAACTAAAAGGAACAAGAATAAATACATTTAAAGGCACTGCACTCCACTAGGTTTACATGGAAACAATTTTTTCTTATGTAAAAAGTAAAGTGAGAGTGCTATGGTTATTCCCCTAAAATATTTTATTCCTTGATTATGACAAAATAAAATAAAACTTACCAGAGAAATATGTTTGATTGTATATTCTGATACTTGCAGATGTTACAAACTAAACAACTCTGTTCACCTCCAGCTGCTACAAACGGTGCGGTAAATCCCAGAGTAAATGACCAGATTAAAGGTGTCTTTACTGGACTCCCAGTGACAGTCTACCGAATTTAAAGTAGGATCACAATCCTGGATAACTGCATGGTAGTCATTTTAAAGTGCACTTCAAAACATCTTGAAAACAACTTTTTCCCATTAATCACAGCAAATAAAGCATCTTCATTGCATCTGCAACTAAACACAAGAGACCAGCAAGTGTCTGCACACACCCTTCTCAACGTACATGAAAGGCACCAAAAACATTCTTAATGTTGCACATCTGACTTTAATGAACATAAGCATCCACGATGAGGAGTTGGGCGCCTTCTTGACGCTCATAACATGTTCGGTGTGAATGCAGCCTGCCAAAGGTGGATGAACCTTTTGGATTCTGTCACATGCCATCTGTTGTAAATGATCTGTTCCTGGGATTGTCTTAGTCTTGCACAGTACAGTATTCAAAAGAAACCCTAGTGGCTGAGGAGCTGCAGCTAATCAGGGGGATTGAAGCAGCAGGCAGGATGAGCTGACATTATTTAATGTAACACAGATGCTTTGTGGCTGCAGAAGAGTGACAAACACAAGGACATTTTCCTGTGGGAGCGCAGACCATTGTATTTGAGTATAAAAATAGTAACAGTTGAAATGGCTAAAATCAGACTGAAACAGACAGATTTTAGTCCATAAACATTCACCGTGGTTAAATAGATAATATAAGTAAACACTCTGACAACAGCAGGTCTAACGGCTTATAACAGCTTCACAGAGATTCACTTAAAACATAACCCATGGTTTTAGGGAATATAACCCTCAGGAGATACATTTTTCTATTTGGTTATTCCCTTGTGTTTAAACAGGAAGCCACTGATCAACTGTTAAGCTTCAGCCACATTTTGGAAAACAACAGTATGACTGAGAGCCAAGCCATAAACTCTAATCTGTGCTCTGTTTTTAGTGTGAAGTGTTGCATAGATCATTATGCAAAACATAAAACCTAGATCTAGGAGACTTAAATCTGCAGCTGAAGAAAAATTTATCCAACCATCTGTGCTGGCTGCCCAAACATTTCTATCCTCATGAGGAGTGGCACACTGAACAACTCCAAGGTAACTCATTTCTTGTTGGCACAACAGAGAGAAGGATGATGGAGCTGGGTTCAGTCATAAGACTCACATCAGTGACTAAGACCATTGAGCTGGACTGAACCATGCGTACTCATGCATGCAATCAGCTGTTTGTGAAGGGAGGAGACGACGAAACACAAGTGTGTCCTTCAGCACCACTATTTTGTCTGCTTGGTTATGTGTACACATGTGACGAAAGCCATTTGAAATAAACGTAGAGCCACCTTGAGGCCCCCACTGCAGAAAAACAAAACAACTGCAGCTGCCCTCATTCGTCCCTCTGTTGCTCAAGAGTCGGCCTCAATCTCACACTCATAAAGGTAATACCTTTGTGAGACGAAAACCCCCGCCAAAGAACAGCAGCCAAAGTGGTTGGGTGGTCTGGTTGTGGGCTGGCCAGAGGAACAGCAAAGACAGCGTCACCTTGACAACCTTCCACGCTCCTGCTGCAACATTTGTTCTCTTAATGAGATAATGGAATAATCTGTTTTGATTGCATCTCGTCGGCAAGAATCACAAGTAATTGGTGTAATTAGTACTTGTTTAGGCATAGAAAAACTTCCTAGCAGTTAAATATTCTGCTTCTTAGCTTCCATACCAACAGATCCATTAATTTACTGTTTATTAAATGTCCTATCTTTTAAAAGGCAACAAAAAAAGCTAAAATTATATCTTTGCTTTAGGGCAGCAGCTTTATGAAAACCTGGGCTGATATAGATATCAGGTATTAATATTGCCATCATGGCTGAAATCAATGGTAGTATTGATATCAGCTAATTATTAGTCATTTTTAACTGTCAATATTTTCACTTATATTCCAGTTAAGTAATAATCCTGGGAAGTATTTCTAGTCCTACTTGTGTAAACATTTTGGCAACTCTGTGCACCGTGAGTAAGTTGAACCATTTGGAGATCAGATGAAAATGTGGTGAACAGTAGATATTGCCAGTGGAAGTTCTTACCCTGTCCTAACATACAGTATATACAGTTCTCACTACTAAGAATGGTTCCTAAAGCTTTTATTGGAAAAAGAATGAATTAACAAAAGGCAAAGCCGGTTTATTTATTTGTCACATTTCAGTAGTAGTACATTAAAAGTAAAAGAAAACTACATTTAATTGGCTTAAAGGCAACACAAATAATACCAGATCTTGCACATAATGAGTGTCTGATTGCATCATTTCTAAACATTAAATCAGATGTAATGTGATACATCCTTACTCTTTTTGAAGTATTGGATGACGCCTATATACTTTTTACAGACAGAGAGACAGTCAGACAGGAAGAAAGATGTGTCTCTGTTTGTCTTTCTTAATCTGATAGGGGACTCTGGGGAGGATTGACTAGAACGTTTTTGAAATAGTATTGGTTGGTCTTCAACCACACTGAGCTGTAACTTTACCACAGGCATTGCAGGACAGTCAGGCTCTAATTAGTTGTTGCTAACTGGCTTTCTGATGGTTCCTCTATATTGCCAGCAGATGGCGCTATGTCTGTTTATGTCTGCTCATGGTGGCTAATGCTTGAATTCTATTTAGGCTCAAAAAAGCCTTAATATCAGGATACACGCTTTGTGTACAACTTTATTTTATCAAAACTGAATCATTTCTGGTGTTTTGTGTATAGCCATATAACATAACTAGCACATTTAATGGTCATTGCCTTAACTTTTAAGAATATATCCTTCAAAATGGGTAATTTATTCAATTCTTGTCTACTACAAACCCTCTGCAATTGCACTTGGCTCCCATTTGGGGACTTACTTTGGGAACCACTGCAAATAAGTGGACATGACCTCTGTGTCTTGAATTTCCAACAATAATGGCCAACATTATTAGTGCAGTGGGAAAGTCCTTCGGAGAGTCCAAAGAACAAGAGAAGGCTCTCACAGACCATACGGGCCTGTGCCATCCTCCAGAAATGTCTTTGGGTTCTCACAGTGGAGGTTAGGATGAAAGGTTATAAGGACATGAGACACTACTCTCGACTTTCTAGAGGAGATGGCAGAGTGTGATTACGCTGGACTGATAGCAACAATAGACAAAGGATGGTTGAAAATAGATCTTGTTTTGGTGAGCTAAAACTCCAGATGTTTTGCACTGATTTGGACAGGCAAAGAGGAAATGGACATGCCTTAAGCCTCATCAAACGGTCACACGACAGGAAACCCAGCATAATGGGGGCCGACGTAGCCGCTCCTGTTTTAAAGGATTGCAAAAGGAAGGAAGGCAGAGGTTTGGGTGGGCAGCGTGGACAGAGCTGCTCAGCAAATTATTCCACATTCAGCACCGGAAGCTGAGTTTCCTTCCCAGGACTTTTGCAGCTCAGATCTATAAATGGAAATATTCTGCCTCTTCCAATCATAGTGCAGTGAACACACTGTGGAGAATGAAAGTCTGTAAATCACCCTTGAGATAAGAACGTTTATCCCTCCTGCATCTCGGCCTTCTTTTTATCTCATCATAACACAACTTTTAATCACATTTGGGCAGAAATTACAATAATTTAAGAGGAATTCAAAGGAAATGTCTTTGTTAACTATAAATATGCTTTGTACATTCACTTCTATCTACACTACTATCTGTCAATCTGAGAATAGTAGAGAAAATCACCTATTAATGTGAGCTCAGCTTACTGCAAAATGCTAAAAAATAAAAATGTTTAAATAAAGATGCAGCTCTTATTCTGTCACTGTTGATGTTTGTTTCCCCTGCTGAAGGACTAAAAACAGTATGCACCTTACCATTCTCATCTGTTACATTAACAAATTGTCAGTACCCTCCTCATTAACGACAGGCTAAAATTTCCTGTGCTCCTTAAACTGATCATATTTATGCAAGGCCTAAATGCAAAGCTGTTTCTGAAAGCCAGGCACATGATGCTATGAGCCCCTATTCTGATGTCAGCTTTCAGTACAGCTAACAAAACAATCAAACCACCATGATGCAATCAGCTTTGAAAGCTTAAAGTGCCAGGAAATGAAAAAGGAGGTATGGAATGACCAGGCCTTTTTCTTAAATTCTGTATATGACCCTCCAGGGTCATTTAGGTTCATTCAGGCTGAGAGTATGAACATTGAATCCTTTTGGATGTTAAGTCTTATTCATCATCAAAAGACTGATAATTTTATGCAATATCTCACAGACTTAAGAGTCAGGAAAGGCTGTGACTGGAGCTCAGCTGGTCCAGCATCTGCAATACTTTATCCCATTGCCCATGTTTTTGTAAATAGTGCTGAATAGCTTATTTTTTATTTTCTTTAGATTTAATTTCCTTCTTAATGGATTATAACTGTTATTTTCACATTTATCACAGAAATGGATATGATTCTTCTCTCTAAAAACAGATCACATCCAAAGGGCTTGACTTTCGTGTCCAAAGATCATCTTAGAACTTTAAAGTTACCTCTAAAATAATTAGAATATTGTGGAAAAGTGTTTTTCTTTAATGTTTTTTGAAGAACAAAAAAAAGTGAAATGGCAAATTTATAGAAGTTCTTAAACATTTTTCTTTTAAGAAACCACCTCAAGCGAGCACAAAAAATTATTTTAGTTTATTCAAGTTTTGCCATTTCCATCAAGCTTATCTGCTGCGATACTTCAAAATTTGTATTAAAAAAAGTTGATAGAAAAGCACTCAATGAAACAGATTTATTCCTCCTTCAAACTGTGACATTGTTTTCCAAATGAAATGCAAAAATTCCAGGTCCTTCTCCTTAGCTCTGATGTTGAATCTGGTTCAAAAGTGGCTTGACATAAGAAACACGATATTAATAGCCCAGATCTAGTTATAGTCTGGGTGCGATGGCTCCTTATGCACAGAACCTGGCCTCAATCAACTCCGGAGAAGCGCTCCCAAATTCATGAAAAGATTTGACCTCTCATTCCACATTTTCCCTGTTGCTGTGCAGTTTCATATGCATACCTATCTCAGTAAAAACAGCGTAATAGCCCTTAAGGTGATTTTTTCATCTATTCAAAAATAACACATCAGCAGAACATCTAGACTATTTCAATATAAAAGCACTAATATTACTGAAATATTACTTTTTAAAGAAATTGTGACAATTTCTTTAAAAATATATATATAAACATTTATTTCTTGCTTCAATATCCTAAATTTTATGCCCAGATATCTTGATACGCAAACAAATTTTTTTACTCAAGTTAAAAAAAAAATCTGAAGGCTAAAAAAATTTTTCTGCCATCTCTCCCTAAATATGTGTCATGATCTTGGCGCTAATGACTGGCCTGATCACTCATTTCATTCACCTGCTTATCTCCGCCCAGTTCTCATTACCCTTCATCTGATCCACCTGCTTCAGCCTCTATTTAAACAGCCTTCAGCTAGTCATCAGTGCCAGATTATTCTAGCCTTTGGTGAGAGTTCCTGAGTGTTTCCGGTTGTCTGATACTGACCTGTTCTGCCTCTGAGCCTGCCTGTCCCTGTTCTGATCTGCTTGCCTGACCTGTCCCCAGGATCCTGTTGGATTCTGCCTGTGTAATAAACCTGGAACTGATTCCTGACATTGTCCTGGTTTTCCCTTTGGTACCGCTCAGCGTGTCTTGTTGGCAGCCGACCGGCTGGAACCTACCTCATCCTCTGGGCTAGGACTGAACTCTAAGACCGGAGGTTCCTGCCTAAGACACAGTCGCTGTTTTCAGCACATAACATTTTGTTCAATCTAACTGTTTTTCTGCCTGGAATACTGGGTCCTCTTGTTCTGAGCCTGACAATATGTTGCCAACCAAAAATTGAAGTGATAAATAAAACCTAAAAGGTAGAACAATATCAACTTTCAATGGCCCTTCCTGGGTTGAACTGTAGTTACAGTCCACCGTAGCCCAATCACAATAGCCCAATCATTGTATTATAATGTTTCATTACTAAGCTACATCTATTTCTGGACTTAAAAGCATGATATTAAAATCTATCTTTGATGAAATATCTAATTTCTCACCATGTGTTTGATTTATTATGTTTTATAAACTGTGAGCAAACATGCAACAAGCAGCACCAGAGTAAAACAAAGAGAGATTACACACATTATCAGTTTATAAATAAGGTATTGAAAGTTTTTTGGAGCGAGTTCATTCCCAAGTCAGGGCTTCTCATGTATAAACACATTAGCCAAGGCAAACAAAAAGAAGGAGGGAAAAGGAGTGGACAAGTTAGAAAACAGACAGGCTCTGGCAAAGTCTCCTTACTTCATGTTTTGATCTTTTATTTTGCTGCCACCTTTGGCTCAGCTTAAAGAGATAAAAGAGGAGAGAGGGGCGTTTATGTCTCAGAGACAAAGCATGAGCCCCGTGTTATGGCCAGACTCTAACGAGGGAGGACAAGGTGCAGCAGAAAGGAAGGTTTCATCATTCAGCACTCAGAAAAAATGCACCCACATTCTCATTTTGCAATATGAAGTAAGGACCATTGACTATCTCAACCATTTTTTATACTCTAACCCTGACAATAACCCTTTTATTTTTTGTACATCAATCATTTTTTGCAAAAGCAAATTTGACTTTCCTCACTTTAACAGTAAAATCAGAAAAAATACCTACTCTGGTACCAAGACATGATCCCCCCCCCGGACATATACACAGACCAAAGCAAATTCAGGCTGAATGATGTAGGAATGAGAATCACAGATGCAGGGATGTTTAAAGGATAATTGATCTACAACACAAAAACGGAATCTTTCCGTTCACTTGTGGACGCTTACTTGTGGTATCAAGTTCTGGAGTGCTGCCATCCTCTTCTCCACTGGGTCGGTCTTTAGAGGACAAAGCAGAGGTGTAAGAATGAGGTCATGGGTTAACCCAAATGACAGAAAAACAGACATTTTGATCACTTAAATGTGCCATTGCATAGGAGAAAAACATTCTTCACGAATTCAAATCTTAAAATGTTTCTTTGTGACTCCTAAAGCAACATTTCATTGTTTTTCATTTAATTTTGGGATGAGCTAACTAAGAACAGCATATTGAAAACAAGACTGCAGTGAATTTAGGGCAGCTGTTACTGTGGTTTGTGGTTACCCATCCCCTTAGTGAGCCCACCTCCTGAACCTTCATCAGCTGCAAAGTCCTCATCGTCATCCAGTAAACTTGGAGATGCCTGGATATCTTTTTTGGACTCCAAATCTTCTGGAAGCGTGAGCCCTCCCCACACCTTGGAGGCCTGAGTCACCTGAGACAAACAAAGAGATTTATTGGGGTTGAAGTCTCCACACAGAGAGAGGTCACGCCCAGTATGGGCACAGAGCGGCTGGAGAGAAAAACAAAAGCAGAGACAGGAAATAGGGCATTGTGATGTGTTTACTTTAACCACATATTATCAATTGGAGTTTCCCTCAAGAATTTGCATGTAAACAAAAAGTTATCCAAGCTTGCTTAGTGGACATGCACCAAGATGTTATCCAGTTTTCTGCTTTGTCTTTTTCCCATCTCCGTGTGGAATCAAGCAACAGATGTTCAGTGTTGATTGTGATGGCCCATATGTGAACAGAAACAAAGCCAAAGCAAGCAGCTGCATTGACACAAATCTGAGATCCTTTCTACTTCACAAGATTTCGGAAAAACCAAGCCCAGCCCTTAACCGCTGCATCATTATTTTGTAATCAGGAAGAGTATGTCTGGGTATGGCATTATATCGCCTTCAGCAGTGGGGTGGGGGGTTAGCAGAAAAAGCTAATCAGTAATGCGAGTTAAAAATTTACTAAGTCTGAACCTATTGCAAAATTTAGTCAGTTCATTCAAATTTTGCTGTATCCATCAAGCTCTTCCAATGCAAAACTTAAAAAAACGGGAAAAAAATCATACAAAAACGTTTACTGAAAGATATACCCACCTGAGCTGCGGATCTCAGCAGCTCCTCCAAAATACAACTAGCTTCTAGTCTGCTTATTTATTATACGTATAGTTTTTTTTAAATTTTTTTGTCTTGCAGTTTTGGTGGAAAGTAATTTTTAATGAGGGATGCAGTTGTGCCTGAATTACAGAGCCATATTAATTTAAGAGCTAGAGATAATAGTAGTATATTCAACAATGCTTGTTAAGCACAGCAGGAATAGTTTGACAGGAGCTTTAAGATGTTTGACTTAAAGGTTTGAGAAATGATAATGCCTTGGCATGGAAAAAAAGCAAAAACGGTAAGATACTAATCCTGCAACTTACTGTGTTTGTTTACTATAAAACATTTCGTAATCACATAGATCTGTAAGACTCAACATCCACCACTTGATTGGTCTCTTAAAGCACTAGACTAAACCAAACATCACAAATGGAGGTAAACTATCCCACATTCTGGCCATCAACTCTCTTAGGGGCAAACAAACATATTTAGGAGACATTCCTTTATCTTGCTTATTGCTAAAACCGGCCATCTCTACATCTCATAATACAACTCAAAGAACCGCCTCAACAAATGTTGATTTCTTTTTATTGTTTGAAAAGAAATGGTATACAAACAATTAATCACCATCAATTAGATAAGCAATGAGAAAAAACATCCTGTGGTATAAAATACCAGACATTCATGAGTAGGCACAAAGCTCAGCCAGCCACTCTCATATCTGATCATCTTGATAAAGTTCACTGTGCTGCCTGACCTGAGCACAGCTCTCACCATCTTAACGCCCAGACGGCCAACATTCTGGTTTCGATAAGACCCGGGCAGAATGCCACCCCAAGCATTTCCAGTTGGTATGAGCTGCCAGTTCCTATTTCCACCATACTCTTTCGTGGAAGTTTTCCCATTTATACAGCTCCGGCTAATAAATAACTCAACCTATCCCCCCCAAATCCTCTCTCCCCTGAGTGAACACCCGTAAAACAACACTCCCGTTCCATTGACGAAAGGAAACCGCTGACTAAACAAATTCTTTTCAGTTGTGCCGGCCAGACAAGCACTGGTGTGATCATCTCCTGCTTCCCGCTCCCTTGGGATGAGCTATGATCTGGACATGCTGGATGCCATCTGGGCACAAACCGACAATGATGGGGGAGTCGATATTTGCGCTCCAAATCTTAAAGCTAACATTCCTCACTTTGCTGCTCCACTCAAGTTCAGATACAAATTTGACCTTTACTCCAAGTCTTGTGGGGGCAAGTCTTGGAGTAAAAAACCAAGCCTGTGGTGTTAAAGTTATCTGTCAGTAAAGATAAAGAGCTCTCAGTAACTGTTTGAACTCAACCCCACGCAGACTTTACCAGCCCACAGCTCAACTAGCAGCTCATCTGCAGTGGAACGAAGGCCAACTGAGAATACAACCTTAAAGACATGCAGGTGCAAGAACTTGCATGTCCGACACACATTCCTAGAGTTAGAAATTCAATTAGTTACTTAGGAAGTGTCTAGTCAAAACCTCTGCTGCATTTACAGCAATGTCCCTTAATGTACATGGTTCCTGTAAATAATCTATAAGCTAAACTTTCTGGAATGAGTCAGACCACATAGAGTTGATTGTGACATGTCAAGTACTGAAAAGTAATTAGTTTATTAACTTAATTTATTTGGATAGATTGATTGAAATGATTTTAGAGGTAAGTTATGTTAAAAAATACTTTAGATTAAACCCAAATGGCTTTTTAACAATTTTTTTTATTAGATTGGAGAATAGCCATCCAGGTTTACATCCAGCGGTTCATTTATCTTCCGTCTAAGCTGAGATTTCTAGGAACTAGCAGAATCAGAAGCGTGGGAACAGTTTTAGCCTCTAATGCTTGAAATGAGCACAGAAACAGACCATCTGCTATCAGGATTATTCAAATCAAACACCCATAATAGATTTAGGCCATTTCACTAATACATTTGTAAGCCAGACACTATTACACATAGACAATCCCACTCTGGCAACATTTCGGGGACATTCAAATCCTGTCAACGGAGGCGTGACAAGAATCCTTCAGGGGCCTCCATATCGCCCACTTTGCTCATAAACCCTCTGATACAGCTGCAAGGACAATCTGTGAAAAACATCTTGGAGGCAGAGCCGATGTGTCACATAAGCAGAGACACTGGACTGCACTCAACTTTTTGAATTTCCACACACAATGCTCTCTTTTAACAGCTTGAGGGTAATGGCATGAACAGAAGCTCATCTTTTTCCCTGCTGAAGAGCATTATAGGCATATACATATACAATGAAAGAGAAGATATTTCCCCTCGCAGACCCCTGATAAAAAAAAAAAATTATTGGCTTTAAATACAGGCATTGGAATATGTTAAATAATCTAACACTTTTGACTCTTGAAACAATTTCTGGATGTAAGGTGGGTTTTGGGAAGTGCCAGGAAATAGCTATAAAGAACAGCAGGGAGTATTTTGTATACTTAAGCCCTGTTCAAAATAAGCTACATAAGTTTGAATATCCGGGTATCTGAGACAGAGTTGCAAAGGCCCAAAGGGAAATATACGAATCAAATCATCTTACTTTATCATCATGGGGCTATTACCTCTTTTGGAGGTACAGTAGCAGCCATTCCAATTGGCCCTTCCCAACCGAATGGCAGCCCACTTCCCTGAAACTCCCAGCAATATCCCCTCCAACTTCCAGCCACTGGAGTGACCCCCTCTTGCATATTGTTTGCTCTGACTCCTCCCTTTCACTGAATAGTATTTCACTGAAGTATTGATGTTTATAAAGGAGTTGTAGGGGCCCGCCCATGAAGGAAAGTGGGGACATTTTGAATGGCTACTACTGTAGAACAAATATAAAAATAAAAGCATTTCCCAAGTTCTTTTCTCTTATTCAGTGTTTTCCAATATTTCTGAGCAAATCTTTCTTGAATAATCTAAGTTATTTTATTTATTTTTATCTGAAAGGAACAAAAACACCTAGAAGAGCCTAGAATTGTGCTTAGCACTTCAAAGTTTTCAATGCTACAGGTGCTGGTCATAAAATTAGAATATCATGAAAAAGTAGATTGATTTCAGTAATTCCATTTAAAAAGTGAAACTTGTATATTATATTCATACATTACATACAAACTCATATATTTCAGATGTTTATTTTGTTTAATTTTGATGATTACAAATGACAACAAATGAAAATCTCAAATTCATCATATCAGAAAATTAGAATATTGTGAAAAGGTTCAAAATTGATGGCCCCTGGTGCCACACTCTAATCAGCTAATTAACTCAAACCACCTGCAAAAGCCTTTAAATGGTCTTTCAGTCTAGTTCTATAGGCTACACAATCATGGGGAAGACTGCTGACTTGACAGTTGTCCAAAAGACGACCATCGACACCTTGCACAAGGAGGGCAAGACACAAAAGGTCATCGCTAAAGAGGCTGGCTGTTCACAGAGCTCAGTGTCCAAGCACATTAATAGAGAGGCGAAGGGAAGGAAAAGATGTGGTCGAAAAAAGTGTACAAGCAAGAGAGATAACCGCACCCTGGAGAGGATTGTGAAACAAAACCCATTCAAAAATGTGGGGGAGATTCACAAAGAGTGGACTGCAGCTGGAGTGAGTGCTTCAAGAACCACCACACACAGACGTATGAAAGACATGGGTTTCTGCTGTCGCATTCCTTGTGTCAAGCCACTCTTGAACCACAGACAGCGTCAGAAGCGTCTTGCCTGGGCTAAAGAGAAACAGGACTGGACTGCTGGTGAGTGGTCCAAAGTCATGTTCTCTGATGAAAGTAAATTTTGCATTTCCTTTGGAAATCAAGGTCCCAGAGTCTGGAGGAAAAGAAGAGAGGCACTTCATCCACGTTGCTTGAAGTCCAGTGTAAAGTTTCCACAGTCAGTGATGGTTTGGGGTGCCATGTCATCTGCTGGTGTTGGTCCATTGTTTTTTCTGAGGTCCAGGGTCAACGCAGCCACATACCAGGAAGTTTTAGAGCACTTCATGCTTCCTGCAGCTGACCAACTTTTTGGAGATGCAGATTTCATTTTCCAACAGGACTTGGCACCTGCACACAGTGCCAAAGCTACCAGTACCTGGTTGAAGGACCATGGTATCCCTGTTCTTAATTGGCCAGCAAACTCTCCTGACCTTAACCCCATAGAAAATCTATGGGGTATTGTGAAGAAGAAGATGCAATACACCAGACCCAACAATTCAGAAGAGCTAAAAGCCACTATTAGAGCAACCTGGGCTATCATAACACCTGAGCAGTGCCACAGACTGATCGACTCCATGCCACGCCGCATTGCTGCAGTAATACAGGCCAAAGGAGGCCCAACTAAATACTGAGTGCTGTACATGCTCATACTTTTCATGTTCATACTTTTCAGTTGGCCAACATTTCTATAAATCCTTTGTTTTTATTGGTCTTCAGTAATATTCTAATTTTCTGATATGATGAATTTGAGATTTTCATTTGTTGTCATTTGTAATCATCAAAATTAAACAAAATAAACATCTGAAATATATGAGTTTGTATGTAATGTATGAATATAATATACAAGTTTCACTTTTTAAATGGAATTACTGAAATCAATCTACTTTTTCATGATATTCTAATTTTATGACCAGCACCTGTATACTCGATAAAAGGTCACGCCAGTCTACCATTACTGGTAACACTAGAAAAGGTATCAGTGAAACATTCTTCATTGCTGTCTTTGTCATGTGCTAAATTTAGCAAAACCATCTCCAGCTTCACCACAAATCCAATTGTTATTCATTCACTCAAACCAGTATCAGTTTAGAAGTCACTTAAAATTGTCTGAGTTGTCTTTTATCGCATTCCCTCCTACACACTGTATGTTTTTGCAATCACTCATGGACAAGACCTTCAACATATGGGTTAGATCTGGAAGAACATTGATGAAGGAGCTTTTCTGTGAAAATGTTTTGGCTCATTTGAACAGTTGGTGGCTAAGATTCCTCTCTGCTCTCACATCAGGTATTTAAAACTCAGGAACTTTATTGCCTCGAAGATTGATGGCTTCCATCTTTATCTCTTTTAGATTACATATTTGATCAAAAATAAGGGTTTTATAATGAGTTAAGTTATACCACAATTGCAAAAGGAAAAATGGGAAAGATATGTTAAATTTAAGATAAAACCTTTTAGAAGATAACTGATGGAATATACTCTTAATTACTTAACACATCTATCCAGTTCAAGGTGGATAATGCTAAAACCAGATTTAATTAAATTAGGGATAAATTTGATTCCACTTGTGACCAGTGTAGACAACGGTCTACTTTGACACATATACCAATGTGTTAGGTTTCTCCAAATATATGGCATTTCAAATGCCCTTACATTGTTTTAACATCTTTCTCTCTAATCTACATTTAACTGCCTTCTATAAAGTCGTAATTCAGCCATTTGCTTTACAACTAAACTACTTTCTATGCGCCTTTTGAACATCTTATGGATGCGAGATGCAGATGTGTTTTAATTAAAACATGCTTGTGTTTAACATAAAATGCCCTCAACCCTTCTGCACTCTTTTGGCCCAGAGAACAATTTTACTAAAATGGGAGGAGTCACGTTCCTACTGGGCATTGACTTTAAGATGTCATGTTTTATGTTAAATATGAAGAAAAAAAACATATGATACATACAGAAAGGCTCGATTGTATGCATATTTATGATACCTTAATCGATTTTAACTTATTTTGAAAGCATTAAAGAGGATCATGTTGCTTATTTTTATTATTTTTTATTAAGATGTCTATTTTATTTTGACATCTTATTTTATTGTTTATTCATTGTATCTAGCCGGGTTCCAGTCGAATTGTTATATTAGATTAAGGTCAGGGAAAATATATTTACTAAAACTGCTTCAATTGTTGTTAAATACAGAACCTGTTTAATAAAAAGACTGTAAAAAAAAAAATATATATATATATACAGTGGGGCAAAAAAGTATTTAGTCAGCCACCAATAGTGCAAGTTCTCCCACTTAAAAAGATGAGAGAGGCCGGTAATTTTCATCGTAGATATACCTCAACTATGAGAGACAAAATGAGAAAAAAAATCCAGAAAATCACATTGTCTGATTTTTAAAGAATTTATTTGCAAAATAGGGTGGAAAATAAGTATTTGGTCAATAACAAAAGTTCATCTCAATACTTTGTTATATACCCTTTGTTGGCAATGACAGAGATCAAACGTTTTCTGTAAGTCTTCACAAGGTTTTCACACACTGTTGCTGGTATTTTGGCCCATTCCTCCATGCGGATCTCCTCTAGAGCAGTGATGTTCTGGGGCTGTCGCTGGGCAACACGGACTTTCAACTCCCTCCAAAGATTTTCTATGGGGTTGAGATCTGGAGACTGGCTAGGCCACTCCAGGACCTTGAAATGCTTCTTACGAAGCCACTCCTTCGTTACCTGGGCGGTGTGTTTGGGATCATTGTCATGCTGAAAGACCCAGCCACGTTTCATCTTCAATGCCCTTGCTGAAGAAAGGAGGTTTTCACTCAAAATTTGACGATACATGGCCCCATTCATTCTTTCCTTCACACAGATCAGTCGTCCTGGTCCCTTAACAGAAAAACAGCCCCAAAGCATGATGTTTCCACCCCCATGCTTCACTGTAGGTATGGTGTTCTTTGGATGCAACTCAGCATTCTCTCTCCTCCAAACACGACGAGTAGAGTTTTTACCGAAAAGTTCTATTTGGGTTTCATCTGACCATATGATATTCTCCCAGTCATCGTCTGGATCATCCAAATGCTCTCTAGCAAACTTGAGACGGGCCTTGACATGTACTGGCTTAAGCAGGGGGACACGTCTGGCACTGCAGGATTTGAGTCCCTGGCGGCGTGGTGTGTTACTGATGGTAGCCTTTGTTACTTTGGTCCCAGCTCTCTGCAGGTCATTCACTAGGTCCCCCTGTGTGGTTCTGGGATTTTTACTCACCGTTCTTGTGATCATTTTGACCCCACGGGGTGAGATCTTACGTGGAGCCCCAGATCGAGGAAGATTATCAGTGGTCTTGTATGTTTTCCATTTTCTAATAATTGATCCCACAGTTGATTTCTTCACACCAAGCTGTTTACCTATTGCAGATTCAGACTTCCCAGCCTGGTGCAGGTCTATAATTTTGTTTCGGGTGTCCTTTGACAGCTCTCTAGTTTTGGCCATGGTGGAGTTTAGAGTGTGACTGTTTGAGGTTGTGGACAGGTGTCTTTTATACTGATAACGGGTTCAAACAGGTGCCATTAATGAAGGTAACGAGTGGAGGACAGAGGAGCCTCTTACAGAAGAAGTTACAGGTCTGTGAGAGCCAGAAATCTTGCTTGTTTGTAACTGACCAAATACTTATTTTCCACCATATTTTGCAAATAAATTCTTTAAAAATCAGACAATGTGATTTTCTGGATTTTTTTTTCTCATTTTGTCTCTCATAGTTGAGGTATATCTATGATGAAAATTACCGGCCTCTCTCATCTTTTTAAGTGGGAGAACTTGCACTATTGGTGGCTGACTAAATACTTTTTTGCCCCACTGTATACATATATATATATATATATATATATATATATATATATATATATATATATATATATATATACACATATATATATATATATATATATATATATATATATATATATATATATATATATATATATATATATATATATATATATATACACATATACATATACATATATATACATACATACATATATATACACATATATATACACATATATACATACATACATATACATACACATATATATACACATATATACATACATACATATACATACACATATATATACACATATATACATACATACATATACATACACATATATATACACATATATACATACATACATATACATACACATATATATACACATATATACATACATACATATACACATATATATACACACATATATACATACATACATACATACATATATATACACACATATATACATACATACATACATACATACATATATATATATATATACATATATATATATATATATATATATATATATATATATATATATATATATACATATATATACACATATATACACATATATATACACATATATATATATATATATATTCTAAAATAAATACAGTCTAGACCTCCCATTCTTCAGTGACCAGTCTAACAATATGTGCCGGAACTGGAAGCAGTAGTATGTGTTAAACAGGAACAGAATGCTAACAGCAGTGAAGAATATGAATGGCAGCTGTGTCTTTTAGTACAGAGTTAACTGAGACTCAGTCAATCGGCTCCAACACTACACAGCAATCATGTTTAACTCTCTGTATATATATATAGAGATACATTCACAACAACAGTATAAGGTATACATACTCACAAGCCCCTTTGTTAATAGATATACCTGGTAAATTGTTTTTGAACATAAAAAGCCCATTACTCAGTTGGTGTAAACCCTTAATGTGTTAAGGCAAGTTCAAATTGGGAACAGAATGAGGAATAAGAGAGATTCAAGTGTTTTGAAACGCGGAATGGTACCAAACGGGCTGATCTATTTCCATTTCCACAGTCACACCATTTCTCAGGATTCCAGAGAATGGTCAGGGGAAAAAAACTTAGCCGCCTTTTGGGTGGATTTAAACGCACTGATGGCATCTGAAAAGAGATGATGGAAAGACACCTGTTTAGGTGTTTACCTCACAGCATCTTTAACCAAAAAGCATGTCTTCCTCTGAAGCAGATATGCAATAGCAGCTGAAGATCACACCCAGGTCCACTATCAGCCAGGAACAGGAAACGTTAAATGAATGTTGCCTGGTCTGGCTATTCTCGACTCAAGTTGCAGAATGTTACAAACAAAATGAAAACACGGATCCATTCATCCCTACACTAACAGTTCAGGTAGGTCGCAGTGGTGTTGAATGGTTTATTGCCATATAACAAAGCTTTTATCATCTCCAACTGGTTTCTTAAAAAATGAGCTCACTGTGCAACAGCGCACATTTGGGATGCGCAAGGAGAGGGGATTTGAATCCTGGATTTTTACCCGACAGTATATAAAACAACACCATAATATTTTTTGGTCCTAATAAAAAATTGGATGATATCCATTGATTGGATTGTTTTCCCTCTGCGGTTTATGTTGTGGTAAATAAAAAAAAGGAAAGTAAAAGACAGATGGTTTGTTTTGGAAATCCAGGTAGAAAAGTGAAAGACTTTCGTAGCATGGAAACTATGTGAATAAGTGTGGAAAATCTCTTAGAGCAGTTTTGAACTGAAAACTGCCACTTTGGACGCCTGAGGCTGTTCTGGAGAAAACGCTCTTTGAGTTAGGGCACTTTTGCTCTCTGCTGCTCTTTGGCATGTCTACAAAAAGCGTAATCGAAAGTGGCTGTACATGGAAGATGGACTGTTTTTTGACATTGACTCCATTTGTCTTCTCAAAGTGTTCCATGACTAAATTTGGGGGTGCCACAGACACCCTGGGTATTTTCCGGAAGACTGGACTTGGAGAGTTAAGCCAAGCCAAGTGAAGGAAAATCCAAATTTTTTAGCACATGCTTTGAGTGCCTGCCTGGCCATCTGCCCCCATGACATTTATTCACTTTCCCACACAGTAGCCACGCCAAGCATTTCACAATGAGCTTGGTTTTCTACAGGGAAGAAGCACTGAATGTGGCACTGTCTAGAACTTTCTTTTCACATTGCCTAAAAACCCCATATGCATGACCACATATACATACATATATATACATACACAGTATATATGTATGTGTACAAATATTAACCTGAAGGCAGCTTATATGTATACGCTGGCCTGCTTTGATCTACTTTTAGAACTTTGATTTATAGCGATAGAGCGCTATTGGCAGATTGCGATCGGTTGTCATTCAACCGGTGCATCTCTAAGAAATATCTACTTTATTCTTGCCGGATCGCAGGTATTTTGGTGCCCCTGTCTAGCGGTCTTAACCCAAACACAAGAAAACATGCAACATTACAACTGCTCTACTGCGTAGCCCCGGCGCTAATATGCCAAACCTTAAACTAATATGCTAAAGGCAATTTAGAGTGTAATCTCTACAATATTTTTTCTCTGTTTTAAATTTTAGGTATAATCCTGTTATACAGTGACCACTCTCTTGCACAAACAGTTTGATGTAGGACTGGGCAATATGGTGATAAGCCTTAAACTCTTTACAAATCATGGTATTTTGTGTTACTTATCATGATAACGATAAAATTGACAATAAAAACCAACTACATTAATTCTTTGAATTCATTCTTAGATAACTGTATCGTTGTGATTGCAATTCTAGTCTCACATTCACAAACACTATCCTTAAACAAATATACAATTTTAAAATAGGCTTCTTCAGGACATCAGTTACATCAAGAGTAGCAGTTTATATCACTGCACATCCCACATTCTTTTTTCTTGCCAATGCCCCAATGAAAAAAATAAATAAAAATATGAGGAATAAATTTTACAATGCATCAGTTTTTTTAATAATCTCTGATTCATTGTTTAGATGACAAATCAAAATTGTTATCATGGCTATATATGTATCATGATAAACATTACAATTCATGCCCACCCTTAGTTAGATGACATCTCTCCTATTAAAATGAAGGATGTTTGGGATTAAGGCTCGATTTGGCAACCTAGACTGGTGAGACTTGGAAGGGATGATTCATCCTGAACAGAGACTTTTACTCTTAAAAAAACTCACATGGACCATTTTTGATGCCATTTTGGTATTAGGTCAGTATTAGGTGAATTTTGTACCATTACTGTTGCAAGAGAAAAACATGCTTTGTAAATAAAAAATAAATAAATAAAATGTAATCCAGAAATTAAACTTTCACTCAAAAATGTTTTAAAGTATCTTTGCTGTTTCCTTAGATTTTATGAAAATTTTATATTATAATAGTATTAATTATTCTTTATTTTTGTAACAGATTTAAAGATTTTTATTTTTCTTATTTCTCTTTCTGATAGATTACAGAGATTACATTCTTTTCACTTCAAGCCTGATACCATTTTTTTTTTGATCAATAAATATATTGTTCATGCAGACCTATAGAAATGTGTCTTTGCTGCTCACTCACTATAAAACTCAATCTGAAAAAGAGAAATTTGAACAAAATAAATAATCTAAAATATAATTTTTTTTTTTTTATTTGAAAATGTTGAAAAAATAAAATGTGACGAAACAACAACATCACACTCAAAAAAAATTTCTGATAGAGAAGTTTTCCAAAGTTTAATTTCTGGATTGCATTTTTCTTCATATTACATCTACAAGAGTTATTTGCTGGCAACAGTAATGGATGGAAAAACACTCTATAGTCAACTAATTCTCTTCTTTAAAAAAATATATTCTCTAAATCCAACATTATTAACAGATCATCTGATATTTTTAAATAAATTTTCATTTAAAAAGTTGTTTTGCAGAATGCATCCCTGTATAGCTTTGCAGTGCAGAATTACTCCTGCAGTAAACAATAACTTTTCTCTTTTTCTTCCAATAGCAGGCTATGACTTGATTTCTTTATTATTTCTTTTCATTGTGTATAAAACTAAAACCATGAATCTCACTCACTCCTGCCAAAGGAAAAGCTTTTTCCACACAAAAAAACAAGGTTTCTGTCACACCTTGGTGATCTGCCGTCTCTTAGCTTTATGTGAGGCTTCTGGTTGGTAAGCATCAACCACAAAGCTCTGACACACTCACTTCTCTTTATACAAAACATAATGTTGTAAAAACAAGCATGTGGCAGGTGCAGACCTGTGTGTACAGTGCACATTTCTCCACATTTAGAGTTGTACGATATATTGAATCATCATTGCAATATTACCACTTTTATACTGCTTGGAAACAATATTTGGTAGAATTGTTTGCACATAGATGATTAAGTCATGCTCTATATGACTATGATATCTTTTTGTTTTTTCATAAATAAAGAGGGGTGCATTCATCATGGAGTCCAAAAAATGTCAATTTTTGATGAAGATCGCTTGTTAGATAAACCTGAGATGTAACTGCTGTGCTACTACACTAATGCTGCACATCAATCTAAATGTATATCACCAAATTGAAGCATAGTGTTAGCAGCAATATGTTATGGGGATGTTTTTTTGAGACATCAAATAAAAAGTTGGTCAGAGTTGAACAGGTAAATGATGATAAAAATAAAGATTATACACAATTGAGTTTGAAACCTATCTATATGCTGGAAATGCATAAAGTTCAGATCTATTTAGGAATTTTTGGTAGCAGATGTTTCTCGTCCAACATGATCAAGCTTAAGATATTTTATATATTAAAAAAATAAATAAATAAAAAAAACTATTGAGGCAAATATGTATTTCTCCCCAAATGAAACCCCAAAATAACTCTAGCTGTAAATTCAGAAAAAGGGGACAGAGGGATGTTGAACACAAATGCACATATTTTGTTTTTTAGTCAATGTTAATGTTATTTTTAGTCAAAACCATGTCTTTCATTTCTGATCTGCTTCACAGTTGAGCCTACTAGGTCAGTAACATAAAATCTCAATAAAATACACTGAGATGGTAATAATACTGCTTAATAAACTACTTCAATTTATTCCATTATTAAAGTTTCATTGAACAATCAATGTCGGTCAAAAACAAAAAACACCAAAAAAAATGTTTTGGGGGGGGCCTATAACTTTCAAACTGCGGGTGAGTCACTGTAATGCATTTCAGGTCAAATGTCACAAGCTGGCGACAGGGTGACCAGACAGCGAGCAGTGGTCGTAAGCTGGCTGTGAAACAAGACACCTGACCCTGAATCACACTGTAACAGGATCTGCAATCGCACCTTTCCAGCTTAAAGAATTGCAAAATGAAAAGGAACCCATATGGTCTAAAGAAAAACAGGGCATCCATTTTTTTAACCTGCTTTTATAATCAGTTAATAACACTATTGCGTTCCTCAAGAACCTTTAAAGTGCAGTTAGAAGGCAATGCTTAATGTATTTGTTCTGTGGGCAGGATAATGGTGTGTGACCACATTCTCAAAGTGTGGAGGCAAACTGACAGCCACAGCAACACCAACTTTTTTTTTGTCAGCTAAACAGGGGCCCCCAGCGGGACTCCACACAAACCACCTAAACCTTCAGCCACAAGCCTTCCATTGGTGAAATCTTAAGCCCCCCCATCACCAGCTAACAAAAAGCTCAGGAATCTCCCTCCTTTTTACACATGCAGGTATTAAGGACTGTACGCACTTTAAGCCCATTCAGAACCACATAGTTTTCAGACCACTTTAAGCCAAGAGAGAAGCTATTGTGGTTGACGGAAAAAGACAATTTGTTTTATTGTAAAAAATGTTGCAGGAAAAATTACTGTACTATTTCAGATTTTTCCCTATCTGAACTGTATTTCCCAACAAACATAAACACAGTGAGAATAATTTAGTCTGAAAATAGTGTCAGTGTGTGAGTTTCCAGTAACAGAAGTGTGAGGAGGGGAGTGGGAGGCCCGGTTCCAATTCCCCGAGACGACAGCTGACAGCCGAGGTGATGATGCCTGCGACGGCCTGGAGGGGCAGAGCTGCTCCCGCGTTTCCAGCACTCTCTTGTTTATTTATAACAGAAAGACTCTGCTAAAGGCTTGCTGTGTCACTTACAAGTTCTGCTTTCCTTCTCGTTGGAGCTGCTAGACAGATACAGGAACTAAACCTGTTTAACATTCATCCGACACCGATACCAAGAACCGCCTCGACAATAAAGATAAAACTGAGATTGTGTCTGAAAAAAAGGGACCATGATTCAATGGCAATTTCTCCTACTTTAAGTAAGTGCTTAAGTGAGGCTAATCCATCAAGCAGATCTTCACAGTGATGCAGAGAAATGTTTCAACCTGTAACAGTTAGGAACACTTTTACCAATTTAAACAGAACAAAAGGGATGATCATCTGAGGAATGTTGAAAGAGAACAAGGATTGTCATGTCACAGCAGGGAAAACATCAGGGGTCCAACAAAATCAATCTGGAATGTTTGTTCAAGCTGCTAAGGCAAACAGTGAGGGTGTGGGGTCAAGGATGTTGTAAGCCACAATGTGGCTTTATCTTGTCAATCTCTTACGCTGCTGGCCTGGTCAAGGAATCAGTCCGCCGGTCAGTAAAAGGGAGAAAATTCACACTTTCAGTCGGACCTGTTTGCTTTCCGACAGAGATTGTAAGACTTAGTCAAACAGTTGGGTTTATTTTTGTGGCAGTATTTCTCCGGTATTTTACTGAGCAGGAAGAAAATTGATCTCATGGGGATTTTAGTTTCTATTTTGGTGTTCAGATGTAGCTGCAAGAACCACAAGACATTTTCACTCTTTCGTACCCAGATTAGTGCTCTCTTTTTATTTTTCCCCTTCTTTTGCCTAAATATGCTGTTATTACATCACATGCTCAATTCCAGCTTTACGTACGCAGGAATGGGTAAGTGATCACGCTGCAAGCGACCTGCTTCAGGATCTGAAAAAACCTTGCCAACCCAGGAGTTACAACACTGCCAAGTTATCTGGTCCATGATTGGCTGCAGAAACTGGCCCCCAGCAAGTTAAAAACCATTTCAAAGGTTTTGTGTGAAAGAACTGTTGGTACCATGAAGTAATACATTTGTGATCGAAATTAAAATAAAGTACATTGCTCTTGAAGATACTTTGTCCTATTGAGGGATGGTATAGCTTTTTACATTGGTCTGAATAATCAGCAAAGAATGTGCAGGCATTGTCAAGTCACATAGCTAGACGACAGGTGGGATTAGTTTTCAGTAGCAGTTCATGTACTTGCTTGGGGGGACTGAGAAGAGCAGTTTTCTGGCTACCTGAAAGTTGTGCCTTTGGTTGTCATGTTTTGGACAATTTCTTACTCATATTTTTCTTGGAAAAGTTTGGGGATGCCCCCTGTATCAACTAGGCTTGTGCATAAGCACACAAAACAAGGTCCATTAAGACACGAATGAGCAAATTATGTGTCAAAGAATCTGAGAGGCCTGTTAAGACTCCTGTGTTCCCTCCGACAGAACCCCTTGGGCATAAACTATTCGTTAAAGTAAATGTAAATCCTTTATTGTCGCACAATGGGGAAAGTCACTCTCTACATTTAACCCAGCCCCTTGGGGAGCAGTGGGCTGCTCAGAATCTCTGGGACCTAAGTGCAATGCTCTAAACACTAGGCCACCACCCCCCTCCTAATCCAGGAGAAGCAAGGGAGAATGCCAGCAAACAAGGAATTCTCATCCAACATCACTGCCTCACAAACAGGCTTTGTAAATAGTGAATACTTGTATGACACTTTATCAAGTCCAAGGACTCAAGAACACTCTGCACTGCATTTAGTCCTACCCCCATCCCACGCTGATAGTAGTGAGCTACAATGTAGCCACAGCTGCCTTGATTCAGACTGATTAAAGCAATGGTGTAATGCAATCACCGCCATCGGACCGTTTGGCAACAACAGCAGGCAAAGTTTGGGAAAGTGTCTTGCCCAAAAACAGAATGAACAAAATGGACGGGGCGTGTGGTACACCTTTATCTTCTTAGCGACTGCCACTGTGGCAAAACCAAAGATTTTCAGTTACAGAGTCCTAAACCTTGTAGAAGTCATTAGCAGATTGTTTCAAGCTGTTATATTGTTAGGGATGGGCCAACGTCACTTCAGACCCTCTTCATCAGTAATGGGATTTCATTCAATTTCATAAGGGAGTGAAAGCAGAGGTCTTTTTGGCAGTTTAGTGTTGATGAAAGTTAAACATATTTATCTAAAACATAGTTTAAATCAAACAATTTTTTACTTTAGAATAATTTCACATTGTTATATATTCTAATCACCTTACGACATATTCTGCTGTGTTGATTTAAAGGTCTGCTATGGAGTTAAGCTTTAGAAAGGAAGTAGAAACAGCTGTTGAATGGCTCCGGTTTCTCCGCAGCGATGGCAACAGATTTACCCTCCTCTCTTCTTTCCTGCCTCGCTCATCCTCGCCTCAGGACCAACTAATCTGGCACCACCTGTTGACTTGGCCACACTCATACTGTCCCACATAATCATAGGCCACAACCAGCTAGGTCTATCAACCAACTCCCCCTAAACCCCCAGAGTTGATCATACTCAATTAGCTACACTGTGTGGGAAAAGTCTAGCAAGGACACAAGAGAGCTTATGCAAGAGTTCTGAAACAAATCAAAACGTGGTTCTGCTGCAAATCTCCACTCCTTAGACACAGATAGGAATCAAGTGCATTCAGACAATAATAGATATTTGAAATTGTGAGAACAGAATGGCCTTTAAGCCTCTTGGCCAGGGAATTACATGTCCTTCTGGTGTCCTGACCATAGGGAGTAATTTCACGTCAATAAAACCACTTTCTCCCAGTTCCTGTAACATGCTGAGCATGTCAAACAATGAGTTTTTTGAGCCGTGTTTTGTATTTCATGACCCAGGATATGTTTTAAGAAGAGAAGAAGAGCGCTTTGATGTGCAGGTGGCTCCCAAACAAAATGTTCTGTTCAGATAACAGCAGGATGTGTTGTGATGGTGGATCTCAAACTGCTTCTCAGGACAGATCTGTTAGCTTTTCCAGGGTAAAAAGAAAAGACAGTCAGTGGTAGTAACAACCTCAGAAAGCAAAACAATCTTCAGCTGTTTATGTTGCCTGTGGTATTAAAATAAAACTGCTTGTTTTCTTAGTTTTAAAGGGCCAAAATCATCCTCCCATTTAAACTTTTAGAAACTTTACAAAAAACTAGAAATGTAAGGCCTTTTTTCTGATGAAAATTAGAAAAAGGAGACAAATGGTGCTGCACGTCATACATGCACACATACAATGAGATTCCTTCATAGGGCTGAGCTCTTTCTTGGAAAAGGAAAAGCATCCTCTTCCATAAGGAGCTAGGCCCTCCTCTTCAATAAAGGGCAGAAGTGGCTGGTTCCTCTTTGTCATTTAATTAGGATGCTCCTGAAGGATTTGCTGTCTTTATCTAATAAAGAGAAGACTCCAAGCCAAAACTAGAACCAAGTGAGGGCCTATATCCTCTCTGGTTTTGGATTTTACATAACCAGCTGAAGAATGCTGATGGGGTGAAGGATGTGAGGAGTTTCTGTTCTGGATTTGTTACCTCCATAACAGAAATTGAAGACAATTTATAATGCATAAACTCCTTAATACATAAATTTCTTAATTATGAAGTCCTACCAGGTATACAGGTTTTTACATCTATTAAACCACTGTTGTAAAATAAAGGTAATTGTCAGCAATTAAAGGTAAAAAATCAAAAGATTATGTCTGATAATTGTATCAGTTGTACAATTTTCTACCAAGATCAACAGCTCTAGTTAAAGATTAGAATGTGAAATCAACTTGTTATACTGTTAAATCCCATCATGAGCAAGGCTAAATAAATTTCCCACTTGCTAATCGCACAACAGTAGCGCTATTAAGAACAGTGATATAGATGCATCATGGTGAAGCAGTTAAAGTGTTTGACTGTAATGTCGAGGATTCAGGATTGAGAGTAAAAACTTTGTCAATCAGAATCAGAATCGGGTTTATTGCCATTGTTAGTGAAGGAGTTCACAACTAGGAATTTTTTATGGTACAATCGTGCAACATGAAACATATAATATGAAATAGGTAAATAAAATTATAAAAATCTCTAAAAACACTTGGGTATAAGGCATGCAAAAAATATACTAATATATACACTTAGGATAAAAATATGGATAAATAAAAAAAAATATGTAAAAAGTATAAAAAGTAAAATGTACAAGGTAGTGCAAATAGAGCCTTCAAGTCCTTGAATGATGCAAAATGACTTAATGTGGCAAACCCTAAACATGGAAGCAGCCAAAACACCAAGAAGCTTTTTTAGGCAGTCTGTATGCCACAGAAAACTCAATACAGGAGCTGATTATTGAGAGATTAAAAAAACAAACAAACAAGAAAATAAATCTTAATGTTAGACGCAAAAACTGCTCTCTGGAATGGGAATGCATGTGGAGTCAAATGAGAAGTCTTGTACTCAAATTAGTAAACATCTGCAGGCAAGGCTTGGATTGCATCATATCTCATTGAAAGACAGATGAAAGGGATTCATCCTCAACATTGCTATTAGATTACCAGGTGAGAAAAGAATATACAAGTATCACATGCTAAAGGCCTAAAGTCATGGAAAGCCATTTAGAGCCATATTTGGCCCTAAACTATGATCTCACATGGAAAAAACTAAACAGGTTGTTTTTTTTGGTGACTGGATTGATGAGTAGTTGTCAACCTTATTGCACTGAAGAGAAAAAGAACTAAAATCAAAACCAAACTTAAGTGAAGGTTAAGAACAGCCACTAACAGTTCAAGGAGGAAAGTCTTCCAGCAATCACGTCCAAGGGTCAAACAGAATTCCTGTTTTTGATGAACGATCCACTTAAATATCAGCTTCTGTAAAACTGTGCTTTGAAATGTCCAAGTGCAATAATTTGTCAACCTTTCAGCAACAAGACCTGTGTTTTTTTATATAACTTTTATTATGTTTAAGGTACAAGCAAACACTCTAAAGAAGATTTGTGAAATTTATCGTCAGCTTCACTTTGATTCCCTTATAAACACTCCGTGCCCTTGGGAGTTTGCACACAATATCTGGGCTAAACAATGCCATAAACCGATTCCAGAGAAGCCAGTATGGACTATGTAATATAGCCTATTACTGCCATATCTCTTTAAAAATCATGTCTACTTTATAGCTTATATTCTGTGTATATCTCAGTTAATGATCATTGTGAGCAGACAGTCATTAAATATAGATTAGTTCCAGAGAAACTGAATGAAATATCTATCCCCATATGCGTTTATTGGTATGTCCCAGAAAAGTAGCATTAGGATAAATTAATTTATTGTATTCCATCTACATAATTTCATGGTTTAAGAAAAAAAATAAAAAGATGTCTAAAAAAATAACATCCATTAATTGGAGAAAATTAGTCTAGGGAGGGTAAAACAGTTACAAAAAATTTCAATTGTTTTTATAGTTATGAATTCTGTCAGGTTAATGGCATCCTTAAAATGGACATAAAATTAACTAATTATAATCTCAGTCTAGTTATTTATTGTTGTTTTCTTTTTCTGTTCTGTTTTTTTGTTTCATTCTTTAGTTTAGCCACTCCTTTCAGTATTCCTAAGTTTGGACTGTTACCTTCTCATCATCGACACAGTATTTCCTCATTCCTTTAAAGGAATCATCACACAGTTTTTCATGTTGAAATGAAAAACTGCGGAAGTGGCTCGATTTTTTTGCGTGGGCTTTTTGTTCAAACCAAGAGCATGCTCGCCACAAAGCACGATTTTTGTCATGCTTAATGTGATTTGCAGGAGGATGCTAATATTAATCCGCTTTGCTATTACTCTATTACTATTACTGTCAATATTCCACTAAAAGAGGGTGTTCCAACTATCAGGGTCTCATCTGCAGCGGTAACGTCTTACCTACTGAGTAAGAGTACCATGGCAAACTACTAATGTTGCTAACATTACACCCATGTGAATATGCAAAACAAAAGTCATACTCTAGTGTGTAAAAATGTTTTTTAAAGGGGTCTCATTTTAAAGACAATTTCCTAAGAACTTTAAATTTAAAATGCCAGGTAATAACCCCTTTAAAGAAATGTAAGCTCTGTGAAAAGTCCACTTTGGCTCATTCCTGGTAAGCAAAAAGAAAGGTTTTCTATTGGACACATTTTAAAAGCAGGGAATTTATTAAACTCAGATGTACTTTAACTGCAAAAGAAAATGAGTTAGGCAAGAGGAGTTTATCAGATCTCTAGAGATTGTGTTGCAATTATGTGTAAAAAGACCTTTAGGACTCGTAAAAAATTGTTATTTAACAATTTGTAGAGAGGGAACCAAAAAAAGGAGGCAATAGAGATCATGTTAAAGAGGTTTTTTTCATATAACTGAATAAATGAAACTAAATTAAAAGCAATTTTAATTTTCTTTTTAGAATAGGAGTATGCTATTGCAAAAGTTAATAATCCAGTTCTATTTTTAAAATAACAAAAGAGAGGAGGGCACTGAAGTAAGGCTGGTAGATATTTATGTGAAGGAACACCTCTGACAGAGTTCCCATGAGTTTAGACAGGATATCTATGGGGAGAGGTGGAACAGAGGTGGAATTCCAGGGGGAGATAAAAATACCTCTGAAGCTGCGTATCTGCAGGTGTTATTACACCCTCCCCAGGGGCCCTGCAGACAGAGTGGGTGCAGAACAGCACAGAGAGAGAAAGGTCCTGTGAGGAGACATATCTAAACCCTGAAACCGTTTTCATAATGTCTTTTTTATCAAAGCCTTCAAATCTTAACTTAAAAAGTTTCATTATCTGACATTTACAGGATCCAGCTTCTATGCATGTGTCCTCAGATCTTACCATCACAGTGGTTAAGACCATTTATGGACTTAACCAAGATTCTGAGCAGTTGCCTTTATCATCTTTGGCGAGCTATTGAAAAGCTTCTGTGCAAGAGCCGGACCTACGCAAGAGTCTGACACATCTATTTTTCAAACTGCTGGAGACGTAGAGTAAAGCAGGCGGTCTTTTACAAGGGCTGGCAACTCTACTCATCTCCCGTGTTTGAGGTTAAGGTCGGACGAGAACCAATAAACACTGAAGAAAGACCTGTTTCAGAGAAGGCTATGAGCTGTAGGAGGCACAGCCAACTGCTGCTCAGCATGTGGGCACACCTACAAACCATAATCCCTGAAAAACTGACTCAAAATCTCCTTAATCTGTTCACCTAGGAAAATCTTGGAGAAGGGAATTCTTTCCTTTTCTACTTCATGTTTTCACTTTATTTTGACAACCTTTATAAAACCAGAAGGCTAGTTATTTGGCTATTTTTGTTTGTATGGAGTGAATTTTGTTCCATTATTTTTGCAAGGAAGCAGCAGATTTTATAAATGGAAATTTGGGGGGGGGGGGGATGCAATCCAGAAATTAAACTTTTTTCAGATTTTATATTTTTAATTTTATTTTATTTTTTGTGTGCGATTCATTTTTTTTCAAATTTCTCTTTCAGATTTAGTTTTACAAATGTCATTATTTTCCAGTCGCATTTTTCCAGTCGCATTGTCCTCGTTTGGGCCTCCCCGCACACCTGCGGCTCGTTGGTTCATCACCAGAGGAGTATTTGAGCAGCTGGCTGTCACTACCTCGACGTCAGAGTGTTTGCCAGTATTGGGTCCTCTAGCCAAACTGAGATTAGCAGAGTCTAACCTTAGTCTCGTCTATCTGAGTCTAAGCTTGCTTTGTCTTTGTTCTCCGGCAGGAAGCCTTCCTGATTCACTAGATAAGCCTGGATCTTCTACCCCCCTGGAAGGATAGACTGAGTCACATTGAGCAAGGGCAAACCTCCACATGATCCGTTCAAAGCCCTCTTAGGAAAACCCAGTGAGAGTCCGCTCCATTGCTCCTCTGGATCCAATGTTAGTCTGCCTGTCCGCCCTCCAATGAGTTCTTTCATCTCTGGATAAAACCCCACAAACTGGATCCAAAGAATAGCCAAGAGCTCCCTAAACGTGAGTGCCTCTCCTGCAAATTACAAGCCTCAGTCGTTTTTCCTACGGTTCCTGAACTGATCATTGTGATCTCCCCTTCAGAGTTTCCGGTTTCGGTTCACCAGTCCGCTGAGGTCCAACTGTGTTACTCAGCTGTATATCTCTCTGTCTCTGTTTTTGCAAACCACAATCAACCTGTTAACTTTTACCCTTAGCTCTTGAATGTGTCTCTGCATGTGGGTCAGAACCTTAAAGCCCATCATGAAAGGAATGAGCATTTTTAGCCTTAAAACAAGATAATTAGATATTATGCACTTGAAATAAGAGACTGCAGTTGATTTCATTTCTTTTTTTAAAATGTACATTATTAGCAACAACAGGCATCCAAGGGTTAAAACACAGTTTGAAATGGAAAGTGCTATTCATAAAAATCAATCTGAAAAAGGGAAAGTGGGGGAAAAAAAACATTTGAAAATATTAAAAAAAAATTAAAAATACAATTAAAAAATATAAACAAGAAATTCTAAAAACAATCAACAAAAACCTGATAAAATACCAAAGACACTCTCAAAACCTTTTTTTGACTTGGAGTTTTGCTAAACTTAATTTTTTTAAGTCGATTTACAAAGCATGCTCTTTGGTTTTAGAAATGATGGAACCAAATTCACTGCATCGATTTTTAAAGGCCTATCAGTTTTAATGCCTAGAAATAAACCTGACTTTTTTAAAGACCATTTACCCATAGACCGTCTTGCAGAGATGTGACCTGCAGCCCGCGCCTAACAAGGGCCTTCCCTGTTAGAAGTCTTCTATGTTTGGTGAAGGAAGTCATTTATCTGCCTCGATCCAGAGATCAAGGCACATTTCAACCACGCTCCAAAAAGCCAGACAGCTTTACTCATAAGCAGTACCCTAAAGGAAGGGAGACGTGAGCATTCCTGATGGGAATTATCAGGTTCAGCCAGAGAGAAGGAATTAGGTCCCCAATTTCTTCTTGTGAGACCATCCTTCTCATTGGCTCTTCCTCCTTTCAAAGCTTTAAACTCATGATTCAAACACGTTCTGTCATCCCTTAACAAAGGATCAAGAGGCAGAGCTACTGCAGAGAAGTGGATTATCTATTAGAAGCTTGTTTCACCAGAAGCATCTGGGGAGCCTGAGAAAGGTGAATGTTGGATTTTAAGAAAATACTTTTATGAAAGCTTTTTTTTTCTGACGGCAAAAAAACACTTAGAACTGTGGAGAGCATTTGGAGTTTATAAGGACTAAATCTGCTGGGAAAAAAAACCTTTTAAAAGGCTTTTGGCAGGAGTTGAACACTTGCACAATAAGTTCCTTATTCTGTCTCATTTCTTTCGCCTTTTTTGCAACATGTATGAAAATCACAGCAAGTCAATGAGGAAAAAAAACTTGAGCAAGTCTGAGAGCAAACTTTGGACAAGCAAACAGAGAGTGCAGGATGAAGATATGGTAATGAATGAGTGCTGAGGGAAAAGCTGTTGGATAGGAGATAAACAGTGGTTCCCTCCTTACTTTTATCCAAGGTCAACAAGAGGCTTAACAAAAGCTTCTTGAGACCTCTGAGTTTGCTTGCATCAGTTAGAAGTTTCCTTTTTATCAGCTGATCTCTCAATGCATGGGAAAATAAAGTCATTTTTTTACAGTGAAAAATTATTTGCAACGCAGTATATTTTAATAAAGTTTAAAAATCTAAAACCATCATGTATTTTATTCATACTGTATTTAGGCTGTATGCCAACACAGAGTAGTGCAAAAATGTTAATTAAAAGATGCACATTTTTGACATTTCGAGTAAAATTAGAAATGAAGCTTTGGCCCCAATAACTAAGACACTCCTGAAAGAAATAAAGTGCAACCAATCGCCTTTAAATGTCACCTAATGGAACAAACTTTGCCTAAACTTTACAAATATGGTCTAATGGGGGAAAAATAAATCATGGCAGAAAATCAACAACAATAAGTTATGTTATTAAACTCAGTGTCAAGCTACAAAGAAGGCAGAGGGATCTTTTAAGGAAAAAGTAAAGATAGAACAAAGAATCAGAAGACATCAAAATAATTCATTAGCGCATATAGTGGCTATGCCTTGAGATCATCATCATTGGCCTAAAAAAAAACTGTATCGATCAATCACTAGCAAAAAGACTTAAATGAGATAACTAAACTTTTACGGCCTGTATTCACAACTCTGTGGAGCAGAAAGTTAATAAATATTAAAAGAACCCTGGTGGTGGGAGCATCATGGTGTGGAAATGATTTTACTGAGCATGCACAGGAAGCTGGTTATTTTATAGAAAGGTGGATGGAGCCAAGTATGAGGAAGAAAACATGTTTAAAGGATGAAAAGACTTGAGACTGAGGTGGAAGGTTAGCTTTAAGGAACAGGAAACTCCAAACATGCAACCAGATCTTCAGATCGACTGATACAAGCTTTTTAAGGTTAATACCGATACGGATTATTCTGCATATCAGTCACACCAATCCCTGATATGTCCTGCAGATTTTTTGGGGTAGATCCTTTATTGATTTTTCTTTCTCCGTTTAAATGATAAAAGTTTCACTATATCAAATGTTAAATTAATCTAAATGTAAACAAAATACATATTTATTAATGTATCAAACATAACATTAACAATGGAGGGAACCGCAATGCATGTGCATCACTCAATCACAAGGGACGGGTGCTGAATGCACTTATTAATCCACAAACATATGCACTTTTAGGCCAACACAAGACAAACTACTAATATTGGACCAAAATATACAACAAAAAGGAGCCTATTCAAGCATTTCCATATCTAGGAAAGCCCTAGTAAAAGTAAAGGCCTAAAAAGAACTGAGAATCTTTGCTAATCTTCAGCAAACCTCTGGGAGTGCCAAATTGGTAAACATCTGTCTCTGTGGTGAAGGCCAGTTATTAAAAGCACTGAGGGCAGAACAGAAATATATGCCACATATGAGAGATTTTTTTTGATTTGGGAACAAAAAAAAAGAAGAACAGGACTTGCTCAAGTTTTTTTATTTTCCTCAGGGCGTCTTTTTAACTTTAAAATCATGAACCACCTTTAATTGGTCAATTTCATAAAACCAAATCAGAATACACAGAAGTTTGTGGCTATAACAGTACAGAAATTGAAGAAACATAAATTACTTTTCTAATTATTTTTAAAGCTTTACCAGACCCTGCGTGATATAGAACCATTACTGCATAGTATAATAGACCTTATTTATCGTTTCCCCATTGAAATCTCCTTATCCTGTTTATTCACAGATAAAACATAACGTGTGAGTCACACCAAAAGACCCTGACAGTATGTATTCGGTTAGTGACTGTACCAGCATCACGACCTTCAATATATTAAACCCCCGAGGCCTGGAATCTTCCTGTCTAGACTGTTTCCCTGCAGGGATGTTTCACCAGTCCATCACACAGAGGCAACAGATGAGTTTGTTTATATCTCACCTGTCATGATTCACAACATGACTATGAAAAGACAATAAAAAAAGATAAATATCCCATCTGAAAGCGGGTGAAAAAATATAAATCAAAGATTTCATGCACATCTGGTTTCATGCACCTCAGGGAACAGATGCACAATAATCAGATCTGAAACTGCTGGTCAAGATTAAAAAAAAAATGCATGAGCAGAAAGAGTGATAAAAGAGTGTTTTGGCAAAGCCTGACAGGCATCATATTTCCCTAAAGAACTAAGTGGAAGGAATTCCCCCAGACAGGACCACGCCTGCTGGATCTGACGCTCAGAGAGCCAGATATAATCCCGAAGCTAAATTAAACACTTCCTTTCTTCTACTTACCCTTCCTCCACATGGCTGTCTCTAAATAACTACTTGCATATATAGAGCTGAACGATGCCGACATGTTTTATCTATATAAACACATCAGGCACAATGCTGTTCACTTCAACCAACAGGAAACACAAGAGGCAGTAACACTATGTAAGATATTAATATAAAAATGAGCAGGCAACAAAACGCCTACATGATCAAATGAAACCGTTTTTATGGCGTTGGCCTTTAGTAAAAGTCTATTATACGACAAGCAATGACAGATTATTAAAAAAAAAGGCTGGAGCCAATTAATTTAGATAAAACAAATAAAAGAGTCTTGTGTTTGAGAGCATCATTGACAGTGGGTTTAGACTTTTGTGCTGAGGACATAAAACACAACAATAAACTGCTTGTCCTCAAATTGCTGCAAGATTTAAATGTCAAGTGAGGAGGCATGACTCTCTGGTGCAGGGAAAAGAAAGGAGGAGTGTGGAAAGCTTCATGTTCAGCCAGCTTTGAATGAAGTAGGCTACATACTGTTAAAGTTGATCTTTACCAAACTTTAAAAAAATCTGTAATATTAAATAATCTTTTTTTATATATATATTTAAGCCTGAGTCGTTACGCATTTACTTTTGAGTTGCTAATCAGGAACACATTTCTAAAAGATTAACTCAACTGTAAAAAGCTTCGAAAAGGAAAAACATCCAGCAGGCGGAAAAAAAAGTTAAAAGAAATTGATCTAAAAAAGCTGCAGAATGCTCATGTGGGCATGCATAGAAAGAAAAAATAAACCCATTGTGACAAATGGACTAATTAAGAGTTTTAAAGAATGTGAGGGTGATATGATTTGGACTTTTTCAAAAGAAAAAAAATACTTCATTTGTTTACTCCCTAAAAGGGTTTATTTTGACGCTCTAAATTAACATCACAAGATGCATCTGGTTGGGTGAACTTTACACAAATTCCTTAACAGACTGCTGCAAATATTTCCTTTCTCACCTGCAATTCCTCAAAAGATCAAAGGAGACGGGAGGCTGCAGTCCATGCGTAAAAATGCAGCTTTTATCGTCTTATTTTAGAGCTTAGATTATTTTTACAGTGATCAGTCCTGGCTGATGACCACCTGGTGAGAAACTGACTCAGATATCAGTGGATAACATTATTTAATCAGAAAGCTGCTCCTCAGTGAGAAGGTGTCTAACTTAAAACATGTTTAGTATCAGGGAGGCGTTTAAAAATGGACTCTGAAGAAGCACGTTTCAAGATTTGTTTAAAGGAAATTGTACTTTGTACAATATTTTAAAATTAGGGCTGCAACTAACCATTATTTTGCTAATCGAATAATCTGTCGATAATTTTTCGATTAATTGATTATTAATGGGATAGCCAAAGATTCCAAAAAGAAGATTTTTTATGAAATCTAACCATGGGAAAGTAAAACTTTTCCACTTGAGGAGTTCTGGATTGAGCATATTGACTGATGAAAAATGTTTTTTTATCTTAAATGCAAAATGCTTATATATCTTTTATAATTTTGATATAAATACTGCTCTTAGTGGGTGAATCTGGCAAAGGCCTGTTTTAGAGTCTCTGTACCCCCATTAAACGATTAATCAATAACAAAATTAGTTGACGATTATTTAAATAAACGATTAGTCATAATTAATCAAATTAACTTTAGGGTTTAAAGGGATTTTAAATATGTTATAATGCTGTATTTCTTAAGAACAATTGATCTCTGAGTGACTCAATTCAATATAGTTTATTAGGTAATTCAACCAGATCATACAGTCAGATTTATTCAAAGTTTTCTATTTACTGAAAAACAGCTCATTGCATCAATTAATTGACTCTTCACCAATCCCTCACACAAAGCATGCTTGTAGCGACAGTGGAGAGGAAAACCCCCCTTTAACAGGAAGAAACCTGTAGCAGAATGAGGCTCAGTGTGAGCGGCCATCTGCCGAGGCCGACTGGGGCTCAAGGAGACAGTCGGGAACATAGTGAGTCTCAAAAGGACATCAACAGATCTAAAAAAACACACAAAAAAAACCCTGAACAATCAGCAATTGGCCAAAATCAGCAACAGAAATTTAGAGATTTATTATCAAAGGCTGGCTACAAAAATCAGATTTGATTTTGTTCCATAAACTACTTAGTAATTAAAGCAACCGTCTATAACAGTTTGAATCAGACATCTTTGTGCTACAATCACAATATTTGTTTATCGATCTTCAAAAAAAGCCATGTTGACTCTAGAGAGGAAGGCAACTGTTGGGATTTGTGCATGAATGCTGCATATGTGCAAGAGGCTTAAGATAATGTGCTCCTCTTTGTATAAGCTGCTCTACAAGACAAAAGATCAAAATCTGACAGACGTAAACAAAGTCTGGACGCACCTTTCTTTTAACATCTGACAGACATTTCGTCACCTGCCTCCAAAATTCAAAAGCAGGCATTCGCTTGGTTATTTGCTCACAACTACAAAGACATCTGTTTGCCTGAGTTGATGCAACAATATAAGAAACCAGGAGCGGGAGTTACCTGCCTATTCATTGGAAGCAGATGTAAGGGATCCGTTTCCTCTTATAATAAGAGATAATTACAGGCAAGAGGAGCAGTGCATCTGTTTGCAAATCCACCGAGGTGTGGTGCTTGATCAGCAGAGCAAACACTGCAGGTATCTAAGATCCCAGTGAAACCAACCTCTGGCTGCTCCATATGTCTGACTCATCACTTCCCTGATGCACATGCCATCACAAGCATGTTGACCTTACAGAGGAAAAAAGTGGCATAAAGGCAATTATTTATTTTTTATTTTTTAATTTTACCAGCAAGATGACATCCCTCCAGAGCTATGACAGTTTACAACAGAACAGCTAATTATAGTAGGACATATAAAAAAAAAGAGGCTTTTATGTAAACAACCAGACCACAAGCAAAGCATTGTTTAAAGCATTGGCTGGACCACATTAGAGATGGAACCATGGCTGCAGGCTAAAAAACAATAATTATCAATAGTATTTATATTTTTAATCTAATTTTTTAAAACAATTTTCACACCCTGCTTAAAATGATTGAGATTTGCGACAAATGTCAGCTGTTGCAACACACTGCAACACAATTTTAAAAGCTTACCTCTGTGTAATAATCTTTATCCCAAGCAGAAGACACACGGCTTAATTTCAAAAGCCAAGAAACATATTATACTTTGTTTGCACTGATAGTACAGTACTTGATAGAGAGCAGCCGATACATGCTGCCAATTTTTTTCTGTGTTGCTTTTCTCTCCATTTAAATAATTAAAAAAACACTGATAAAAGTTTTAATTCGAACAAAAAGAGACCTCAATTAACAAATCAAACAAATCTAGAGGTGGACTGATCCCAGGTTTCTCACAGATCACCAATTCTTAACGAGCCTGACACGCCCATTTCAATTTTGGCCAATACTAATATTTTGTTATAAACTGACATTAAACCTTCAATATTTCAATCTTACCTTCCTGAAAACACAAAACTATTCCTGCAACAATAACAACTTGCTTAACTACCCACTAGGTAATACTCTTAAATAGAAATGCAGACTTTACAGCATTGGCAGTGGGGGATTTTTAGACCTTTGGAGTTGCAAATAAGATCTGTTTCACGTCTAATGTCTATGAGAATCGAGGCCTGATTGATCAGCCGGCTAATCAATCGGTGAACCCCTAAAAAAAAAAAACTAACATCTGTGCATTGCATGCTACGGTTCAAATATTTAACCAACCAATGCATAAAAAACTCAAAATTACTTCATATTATATATATTTTTTTATCTTTAACTCATGGATGTTACCGATTTTCACCAGTGCAATGCATGCTAGATTGATGATGCGGTTAGGTCTTATTGGACTGGAACCTCCAGAGAAAATGCAGGAAGGCTAATATTACCTGAGTTTTTTTATGGTATTGCATTTGACTGGTGTAGCATAGAGTTCGGACGATGCCACACTACGTTAATGCCTTTCATGAGCTTTAATTTTTTGTCAGTGAGCCCCAGGGCAGCTGTGGCTACAATGTAGCTTGCCACCATCAGTGTGTGAGTGTGTGTGTGAATGGGTGAATGAATGTAGTGTAGAGCGCTTTGGTCAAGTCTCCTGACTTGAATAAAGGCCCTATATAAGTACATGCCATTTACCATTTAATACTTTAGATCAGTCATAATAAAATCATGTGAGCAGCTTATGATCTACTGTTAACTATTTAAGCAAGAACTAAAACCATTAAAAGAAGAACATGAAATTAAAATCCAATCCAAAGATAATGACTGACATTTTAAAGTGAAAGTGAAGCATCTTTCAGTCGTAACACATTGTTCTAATATCTCAGAGAAAATGCTTGTTTCTCAATATGTGTACTTGTGCGTTCTCTTAACCCGTCTGCAGCAGCCCTCTCTCGGCATGGCCATGTGTGAAGTACCGCTGGCTCTTACGGCAATGTTTTAGTTTTATTTGGCAAAATGTTCATTTGATTTGTGTTTATCTGACAGTTTTCTTTATTATTCCCCCACTAAATGAAAAAAGTAGTAATTTATTGTTATTTGGAGACTATTGATAACAGGAGGTTAAATGCAGCCTCAGACGAGCTGAGCGCGAGGGGAAATCTCGAGTATGCCTCTGTTCCAATTGACCAATATTTATGCTGTATGCTGCTGTTCTCCCTGAGTCCAAACTTTCCTGTGTTCTTCTCAAGAACATACTTGGTGATGACAGAAGTCCTGACTCGCGGTCTTGTGAATTGAGAAACGGTCAATGTTTTGATGCCGATGCAAACTGTAAACAGCCTCAGTTAGAAACTTGAGTTCTTTGTAGCATAGGACTCCATCTGGGTTAACATCTCCTAGCAACAGCTGCACCAACATCAGCTTCTTCAGCCAACTGTTTGGTCCTCCTCATCGTCATTACCTCTAGTGATTTCTGCATCGTCATCAATTTTAATGCTCTCCGGTTCAAACTGAAACGGTTTGATGTTACTAACTGTTGGTTTGGCTGGGGAAAAGCTAGTGCAACAGAACTAAATATACGTCATTTATCCAGAATAGATTACAGTGTAAACATCATGATGGTGTCAGTGTGAGAATATTTTATTTAAATGTATTCTAAAAAATAAACCGTTTAAAGAATTCTTCACTGTATTTTATTTACATCATAAATATATTTCAGAAATAAAGACTACTGTTACAGCTAATCATGGGTCCCTTTAAAGATAGAATTGGAAGATTTTTGTTTTTATCCATCATCATAAATGAAATAACTTACACTGTAAATAATAGGCTTGAGCACCCATTTTAAATTTTTTATGTTAAAATTTTTAATACAATTCAATGTATGGTGTTCCAATAAACTGAATGCACCTTTACTTTAACATGAAAGAAACCTTGTGGACTGATCTGGTGTGCTCTTAAAGAGACCTGTTGACTGGCTTCAGTCAGCACTCAAGAGTTGATTAAGCCCTGATCTCAGCCCCTCTGGCTGGCAGGGTCTAAAACATAAATCCACATGAAAGAACAACTCGGCTCTCGTTCCTCTATTATCTTGCACAAATCTTGTTTTCTCTTATTCCTGCACTGGGAGAGCCCTGATGAGACATCAGTCTGGGGTTATCAATGCGCCCGCAGGCAAGACTGATGTCTGTGCCAGAAGATTGAAGCCCCACCTGAGTGCAGGCGCACCTCCACCTCTTGAACCAGTGACGAGTCATAAAACAAGACTTAGCGGATGAGGCCTTCCTCATCTTCATGAAGATGAAGGAGCATCCTCTGTGGGTTTTCATTCAACGCACATGAAAGACACACATGCCAAAAGTTGAACTTAATTTAATTTAAAAACCCTATATTAATTTATAATGGCATCACTTTTAAGGGGATTCTATCAGCAGGAAATCAGGCAGAGATCTGGGGCTTGAAATTTTTTAAAGGTTAGAGCTTAAACTTGTTCATCAAAGCGATTGACTTAAAAAAAAAACACCTTCACAAAACGTCTAGACTGATGCAGAAATATAAAATTAATTTGATTAAAAAGACTATAATATATAAGAAATTGTTATACACATTTTGACAGGTCCAAAATATATAAATATTTAATTCTAGGTATGATGCCAACATCAGTACCAATAGGAATAGTAGGTGAAAATCATCTGAGATGGAGATCAGGAGTTGAAGTTAAAATGGCTTCTTCAAAAAGAATCAAAACGAGGGTTAATATAACTCCATCAGTAGATTGTTGGTGCCAACTTAAGGAAGCAAAGGGGCTCAGAGGCCATGCAGATGTTTCCGCTTTTCCTCTGAACTGGTCAGTTAAAAGTTTGGTTTGCTTAAAGTTTAACTCCAGGCCAATAAGTGGCACGCTTGTGCTCTCCGTGCTTTCCTTTTATACTTCCAGCCAGTTGTTAAACTTCAAGCTTTAACTAAGTCTATGAAAGAAACCTACAAAAACACATATATTCACCTTAATAAAAAATGAAAACATAAACCTTCTGTTCACTCCAACAGTTTGTTCTGTTTGAGCCTGAAACAAATTCTTGCACTGCATATGATCAAAAGATATAAACGTTGTTGGCCATCTGCAGCCAGTACCTACACAAACAACCATCAACTTGGCCATGAACTTGAATGCTTCTGCAGCTTTATCTCAGTAAACAATAAATACTTTATCCAAAGCACTGCTTATAGATCATGCATCTTGACTTAAATTTTTCTTGGACTTTTCCCATTCTTTTCAGACCTCCACTGGGCATTGGGACTGGCTGGGCTCCATTACCTCTTTCTTTATCCGTTGCGCGCATTGCACAATAATGTACCTCCAGTCACGTGGTCATTTTATGGTTAATATACACAACATTTCTCTGCTTACCAACTAATAGAACTAAAACTAACCACAAAACACAAATTAAATATTATATACCAACAGGATGCAGTTATTTAATCAAAAAGTCCTTTGTGAAAAAGGCCAGAGTGAATTTGTAATTGAATGTAATTGAATCTTTGAAGATCACAAACAGAACAGCAAAGGAAAGAAAGCTAAAGCTCCATTTTCTAAAGGCGTTGAGAAAAAACTTAATTCGGCACGAGAAATCCCATGCAAAAGAAGACCACACTAAACTTATAATTCCTTATCAAAGTGTTTATATCCTGTGAACTTTTCTTTACATCTCTGCATAGAGCTTTCATGTTCTCCTAGTGCAGACATGGCTTCCCTCTGGATATTCCAGCTTTCACCCAAAGTCCAGATATATGCATTTTAAGTTAACTCATCACTATAAATTTTCATTTGTACCGGCGAGCTGTCCAGGGTTTACCCAACCTCAAGTACCTTGAATATGAAAGCAACATTGTACACCTAATAGAGCACTTAAAATTAAAAACTAATAGCACTAAAGTGGATAATACTAATGCCTTTCATCCTCGAACATGGGATCCCAGAAACATGGTAGTGGTAGAATCATGCTGTGGGTACCGTTGTATTCAAGAGGGGACTGAGGTGCTGTCAGAGTTAATAGAAATTTCCAGCATTTTTTATTGTCATTACACTGTCAAAAGTACAGAGCAACAAAATTAACTCCCTGCATTTAACCCATCCCCTTGGGGAGCAGTAGGCTGCCATTGTGCGGCGCCCGGGGAGCAGTGTAGGGGTTAAGGGTCTTGCTCAGAGTGGCAGTCTGTGGGAGTGGCGCTTGAACTCAGAACCTCAGGATTTCAAGCGCAATGCCCTTAACACCCAAAGCAGGCATTAACATGAAAAGACCCACACTGGTGGCATACGAACCCAGGCATCCTGTTTGCAGGAGGGTGATTTACCACTTGAGCTAGTCAGCCACTTATGATGGGTAGAGTAATGATACAGGGTGATCTTTGATGAAGACTAGGATGGAGGTCCCTCTTTCAGCAGGACAATGATGCTAAACGCAAAGTTAGAGCTACAATCGGTGTTGGATATCCCCCAATTCCATGCTTTTTCTCATTTTGCTTCGCATTTTTATGTATCTTTATTTAATCCTAAACATTTTTACCCATCCGCTACTAACCTAATTCATGATAAACCTCAGATTTCTTGGAGCATATGTCCCCGTTTAAGTCACCAGACAACCTGCAATCCCACACAGATTACTGGGTGTAAAAATAAATAAATAAATGGGAGGATGAATTTTTTTTTTTTTTTGTGTCTACAAATCTCTGATTAAAGCTGCTGCAGCATTCAAAAACCCACAGACAGGTTTCTTCGACGGAGAATCTGGATGACTTCTTGTTCTGTGGAATCAGCAGATGTTTTGGGCGGAGAGAAAATTACATACAACCACTTTAGCCTAAAACCACACACATTCCCTTTGCCTCACCAGCTGTATTTCAAGGCCAACCTTCAGCCTGAAACGGCCTCCTAGGGACAAACTGACAAGCCTCTGGCAAACTGATGAATGTCGATCTACATTAAGCAGTGACAGTAAAGAAGCTTCAATGCTTTCAATGCTTGATGATAGGCAAGAAACTAAAGGAACCAAGATAAAATCTGAACAAGCTCCCCCCTGGATGTTGGTATGGAAAAACTGTGTTAAGAAATAATCAGCGAGCAAAGACTTGACTGTGGTTTGAATCAAAATCACAGCAACTATAAAGACCTTAGTCACATATGCACATTTTGCATTAATTTCCTCACTTACTGAGGAAATTATCAAGTTAAAATCATCAAGTCAAAATCATAAGTGCAGGTGTAAATGCATTTGAAGAGTTTTGAAGGGTTTCCCTTCAGCCACCTTCAAACATAATCAATCAGTGCATCCATTAGGGAAATCTGGAGACATTCTGTACTGAATTAAATGCAGCAGGAAGTTTTGCAACCAAACCTCATTTAAAATATGATTAAGAAAAATTAGAGGCATTTAACCCTGTAAATAAAAGTGAATGTGCTTCAAAACATTTTGTGATGTTTGCATACTTAACTATTGCTCATAGAGTCTGCAGACTTTAGTGATTTTTTGTTTTTTTGTTAGACATAGAGGCAGGATAATTTAGGTGATATTTTAATGCCAAGCATGATCAGTTATACTTAAAAGATTTCCATCTGAATCAGACAAGACGTGTGTTGAAGCCAGGTCTGAACAAGTCCTGAAAGACTCAAAGATGATTTAACATGTTGAATCACCTGAGGGCAGGAATAAAATACACAGCAGACAGTCTGACAGACTCCTAAAGACGAGAGAGAAAGATGTTTAGACATATTTAGAGTTTTGTAATGTCGGATTTTTGGGTTAGTATATGAGGGTTCTAAAGGAGCAGGCAGAGGTCTAGTGAGGTAATAAGAAAAAATGAACTGAGGTAGATTTCCATTAGGCTTTCCTGCACCTTTATTCTCCAGAATTTGATTTCCCTGAACATTAATTCTCCCTGTGGCTGTTTGAGGTCTGCAATTCCACTGCAGGATCCTTTGCAGAAATTATCACTACTGATAATAGCAGCGTTTCCAAAACAAATATGTGCAAAACTTTGTCGATATTTTGCTAATGTCAAAGAAACATTATTTCACTACTGTAGTGGTTCCCTTAAAAAAGAAAGGCAATTCAAATCAAACATGAATAAGCTTGTTCACAAGATAACGCATTATTCAGAAGCATGCAGCCCTTTCTACCTCCTAGTACCGCTGTTATCTTCATCTTTTTTCCAATAGTGAACAGGAACAGCGTCTGCATCTAGACTGTTGTGGTTACCACAACCTTGCTACACATTCATCTAGTGCATTTACTGATTGAACTTTTTTTGCTTCCAAATGGGGATCCTACTGAAAATCATTCAGTTTTAATCAATTTTTATTACCATTATTCTTTTGCAGCTGCTTGACTCTCTAAGTTCTTCAAAATCGCTCACTGTTGTTCACTGTGCACAAAAGTCTAAACAGGTTAAAGAGAATAAACTTCTAAGTAATCCTCTAATCTCTTTGGGGTTTTCTACCCATGTAGATAGAATGGAAATGAAGGCAGCAGAAAAAAATCGCCCCAAATCATTACCTAAAGTGGAAAGACACATTTTTTTACTATACGAGTTACTCCTAAATGCAGCATGTATGCTGCCTGGCATGGCGAATAGCTTGTATGTTAGAAGCTGTATTAAAAACATTTAAAAAATGAGATTTTTTTTTCGAAGAGCCATATTTAAGAGCTGCCTGATTTGATCAAACATCAACAACCCAAAGTTTTAGAAACAGCCAACAATTTTTCCTTCCTCTAAATCTTTCATTAAATTTGTTAACATAGATGGTAGAGGAAAGCTTAACAAGTCAAAATGGTGGTTTCAGTCAAGAACTAGGTTGCTTAGTTACAGAAAGATCCTGCATTCATCATCAAAACAAATCCTCCCTATAATCCATTCAGTTTAGATGTAGCAAACTGGCATTTGCAGGAAGGCAGAGAGAGATAAACTCTCTGCTTTGTTCCTAAGGCGTCGGGACTCCTTAAAGAAATAGCCATTTTTCACTTAGTTAATCAAAGACTTGTTAGATGACAAAATAATAGCAGGGTGCATCTTCTGAAGCACCAAACCTGAAAGGAAAAAAAAAAAGGTTCCAGCTTCGCAGCTCCACTTGGCTCAAACAAACTGTGATGGAAATACAAATGTCATATTCTGTGAGAGAAGGAAAAATAGGAACAACAAGGGCTTGTACTTTGGAATAATTGGGTCCAGGGGAATTCATTAATCCTTACTTTGAGTGCATGACTTGCCAAGTTATGGAAACTTGTCAAAGCTTCTGAACAGCTTTGCAGCTATACGCTGTGACCAGCTGCAAAGCACTCCAAGTGAAGTAGTTTTAACGGAGCATACTGGGGGAAAAAATGTGAGAATTGCTTATATGGCTTAAGTGTTCTGATAAAAGGTACAGGATTGACAAGGGAAAACGATAAGAAATGGCTTGCTGTGAGGGTTTGAATGGATTTCTTAACAGAAACATGATAAAGTTGAATTAAATAAATAAAACTGAGTGAAATGGGTGGGGGCTGTAAAGAAAACTACTAACCCAGGTTATTTCTTTCAACATATGACAAACAGGAACATCTGAAGTGAGCACAGGAAAGCCTGGATAAACTTTGCTGCAGGGGAAATGAGGTCTTCTTGTCCCGCAGAAAAATTCCAGGTTTTATTTCCTGAGTGAGGCGGTAACTGCGAGGGGCAGAAGGTTCAGACCACCTCAAGCCAAAGTTCCAGAACTAGAGTTTGCTGATCAGCTTTTTAACCACAGACCCACTGAGCTAAAGAAAAGCAGTTAGCCTATCTGATCACCGGGGATGTATCGATGCACCAAAGCCCTGATTTGATCCGATTTTCAGATTTATGTTCTTAATTATTAGTATGGTTTTTAACTTTTATTTTTACTTAAAGGAATATACCTCATTATATAACTAAAATATATCTATAATTTCAACATCTCCGTTTTTGTTCGTGTGACAAACTGACTTTGGTAAGAAAATTTCAAGGAGTTGGCCTAAAGATGTAATTTTCCTATTAAATTAAAAAATGTAATTTGTTATATGTAAAAACTCATAATTACTTCAAAATGATACAGTATGTCATATATTATATATATTTTTATTTTTATTTTTTTTACTTATGCACGTCGCCACGAGTGACACAGATAGGTCCTACTGGATTGGAATCTACAGCGTAAAAAAAGGAATTTATGCTTCTGATGCATAGCCTCTGAAATCTGCAGTGTTGGGCACGTTACTTTGAAAAAGTAATTAGTTATAGTTACTAGTTACTTCTCCCAAAAAGTAACTGAGTTACTAACTGAGTTACTCCACAATAAAAGTACCTAGTTACTAGTAAAAGTAACTATTGCGTTACTTTTGCGTTTCTCGCCCCCGTAACCCTCACCACCCAGCCCCCACCTTCTCCCGGTGTGATTCAAAAGCCAGCTGAATAGAGTGGATGACAAAGACAAGAACCTGCAGAGAGTTTAGCATTTATTGCAACTCAACGTAAATGACATCTGGTGAAATTAATAACTGGGGATGTCTAATTCTGAAATCCTGTGTGTTTGGGTTGTTATAGATACTGCAACATCTATCTATCCATCTATCTATCAAGATGTATACTCTGCGTGTGACATAAAATATGGATCTCCATCCCTGCCACAAAGGCCATCAAATAATGTTTAAAATAAAAAATACAGTAGGTTGAAAAGTCAGAGTATCCATCCATCCATCCATCCATCCATCCATCCATCCATCCATCCATCCATCCATCCATCCATCCAGATTTCTCCTTTTCATTTGATCGTTCACGCTCTCCATAGTTCTCCTGTGACGCGAGCACAGGGCGACTGTTGCGCGCCTTTAGCGAGCATGCGCGTTTCCTGTCGCTTGCGCGGTGACTCGTGCTGCCTGCGCTGTGCGGAGATGCAGAGGAAACCGTATGTACCGGTATTTCCATGTGGAAAACGCTGTTTTGCTGCTGGATCCTCCTCACTCTCCAACTCTCTGTGTGCTGTACGTTAACACCCACCAGCGGAAACACCCACCTACCAACTGACAGACTCACTATACATCAGCCATTCTCATCCTCCCCTCTCTCATGACAAGGCGCGCACCTCTGGAAGACCTAAAAAATTATCTTTAATATCTCTTAAACAAAAGTAGCACAAACAATATTTTTTTCTGCACAAATCTGCACTAACGTTGCACTAACCATTCAGTCTATTTGCAGAGTTTTTTGACGTGGGTGGGGTGTCAGCTTCACGCAGCTGCGCACGAGTCCTATCATGAAAAAAGGTTCATTGTGCGACCTGAGTAACGCGCAGTAACGGGGTGTCTGCAATGGTAACTGCGTTATAGTTACAGTCAAAGTAATTAGTTAGATTACTTGTTACTAAAACAAGGTAACGGCCGTTACTTTCAACGCCGTTAGTCCCATCAGTGGAAATCTGTCAATGTGCGCGACCACGCCCCCCACGGAGAGGCTCTGCAACCGTCGTCAGGCACCTCAAAAAAATCCTGACTACACGTGGGACGATCGCAAACCTGTGCAGACCTCAGACATGTTGTTTTGGAAAATAAACACTCCCGCTGGCACCGCCAAAGAAGTTCTCGTGACCATCAAACGAAGTTCTCGCGAGTTCTCGAATAGGCTCCCACTAGCTCTTTGGCAGGAAACTGCTGTGAGTCCCAAGAAATTCCAGACTGACGATTTAGGCAATGCCACACTGCATCGCTGCCTCAGTTTTCAAGAGCCGTTATACATGAGATACTTGTTGAAACAAACCAGTGTGTTCGGCTTGTGATCTACTGTTTATCTTATTAGTAAGAGCTAAAACCATTAGCAGAAGCTAGGGTTGCCAACCGTCCCTTGAAAAATTGAATTGTTCTGTATTTCAAAACAGAAGTACCTGTCCCGTATTTAATGGAAAAGGACTGCGCTTTGTCCCGTATTAAGGGCACGTTAGATACAAAACTTAGGTGTCCTGCATTGTGACCAATGGGCTGAGAACATATATGTAACAATCCAGAATACCCTCATCCCATTGGTCGAGCTAAGTGTTGCTCACGGAGAAGATAGTGGGACAAAACAGAGCAGCAGCACTCAAAGACAAACAACTCCTCACTGCTGCAAGAGCTCAAAGGAAATACAAGTGGAAAAAATAGACTATTGCTACATATTGTGGCATTGAGCGAATGATTTTTAGGTTGTATAACTGTAGGCTACTATCTACTACTTGTGTTGCCCAGTCAGTCATAACCATTTAAGGCACAAATATGTTTACAAGTTTGCTGCTGCATTAAAAATATGCACTATTTATTTATTGTTTTATATTTGTTTTTACAGTTAGAAGTTAAGCAGGACAGGTTTACGTTTAAAATACTTATTTATTAAGCTTTAAGTTTTTTATTGTGTATTAAAGTGAATTGCTGGACAATAATTTGTTTTCCATGTGCTCATGTCACTCACAAATATGCGTCTAATTCAATTTGAGTCAAATCGTTAAAAAAATAATTTCACAAACAAAAGGGGGCTCTGCTGGAAGTTTCTTCCTGTTAAAAGGAAGTTTTTCCACTCTACTGTCGCTACCAGCATGCTTAGTGTGAGGGATTGCATCCGAGCCAATGAGCTGATGCAATCAAATGGTTTTCCTTAGATAGAAAACTTTCAATCAATTTGACTGTATGATCTGGTGAACTGTAAAGTGCCTTGAGATGACATCTGTTGTTAATTGTCACTATAGAAAAAAAATGAACTGCACTAAAAGAAAAAAAATCACCACGCCAGGAGGGGTAAAGGCAGTCGGGTCAGCTGGCACGCACATGAGGTGTCCCTTTTTTTTTTTTCAGGGAGTTGGCAAACCTAGCAGAAGCTAATGAATGACTGCTTAATATGACAGTGAAGCATCTTTCAGTTGTTGTAACCCATCATTCTGGTATATCTAAGAAAATGTTTTGATCATGATACTATAAAGAGCCTCAGATACAAACTGGAGCTCTATGTAGCATAGCTCTACATCAATAAACACCAGTTTCTTTAGCCAAATCTTCCATCCTCCTCCATTTGATCCCCCTCTTCTTCATTACCTCTTCTGATTTCTACACTCTTAAATTTTAGCGCCCAAACTGAGAAGGTCCTAGGATTTATGTAATTTGCCTAGATCCCAGTATTGCAACGTAAACAACATGGTGACGTACATATCCCAATATTTCACTGGGATCTAGCAAAACAGCTTCCAGTATTTCGACTGTATTTTATTTACTTGAAAATAAATATTTCTTAAATAGAGTTTATTGTTCCGACTAATCGTGGATCGCTTTGAACTACCAAAAAATTGCAAGACCTGAAAATAAACTAAACATTGACTTTTTAATTACAGGTGAATTTTTTGTCTTTGCATCAAACTGTAACAGTCTGTTTTGTTAGTTTCAGAAATAAAGTACTTGCACAATGTTTGTACTGCAAGGAGTTTTAAAAAGAGGAGACTCTTTAACCATTTTCTACTCTGCGCTGATCACCAGCCGTAAATGTTAGGAAACTTTGCGTTGCCTAGTCAGTCATAAACACAACACTATTCACCATTTTTAAGAATCTCAACAATCTTGACTTTGACTTTGCGTTAGAGTTCTGGCATTACCGTTGGCTGAAGTGTGGGAATGGAGGGAGGTTGTATAACAGCTCTAAAGTGTTTATCATCACCTGAAAGCTGTTTTTTTAGCCAAATAAACAGAAATGGATCATGTAATCGCCTTGGCCCTTGAGCTAAAGGTCCGTTGAAGTGTAAATAGGTGCAGATTGTGTTGTGGCAAATTCCCTCCTGCTTTGGCGAGGAAGGCTCACTTTGGTGACATCTCAGCTGTCCCTTTCCCACTGGCCGGAAAACCCATTTAAAACTGGGAACAATCAGCTTTTATTGGCAGTGGGAACAGCTTACTGACACAACCAACCGGGTCAAAAGCCTCGGCAAACAACGCGCATGCTGCGGGAAAACACCAGAGCCGGGTTGACCCGCTAAATTACGTGACACCGTTGGGACGTCAATCCGCCGTGCCAGCCGCTTCTGATCTAACAAGACGAAACAACTCTGTTTACATTCGATAAACATGGTGCAGTGCTGGTAAGAGAGATTCGGACAGACATTAGGGCGAAACAATAAAACACATTTACTACTCCCTGGCTTCCTTAAATGTTTCTCTCCATTGTTTACTTTTTTGATTTCTGTCACACCTGTGACATCATCAACGCTAACTCAGCATGATGGTGTCACCAGACATGCAGCTGCAGGGAGACAGAGGCCACACAGCTTGCCAGCGAGGGGTAAGACACGGCTTGTTTTTGCCCGTGTGAAGGGGAAAAAAATGCCAATTGTTAACGGGTCGACCCATGTTTGAAAAACCCGGTTTAACTCGTTATTTTAAGTGGGAAAGAGGCTTTTATCAGTTATCAGTATCTTGCAATTCTTTACATGCAATATTTTTTTCATGTAATCAGTTTTCTTGCCATTTTCCTTAGTGATCCCAAATAAGTCAAAATGTTGCCATCATGCTTACTTTAAATTGTCTTTAGTGTTATCTATTTTCAACAATAGGCAGCAACATCTGGCACAAATGATTCAACTAATTTACGGTACATACATTAAATGGGAAGTTTGTTTACTGCAGAGCTACAGGAGAGTGTTTGGAACTTGATTTAATAAGCCATTGTGAATCAATTCTTTTATTTTAGAATCGATTCATGGTTTAAGCAGCTTAAAATCTATTTTCAATAAAGTTTTGATGGATTGATAAAACCCTACTGATCATGCACCAAATCACTTTCCCAAATGCAAGGCTTTCTCTACAAAGGTCTGACCTGACTACTCGAAAAACAACAGAAAAGCTACAGATGAAAAGGAAAAAAAGGGACTCAAGGAAGAAGACAACAGAAAGAGGCGATTCCTAGGAGACCAGGAGTTTTCACTATGTGCATATATCAAAGAGAACAAGTTGTTATGTCTCTTGGGACGGCAGCCGACATGGTAACACACACCAGATCTTTGCAGCCCTCTGAGGAGCTCCAGCTGACTCACAATAGAGCAAAGCCTCAAAGGTTACCATTTAAACACCGTAAACCAAAGGCATAATGGCACACATTTTACTGTAAATGCATGCTGAAAGGCTCAACTTCTGTGTGCCATGCACAAAAACAACATTGAGAGATATTTAGAGAGCAGCTGACAGGCTTTCCTTTTTAAGATTCCTGCACAGAGAAGTAATTCACTGCATGCTGGAGGGGAAGATTGTATTCATTTAAACTAAAAAAAAAAAAAAAAAGTCAAGGTTATAAGTCCAGACTCTCCAGAAGTGTGCTTCCAGTGCACACAGATGGATGGTTTGTTGTTATATTTCTGCCATCAACCTGGATCAATGGCTTTCACCATATTCAGTAAACTCCTGTCTCCTTTGCACCAGTTTTCCAATATTGTTCCTTTTTTTCAGGCTTTACCCTGCAAAACTACCTTAATCTTTTCATCCTCTTGAAGCTAATGCTCCATGTTAGAAATTTAGGAGAGTAAAACTTAAATGCAGCAACATATCGATTTTATTTAGTTCTGAAATTAAAGGTATAGTGGAGGAATTGCGCAAATTTTTGAAAAGAACCAACCTCTCCACTTTAGAAAAAAAAAAATGCACATGCACAACCCTGCACCGGCTCCGGAGAGGGAACACCTATTAAACGCATGCAAGAGCATGCACAAGTCCATTTCTCCGTGTGCACGCTCTGTTTAAAAGTTGCTGTTTGCATCGCTCATAGCAGCTTACTTTCCAAAAGGAGATTTGAAATTTTCCCACTATGTCAGCCCCACCACTGGTAAGTGAAAATGGGGGCGGGCACATAGGACGGCCTTATCTAACCATATCCCTAGAATGACTGACAGTTAGGAGGACCACTTATTTTAATGATCCACCCAGAAAAAGAATATCCTCCACTACCAGCTCTCAAACCAGCTTTTCATCACCCGGCAACAAACGTCACAGTACTTTGTGAGTGTCTTGTCTCCATGACAATCGGTAAAATCCAGAAATGCTGCTGCTGAAAAAGTACCAGAGATAAATGGATAAAACTTTAGGTCAATTTTTAGGTAAAAAATTTAGGACAATAACAAAATACATAGTCAGGGACTAGTAACAATTGCTTCCCATGGGTCCTAGTTCCATACTGAAAGTGTAATAACTGGCCAGTAAAGCAGGACTATGAAAGAAAAGACAACATTCTTTGCATTATTAAAATATTAATGTATCATAATTAGGATTATGATTATGGAATTATGGAATCAAAACATTATAAAAGTCAGGCAACAGCAATAATAATTGTAAATATAGTGATTTTCTTAACTTCTTTCTTTCTTACCTGTGCCTCTACACTCTGTGACCTTCAGCCTCATGTCATATATGTTCTGAGTAAGCATCTGCTGTTGTGAAATTCTATCCAACTCTAAACGATAAATATTAAATTAGGACATACAATATGAGTTCATAACACTTAAAATAAATTATCCATCAACTGCTGCACTCAAAACAACCGTTTGTGATATGTACATTATTGACGCTAAAATTGAGATGGAAATATATTTGTGAAATATTGAGAAGGCCTAAATGTGGGGAAATTATAACGATTGAAAAGGAAGAAATAAGGTAAAAGCTGTTTATGTTATTGTCAACAGAATTTTAACCACTTGCAGCTACTAGTTTCCTATATTTTCATGTTAACGAGAGAGTGGTTTAATCTGTTAGGCAAGGCAAGGCAAATTTATTTGTATAGCACAATTTAGTACAAAGACAATGCAAAGTGCTTTACATGATTAAAATACAGGAAAATAAAACAGAATCGGAGCAAGTAGAAAAAATAATAAAAAAGATGCAAAATCACTAACTCTATCAATAAATCTAGAGCAACTGTTTTTATTTTGTTTGTTTGGATCAATAGTTCCTTAAACAAAAACGTATAGTAGGAAATAATTGGCTTATATGTATCTTTTACCATAACATGTTTTAAAATTCGATCTGTTGCTTAGCATTTTCATGAATGATTTAACCTTTGACCAGTTCAGAATACGGTGCTTCTGTTTAAATTTGTTTTTCAATCCCCACTTCGGGCAGTTAGATTTGTAAATAGGGTTGGACAATATTCTAATATCAATATATATATTGCAACAAAATTTCATTTGATATTGGTGATATGACTTAAATATTTGTCTCAGATTGACATAATGGCCTTTATGTATTTTTTAAATGATGTATTTTTTTTATATTTGTTTGTTTGTTTTTTATCAAATATTCCTAAAATTTTATGTTGGAGGAGTTTTATAAACAGGGTAAAATAATTGTCCAGAATTTATACAGACATCTGGGAGCTCTTTATTATTTTTATATCAATATCAAAATGATATTGTATTGACTGAATTGAAGAAAGCTATAGTAGTTTAGGCCACTTTGTCCCGCCCTGTTTGGAAAGGAGAAATTTAGACCAAACCATAGATCAAACCAAAATATATGTCTATTAGGGCTGCAACTAACGACCATTTTACAAATCAATTAATCTGTCAATTTTTTTTTTCTTTCATTAATCAATAATCAGCAAAAGGTTCCTTAAAGAAAACATTTTGCAAAATTAAAGCAGGTGAAACTAAAACTTTTCCACTGCAGGAGCTCTGGATAGGGCATATTGACAGACAAAAAATATTTTTATCTTAAATACAAAATGTTTAAATATTGTGTTACAATTTTGGTATAATTACTGCTCTAAGTGGGTTGCTCTGTCAGCTAAAGGCATTGTTTTAGAGTCTCAATACTCCAATTAGTTGACGATTTTTTTCAAATATCGATTAATCACAATTAACCAAATTAATTGTTGCAGCCCTAATGTCCATTATTCATGATGACTGTATATTACTGGGATGATGAAACAAATTTCCTCACAGCAGAGAAGGAGTAGATTATAGAAAATTACTTTAAGTCATTGAAAAAAAAATTGGAATAAAAAAAAAAAAAAAAGGCAAAATGACCAATTTCAGCTACAACACATACCAAACTAATTTATGTTAGCTTTTCTTTATTCAACAGTATTCTTTAATTATGTTATTATTCTAATGAAACATGACTAGGCTGATTTTTACAGAAAAAGTAATAAAAAAAACAAGCATTCCACAGGGTTCCTTGTTTTCAGGACTTTGAAAATACCTAAATACCTTAATTTAACATTTCATCTTAGTTCTCAAAGAAACAAACTCAAACTGGTGAAATCGCACAGTAAACAGAGTCCCAAGCAGCAGGCGTGTGTTAATTTCAACAAACCGAGTCCTGAATCAAATAAAAGTCAAGCTCAGAGGGGAGGCAGGTGTTTGCTCTGTATTTACTCTTCACACCCCACGGCCAGCATAACCATATACACCGGCCCCCCTCTGTGAAACATCAAGGCTCCAGCAGCATCTTTGTTAGGGCTATCTCTTATTTCAGTGTGTCCTGCAGAGGTATGGGCTTCTCTGTTTACAGGCACAAACTTCCTGCACAGTGAGAGGATGTGGAGGCTGTGCACAGAGACTAATCTTAGATATTATCAATGCTAATGAAACACCAGGGTGGGAAATTATTGTTGCTGTTTACAGGAGTAAAACCAGAGTAGGAAGAGGGAGAAGTTTGCCCGAGCATCTAGGGAGAGGATTCCTGTCTGCAGAAAAACCCATTCAGAGAAAAGGCCATCAACCCTATGAGAGTGGATGCATTAGGTGGGAGGGTCTTTACAAGACAATGATGCAGCTTCTTGAATGAAAAAAGAAGTGACTTCAAATCAATGCCTTTAGACAATAATCAACCCAGGCGAGCACAACAGGGGTTTTCAAAGGAAAAGGGCCATGAGGTTAAGGCCCCGTCCTCTTTTTTTCTATTTTAACCATTTGTCCATCTACAATGAAAAGTCGGGTTCTTCAAAAATGACAAATCTGATCCAAATCTTTGGATTGTTAGCTCAGACTGTCTCTCTCTTAGGCTGAATAGGGTAATAAAAGACAGTGAGGTTGGTCTTTGTGGGCGTTATGAATACTTTACTGTTTTTTATCGTGTGATAACAGTAATGGGTCATTAGTGCAGCCAATTACCTCACTGTGAAGCACTGGTTTTTATTTCACTGTGGCTCCATAACTCAGGAACAAAGAATTCAATTGTCTTTAGATAAACTAATCATTTAATTATAATTATTTGTAAACATTAGCTGTGTCTATGAAAACACTACAGAAAATCTGCAAGACGATGATTAAAGCTCTTAGACAGTAAAAACTTTTGATATTGTCTTAACATTTTCAGTGAAACTGGTTTGTTGTTCTTGTCACCTTTTTTATGGAATAATTCAGAGAAACATATTATTTTCCCAAAACAAGCTTCCATGCAGATATGCCATATATTATATTAATTTAGAACAGGGCAAGGACTTCTGAGATATTTCCAATTTATGCAAAATTTACTTTTCATTGTCCTCCTTTAAACTCATTGGTGTTAGGTCTGGATAATTAATTGATTTTAGCGATTTATTGTCTTTTGTTCAAGGTTACATTTTTGGATGTAGATTTTTTTCACCAATCCGCTCCTTGGTCTTCCAAAACTCTGTAATAGATCAGTTGATCATTTTTGTTCTTGGATGTGCGCTCATAACTGTTAAACTAGCTCACAAACCAATACCACTAGTTGCAAACACTTAGGCCCCGTCCACACGAAGTCAAAACGAACACGAAACGCTAATATTTTCCAGAAACGTTTGTCGTAAAGATGGAGACGTAAAATAAATGTGATCGTCCACAAGAATGCATGAAAACGCTGCAAAATGTATGCCAGGCCTGTAAGTGGCGCTGTGGTGCCAAAGCACAAATAGGCGACGAAATGTTGGGCATGCGCACTAATATTTATACATGGTTGCCCTTGGGGTCCATTTTCGTGGTTCAGTCAAACTCAGGTGCTGAACTATGTCGTCGATATTGCTCTGTTCTTCCTGGAGATATTCCAGAAGAAGAAGATTCAGTTGTAAGCCCGACAGCAGGGTGAGTAGCATTAGCAGAAACCATTCAACACAGTATGGCGCCATTGTTGTTGTGATACTGTGTCGCGCATGCGTGTTTAGAGGCGACGCTATGACGCGTGTGTGTAAAAAAAAAAAATGCGGTTAGAGCCTAAAGATGGAAACGCGAAAACGGCGTTTCAAAATCTTCCCACTCTGAAGGCTGAATAAAAAAAAGATCGTTTACAGATCCCCGAAACGCCGGCTTCGTGTGGATGAGAGGCTGGTTTGGTAAAAAATGTGTGCGTTTAGGCCAGGGTTCGGCTTCGTGTGGACGGGGACTAAGCTTGTTACAATTTCATTGTTTGTTGCATCTTGATCCAAACTCCTCAAAAAACAATGCTTGATCAAGCCCCCCATAGCATCATTGTCTGACAAGACCTGCCAAGGTCATTGATTGATGTGCAGGGGGGTATGAGAGGTTGTGGCAGGAACTTGTAAAACTGCAAACTGAAAAACTAAAGCTAACCCATCCCTTAGCGCAAGTCTAACCAAAAAAACCTAAAACAACACTTGTATACATGTTATAATACACTCTTAAAGCTTCCAACAATAACTTTTCAGGGGAAAAAAATGCTTTTGCAGGTAGTGTGTGTGTAACGTGATACAATATCCACAACCTGCCATACACAAGATCATAAGACAGGAGATATTTCAATTTCATCTCACTGAAAAAACTTATTAATAGCCTGTGAATAAATAAAAACGTCTGATAATTACTTCTTTCAAATATAAATTAAGTTGAAGGAATTAAAAATGGGTGGCTTTCAAACCTTGAGAAAGGTAGATCAGATCAGTGGAGAAGATCAGTATCACATCTAGGTATCGGCTCATCACTGATCTCCCAAAATTGAAAAAAATCAAGGCCGATTGATCAGCCTGTCGATAAATCGGTGCACCCCTAGTTCCAACGCAGCAAAAATGTCTTTCACATTAAAAAAACAATTTAGCAATATGTCTCCAGCACAAGGGTCACATTAAATTACAGGGACACTGGCCCCTGTTTGCCCCTGTCAAGAATATCTAATTTATTTGTACAGACAAATAATGTTTGCTGCTGAACTATAAGACTCATCACCCACTCCATCCAGACAGGCTAAATATCTGTAAACCTAATCCTATAGTATGAGTCACTGCGCATGCACCTCTAATCTAGACAATACCATCCTCCATCCCTCCTGTCCACATCAGAGGGAAAAATAAGTAAACAAAATACTTTTCATAGAGTGGAATCATAGAAACTGTTTAAATAATAAGGGGGACTAAATTTAGGAGGGAACCGATAAGACGGACGAATTCTAACAGGAAAACAAACTATTTTCTACCTGTTATGGTTCTGCATTGTTGTGGTCAGTTTGCCTCAGTGGTCCAACTAAAAGCAGCATCTACTGTTGTTTGGTGTTAAGCCATAGTCAAACTGCTTGTCAGTTGATTTGCAATCATTCATGTCAACATCTCCATCTTTGAGCATCTTGTGATGTCATCGACCCAGGTAAACACAAACCATCACCTCTTTTTTTCCTTCATTTGCTGTTCAAAGACATTTAGTTTCGTAAAGTCCCGCTGTATAAATCCACACTTTATTTCACAGCACTGTTTGCACATCTGTTGGGAGCGAAAGAACTGACTTAGTTAACTACAAAGAAAGCATGATAAAAAACAAATCAGGTAAAAAGCCACAGGGATGTAGCCTTCTTATTTTAAGACTTCAACACTTTGCTTCTATCTTAACTGAATTTTGAAAGAAATGATTTGTGACGTTTAATCCACCTTGTTGGAGGTCTGTTGAACACTGTGTTCCATCCAAGTGAAATTATGACAGCTTAATGGACCAATAATGCCCTCCATCCTTTAAACGAAAAATGACTTCAAACCGTGCTCCATTAAAAAGAGCTTTGAAGATGCAATTAGGGAATTGCCTAACCAAAGAGTCGACCTGATCTGAGGACGATGCATATATGAGAGTCTGCATGCGTTTTAAAACAACAGCTGAGCCCTTCAAAGGCAGAAATGTAGATGGAAGATTGGGACTCCAGTTCCAACAGGCCATCCTCAGAATGTAAGCTCATGTCAGCACATGCTGCTGTACCAGCCAGGGCGCAGCTGTGTTTGGAGTTGGCTCCGCTGTACGACACGGACATGAAGTTGGCATAAAAGCACAGCTAAGTGCTTTGGGAATAGTGTATATTTGTTTTTAAAGGAAAAGATCAGAAACCTCACTGTAAGAGATTTACCTTTCTTTAAGGCTTTAAAGGATCTGTACACTGGAGTTATGATTTGTACGCCAAACTGTCTGAATTTAGGACATCCTTCTCACACAGCACACCTCAGACTTCACCAGCCCCACAAGTAGTGCAGGTAAAAAATAAAATCTTTGACTTAAATCCCAGTAGTACACTGAACATGTATATTTGCTAATTAAAAGTTAATTTCCCGATAAGATACATGAAATCCTTGTAAGTTAACACCTGGCATTGACAGGTTAACAATGTATGAGAGGATTTTAAAAAGTTGTGGTTTTAAAATCGCTGCAGTTTTCCTGCTGCGTAAAAGTCCGGTCATTGCATGCCCACAGAGCATCCTGCTGAGACCAGAGTTTTTCCCAGTTTTATGCAGCATAAGGTGGCATACCACACCAACTTTTCCTTTTTTTGGTGAGAGGAAAACCCCTACTGTTAGTCTTTTGTTTATGTTCAGTTATCATGCCAGCCCACTAGGGGGCTCTGCAGGATAGGCTATCTCTTCTCTGGTTGAACGTTGGCTGTATGTGGGTGGTGGAGAAAAACAAATAAAGTTCTCCCGAACTGATCCAGAAGTGGAGTTATCTTTGGTCTAACACCTACAACTTACAAGGAATACAATTTAGCGTCGGGAATAATCCCACCAACCGTCATTGCTGCCAGTCCGCTTTCCCCAAACAGATAATCTGACTTATAAAACTAACTTCAAGCATCTTTCGACTAGAAATATTAATTGAATTTGAGTTAAAGTCAGATTATTTTTCAGGTCAGCAGTAGAGAGAAAATAAGTTAATGTGGGTTAAATGTCTTTCCAGGTATTGTCCGCGCCATAAATATCTATTTTCCTCGTCCCCTTTCTTTCCGTTTTATCTTTCTGCTTTTTCTAGTCAAATTGGTCTACATTTGTGGGGGGATTTTATTCTGAAATCCACCTGGCCTGACTTCCTACTAGGAGTTTGAAATTCAGGAACTCGATGCAGAGACAGATAAAGTTACTTCTTGCAGAAATACTTTTTTGATCCGCACAGCCTCGGTAGCCGCAGTACCTGATCAGTACCGTAAGCACGATCTGTACCATTTTGCGCATGTGCAAGCAGCACATATACATTCATGTGGCCACAGGTAATGTAATCCTGGAACTAAAAGTAATTATTTCCATCCTTAAACCACTAAAGAATGCGAATACAGATCTTTAAGACAGTTTTTATGTCTTTTCTGAGACAATTTGATGCTTTTTACATTTTTTAAACCATGTTTATCTGCATTTTAGTTGTTTCCATCTTTAGATTACGCACTATATACCATAATGTTAACAGGGAAGGAAAAAATTTAACTCAAATAGACTAGATTTATGTTATAATCCAAAGCTGAAAAAGTTAGATCCCGGAAGTAGCGTAGGGTTTCATTTCCAAAGGAAAGGATTTCAATGCATTTATTATCTCAGGAAATACATTCTTAACCTTAAACACATTATAGTTTAGTACATTTAATTTTTTTTTTTACAAAGTAAAATCAAGAGCAACCTGGATGTATATCTGGTTGTTCATGTGCAAAAATGCTGATTATACGTCCCATATCCAGTGTGAGCCCAGTGTAAACCATGTTAGATGCAGGTCTAGCACTCCTAATAGCTTAAAGTTAAACAGTGCTGCTTAAATGCACTAATGGGCGTCTTCAGAACAATGATTAAACTAAATTAAAATTGTGTTTATTTCACATCTGTTGTTAAGACTCCATATCCACATACCATAGATCAATTACATCATATTTACATCATAATACGTAAATACCATGAAAATGTAAAAGAGTTATATTCGTTGGAACATTAAGCCCAGGTTTAGGTCAGAGCAACCCATGTCTTCCTGTTTTCTTCTTTGGCCGTTTCATTTAGTGACACACCGAGCTACTTCTCAGGCCATAAAACCTGCAAACAGTTTCTCAATTAACTTTTGTTCAATATCTGATGTAGTTAGTGACTTTGTAAGTCAATCTAAAACAAAGCAGAACATAAAAGATTGCATGGATGAGTTCAAAGTGAAAAGGTTAAGAACCATCGTGGAAAGAAGTAATAATTCATGAGGAAGATTAACTGAACTGTGAAATATAGTCAGGTTCATACTCCTCACCTCCCTGACCTCTGCATTGGCCCAAATCGCACCTCAATGCAGAGTCAACAAACCCCAGCTTGACAGCCTGCGCGCCATATGTACAGATGACTCTCATTGGCACTATGTTTCAACATTGCAATGTTTACCAAAGCCAAGCTTCAAACAACATGTGAGTATGTCTTAAGGAGGAGGATCTTCTCTCTTTAAGTTGCTCTCAGTTTGCATTTGTTCCTCAGAGCTTTAAAACTCCATCAGCTCCACATCCACTCTAAATGGTTATTAAAGCTGTGTGGGACCTGGATCCCTGAGTGCTGGAAAGACCAACCATCCTGCCAACTAAACCCATCACAGACTAAATAAATCATTCTATTAAACTGATAATATTTTTATTTTTTGGGTGATTTCTTCTCTTCATTTTTTTTTACATATATTTAAAGGAACACTGTGTTAAATTTGCCACTGGGGGCGCTTGACTTGTAACTTCCAAGTTAGGAGCAACTTAAAACAACTGCCGTTGCTGCACTAGATAAAATCCTAAAATCGGAGAGGTAAAACTGTGCCTGATCAGTTAAGGCTCATATCTGTTTTGATGCCTTAAAGCAACTTTTAGCATTGTTAGCTCTGGGGTTTAAGGGGAGCTCAGACTGCCGTTAAGAGACGCTGTGGATAATATGACTCACTAAGGGATAGATTCAACCCTATCAAGTTACATAGTTGAGTTTTTGTGATTGGTAAACCACATGGAGCATCAACAGTCACCAAGTGCTGAATATTGACCTGAAAAATCATTTGATATACACTATATTGCCAAAAGTATTTGCTCACCCATCCAAATTATTGGAATCAGGTGTTCCAATCACTTCCATGGCCACAGGTGTATAAATTCAAGCACCTAGGCATGCAGACTGTTTTTACAAACATTTGTGAAAGAATGGGTCGCTCTCAGGAGCTCAGTGAATTCCAGCGTGGAACTGTGATAGGATGCCACCTGTGCAACAAATCCAGTCGTGAAATTTCCTCGCTCCTAAATATTCCACAGTCAACTGTCAGCTGTATTATAAGAAAATGGAAGTGTTTGGGAACGACAGCAACTCAGCCACGAAGTGGTAGGCCACGTAAACTGACGGAGCGGGGTCAGCGGATGCTGAAGCGCATAGTGCGAAGAGGTCGCCAACTTTCTGCAGAGTCAATCACTACAGACCTCCAAACTTCATGTGGCCTTCAGATTAGCTCAAGAACAGTGCGCAGAGAGCTTCATGGAATGGGTTTCCATGGTCGAGCAGCTGCATCCAAGCCATACATAACCAAGTGCAATGCAAAGCGTCGGATGCGGTGGTGTAAAGCACGCCGCCACTGGACTCTAGAGCAGTGGAGACGCGTTCTCTGGAGTGACGAATCGCGCTTCTCCATCTGGCAATCTGATGGACGGGTCTGGGTTTGGCGGTTGCCAGGAGAACGGTACTTGTCTGACTGCATTGTGCCAAGTGTAAAGTTTGGTGGAGGGGGGATTATGGTGTGGGGTTGTTTTTCAGGAGCTGGGCTTGGCCCCTTAGTTCCAGTGAAAGGAACTCTGAATGCTTCAGCATACCAAGACATTTTGGACAATTCCATGCTCCCAACTTTGTGGGAACAGTTTGGAGCTGGCCCCTTCCTCTTCCAACATGACTGTGCACCAGTGCACAAAGCAAGGTCCATAAAGACATGGATGACAGAGTCTGGTGTGGATGAACTTGACTGGCCTGCACAGAGTCCTGACCTCAACCCGATAGAACACCTTTGGGATGAATTAGAGCGGAGACTGAGAGCCAGGCCTTCTCGTCCAACATCAGTGTGCGACCTCACAAATGCGCTTCTGGAAGAATGGTCAAAAATTCCCATAAACACACTCCTAAACCTTGTGGACAGCCTTCCCAGAAGAGTTGAAGCTGTTCTAGCTGCAAAGGGTGGACCGACGTCATATTGAACCCTATGGATTAGGAACGGGATGTCACTTAAGCTCATATGTGAGTCAAGGCAGGTGAGCAAATACTTTTGGCAATATAGTGTATCTCAAATACTTAGTTAAAAAGTTATGCCATTTTGCTTTGGGGAGCGGCCTAGTGGTTAGGGCATTGTGTTTGGAATCCTGAGGTTCTGAGTTTGAGCCCCACTCCCACAGACTGCCACTCTGGGTCCCTGAGCAAGACCCTTAATCCCCCACTGCTCCCCGGGCGCTGCACAATGGCAGCCTACTGCTTCCCAAGGGAATGGGTTAAATGCAGAGAGTTAATTTTGTTGCTCCGTACTTGTGACAGTGTAACGACAATAAAACGCTGGGGGAAAAAAAACATTCAAATAACTGATTAATCATGATTTACCCAATCATTTGTTTCAGGAATACCAGATAGTATTTTCTTGTCACTAATTCGGAAACTACGGCTTTTTATGACATATTCTCCATATTAACATAGCCTTTTTTATTTGTTAAAATAAAAGTAAGAAAATAAATAGAAATAAAAATGCTCTTTATAAAAAAAACAACAACCTTTCTGTGGAATATATCTTTTAATCAAAGAGTATAAGTTGTATTTTTTTCTTTTAAAAGGTCCTGCAAAATTAAAAGGTTTAACTATCAGGGTTAGACTGAACTGAAGGAGACAAAGGATCTTTGGATTATAAAAAGTTGCAGACCTGCACCAAACGGCAGGATAGTGCTCAAACATTTGTCCTTCTCTGAGAAATCGACTGTATCAAATGATTTAGATAGTAGGTCTTCAACAGGGGGTCCGTGGCCCCTAGGGGGTCCACGGAGGTACTGCATGGGGGTCGCGAAAGTTTTGGTTGATAACACTCTTTTTTTAATATTCCCCCCTGCAATTTTTCCACTAATTGAAAAGTCTTTAAATACTCATAAACATGAATTAAACACACTGTATTAAACAGATAAATGGAGGCAGAAGATGTCTTTCAGTCATCAATGCACACATTCAGTGACACATAGGAGCTCTTTCAAGCTGGGCACCGTTTCATTCACAACACCTGTCCCATCAACCAGGAATCAGAATCAGAAATACTTTAATAATCCCAGGGAGAAATTACTTCCGTTACATGACTCCATCTGTAATAGAGTGACTATAGAACCAGTTTGATATAACACTATTTCATTCAATATATATAATTAGGGGATCCCC